>OX336424.1:34708158-35363260 GCA_946903255.1 Schistosoma spindalis | reverse complement strand
CCATAAACACCAAGACAGGAAACAATAGTTTTTTGGTTGACGATATATGATACATACCTCTACCGAGTCTTGTACGGAACAGATGTACAACTAAATAACAAAATAAAGCAAGATATTCACAATTTACTTATAATTGTTAAAATTATGCCATTAGAAATTCCTCGAACGTCATTTTGTGATTGAGCATGGTTTAGTAAATAGAAGTCGGATTTTATAAATATGGCTCTCTTCACATAAACTTAAAATACTAAGACACATCACAATGTTGTTTATCATTCTATTTATACATAGTTCAAATTTCCTAAACGGTATAAAGTTATAGCAGTTTTAAATAGACAGTGGATTCTACATCTATCTAATTAGATCACTATACACCACGAATTTTACTGAGTTCTATATGATTACCTTCTAAATTTAATGTTAATGCTTCTCGTCATAATCAGATGTCGATCCAAGACTATTGGTTTAGCCGTGACGACCACAGGTTCAATCGCATAATCGTTTGTAGGTGCAAACTGGAGAAAAAACATATACTTAAACAAAATGAATATTTGAGACTATTTATGAGAAACTGTGTTCAGTTAGCCAGTAACAACGTAGAACTTCGTACGCACGTACATCAGTTCGAGTTGCCACACAACATTAGCACAAAGATACGATTGTCGATTCAAATTCCATAGTGGTAGAGGTAGTAGGAGTATAAGCAGTCATCGGAAACGTTAGGGTTCGAAGATGTTATTCAAGAAGTATAATCCAGTGAAAATAAATTTGGAAAGAGAAAAAAGAAGGGACATGAAGTATTCAGAAGATTTGAATTTGGTAAAACACAAAGAGTAGACGCATCTGCGCCATTGCAAACGATTTTGAGCCATGTCATTCAGGGTCTCTAACGTCCAGGTCGTAAACTAGCCTGGTTTTCTCTAGTCTGCTCTTCACGAGCTTTGGTTAGGCGTCGAAGTATTATTGAAGCTAATATTTTAGACACTATATTAGTCAAACTGATTTCTCTGTGATTGTCGCAAGAGGACTTTTGTCAGTGATTGAAACCAGTCAGATGGGATTATGTCCAGTTCCTAGATTCTACCTAAGACCTCAGTTAATCTCACTGCTAATATTGGACAACCATCCTAGAAAATCTCAGGAGTAAACTTGTCAGAGCCTGCTGCTCTCCCACGCTTCAGATTTCCTATAGCTTTTTCAACTTCGTAAACAGTCGGAGGACCTACACTAACTTGCCATTCAGGTTGACTGGAGATCGTGGGAAATCGAAGTGTGACTGAAAGCCAGTTGAACTGATCCCTAAAGTGTTCTGCCCATCGATTCAATCTCCTGGATTGAGAATGTACAATATTTCAATCTTTCTCTGAGATTGTTTCGCTAACAGTTGGGTTCCTAATACCGGTTTCCTTAACAAGTCTGAACAGTTGTCTGCTATTACCTATTGCCGCTGCCTTTTCCATCTCTCTTGCTTTCGCTACCCACCACTGTTCACGACCGTTGAGTAGGCTTCTTGTCAGCTTGCGCTTAAGCTGACTTCGCTCTTTGTTATGTTCAAAGCCAGATGAGATGAGTTTTCCAGCACCCATCAGTGCGGAAATAAGACACGTGACTCATCACTTCCCCGATATATCTCAGAAACTTCTATTCAACGCTGATTGGACAGTGTTTCCCAGCGACTTCAGAGCCCCTCTGGATTTTATCCAGGAACATTTTGCATCGCCATAACAGTAACAGCAGTAAGTCATGTTTATTTGCTAAAAAACCAATATACATATATTTATTCTTCATTTTTGAGAACTTTCAGTTTCAAGAAAAGTGAAAGTTTGTTAAATCATTGAATACAGTAGCTATATAGAGAGCCGTTTTAAATTCACCTTGTAATCCAAGTCGTATCTGCGTCTATGCTTCGCTTCCCATCTGGACGATATATGCTGTGAATGTTTCGAAGCTACCTATTAATTCAACATCGTGAAAACAATCAGACAAACCTAAGAGTTGTGTCTGCTCAAACACGCGACAGCGCATACTGAAGACGTTCTGTTCAATGATTGAATTTTCGTATGTTTTGTAAGTGAAGTCAATTAATACAATGTCTGCAGTAAAGGGATAATTCTCTCCATTCGATCTTCTGTCACACGAAGGGACCGTGCGCCGTGTTCATAAAAAACGCGTAGTATATCATGATTATGAGTCATTCGTGATTTAATCGCGGTGATAAATCCATCTATCACACGAACATGGGCGAAGGACCGATATCGACAACCAATTGCTCGCCTAACTTATTACATACAGGATATTCGAGGAAACATACCCTCGTGCTGACAATGCCCTTCTGTCCTGAATACATACTTAATATAAAAATCGTCCTCACAGAAATGACTAACCCGAATAACGAAACGATAGAAAGTTTGATTCCCATAAACTGATAGTTGTCTAACTAACTCTTCATCACTTGGAAATCCAACGCCAACAAACATCTATCAAAATATTTTCTGCGCTTCGCTGTTCGATATCGACATGTGAAACACGACAGCGGTAATGAGAATTCTGAAATGCTGCGTTATAGAAATTAACAGTTTTTATTCACCTGAAGCACACTCTCCATTGGACGATTAGAACTAGTTTTTGATGGATCGAAATTGCCTTCTCGTGGCGAGGGTGTTGTTTACGAAATTGAGAGGACGAAAAGCGAATGTCCAGCGCTTTAAACCGGGTTGGTGGACACGGAGAGTCCACTTAGGGGAGTTGGAAAACCCTGATTTCAAACCAATGGTGCACATGGGTTCCTGTATCCTGAGGGAACAAATGGCGTATGAACCAATCGTTGGTCACCAGCTACCACGGGACCGCATCTCCTTACGATGCTCCACTGCCTTGTGGATCAGACCTTTAGGTCGAAGGCTCCGGGTGTGGCCCCCTAGTAAAACCACCTACTTCGGTCTGGGCACCCAGGCAGTATCATAGCTCTCGCACAAATCAAATGAGCTTTGTGTGGCGCATGTGTATTTGATGCCTTCTTGTACCAACATCTATGTGTTTAAATAAATAAACAAATAAATAAATAATGATTGATCAAAGGGTAAGGGAAACAGTGTTACAGGGAAATACAAATTGACACATAGAATAATTTGATTTCCGGAGACGATTCATTAATCCACCAGTACAAAGTCGAATAGTTCAATACTGATTGACAGTCAGCACAACACAAAACAAGAAAAGGGTTCTCTGACTGAAATTGACGGCAAACATATGGTGATTCTCAAGAGGTCGGAAACACTCTAAACTCTGGCGACTTATCAGTGGATCGAAACAGATAAAATAAGAAATTTAGGTGGCCAGTCAGTCAGCTGCAACGTAAGACCAGGCACATATATGCATCGGTCCAAGTTGCCATACCGCATTAGCACAACAAGATGAACACCGGATTCATAGAAGTAGTTAATTCAGTGCTGGTAATATATAGAAGATTGCATATAAGGAGATAGTACAGGAAGATAGAATTAGTTCGTAGAAAGAAAAATATGAAGCGATTTTAATCTCTTAGTTTAAGGGAAGACAAAGAGTGTATACACCTAAGCCATTGTGATCGATTCCGAACCATGTCACACAGAGTCTCCAACCATTGGTTACGATAGTCACGCGGACCTCAACCAAGTAGTCTACATCTACCAACATGGCTCAGACCAGATGTTAGTGTCTTCAAGCACTGATGCCACGTTTTGGTTTGGCCGCCCCTAACTTTCTCCCAATTATCCCTAACACCGGTTAGCATTGCGCGTCGTGGTAATCGGTGTTCAGGCATACGCAACACGTGACCCAACCATCTCAGTCGATGAAGATTCATAACCTCATCAACTGATTTACCATCATTCCCTAATACCCTCCCCGTCCAACCTCACTATTACTTACCCGGTGATCCCAGCAGATGCGAGCAATATTTCTGAGGCATCTGTGGTCAAATACTAGTAACTTACGAGTATCTTCAATTCTTAATGGCCATGCTTCGCAGCCGTATAGTAGAACGGAACGAACTGCCGCGCAGTATACTCGACCCTTAATTGATAGACGGATATCTCGCCTGCGCCATAGGTGACGTAAGTTGGCAAAAGCCAAACGAGGTTTCTGAATCGGTGCAGAGATTTCGTCAGACATCAACTTATTTGGGCTGATCAGATCTCCAAAATAAGTGTTGTCGACACGTTCGACTACTTCACTCCCTATCCTTAGTTCAGGTATTGACGCAGACCAGTCCTGAAGCAACAACTTGCATTTAGAGGTGGGGAACGCATCCCAAACATTCTGGCATTGTTGCTCAGTTCTACCAAAAGACTCTGCATTTTATCAGCGTCTTCACCAAACAGGACTATGTCATCTGCGTATTCTAAGTCCATAAGTGGACCTCCTGGTAGGAGATCAATACCCGGGAATTCAGTCGATGGAAGCATTATTTCCATCAGGAGGTCTATGATAAAGTTAAACAAAAAAGGAGAAAGTGGACAGCCTTGACGGACACCACTTGAGGTTGCGAAATCAGATGACAGTTCGCCATAAGCTCTGACCCGACTAGTAGTGTTCGAGTAAAGAGCCTTCATAAGGTTTATGTACTTCTGAGGTACGCCTTTCAATGACAGACACTGCCACAGAACCTCTCGATCTACAGAGTCAAATGCTGCTTTTAAGTCGAGGAAGACCACTATTGTCGGACGCCGATAAGTATGCCTGTGTTCTAGAACCTGACGAACGGTGAATATGTGGTCTATGCATCCACGACCAGGTCTGAAGCCAGCTTGATTCTCTCATGTTTGCAGTTCACGAGTCTTAGTTAGGCGTCCGAAAATTATCGAGGCTAGTATTTTAGGTACTATATTAGTTAAACTAATCCCTCTATGGTTGTCACAGGATGATTTTGACTCTTTCTTATATATTGGGACGATAAGTGATTGTGACCAGTCAGAGAGGATTATGTCCAACTCCCAGATTTTAGCTAAAATATTCGTCAACCTAGTCGCTAAAATTGGACCACCATCCTTAAAGACCCCTGGAGCCAATCCATCTGGACCAGCTGCCCTTCCTCGTTTTAGATTAACTATAGCCTTTTGAACTTTAGCTAGAGTTGGAGGACTTACTTCAATGTTCCATTCACACTGTCTGGCAATGGAGGGTAGTTGTAGAGTAGCTAAAGACCAGCTGAACTGTTTTCTAAAATGTTCCGCCCATCGTTCTAAACGTCTGGACTGGGGGCAGATGAGTGTCGTTTTTTCCGAAATAGTCTGACTTACACTTGACTTTTTAATTCCAGTTTCTTTTATTAGTCTATAGAGTTGTCTTGTGTTCCCTATAGCTGCCGCCTTTCCCATCTCTTTTGCTTTCGTTGCCCACCACTGCTCAGGTCGTTCCTTAGACTTTTGCTGAACATAGATCTGATTTGTTTACGCTCTTCATCGTGTTTAGAACCTGATGGGATGAGTTTACGAGAACCCATCAGTGCAATAGACCTTGAAGAAATCCATTGGTTCTTTATAACCTTGTGGTTTAAATTATTAGTTGATGTCACTGCTGTTTCCACAGCAGATTGTATATCTTTCCAAGCAACATCTGAGTCAGCTTCGTTTTCAGAACTACCAAAGTGTGACCTCAGTTGTTCCTGGAATTTACTTTCGGCTTTCTCGTCACTCTATTCAATTCTAGTTGGTTCTCTTAATGTGACTTTTCTGCATCCAGTGAGGCGCAAGCAAATGCGTGCTCGTATCAGAGCATGATCGGAGTCTAAACATGTACTTTAGAACGAGCGACAGTCTTCTATGGAGCCCCTGCAACGATGACTTATGGCAATATGGTCTATTTGAGTCCATCGTTGATTTGGTGCAGGCGGTCGCCATGTCAGACGGTGTCCCTCCTTGTGCTTAAAATTTGTGTTTGCTAAAAATAAACGGTTGTCTGATCACAGTTGCAGCAGACGATCACCATTATCTGTTCGCTGTGCCGAAATACTAAAATACCCACCTAAATGTCTTTCTGTTTCGTTTAAGCTACCTACCTGGACATTAAAGTCACCTGCTACGAGTACTATGTCTGAACGTTTAGCTTTCTGAAGAAGTTCAGACAGCTTTCTGTAAAGTTCATCTTTCACTTCATCCGAACTGCAGTCAGTGGGAGCGTAGGCAGAAACGACGAAAAGGCAACGACGTGTGTCCCTATCTTTCCGGGTTCTTACGGAGCCGTTTAGCCGAGCAGCGCATAGACGACTGTTAACGGGGATCCACTCTAATAGCGCTTGTTCCGCCCTCATGCTTAGTGCTATGCCTACACATGCCAGTCCACGAGAACTAGCCATCAGGTCGCCAGGTACACGGAGGGTGTATCTCGTCGGCTCTCCGTCTTGCCGAGGTGAGGTCAAGTGAATGACCACACTAGGATCCTGTATGAGTGTTTCGGAGACACAGCATACATCAATGGTACGAGATTCTAGTGTTTTAGCCAAGGATGCCTGCTGACCGATTTGACATAGTGTGCGTACGTTGAAGGCTCCAATGTGTAGTTTGGAGCGAGGTTTCAGTAAACCTGGGACAGCGTTTGGAGCACTAAAGTCGTTGGCTGTGGTGATACGTGGGGAGGAAACCAAAGGAGGAAGTTTAGGTTTGAAAGTCGATGTAGGAGGAATAATAGGAATTGAAGAGGAAGGTTGATTATGAATACAGTGGTCTTGAGTGCTGTTAGAGGTATGAGGGCGGTTATCACTTCCCGGTCGCCCACACCGTGGAAGGGTTCTTCTGGAGGTACCTGAAAAGGAAATTGGATTAGGGGTGGTCATAGTGACCTGAGGGTGTGACCGCAGTGCCCAAGGGATAGCTGCCTGAGGTCGGTCACACGACCTTTTTATGAGTAGTTTTTGTGTTAGCTCTGTACTTGTTGAGACCTTACCGCTGGAGACGGATATCCGTGGGATAAGGCGAGGTGTGCATTTTTAGGGTCGACCTTTTCTAACCCCACCCCTCCTTGTGGGAAGGCAGCATCGCTGTCATGCTGGTTGTCTGAAGGAAACACCTTACTGCTGTCACACCTCTGTACAGTCAGCAGTACGACTTCGCCTTCGCACCTTGGATTTGTTGCTTTTAGTCTTACCGCTCTTCAACCGACCTGTCTGGCATGGTAGGACCTTGAGGAGCGGTTGTTCCAGCCAGTGTAGCTCAGTTGCTTCATCACGATAGGCAAGCCCGACCACCGGTCAAGGTAGCAACAACGGTTGGGCGGTGGAATCTTAAAATAAGAGATATTATCATTTCAACTATTTGGGTTAATTCAGATTAGTAACCAAAAAATATCAAGATAACCTGTTTTCAATAAAACAATTGTATTTGAAAATTAAGGATATCATACAACTTTCACTGGTTGAAATCATGAATCCATTGAAGCTAGACCACCATGGAAAACCTGGAAGCACTGGACGGCCGTTTCGTCCTAGTATGGGACTCCTCAGCAGCGCGCATCCACGATCCCGCTCCTCGCGAGATTCGAACCCAGGACCTATCAGTCTCGCGCCAGGCGCTTAACCAACTAGACCACTGAGCCGGCATCCAACGGTGTTAATGTCTAACTTCAACCAATCCACGAAGTTGCGCCACCGTACACCATTGTCTTCAGTGAGCTGATATCTCACAACAGACCTGGTTGAACTCCACTGGTAACGGCTTCTCACTAGAACTTCAGGAGTATCTCTTGAAGTCAGTCACTAGTGAGCAGATGATTATTATTATCAGAAGGGATTGTGTGGAGATTTTAGAAATTTCACTGGTTGAAATCATACAACTGTTTAAGCCAAAGTACGTGGAATGGTGTTTGAGTTTCAGAACTAATGTCTGAAAGTTGATTATTTTAATAAACAATACAAGAAGTAGGCTAGAGCACGTATTTAAACAAAGTGAAGTGTGTCTGTGGTGTCTCATTACCATGTACTCATTAACTACAAATAAAAACTTACGTAAGTTCGGACGACGAATTAAAAGCGGTGATATCAAAAACGTGAATACTGTTATCCATAAAGTATAATAAAGTGCAGAAACCTAAAAAAAATAACAGAAATTATACTTTACACCTACTCTGCTCTTTTCTCAAAGATATGTTCATTTTTTGGCTTGTACTGTAAAATCTGGGCACTACAACGAATAAGGGACAAGTGAATCAGTGAAAGGCAACTTACGACACAGTATAAGTGGAAACTGATCCAAGTTACCACAAAAAAACGAGAGGGAAAATCGACAAGATGAAACAAATGAAATGATTACAGCTACAATGGAAAACTGAACACAAGGAACAGTTCCAATCAAACAAATGCGACCAAAGAATGCAAGACTTGAAATGACACGGGTAGAAATATAAGAGATCAGAACAAACTTCAATAGTGAGACTTAACCTAAAATAACTCGCCTGAGGTATTCGACCATATTGAGAATATTCTGAGAGCTACAAGCTTGGAAATCTACATCCGCACACACAATTTAGTCATCATTGATATTCTCATGAACTGATGGTTTGGTTAGCCTAGAAAACGAGGCATATTAAAAGCAGTCGATCACTTAATCCTTACAAAGTACAAAAATGCTTAAGTTAACTTATCTGAACTAGCAAACAATATCACTATTGAACTTAAGATTGCAATTGAAACCAGATCAGCGGGTTGGTTGAATTAGCGCTTGATGAGATCTCGATACGAATGAACGAAAAGACAGCATGTGCTTCGTCAACTAACACTGAAAGTAGAATGGGTGGGATGTCTATTACTCAAGGACAGAGTATGTCATTCAGTCGTCCACTACATGGTTATGAACAGGCCTATCATACTATAAAATATACATAAGCCATAAGTATTTAGATCATAGGTGGCTTGGAAACATTGAGCACCAATTTGAAGCTAGTGATATTTACCTCTAACCTGGTTGCTAACAGTTTCGAGACATTTCCTTTAGTTGCCATGATCCAAGTAACCGAGATGTATAGATATCCCTTGTGCAGCAAATAAACCAAATAGCTTTCTACATGAATCTCTAACAACCTGTTCAATTAGAGTGTTATTTAATGTTTAAAAGTAATCCTCAAGCTGATACTTCGCCACTGTTTGTGGCAACAAGTCAATTATGTTTTGTACAATGATTGACCGTGGAAAGAACTCGTATGTCTACAGAGACTGATTAAATATATTCCTAAATACTAACAACATCAAAACACGGATTTTTACAAATGATGATTTACAGTCAATAATTTACTTGAAAATTTAGTATGTTATGTCTAAGTCACACATCATAAAAGTTCCGAAAATAAGTAGAGATTTGAAAATAACCCGATTAGACAAGGTTTACATAAAGAGACTTTTGTAACAAACTGAAAAACTATAATGAATACTAAAGTAGTTATTTATTATCTACAGAAAACAACAAAAACTGTGGTTTATTTATTTCAGGTGTTAATAAACAAATTATAATGAACAGAACAAAATTCAAAATAAAGTTCATTTTAGATCAAACCACTTGAACAATGGGATTCAAACCTACGAAATTTTAGCTACGTGGTGTACAAGAACTTAGTAAACTGAAAACATCGAATCTTAACATAGTGGATGACTAGTATTTGAATAATAACTGAAACAGATGCTATCGAAAAGGATTGTATGACTCCTTTAGATGTGGCAACTAAAATCCATATTGTTCAGTTTTTAGTATTAAAAAAGGCAGTTTAACACTCTGTGTTGTACACAACAGTAAGAATGAAATAATTTGTTTTGAACTTTTTTCGTCACACAAAACAAGAGGAAAATTTTATAAATTCAAAAAAGTACTGGTTAAATACCCGTTTGAATTTGTTTCCATTCTAAAAACTGTTAGTGCGTTATAGATTGGATTAAGACATGTTCTGTGCACGGTTGTATTGAGGCATACTGACTGACCGTTTCCTGGCGCTAGCGGATACTTAGAGAAGACTCTAGAATATTCGGTGGGGTCATCATTTATGGATGATCTTTGAGCGACATTGAAGTGACCTTGAGAATGCCCACATACTAACTAAGACTAAATGAGGGTTATAAACCAGTGTGAAGAATTAGAATTGATTTGCAATTGATGGTTAGCGTTAGGAATTGGATTTGGGGGTTTCATCACGAACTGACGTCAGCTTAAACGCCAAAACGCTATTTAGCCAAATGCATGAATGCATTTCGCGCCATAAATTATAGTCTCGCCGAATATTTATAAATACACCAACGTTTTCTTTATTGTGATTCCTACTTCCATTCGACCTTGTTTATTTGGATTATAATTTCATACCTGTTTAACCACGTTCTGATTTGGGGACTTGCCCAGTGAAACAATGTCCAAGAATACTAAGCAATAAAAGTGGATAAGTCGTAATAAGAGTTGATCACAAAACTATCAACCATCTATCTCATTGAGAAGTTCAACATAAAACAAACTGCTTCAGTCGACTGTTTTGTAATGTAGATTATCAGTCGAAACGCACAAAACTACTGAAGATACAGCGATCTGTGAATCCACAGAACAAGTGATCATACACATTTTCTATCATTAATCACCACATAATAGTGCAAGATATCTAATCCAAATAATCTTAACAAAGTGTAACTCCACCGATAGTATGACATACTATGAACAGATAAGTATACGCCATTTATGAGATGACCAAAATAACAACTTTTATTTTAGTAGACGATTCTCTCTTCCATTTCAATCATCTGTGATGAATGAACAATCAAACTAATCAAAAATGATCTGTTCGAACCACTGACTGGAAACCAAAGCTCTTTTTTTTCATTTCCTTATACGCTGTATTAGATACTCAGTGACCGGTCTTATTACTTTACTATAAGGTGAAATATTTACAATCTGTACAATAATAAAATGAAGTCATCACTTCGTGCTGTGTTCTGAAACTCATACGCCGTCGGGAATTATCTAGTAACGAGTGTTATGTGAAACATAGGGATTATCTCGAAGATATTCCACTACAATCTTCCATACTTGTGTACTCTTAGTCTCCGTTTTCATTGTTGATAGTCATTATTGACTTCCGACAAAGCGACCGGATGTCATTTACCATACCGAAGTCATTTTCTTTATAGACATGTTATTCACCATATATGATGTGAACAGGGAAACAAGAAACCCTGACAAACTACGAAAGCTATCTTTCGGGACGTTATTTCATTTTATTCAAAGCTTGTAAAACATTGACATTTATTTTTTTTCCCTAGTCTATTCTACAGGACATAAGCTTTCGTTCGATGTATCATTCACTGCCATACCCTTTTCTGTTCTGAAGCTATTGTAATTTAAACACAATATTTTGCACCCTATTTTCTACTCTAATTCCCAGCTTTGGACATAATTGTATTTTTCCTAATTATTGTACATTGTGGTCGGGTTATTCACCCATTTATTCATGTACCTTTTACTCTTATCTGAAGTCAGTGAAATCAGAATATCAGGAATAGAACGAATAGTGTTCCCAATCGTCTTGTCTTCTCTCATTCGTGTGCTTGTCCACCAATCAGATGACATAATAGTTTTCTTCTCTCTACCACATCACGAACTCGCGCGTACTAGTCTCAAGGTTAAGCCGATTAGCCTATTGCGTCAAAGTCTGAATCTAGATTAGAAAGTATCCTCGGCACAAAAAGTGGGTAGACAGATAAGGACACAACTGTCTGAGAAAAAGTTTCGTAAAAAGGAGAAGTCCATGAGTATTTTAGAAATATATTTCGCCACTTCCCCCATACCACAAATCAATACCCTTCGAGTGTCTTCTCATTGTATTTACTTCAGAATGTTGACAGATATTGCTTCATAAAGTATACAGTATATATTTTGGAATCACATTTCATTTCACATATTAATGTTCCTAAGACTTTTCGAATAAAACAAGAATTAATTTGTTTTACTGATAAATATAATTCGTCATAAACTTACAGAAACTGACATACTATTGGCAACCAAAAATTTCGATAGAAACCCAATAGGAAAAACAGCACGATTTCGAAGACTGAACGACTGAACAACTGTACGCTGATTATTGTTGACGTCCTTAAAATAAATATAAGGCAGAAGTAGGCGAAATTCAAACAAAAGGTAAACAAATTCGAATAGTCTACAGTGGCCAAATTGCACAACAGAATATCCGTTGTTAATGTGACAAGGTCTGTGTAAAAATACTTCAATGTCTGGGACTAGAATACTGATCACTAGTATATTGAATATCGTACTATTCGGAATAATCACGATACATGGTATAACAAACGAAACGGTGGTGCCATGCATTATTAATGGTTAAATTATAATTCCAGAAAAATCATTTACAACTATCTATAAAATATTATTTTGCAAAAACTGAACTTGATCGACTTCAACTACTCTGGGCATCTTAACAAAATCGCCACAACTCACTGTAGGAAGGGTTAGTGATGAAATATTCGTTCAGATAAGACAAATTGGCAGTATACGATGACATATCAGTGTAAACAACCTCACTCACTTTCTTGACATGTATAAATATTAATATAGTGAAAACCAGGATAAAACTGTTCACTGATTGCTCAACTGATGAGAATCCATAATACAGATCAACTTCGGATTATTTTCATACACTTTGTACTACGTAGAACAAGTCACTTGTTTGAGCAAACACACTGTACCATTTTGTCAATTATTAAAAAGCAGTTCAATAATCATTGATAATTCGACAATTGATTAGTGCACATGACATAATGTCACATAAAGTCATCTATAGCTCAATCAACTGTGGAATGACATTAATTGTACTATTTGAACGCATCTGTCTTACGTTTGGAGTTCTCATGATTTTCCGATTCTTAATTTTTCTAAAAGCATGATTATATAGGCTTTTACTAGCACTATAATGAGGATTGCATACCCTATGCACGAACCTATTTTCTAACACAATCTCTTTTTCGACTACTTTATGGCTGTTTACTGTCCGGACGTTTACGTTCCAATAACCATACTTTCAAAATAGTTTTTCACACTTCCAACCATCAGTAATTACTATCATTCAACAACGCATTAAATATGGAAGTCTGATGAAAAACGGGTAAATCATTCACTCACCCTAGCTGTGACTTCAATCACGTGAAATGAATACGGATTGGTTGACCACTGAGATGTATTCCATGGAAGTACATATAAAGGTGTTGAATTACCACTTTCAAGTGAATTAGCTGGTTCGGCGAATCCTTGATGAATGCCATCGATTGACACAGAAACTCTTAGAATAGGCGATAGTGACCAAACTAGAATTCTAGTCAAAAAATCCATCAACACATAGATAAAACTGTTTATTTCTTAAATTGAATAGTTAAGGCTTCCAGAAAAAAGCAATAATAAACTAATAGATGTCACTGCAAACCTACCAGTAAGACGTGATTAAACTTAATTTACCTGTTTAATAACGAATAATTAAGGTATTTTTAAGCAGAACATTGAAAGTTTGGACAGGCTTTAGATAAACTCATTCTGACTGAAGAAATAACTATCGTGTAGAGCGTTCAAACACTTAGGTAATAATTGATTACCATAATGAACGTATGTTACGAGATGGAGCAGTGAAGATTAGAAGGATTATTTAGTTTAGTGTAACTGATTCTTTAAACAAAGGTTCATGCATGCGAACACGGGTCACAGGCACTGTGTAAAGGGCTGCGATGCAACCTGAGTACGTAAATCACGGTTCAAACTTATGAACTGTTGGTTGAAAGGTGAGTATTCTAACTATTAAATCACAGTTTTAAGGAATATTGAAATACTTATTGTTTAACAAAATGACAATTCTTGTGATGAAGCCAGCATCCTGTAGGGCTTGGAACCTGTTGTTGAGAGCTATCTTAAATTCATTGAGTTTGTCAGTATCTCGAAGGAAGGCTGTATTGAACCTTTGCAGCGCTGTTTTTCCAGTTGTCCAGTTCTTCTTTAGCTTCAGTTTTAAATTGGCCACAACCAGGTGGTGATCTGAAGCTATATCCGCTCCTCTCCTGATTCTCACATCTTCCATTGTCCTTCGGAACTTTTTATTGATGCAAATGTGATCTATCTGGTTCTCTGTGATGTGGTCCGGTGAGATCCATGTTATTATTTTATTTTTATTTGAACACATAAATATTGGTACAGGGGGGCACCAAATATATATGCGCCACACAAAACAGTGATAATTAGAAGAGAAGGAGAAAAGAGAAAAAAAAAAGTAATGAACGTGGGGAATTATAAAAAAAAAAGGAAGAGAGAGAGAGAGAACAATGGTGGGGGAAACGGAAAGGTACAATCAGAACAGATCTTTCAGTTAAGGAAGAATACGACCACCTTTTTATGAAGAAAGTAAAAGAAGGTTACAGCAGGATCGCCACTGGCTTCTATTCTGAGCCATATCTGATAACGTCTCTAGCCACTGCGTTACACCATCTCTCGGACCCCAACCAGGGAGTCGTGAAGGACCAACATAAGCTAGCCCTTTGCAGCTTTCTTTCATACCACGACACCATGTCATATACTGACCACCTCTCCGCTTTTTCCAACCAGTCCCAGAGTCGGCAAATAATGGACGACGAGAAATTCTCTGGGACGACATTCGTAGAACATGTCCAAGCCACCGAAGTCGGTGTTTCAAGATGGTGACACCAATTTCATTATCGTCTCTGTGACCGAACACTCGATGCCGAACCTCTGCATTACTGACATGGTGTTGCCACTGGATGCCAGCAATCCTTCGGAGGCAACGATGATCGAACACAGAGAGTCGTCTAACATCCTCAACTCGGAGAGGCCAGGTTTCACAAGCATAGAGCAAAACTGCTCTCACCGTCGCGTTGTAGATCCGACCTTTTACAGCCAGACTAACATCACGAAGGCGCCAAAGATGGCCCAGATTGGCATAAGCCGCTCTGGCTTTCACTATACGTGCATTGATCTCATCACTCACGCCACCACCAGCACTTATGCAGCTACCTAGATACACGAACTTCTCGACTACTTCTATCTGCTCACCATCCAGAGTGAGTACAGGATTAGAATCCTGCCAGTCTTGTAGAAGTACTTTGCACTTCGAAGGTGCAAAGCACATACCATACCTACGGACATTGATTGCCAACTGATTAAGTGCGGATTGCATGGCTTGGGCATTCTCGCACAGTAAGACAATATCATCCGCATACTCAAGGTCGAGAAGTCTTTCTCCAGGCAACAGATCCACACCACCATTACTTACATCCGTCAGAGCTGTTTCCAGAATGTCATCGATGGCAAAGTTGAAGAGGAATGGTGAGATTGGGCAACCCTGCCTAACTCCACTGCTTGAATGGAATAGTGGAGAAAGGTGGTTGTATGCCCTCACTCTACCTGAGGTGTTTGTATATAAGGCTTTTAGGATGTTAATAAACTTCTCAGGCACACCCCTCTTCAATAGACAATCCCAGAGAACAGTTCTGTCCAACGAATCGAAAGCAGCCTTGATATCAAGAAACACTACGATTGTTGGCCTTTGATAAGTATGGCGGTGTTCTAACACTTGGCGGAGGGTGAAGATATGATCAATTTATCCTCGACCAGAACGAAACCCAGCCTGCTCCTCGCGAGTCAATCCTTCTCGGGTTCTGAACAACCTACGAAGTATGACGGAAGCCAATAGCTTGGACGCAATCGGAAGTAGACTTATCCCCCGATAGTTGTTACAGGAACAACGTGAACCCTTTTTAAAGATAGAGACAACTATCGACTCATTCCATGACGTTGGTACACTCTCTAGTTCCCAGATCTTTGTAAACAACGTCGTCAGTCCTTTAGTCAGAAAGTCACCACCATCTTTAAAAAGAGCCGGGGGTAAGTCGTCTATGCCTGGTGATTTGTAACGTTTCAAGAGTTGGAGTTCCTTGCGGACTTCCGCCTCATTTGGTGGATCAGTCGTCACCGGCCAAGGAGGGCAGGACAGTCTGACCGATGTTGCCGGAGCAGCAGGCCAGTTGAACTGCCCTTCAAAGAATTCTGCCCATCGTCCAAGACGTCGATGGATGTTAGTGATTGGCGTTCCGTCATCCTCGCAGATTGTTTCGCTCACACCAGACTTCTTGCTGCCGGTGGCTCGAATGAGTTGGAAGAGCTTCCGGTAATTACCAGATGCAGCTGCTGCTTCCAACTCACTGGCACGCTCCGACCACCAGGTTTCTCGGTCCTTACGCAAGCTTTGCCCGATTTCATTACGTAACAACCTTCGTCTGTGGTCAAACTCACGGTCACCCGGAGTAGACCGACGGGCTTCAATCAGTTGTAAGGAACCAGAAGAAACCCAGTGCTTGTAAGCGGGACGTTTCGCAATCCCACAGCTGACTTGACCCGCCATTTTCATGGCGTCATGCAATTGCAACCAATGCTCATCTATACTTTTCGGTGGAATAGTGGCTAGCCTAGAAGCTAGCTCGGCTCGGTACTTACTAGCAACAGAAGTTGCAGCCAGCTTGCTAACATCAATCCTGTGGTGGCGGTCACTTCGTTGTCCACTGAAAAGTAAGGTAAGATTGGCGCAGACCAGAGCATGATCAGATTCCAGATAGGTACTCCAAAAGGAGCGGCAGTCTTGTACACAACCGCGCCAGCGGTAGCTGATCGCGATGTGATCAATCTGAGTCCAGGCTTGAGATGCAGAAGGGGGACGCCAGGTGGCACATCGGCGATGACTGTGCCGAAAGTTAGTGCTAGCCAGAAACAGGTTGTGGTCTGTGCATAGTTGCAGTAGACGTTCCCCGTTATCTGTCCTGCGACCAACGAGTCCCCATCGGCCACCTAAACGACTCTCTTCTGTGCCTAGACGCCCGACCTGAGCATTCAAGTCTCCAGCTAGTACTACAATATCTGTCGAACGCACTTTCTGGAGAAGAACAGTTAACTGGTGGTAGAACTCATCCTTGATTGCATCCGGGCTGCAATCTGTCGGGGCATAGGCGGAGATGACGAAAAGACATCGTTTCTCACGCCGATTTCTTCTCACTCTGATGGTACTTTCTAATCTAACAGCACATAACCGACTGTTAATGGGGATCCAGTCGACTAGTGCTGCCTCAGCTCTTGCGCTTAGTGCGACACCAACGCCAGCAAGACCAGACGAAGATGCCACAGGGTCCCCGGATAAACGCACGTAAAACAAGCTTTTTGGAGCGACAGATGGAGAGCGAACTTGTAGTACTTCACCAGAGTCTTGAATACGGGTCTCGGATAGACAACACACATCAATATTAAGACTTTCCAAAGACATTGCCAGCCCTATCTGTTGTCCGACCTGCATAAGTGTGCGAACGTTAAAGGCAGCCAGTTTGAATGGTGCGCGTGGTTTCAGAAAGACTGCTTCAGTACTCTTATTCGATGGTAACATACAATTTTCAAACCAGGCAGTGACTCGAGAACGTTTAGATAAAGCTGAATTTTTACCATAGGCGAGCTGCTGTCTGAGTCGAAACGGATACAAAAAGTAGAAATAGGAGATAGTGAGTAAATGACGTAGTAAATAATAATAATAATAACAATAATAATAATAATAATAATAACAATAATAATAATAATAATAATAATAATAATAATAGTATCAGTCATTTCAATGTTAGTCAGAGAAGGACGAATATTTTCCGTAAGCGAATATTTCATCATGTTTTGGTGTGTGGGCTGAGATACTGCCCGGGTGCCCAAACCGAAGCAGGTGGTTTTCTTAGGGGGCCACACCCCGAGCCTTTGACCTAAAGGTCTAGTCCACAAGGCAGTGGAGCATCGTGAGGAGATGCAGTCCCATGGAAGCCGGTGACCAAAAGTTGGTTCATACGCCATTTGTTCCTTCAGGATACTGGAGCCCATGTGCACCATAGAATAGAATTGGGATCCGGTTATAGCGCCGGACGTTCGCTTTTCGTCCTCTCATTTTCGTAAACAACACCCCCGCCACGAGAAGGCAGTGAGTAGGACTTCCCTGGCAGAGGCTGTATACGCGTGGCCGTGTGAGAGTATTTCGAGAGGGAGGGCGAACCCTCCCCGCTCTCGGCCATACCAGGGCATTTGGGGGCTAGTGGAGTGGGTGGACGGTGTTGGAGATCCATGTAGCTTTGTGTATACGTTTGTGTGGAAATATTGTGCCGCCTATGACCAATTTGTTGAATGCACACAGATTTGCGAATCTTTCCCCGTTTTCGTTTTTCTCTCCCATTCCATGCAGCCCCATGATATCTTCATATCCGGTGTTGTCTATTCCGACTTTGGCGTTTAGGTCGCCCATCAGAATGGTGAGGTCCTTTCTTGGGCACTTCTCTATGATTGATTGCAGACTCTCATAGAATTGATCTTTAATGTCGTCGTTGCTATCATTGGCGGGTGCATAACATTGGATAATGTTCATTGCGATCCCCTCCTTTGTTTTGAATGATGCTTTGATGATTTTGGATCCGTGAGATTCCCATCCTACAAGTGCATTTTGTGCTACTTTGGACAGCATTAGAGCAACTCCTTGAGTGTGTGGAGCATTTTCCTCTTCGTGATCGGAGTATAGCAGCATCTCTCCCGTATTTAGCCTTTGTTGTCTAGCTTGGGTCCAATGGGTTTCGCTGATTCCGAGTACTGCCAAGTTGTATCTCCTCATTTCCGTTGCTATTTGGCTGGTCTTCCCGGTCTCCCACATTGTCCGGACGTTCCATGTACCTATAAAAATTGTTGCTCTGGTTGTTAGAAGGGACATCGAACTCGTGACTTCCGAAGGGACTCGGCTTTCACCATGAGGTGTCATATTTCTTTTAAATGAAGACCTTCTAACTCCAAGGGCAGAGTTCAAATGGTTTGAGTTATTTTTTAGCGAGTAAGTTTTCTACGGGATAGGGACGCTAACCCCATGCCCAACCCTCCTCCTTTACCCGGGCTTGGGACTGGCAGTAACTCTAGGAGAGCTACAGGCGGAGTTACGCTGCAACTTGGAGAACTAATACAACTATCATCAAAAACATGCAGGTACTTAAAACCAATTATCTACAAGATGCTCAATATCACCATCAGCAACAGCTCACTGTGGGAGAGAGAAAATCAGAAAAAGACGCTCGATGAAGATAGGACATAAATTGAGGAAATCATCAAACTGCATCGCAAAGCAAGCATTAACTTGGAATCTTGAAGGGAAACGGAAAAGAGGAAGGCCAAAGAACACACTGCGCCGAGATTTGGAAGCAGACACCAAAAGGATGAATAGCAACTAGAAAGGATTGCTAAGGACAGAGTTGGATAAAGAATGATGGTGGAAAGTCTATGCTCCTCCGCGAGGGGAAACGGGCGTAAGTAAGTACCTTTTCAGTTAATGGACAGCAAGTAACTTACCAACATAATTAGAAAATTTACACATCCTCTGATCTCTATTGCCTTTGCGAATTCATTTCAGACATTGGTTTATATATTGAATAAAACAATGCTATAATTATATATCACAACATTGATTGGATATTTCCCTTTACTTATCAAAGTAATATGGTTTACTATGTCTGTGTCGAAATAAAACAGAACTAACAATATAACCTTCTACTTGATATTCGAAAAATCCCAGTTTATATATTTTAAACAGTAAACTATTTAAGGCTTGAAATTTAAACTCCATGTAATAGTTATAACTCAAACAATATTCATATATCAGTCATTTGAACTGTAAAACTAGAGTAGTTTATTTTTATTTTTTCAAATAAACATTCTACTATTTGCATACTTAGTATAACAAACCTTTCACTTATGTGGTCTGACTTATTATTTATTTAAACACATAAACATTGATACTAAAGTGCACCAAAAATGGAGTCGAAAAATTAGTTAACATTAAATGTGTGTGTAGTCTGGGATGCTGTCCTAGTACCTAAACCGAGACAGAACTGAATTAAAAATATTGGACTAGACTAGTTGATTTACACTTTGAAATATTTCTCAATTTGTACCTTTACTTCACGCACAAAACTATTATCCAGATGAGTGATACAGTTAAATTGGATCATAGTAATTTATTCCTTTCAATTTTAAGATGGTTGCAGGTCTAAATATAAGTGGTGAATATAATTCATATATCGTGCATAACTTATTGCTTATGAGGCTGCGGTTTGGTGGGTAAAACACCTTTAACTATAAACCTTAGGGTGGATGTTTTGAATTCACTCAGTTAGTCTCGATTTCGACAATCGGGAGCAGGATCTTCAGTCCTCACATGAAATAATTAGCTCAAAGAGTATACTTGGTCAATGGGCTGCACAAGTGTAATATCTAGCTAATTTACATCTGCATGGCAAGATTAGTCGGTATTGTTCCAGCTTCATACTACAATGAAAAGTTACGGATTGTCATTTTTTCAAATTTGCATTGATTTCATATTTTACCTAAAATAAGGGCAACTACAGATTGTTTGTTAGCAAACGCACTTTTAATTGTGTTAATAACAATCATAATAATTACCACTATCATATTGGCGGTTATGAAATCACTACCAAAAGAAAGTTAAAAGCTTTTCACTATGCTTCTAAATCAACAAATTAATATTGAAAACCCCATGTCGAGTTTTCGAGTGCTCAGGGAATAACTGCGGTATTTACAACCCCAGGTACGCTTAGAAACATAATGCATCACTTCAAAATCTTATTCGCCTAAGTAAGCTCTTACAACCTCTTTGTCGCATAGTAAACTTGCTAAATGCAGTATTGTAGAGTCCATGGATTCTAATGTATCGGCATCTCGTTCTATCAGAAGATATAAAAGATGTGAATGGAGTAACTAAGAAGTATGCTGTATATGCATCAACGACAGACGATGTATACAATGTAATTAAACTCTTAAAAATCAATATTAATTACCTTATGTGCGTAGAAAACTCGATCCTGTGGAATGGTTCTTTTTTTGGAAGTAAAAAGTTAGCGTTTTTAGGATTTGTGATTAAAATAATAGGCCATTCTTTGCTTGAATTATTAAGCGAGAATTTCCTCACATCTACAAACGACACTAAATCGTTGTCAACAGCTACAATTCTGTAGCTGGAAATCAATAAAAAAGGGACACGAAAATGCAATATACACATGAATCATATATACACAAATTAATTATAACAGGTCCCAATAAATATTCAAACTCCATTACATGACAAACGAGTTCATAACAAGTAGCATGATGTGATTCGTCAAGTCAGATAGTTATTCAACGGACTGGTATGATTAGTTTGTGGAGAAAAATATTAGAGTCCTACTAATAACAAAATAACACTAAAGCAAATTAGATAACCACATGGCTCAAACTCTAAACTGGGATCAATAGACAAAGCATTACAAATCGGGTAAGACTGACTTAAAGCTCCATTCTATCTTGAGACTTCTTAACAGCGTGTAACCTTACATAATATCGAATATATGATGCTCGGATTTAGCAGTAAGTACCTATCTAAGTTAAAGGATAAGCCTATTACCTAAATAATGTTATATTACTGTAATGTGATATGCACCTATGGACTGATGACGATGTTTAGGAGAAAGTAGTGGAGTTGCGTACAATAAAAGATGAACGTTTGATTGATTGTATGACAAAGTGATGCTAAAACCGACAGCAAGAAATACCTCAGTCATAGTGCCCAAGTACAAAAACAATACAACAGTAGAAATAAAGAAAACTTATTCTGGTAATGCTATATGATTCAGTAGTTTGCTCAGGATTTCCTTACTGTGACATTTTATAACTGATTTCCATGGGCGGAAATATACATTCTCATTGGATCTGCATAGTGACTATGCTATTGCTAATGGTAAGCATTCTACCTATTACTTAGGTCTTATAAACCCACATAATAATTCAATGTATATTCGTAAAGCTCCGGAAAGTAGTACCGTTGAAACCAGTGCTTACCCTAAGAATTGATGCATAAGTTTTTTTGCTTTACACGACTCTTCTTGTTATACACTTCTGGTTAAATTCCTTAACAGTCTTAGCAACAAAGTGGTTAACAACATTGCAATAATTTAGTTGTACGGTTCAACATCACAGAACACGAGTATGTAAATTAAAAAAAAGGGAAACGCAATAATGAGAAGTAAAACACATAACTTACTAACGATTTTCACGCCAATCACCTAATTCCCATTCCCAATATCCTTGAGGCTGTAAAAAATACATCTTCTTAGCCAATCCAAACAACGTATGTAAATGACCGCATAAATATGCAAATGCACTATCTCTGCAATAAAGAAAATGCGCATAGCATTTATGAGAAACTGTGTTCTGAATCAAAATTCAGATATACAAATTGGATTTAATTAAAGCATAGTTCGAGTATTTCCTACGACCCATATCCAACATACTTGTTAACAACTAATGGATAAGAAAAACAATTAGCCATTAACTTGAAATTTAATAATAATAAAATATGTATAGTTGCCTTATCTACTACATGTATTTCTATTCTAGTGAACACATGTTGGATATTTTGAACATAAAAAACGCGAAATGAGAAAAAATCATGTAAGAGATTATTGGTCTGTATATTGATATAATCCTGAATATTAAAGATTAGACTATTTGTATTTGTTTCTCATGGAAATATAACTAAAAACGATTTTGAAGTAAATTATTCACAGTACTTCAATATTTACATTTATTACAGAAAGAGCTCAACACGTAGACCCTGGAAAGCTACAATTTATTTTAGTCAATAATCACAGATCATGAGCGTGAGCAGAAAACCTCAGTACAAACAATATTACTATTAATCAAACTGATCAAAATTTACATATATAATGACTTCTCTATACTCGGCGCCCAATATCTGTCAAACTATTCGTTCTAATCTTGACGAATATTCGTATAAATTATTTTCCAATCGAATTAAATTATCAAAGAAAATACATAACTGATCAAAATTTAGTTTTGAATATAAACAACAGGATAACACGAACTCATAACGAATAAACACCATACACAATGAACAAGTTAGTGGCCATTTCGAATCAGCAGATTAATAGAGAATGAGCTAGCCTTGCAAGAGATAGTTACAAAGTTAGACTCACTATGTGAACATTTGGAAAGGAACTAAACTACTTAAAGAGCTAATTAAGAATAACCGAATTTTTCGCAAGAAACGCTTTACAGTATGCCTTTCTACGACAAGTTCTTTAAGTTTCACGTTTGCCAACGAACCAAACACTTTTACGCCTAGATACTTTTAAAGTTTACAGTGAATTACTGAAAATAATGAGCTGTGAAATACTGACCTAAGTGTTTACGGTCAGGAATATGATAGTCCTGTAATTAAGTAATTCAAATGCAAAAGAACTGATTAATAAAATAGCTGATTACGCTTGCAACTGGAATTGTTGTGAAACTTTGCTCGAAGTGGATCTAGCAACAATAACCATTCCGGTGCAACAAAAAGTAATCATATTAACCTACAAGTTGGCTCATGAATAGCTTTCGACGTCCAGCTACATGGAAAAGGGCAATGCGAAAGAACGTGTTTATTGCCAAGAAAACCTATGCGAAAGTGAGAAAACTATGTATTCTTTGATGAATTCTTTAACCGAATGAAATTTAAAAAGTGTAAATACCGATTATTTTTGGTACAGTTATATACCAACAACTTAAAGTCGAATGATATAAAACCTACCCAATCATTGTACCCAGATTAGAATCACTTGAAACAACCGTGGAAGTTGGATAATGTCCAAATACAAATGTCTGATTACTATCTTTGGCTTCATCAATCGACTTTAACAACTGTCTTTTGACATTCTGTGATATTAGGTTAAATGTTGATAGAACATAATAAAAGAAAATATGAACAGTTTACAACAAATCAAAAATATTACAAACATATCATGTTTGCTAAAACTAGTGAATCAGTTATATACAACGTGGAATCCAGAGTATCAGTCACAGTACCTCATATAAGCACGATATATATATTTAGCATATTATGTACTGGATACGGTAAACTGCGTTACCCGTAAAAAAATACTGACCATTAACATTAGTGCCACACCATTCCTATGAATGCTGTACAGTGTGAACTATGCGTCACACATCTCGAGAGAGGACATCACGTGAAAACTAAGGAGCTAAGGTATTGAAGTTTGGAACGACACCACGAAAACGTTCTATTTGGAAACACTACAACTGGCAATTATTGTTATTCATTAGATAATCTATAGAAAGAACCAGCAAACAACAAACAAACGGTATGCTAAATTTTCCGACCAGGAATCACTGTTAATAATCTACACAAGTACCACGAGATGCAATACACAAAGATTCCAAATATCACACTTAGCCCATGTGCTAGATTTTATACGGCCTTTACAATCCAAAAGTCCAAATAAACAATCAAACTACTATTAAATCCATAAAAGCGTGAGACAAATGGAAAAAAATCCAAACACTCTGTAACAATTACATGGAGTCATACAAATATGGGGATTTATGGGGAGGTTAAGGGTTTGTGAGCGAGACCGAAGGTACTGGGTTCGAGTCCCGCGTCAGGGATTGTGGTTGGGCACTGCTGAGTCCCATACTAGGAAGAAACGGTCCTTCAGCGCTTCCAGGTTTTTAATGACGGTACAGCTTAGATTGACTCGTGAATTCAACTGTTGAAATCATGCGCTTGAACGCCTTCAACTAATCATGAAGTTCTTTAAAATGGACTGGTATGGTTCACAGATGCAAAACTCTTCAGTTAGTGTTTTGGTAAGCAACTTCCAACCTATTGACAGTGGCCTCAGTATGGCCATTAGGAGTAGAGGATATTAGCAGGTTACTGATATTCGATTATCGGTGCCTACGAGGCATTTCTCGTGTATTTTGGGATCACGGAGTAAGCGATACTTGGGTCAGAAATAGAGTACCAGGTAAAGATGGGAAATCGATCGACGAGATAGTAAGTCTTCATCAACTGATGTGATTGGGATGTGTAACGTATTACAACCACCGCCTACCTCACTTTGAGCTTTGTTTATGACTACTACGGAAAACAAGAGCGCTGACAAACACTTAGAATCGTCGCGAAGAAACCTAGTTCACAATTCGACCAGATTTGAGGTGATAATGGTACGGTTTCATATAAAACGCATTCTAGTGAGTTAGTCGGTCTATTTCATGCTACAATACAAGTTGCCAAATATCATAAATGTATAAACCGAATAGTAATGATGTCTAGTAACAGATACAACTTACCAAGTTAAAACTACCGAAAAAATTAAAAGGCCATTTCAATCCAGGTTCAGTGGACAAATCAATACTTATAAAGGAATACTGACCATATGGTTTTACTAGTTTGAATATGTGTGACTTTAATGAAGATCCGCCCCTTACACCAAATTGACTGAAATAACAAAGAAAAACACAAGACATTTTACTTATTACGTTGAATCATGTCGATAAATTTGCCACTGTTCTTATTTTACACAAGATACGTCAAAAAATGCAAATACTCTAATGAGATAATCAAGGAATTTCAAGACTGCTATAACAAGACTTGAGTAGCAGAGTCTGATACAAAGGATTCACCTGGCTGGTAACTTATACTTCAATTCATTTCGACAAAAGAAACCAGATAGCAGGTAGTACCGAGAGCTTTACAAGACTATCAGACGAATTACGGTGATTCCGAAGTCAATAGTAGTCAAACATAAACTACTACGTTGTCCAAATTTGTCTAAATAAAGCAGCTTAACACCACCGATCAGTGAATTAAATGAGGAAATCACTAAGTTAGTACGGCTATTTCAGTTACAAATTGACAAAAGACGAACAAACTATTATACCACCAATGAGTAATGACAGTCTGTGATTTACCTGTAATAATCACCATAACCACCAAATGATGGAACGTCAAAACTATCTAAAGGAATATCAAAGTGATGATTAAATCTAACCATGATTCCCCCGTACGTCAAGCCACTTAGTTAGATTTAGTACTCCAGATTGATTCAAAATTGACGAATAATCCCTCCATTCTTCCAGATTTTGCAAAGATAACGAGAACGTCTTACCCTTGCCATCAGTGATATCACCTTATGCAAATAAATTCTAGTGAAACAATATACCTGATGCGATTACGACTTCAGGTCGAATCACAGGAATGTGTGTAGAACAAAACTCCAAGAAGTCCATCTGTCTGTCTTTAGAACCGAACTTGCTAAAATGCAAATCTGTGATCTTAAAACTCCATACAAGTAGTAAGTTTATCTTACATGTACGAACCAGAAAATATTATGAGCACCACCATCGACGACCATATCATTATGAAATAAAGATCTAACTTCGAAGGCGACTGAAAATCTTAAAGACAGCGAATTGATGAAAATGCAACACCAGCATAATACTAATATGGAGAAAAAGACGGAAGACCATCCCAATGACATTTATTAAGCTTGGAGTTTGAATTGCCACCTTTTTCATCTCCGCTATCGTGGCTACTTGCCTTGAATTTAGATCCGAAATTCAAATTAACATTAACGACAGAAGAGCTGCATACTACGTTATTCTTTGTCTAGTGTGTCTCTATGAGTGTCTTATATTCTCTTGAATGGGTCAACTGAACGTGAGGATACCACTGCTTTGGGTGACACTGTTTGAAGTATTTGTAGTGACCTACGCACCACTGAAACAGGTAGCCCTCACAGCAGACAAAATTCTAGCTAGGACTGGCAACCGAGAAAACTACGTAGTTGCCTCAACGTCGCATCCGAAAGTCGAAATCGACGGCAGCCACTCCTCGGCTCAAGGTGACAGGGGAGGGAGTACTCACACACGTCTTAGTTTTCGAGACCGTTGTAACGTACCCCGACCTTACGTCCCTCGAACCCGCTCACACTCTCGAAAAGCCGTCAACATTCGCCCAACGAGGGAATCTTCCAAGCCACGCCAAAAGGAGGCTTCGGAAGCGAGTGAGGGTTGGTGCTGGTTTCATCGATCCTTCGGATCTGGTGCCCGCCGTTGTCGAGCCCCGTGCTCATACAAGGCGGGAAACTCCAAAGACGGCGAGTAAAAGCGGCCGTACTCGCCGGCCCTGCCTCCCAGGTTGGCCGTTTATTTTACGTGCACGATTATCGCACAAACGCTAGGTACCTAGTCGATACGGGTGCCCAAGTTGCTGTCGTACCACGAGGTAGCATCGAGTCACCAGCTACAATGCTTCGACTACGCGCTGCAAATGGCTCAGCAATTCCTACCTACGGTACACGACAACTCGCAGTCAACCTGGGCAACCGACGACGGTATCTGTGGACGTCCATCATTGCTGATGTTCCCACAGCCATACTAATTATTGATTTCCTACAGCATTATGAATTGCTAGTCGATTCACGTAGGCTGAAGCTAATCGATACTTCGTCGAACAGTAAATTCATGGGCTTTAAAGCTCACACAAACGCGTACCGAAAACTCGGCACTTTTTATTCGCGTGACGATAAATTCCACGCTTTATTCGAGAAATTCCCCAGAATAACTAAACCACTCGAGGAGATTTCATCGGTGACCAATCGTGTGGTACACCACATAGTCACCCGCGGACCACCAGTCACGGCAAGACCACGCCGACTGGCACCGGACAAATTAGCCTTCGCAAAACGTGAGTTTGACAATTTACTATCTACTGGCATTATTCGTCCTTCTCACAGTCCTTGGGCCTCTCCTTTACATATGGTGCGCAAAAAGGATGGGGTTAGTTGGAGACCATGTGGCGACTACCGAGCATTAAACGTAGTCACGCGCTTTGATAGCTACCCCATCCCCTACATACACGACATCACGGCATCGCTCAAGGGCAAGACTATCTTTTCTAAAATCGATCTGTTACGAGCATATCACCAGATCCCAGTCGCTCTTGAAGACATCGAAAAAACTGCTATCATGACTCCTTTCGGTCTGTTTGAGTTCTTACGAATGCCATTTGGATTACGGAATGCTGCTCAAACTTTCCAAAGGTTTATCGATAGCATAGTACGAGACTTGGATTTTGTTCACGTCTATATTGATGACCTGCTGATCGCATCATCAAACGTAGATGAACATTATCAACACCTTACGCTATTATTCCAACGTCTTTCGGATAATGGAATAGTAGTCAACCCAGAGAAATGTGAATTGGGTAAACCAGAAATAATATTTCTGGGTCACATCATCAGACAAGAGGGTATTCTGCCTTGCGAGGACAAAGTTCGAGCAATCAAGAAGTACGACGTGCAGTCCTCACTCAAGGTACTGAAGGCTTTTCTCGGTTTGGTTAACTTCTACTGACGTTTTATCCCTCACGCGGTAGAACGGTTACGACCATTAACCGATTTACTACGCGGTAATCCACGCAAATTAGAATTGAACGATATCGCACGCACTGCATTTTCAGAGATCAAAACGGCTCTCGCTGAAGTTACACTTCTCGCTCATCCTGACCCATCAGCCACGCTTAGTATAGCGGTTGATGCATCAGATTTTGCTATAGGAGCCGTCATGCAACAGAATATCTCCGGTAGTTGGCAACCTCTTGAATTTTTCTCACGACGCCTTACTCCCACGGAGACGAGATATAGCGCTTTTGGTCGCGAACTGCTGGCAGCCTACTGCGCCATCAAACATTTCCGGCGCGCAGTAGAAGGACGCCAATTCATCTTATTCACTGACCATAAGCCCTTAACGTATGCCCTGCATACCAAGTCTGACCGCTACTCACCACGAGAGTGCAGATATTTGGACTATATCTCCCTGTTCACGTCAGACCTTCGTCACATTAAAGGCGAGTCGAACTATGTTGCCGATGCTCAATCACGTATCCAGACGAATGCAGTTACCTTACCGGTGCTCGATCTTCCTGCTATGGCCGCCGCACAAGCAAACGATCCTGTCTGTACAGAAGCACCACAATCTTCGTCCCTTCAGTGTCAGGAAGTACCCATAGCTACTAGCTCAGGTACTATCCTATGTGATATTTCTAACGGTCTTCCTCGACCCATCGTACCCTCTACCTATCGCCGTCTCGTCTTCGATGCCCTTCATGGATTGTCTCATCCAGGTATCGCAGCCACATCACGTCTCATCGCTGCACGATACGTCTGGCCGTCCATTAATAAAGATGTTCGTATGTGGGTAAAGCAATGTTTACAGTGTCAACGATCAAAAGTGCACAGGCACGTAGCTACCCCCATTGGCACGTTCGCTACGCCTGATGTTCGCTTTGATCACGTTCATATAGACATTGTAGGACCATTGCCACCATCGCATGGGTATGATCACATACTCACGTGCATTGACCGTTTTACAAGATGGCCCGAAGCTATTACCATCACGTCTATCACGGCGGAGACAGTTGCTCACCGCTTCGTAGAACGATGGATAGCATTGTACGGTTGTCCCTCGACTGTCACGACTGACCGAGGACAACAATTTGAGTCCGCATTATTCTCCTCACTGACCCGGCTGCTTGGTACGGAACGCATACGCACTACCGCCTATCATCCAGCATCGAATGGTTTAGTCGAAAGGTTTCATCGCCAACTTAAAAGTGCTCTTCGAGCACACGAAAACGACAATTGGTACGAAATCTTACCGCTCGTTCTCTTAGGCATCAGAACGAGTTGGAAGGCAGATATCCAATGTTCCGCCGCTGAACTTGTATACGGCACGACATTGCGTCTGCCTGGGGAATTCTTCACACCACGGAGCAGTAATGATTTCGGTAAATCAGACTACGTCCATCGACTGTCTGCATTTATGCGAACGCTGTCTCCGGTGTCAACTCGAATACAACATCGACAGGTCGCTCTACCTCGAGAGTTATCTACCTGTTCACATGTTTTCATACGAGTAGATTCGGTACGCAGACCTCTACAACAGCCTTACGAATGCCCTTTTCACGTGATCTCTCGTCACGAAAAGACCTTCAAGGTTGATCGACACGGCCGCGTCGAGATCGTCAGCATTGATCGTCTCAAACCAGCACACGTCGATGACAGTGCCCTACCCGATAACTTGAGACTCAATGCTAGACCTATCAAACCTTCTAGCGGGATCTCTACGTCTACCTCGGATCCCACGCTAGATACATCAGAGACCTCGTTCTCACGTCCCGATCAACAGCACGCGTCATCTGCACCATCTACGGACGAGACTTCCGTCTCACGTCCAGATCAGCAGACCACGCCGCCCTTGACCTCGGATGAGATCGCAGGCTCACCAAGTACGAACGAGACCACCGTCTCACGTTCCGGTCCCCGAGTACGATTACCCGTACGCTTTCGCGACTAAACGCACGGTCAATAACAGATACGGTGTAGGATTATTCCTATACTACACGCATGCTACACTTTTTTTGTGTCCTGAGCCCACGCCTCCGACCATCGCCCGTTCGGTAACGTCGACTTCAGTTAACTTTGGCAAAAGCTGGTTTGGCCACCCACGCTCTAGTCAACGCACTCAGTCGATTATCTGGTCTCGAATTCGCCTGGCATACGCTTGGTCTTTATGGTCGGGCCCGGTTTCTTGCCTCAACGTGGTTTCATCCTACGTCTGCAGCGTTTCCTGGTTCGCATCCCTACGAACGCAATCATCAGATCCTGGATACAAACCACTCTGGTGTGGTATGCTAATTCGACCAACAAATACAGCACACTTCTCCTGGTACCGTTCTGCGCAAAAGACTTTCGTTGGCAACTCGAGGATCAACGATCACTTCCTGTTCCGTCAATTTCCTCCGTCCTACAACCGCACTTCTGCCGATCAGTCCCACGAATCAAACCGCTAACTATCGAAAGTGTAAACCCTTTCTAGCGGAGGGCTCCTGTAGTGACCTACTTTTGTCAACAGAACGCGATTGGTTCGATGAAAACAATTATTATTATTATAACCCATTGTACCAGTGATTGTTTTATTGTGCTCGTTTGTTTAACTGTGCTAATAATAGCCATATTGGTCTTCCATGGTACTCCATTACTTCTACGCGGTTTTCGACTACGCACGCACCTTTTCTTGCCGATCGCATCTGAACTCCTTTGGCACGATCTCGGTATTCTTTCGATACCTCGAGATTGCCAACAAATATATTACAACTACTACTATCATCTGCTTTCTGATTTTTGGCCTACCGGATTCTTATTGGTATATTGGCACGTAGTCTTGTAGCGGTGTTCATAGTCAAGCTCAACTGGACACCACGCTACAAATTGATCACTCGGGCCGAAATCTGGTATGCCACGAATATTTTGTTTGTTCTTGGGTTTCTACTAACCTGTTATGTCCTTCAGAATGTCCAGAAGTCGTGGGAAGAAAAGGAGATCATTTATTGGATCCGAAATCATTATTTAGTGTTCTATAAAATAAAAGCAGATCACATAATCTGAGGTACGATAGAGTAAACCGGTCTGTCTCGCAAGCCCCTTTGTATGTTTCATCATTCTGTGACTGTCGTTATACTCGCTCCATTTAGTTAGTGCCAATTTTACGTTAGAAAGTTCTGAGGGCATTTCGAACGAACGATACTTCTGGCCAGACGATCCCATCTCAAAGGTCCAACGTACAAAGTAGGGATTCTATTTTCCCGTAATCTATCCTTGCAACAATGCCGTGCATCTGCTGACCACATGACAACATGTAATCTAAATTAATGTATTTTAGACAAAGTAGGCACACCCCAATTTTACAAACATGACCAATAATTTACGTCACTGACTTATAGACTGTTGGCTTGTGATGCAGTAATAACGCACAAGTACAATGCCATTTATCTTGATTGGTTTCATCATTGTAGCAACCGTACTTGAGAAACATACTAACTGTAAATCAATGTTGGCAATTATTGATCATTTTTGTAAAAGTGGCGTATACCTTCCCTGTCAGAAATAAACATTTTTAATTTGTTCACAATAACCTCAAACAAAGGCACTATGTAGAGAAATATAGGGAACGAGAGAAGTAGTGTGACACGGCAAGAGGACATATGAATGATCTAGAGTCTCATAATAAACGTTTTGGTTTTGTTTTACTTGACATTGCTTTCATGTTGTTCACCATATTGAGCTGCCATACCCAGACTGATACATCGTGAGCTGATTGCCTCTGTTTCGTGAAATGGATTCTGAAGCACATCGATCTTTTTTATTTCAGGGACGTTTTCAATTACTCACGAGCAGCGGCTTAGGTTTTTTTCTGGAGCCATCGTTTTCTAGTTGATTGCACATAGATGGATCTAATTGAATTGACATACCCTTCTTCTTTGGGTATGGTTTGGGCTGATAGGAATGTCCAACATATTGTGATTATTTCTTTTTATCAAGTGTTTCTAACAGTTAGTAAGAGTACTGCTAAGGAGCCATCAGTTTTATTTTTAATTGTATTTTTCATAATACCTTTTCCTATTACAAGCAAACTAGACAATCCGATAAAATAAAAATAAAAAAACGAACCTACTCAAGACCCTATAAATTCTAAAAAAGGCTCCAATAGCGTCGACAAAAAGAAGGGAGACAGTCATTTGTATATCATAAAACTGCTTTTAGCACTATATTTTATAACTACATATTCTCATACTCTCAGTTTCTTTCTGAACCACCTCCATTTGTCAGTTGATTATCCACTCATACCTTGTCTACAGTTATTTCCTTTAACCTATTAGGATGCTCCTGCTTACTAAATACTTTAATGAAAGAGAATATGATAATTAGAAGTATTTGAATTATAGTATGAACTAATAATCCCAGGGATAACGCAATTGAATCAAGAAGTACTACACAAGCACTAACGGATGTACTGTATTTAGAATTCGAAATCATACATTCAACAAGTACAAAGCAATCATTAGTTCATTCAAACACCACAAATAATCAGACTGAGTAGTCATACCTTAACCATTTCTTCATGAACATTGTTTTCTCTGCTTCTCGTCCTTTTTTTTTGTTTTCTTGCACCATTTTTCAGCCCCCTTGAGATACGGAACGAGTGACCCTGTCCTGCATCATCCTTAAAAACTCAAATATTCCAAAGGAATATAAGATTGCGATTTCTAGAAGCCCTCAACTGCACATGAATCTATTATCGACCGTCAGTTGCACGTCGCAACGCAACTTTCATGAAGCGCGCTAACTGTGATACTGACTAAAACCATTCTACATTCATATCTTATAAATTATCGACTCAGCTGAGTAATTTACTACAGTAGAAATTGTATCATTTGTAACAATTTGATCTTGCCTGTAAACTGGCATGCCTCATGTAAAAAAATGTTATTTGAGAATAAAATATTATTATTATATGTTCTGCGCCATTTCGGATGTCTTTTACGTTATTATAAGGCAGTTGTTGACCATTATCTTCATTTGTATCGTCGAGCTCAAGAGAGCGTGATCGTAATTTTAATATTGGACAAACACACCGAAGCAGTCCGGTACCAGGATTCATCAATCAATTTATAAGATTGTGCATAACGTGCTAATGAAACTGACTTGAATACGATGAACATGAGTGTAACATTGAGAAGCCGTCTCCAAACTGAGTGTTCTGATTTGCAGCTCAATTGAAATCGTGAGCTATCAGTAGTAATCCAGTAATATTTAAGGGCAATGTATGATGTTGAACTCTGATAAATATGTGGACAATATAGTAAAACTCATCAGTTGAACAGAATGTGGCTGCAGATATATAGTTAAAGTTCAGTTTAGATTGTCGTCTGAAAATTGAATTACGGTGATTGCTGCTCTTAAGCATCACGAATGAACATATTGAGAACATAAGATTCTACGACCGGGAGTATGACCGTGAAATCATGTCTACGATAGCGTTAGCTGTTGCAACCACGCTTTTATCAGAGTGCAGGTGGTTCGCTTGCATGTAGCTAGATCGTCAGTTTACTCGGCAGTTTGCGAGTTGTTTGGCGTACGGACAGCTGGTGGATAAATTACGTGTTAGCCCTGTCGCCACAAATGTGAAAAGTCGGTTTTATTGAGTTATTGTTATGATGGATGGTTCGGAGTGTAATAAAGATGTTAGGTATGATATCGAAAAGAAAAATATGCATGAAAGCGGAATGCTCACTCTTTCTTTGGAATGTCATCTACACTTATTTGCTTAATATTTTGCGTCGTGCAACAGAAGCTGGCTCGGAACATCTATCGCTTGTGCTTTTTTGTCTTCTGTACTGTTCGCATTTTTGAGCCGTGGACAAAGAACATCTAACAGTTAAATGGACCGTGATGTTCTTTAGGGCCATTAGGTACTTATACCGATTTTGGTTTTAGTCCCGTGTATGGTGTAAGGCTGTGCTAGTTCGGGCATCAATATGTTAGCTAAAACGCTTAAGAAATACTTATTGCTTACCGTATGTGCCGATCGATTTCCGATTTGCCGCCTGCATGTTTAAACCGGTTCGTACAGCCGGTCGATAGAATTCACTTAAAGAATGCTAAGTTCTGCGTCAGTATCAACGAGGAGGAGAGCCTTCTTCATCCCAGACGGCTATGTTTTCTGTCTACGGTGGCCGTGTCGGTCGCTTTGAGTCTCGAGAAGACTTACCATGCTGACTATGATAACAGCACCAATCAAGGATATATGTCTCAAGTGATCTTGAGACAAATTGTTTTCGTGAAGTATTCTTTCGAAGAATTTGAGAGCCATTATGGTCATGACGAATACTAAAGTAAGTGCCAGAGTATAAAAGGGTTTCGTAATGTCATTTCGTGTCATTCGCAACTTTTCTTTCACTCAATAATCCTCGGCGTTTGAGGTTTGATCGATCTCCAGAATTCGGTCAGCAGATGTAGCCAGCTCGTCTACAGCGTTGTTTTGAAATGAGGCAAGTACTGTCTGCACCTGTTTGGGGAGCTTAGACAAGAAATGTTGTCTAAACAGGCCATCGTCGAAGGTCCGTTGACCAATAAACTTTTGCATTCGTAGCAACGCTTCTGTAACTGAACTATGTTGTAGTTTCATGTTGTTGAAGAATTAGTCTAACTGTTATCGTTCAGCCAGATCTCCGCGCTTAAAAATAGCCTTTTTAAAGCTCCATAAGGTTCCGAAGCATCACCAGTGATCATACTAGATGTGACGTACTTGTTGGAATTGCGCTGTAGTGCTTGCGTTATTGTGAAGAACCGTGCACATGGGTCTGACATCCCGTGTTCATGGAAGTCAGCTTCTGCGTATCAGAACCAGGCACCCATAATTTCGGGCAATAATGGAATAAGCTAAAATAAGGGAGGCGAAAGTGTTTTAATCCCAAATGTCTTAGATGTATGTTACGTCATGATAAATGTAAAGTATTGCAATTAACGAGAAAACATATCTGAAAATAATAACAAATATCACAATGAGTAAAAATGCAAATTAAAAACTGATATAAAATGCTCCAGCGAGGGACAGAATCACAGTTTACTGTTTGGTGCACCAGACCACGTCGGGACGACCACTATGAATGCCATAAGTGTTTGGGTGTTGACGACGCCCTAACCAGTAACATCTTTATAATCGAAGTATGCCAACCAAGAGAAATCCGGAACCAGGAACGAGGGATTTCGAAGATATATGTGGAAGACTGTCGGCTTGTCGAATAAACGCTTGGTCTATGCTGTCTAGCCGTCGAAAGGGGATGCGTAGCACAGCGTACTCCAACGATGATCTGGTGCGCATGTGTGGCTGAGCGCTTCCAGCTGGGTGAATTCACTAAATGTAATGCGGTCAGCATCGATTTCGAAGACTTACAGGGATATTGATTTTGGGGATCTATTTACCGCTGCACTACTCTTTGTCCTTTATGCGTATATAAAATGTTTATACCCACTTCATACTGCATTATGGATGACGCTGAAACATGAGATATTCGTTCGTGTACTAACAGTACTGTGACTGTTTTTATATTACGTTAGTTACACAGAAGAGTAACGTTTTTTTCATTGTGTTGAACACTGTGGATACAGTTCAACGACTACCTGATGAAGCCAACAGAAATCCAGTGGTAGTTGTTAAGAATACGAATGCGCAAATGACTAGCGACAACTTTCTTTATAGTTTCATCTAATTTTAATACGAAATCTCATTTTCAACGCAACAGTCTCCCAACTATGTGAATGCACAACTATTGCGCCTGTCGATGAATATACTGTCAAGACAGGACTACTTCTATGGGGTGAATGGACTGTGATTGTGTGTTGATACTATATTTCCTCCTAGGAGTCGTTTACGTGAAGAAGGCCCATACAACCCAGGTATGAGTGCGACAACAGACATGCTAATGTTAACAGTCATGATGTGACGAGCCCTAATCGGGTGCACTCAGGCATGTGATTTTTGTCACTAGGGTGGTTTCACAGTCATCTCTCGAAGAAAATGCTTTACACTCCTTGGGCTACACCAAGTGGTCCGAGATGCTTTTCACCATACTTCACAAGGGAGATTCGCACCATTCTCTGTAGGAGGAGAAGAATGTGAGGAAGATTTAGGTTACTGGTCACTGATGAGACAAAATCTCAATATGCAGGAGCTCAAAATATTTGTGCCTTGACTCTCCACAAGTACAGAAGTTTGTACGAAAAAAGCGTTGTCAAGGTATTTATAGAACGCCCTAAACGCTTATACTCCAACATAAACCAAAGGATTAAGAGAAGAGAGAATGTTTCAGCACTATAGGGAGTCAGTAATTCGTCATCACTAATGGTGGACGACCATGGTAAAGGTCAAGTATTCTCAAACGAATTTGGCAATGTATATACCGTAATGAAACCCATCCCATCAGTTCATACACAACCCCTTCACACACATTGGACAGTGTGGCCATTAAACAACTTAATGTCTATGGTGTGCCAAATAAACATGATACAGTCAAGTCCACGTGACTCAATGTAATGCACCCTAGGTTGCTAAAGGAACTAGCTAATTTCGTAGAAAACCCCTCTAAGCATACGTTTTAATCTATCCGCAAACCAGGGTTGATTGGGGAAGCTATCTGAATGGTTTCAAACTTAACAGTCACCAATAAACACTTCCGAGTGCGTCGTGGCGCATGTTGATCATCAAAGTACAAATACATACTCGATGAATAAAATTGAACTACCTATTGTCCAGACACACAATGATCTAGTAGACACCGTTAGCTTAGATTTAACAACTACAACACACTGCCGTACAATAGCCACCAATGGTTTAAGGATCCTATAATCAATATGATGGGCTTTTAACCACGTCGACGCCAAAATATTTCTGAATATGTATACAGTATTCGTGCGAACTGCACATGAGCGGACTGCTCCTGCTTTAAAACGACGGTAAACGTTTAGAAAAGATTCAGAGAGCAGCAAGTACGTTGACTCCCGGAATAGCGAAGCTCCCGTATCATCTTCGACTGGCTAAACTAAACCAATTCCCATTTTCGTATCGAAGATCTAGGGCATACTTGATTACAGTTTCCAAATTGTAAACTTGCATATGAAACGCCCTGAGTTTTCTCGTCTTCAAAGTCCGACAATTTACGAGGACACTCCAAAATGTTTACAAGTCCAGAACAAATTATTTTCCTGCTGAATAACGACTTTCCCATCGAATCATTAACGAGTGGAGTTCATTATTTCGACACGTGATTGAAGCTCCATCTGTCGACTCTCACAAGAAAGTTGGATCAACCAAGAGATCGTAATTACCAGGATAAACACAGGCCAACTAACCTCCTGTCGTTTCCGAGCGGAAACTGGAACTGATATATACGGATCCTTATTAAGGTACCATTTTCGCTACTTGAAGGGTGGAGCCCATCAGAAATAGTATCGCTGAATTCAAACCAAATTTAGAGCTGTATTTATTTTGCAGCTTCTAGAAAAACTTTTGAATGATCGAAGTGAGTCATTGCCATTATTCTGTCTATTAAATGTAGATGCATTCTATGTACTTACCGAGTCTTGGACTTTGATGCAAACTTCACTCATCTATTTGACTAAATAGAGTTTTAGTATTTCGAATGATGTCAATTCGTGATGAAACCTCTAAATCCAGTTCCTAACCTTAACAATCAACTGTAAATTATAGTTCTAATTCACTACATTGCTTTGTAACCTTCATTTAGTCTTAGTTATTAGGCGAACATCCTCAAGGTCATTTCGGAGTCGCCCAAAGGTCCCTCATAAATTACAGTATAACCTCGTCGTCACCGCCTAAAGTGATACCGAATTCCCTTCTATTTTCACCATTCTTGTGTGCCTGAATGTTATTCTGTATTATATCATGCTTCACATATATGACGGAATATAAAAGTAAGTTTGTTGTTAACAGAACATGTTTGTCATTATATAATGACAAACTGAAGATTGGAAAGTATTATAATAATTTAGGACTTGTGTTCAAACATAAGTAAACTGTGTATTGTATAAAAATTTTTTCGCGATAAATTTCCGTTTACGGAAGTACACATCCCAAGCTCCCAACGTTGGGGAAATCCCCAAACTTTGGGGATATATATATATATATATATATATATATATACCTTTGTTCTTCCCTATACGTTAGACAAAATTCTACGTGGTTGAGTGTTATATTGCAAATGAATCCTTTGCATCGAAACCAGACCTTACACGCTGTTCAGTCTAATATGAAAGACATATTGACAGGAAGTACATCCGGTAAATATTTTGTGTTAACATCTTTTTCAACAGGCCGGTGGATAAAGAATGTGTGTCCAACTTTTCTGGGATCCTCCCAAATTCCGTTTTTGTTTTCTCCAAGTTCTCATTCGGTTGCTATCAAAAGTCAGCAACAGATAACTGTATACTCTGACAGAACATGGGAATTTGATAGTTTTGGTAGTTACGTATAATTCCATTAAAATGTCTACACAGTGTGGGGTTTATAGTTTATTTTACATGTTTCGGATTTAGGAAAATTCATTCGGATTCTAGTGATATATAGTAATCAACAGTTAAATTTACTGTACTGACTAGCAATACCCAGAATTGTTTGGTGAGTTCTATGGTAGTGATGCATGGAATAACGCTCAAGTCAGAGAGGAAAGTCCACGCATATGTGAGCGTTGTATTTTGTAACCCAAATTATGCATGAAATAATGTACAGAATAATTGACGTTATTTGCAAACATCGCTAACTGAATAGGCTAAATCTGTTGTGGTAGATCGATGTTGTACAAATATCGATGTTATGATTGTACGTGGTTTTTTGTGACACCGTTAGACGCCGTGAAAACGTACAGTATTTTCAACTTATTCATCTTTGTTTTCCTCCAAATTACCCTGTCAAGTAATTCACACCAACTTTCTGGTTTCTCCAGTCATCGTTTATTTTTTTATTTCGTTTGTAGTTATTTAAATGAATACAGATACTCCATTGGAATCGATAATCGGACATTCTAGTATCCAATCAACGTCAGATAGACATCCACTACTCTGGAATCCCGTACTAATTGGATGCGGGATTACGACTGTTACTTCATGCTACATTTTTTGGTCATTCATCTCTCCTGCATTTCGGAAAATGTGTTTACCATTCTTACCTGCTACGTCGACTCAGCTAGATAATACGTGCAAGCTTCTGGAGTATGCGCAAAGTCAAAAAAGTGATAAGTCATTAGGATCTATAATTGATCTGGGCAGTGGTGATGGACGCGTGGTTAGTATGCATTGTTTTTATGTCCGACTTCTCATTTAAACAGATATACTAGTTTTGTCACAAATACTCGGTAAAGAGTATGTTTTGAGGCATCTTATATTGTTGTTACTTTTCTTGTGTATTCTTTGCAACTGAAATTTTGCAGCTAATCCAAATTTATTTTGTACTAGTCCGACCAAAAGTATTATCTACATGAATCTTAATTGAAAGCTTGTGAACTCCGGACATAGAAGTCTTCCATATAATAATAAAAGCTTTTTGAAATGTTATACGCGTAATTAACTCCCAAATATAAAATGTTACTTCCGGATCGGCTTGTTTCATAGCTCGAATTAGTGATAGGGAGTAAAATAGTTGAACGCATCGACCCGCTTAATCTATTTTGGGAGTTCTATCATTCTGATAGTCTGGTGTCTGGGGAAATCTCGGCGTGGACTCAGAATACCCAACTGGATCTCTTCACTTTGCATCACGTATAACGTAGGCGAGGTATCCGTCTTCCAACCAGAGGAAGAGTTTACTGTGCAGCAGTTTTTTGTGTTCTACTTTAGGAATGTAAAACATGGCCATTAAGAATCGAGGATATTCGTAGGTTACTGGTATTCGATCATAGGTGCATTCGAAGCATTTCTCTTGTATTTTAGGACCACGGAGTAAGCGATTAGTGAGTTCGGAATAGAGTAAAGGTGGGAGATCGGTTGAATGGGTAGTAAATCTTCATCAACTGAGATAGTTGGGACATGTGTTCCGTATGCCCAACCATCGCCTACCTCGACGGGCAATGTTTTTTAGTGCAGGAGTTAGCTGAAAGAAAAAGCTAGAGGCGGACAAAACAGAACATGGAATTAATTCATGAAGTCATCGCCAATCGTGTTTGGCCATGTTTATAGGTATAGACTACCTGGTTCGAGTTCGCGTTATCATCGTAACCAGTGGTTAGAGACTTTGAATGATAAGGTTCACAATCGTTTGTAATTGCTCATATGCGTCCATTCTTTGTCTTCCACCAAATCCCTTGATACCGAATCCCTCATAACTCTTTTTGTTCTTATTTCGTTGATACGTATTTTCTTTTTGGATCATATCTTCCATCTGTATTTTTTTCCCATTGCCACTGATACTGTTACTACCTCTACTATTCTTGGGTTCGGTCTAACAACATCCCTTTGTACTAGAGGGGTATGGCATCTTGAACTAATATACATACATGCAGTTTTTACTTCGTGATTGAATGACAAACTGACTGACCTTTTATCACGAAGAGAGCGCGAATAAAGATTTGAGAAGAGCAACATTTTATTTTGTTTGGTTCGCGTCACCTGCTTACGACTTATAATATTTAAAAATCATAGTTATAAAATGGGTTGAAATTGGTGACAAATCAGTTTAACTGAAAGTGGCTATGAACACACGTCAGTATAGTATAGCAAAAATGTGGATAAACGTGATAAACTAAACAAAATAATGTGAATATATATCTTATGTTGAATATCTTTGAATTTACTTAATTACTCAAACACAAACATTGATACAAAGCGACACCAAAATATATATACGCCACAATAAAAATGAGATAGTGAAGAGGTACAGAAACGTGTATGATAAAAAAACGAGAAATTAGTATATAAGAGTGATAAAAAGATGACACTAGTGGGAGAGGTAGTTCGGTTAAACAAAAACACAACCAGCAAGCATTCTTTTGGTTTAAGTTCGTCTTTATTCTGAGTCATGTCTGACAACTCAAGTCACTGCAGTGCACTACTTCTTGGACCCCAAACAGAGTCTCGAAGGACTGATAGGTGCCAGTCTTGTACAACTTTCTTCCGTACCACGACACCATGTTATACACTGACCACCTCCGCTTTTTCCAACCAGTCCGAGCATCAGCGAATAATGCACGGTGTGGGACTCTCTGAGACAAAATTTGTAGCACATGTCCAAGCCACCGATGATTGTATTTCAAGATAGTGACGCCAGTTGAATTATCGTCACTGTCCGTGAACATACGTTCCCTAACCCTTGCATTACTAACCTGGTGTTGTTACTGAACGTCAACAATCCGTCGGAAACAATGATGATTAAGCACAAAGGGGTGCTTAGTATAATCCCGGAGAGGCCGGGTTTCACAAGCATGGAGCAAAACTGCTGTCGTCGACGCATTATAGATCCAGTCTTTTGCAGTCAGGCCAACATCACGGAGACGCCAAAGATGACTCAAATTGGTATAAGCCACTATGACTTTCACTATACGTAAATTGATCTCATCATTCATTTCATCACCAGCAATTATGCAGCTACTCAGATACACAAACTTCTCAACTACTTCTAACCATTCACTTCCAGGAGCGAGTGCAAACACACGGTTCTTCCAGTTTCCTAAAAGTACCTTGCATTTAAAGTGTGCAACGCACTTGCTATATCTACTCACAAAGTTAACGGATTAAGTGAGGATTGCACAGTAAGACAATATCATCCACATACTCAAGGTCGAAAAGTCTTCCTCCAGATAACAGATCCATACAACCATTACCTACATCCATCAGAGCTGTTTCCAGAACGTCATCGATGGTAAAGTTGAGGAGTGGTGAGACTAGGCAAACCTGCTTAACCACACTGCTTGAATGGAACAGTGGAGAGAGATAGTCGTATGCCCTTACCCTACCTGAGGTGTTTGTATATAGGGTCTTTAAGAGGTTGACAAACTCCCCATGCACACACTTGTTCAGAAGATAATCCCATCCAAAGGATTGGAAGCAGGCCAGATGTCGAGAAACAAAGACTGTTGGCATACAATAAGTATGGTGATGTTCTAACATTTTTGGTGTGGGGTAAAGATTTGATCAATACATCCTCAACCAGGATAAAAACCATCTTACTCTTTGAACTAACTAGCAACCAAAACGGCTTTGAAATTTACAGTGAGCTAATAGCACAAAAATTTCACAAGGCACAGATCGATGAGTTTCTGTTCTCAAAATTAACTTCAATTCTGATCAAATGAGTAGCTGTACTGTGTAAAAATGTATGACCAAAGTTACTATACCGCTGTACTTAGTTGTTATATTATCCGCTTGTAATCTTTTTTTTACATGTAGTGTTGTACTCTTATTGCCTAGTTGCTTTTATGTTTTTCTTTCGGTGTTTTTCCCCAAATTATAGTTAATTGATTTATTAAGTCGACCAACATTGAAAATCACTTCTGCTCATGGTGTAGAGTTAAATCGTCCGCTTGTTTGGTATTCACGTATCAACTCCTTTTGTAGTAATAAATTACTCCCTACACCCAAAGTAACTTTCGCTTGCAAGAATATGTGGAAAACTAATCTTTCTGTATATGATACAGTTTTACTGTTTGGTGTAGATTCAATGGTGAGTAAATTTAATGATGTGTTTCTGATAAATTTATTCATTTTAGATTGCTATTGGCAATAAAACCATTTAAAATATCATTGACACAAACTGCTTCGGTTTTCGCACCCGTGCAGTATACCTACCATCACACAAATCATTTGATTTGTGTGGCGCATATATATTTGGTGCCTTCTCGTATCATTATGTGTTTAAATAAATAATAAATAAATATACAAAATGGCTATGGAATTGAGAGAAAGAATCGGTTTTAATTTTGCTATTTATTACTTTTTTCCCCACTACATTTAGAATTATTAATAGGTGTTTACTTATTCAGTTCAGATGAGTATGTTGTGGTCGTTTTCATGAAATAATCTATATGTACATCAGTGTTTATAAAAGACTTAAAAAACCCACTAATTATGTGCAAAATAGGTATAAACTTATTTCGTTTTGTTTTCATTAGTAGTGCTTGTGATAGATAAGAGTACACATTAATGGAAGAGAGTTTTTAAATTACTGTTTCATGCTAACATGTGTATTTCCAAACTCTGCGTTCATCAACGATAATGTTACTACCAAACCTAGAATCGTCGGGCTATAGCTGGTGTTATAGGCTCTATTGAACTAGTAATTTTATGCAAACTATTCTCTTTAAGCGATACATTTTACCCCCATCATACACCATTCTGCTCTCAATACAAGCTACAATGCTTCCAGAGAGTTTGCCATTGCACTCAAGTTGTTACTAGATAAATGTAGAGAATTAATTTCATATTGGTGGGTTTTTCAAATTGCTTATAGTTTCGTAATAGTGACAGTGTCTGTGTTAAGCATTATTTGTTTAGTACAATACGAGATTTTCAGTACAATTAGAACGGTCACTCAGTCAAATGATTATTTATATTTTTCTATTACGAGTTAATGTATGATAGTTGTCTTGTTCATAATACTATTCCGGATCTTGGAAACGTAAAATATTCGCAAAAAAATTACTTGTCTACAATTATTTAAATTTACAGATGGGATCCATCGAACAGAAACTAAACAAAGAATTAAGAAATGGTTCAATCGTCATTACAGCCAGATATCCACTGCCTAATATTCAAGCATCCAAATCCATTATTGATGGACCCCACTCAGTATATTTGTACAAAATGTAGTTATTACTAATATGACTTTGTAATTACTTTTTGTACATTTATTCAACCATTCCTTTGTTTAATAAATCACAAAATGTCTTTAACTTATTTTATCACATCAATTAGCTAATTATTTTAAAATAATATCTACCTAAAAGTTGAGTGCTCCAACATGTAGAACCTAATATCATTCTACTATTGGTTGATACCCGTTTTCTTTTCTCAAAGGTTTGAACATCGATAGTAAACGAGGTAATGACCGATAGTCTTCTGAACTTCTAACAAGAATGATGGTCCATATCTATTGTGCTCAATTTGGTTAGTCTGTGTCATAAATTGTAATTTTCAACACTATACCGTTCCTCTGTTTGATTAAGTATCCTTAAATGTATTTAATGGTATGTTTTCATCATATCATCATAGAGTTTCATGATAGTGTGACACTGCCTAGTTAGCAGTGGGTGAAATACTTAAATATCCGCATATAAATTTGGGTTTTTCAGGAATTTGACATGGAAATTGAACTGGTCAACATGTTTATTAAGTGGCTTTCAAATCGTAAGATTGAGAAAATCCTTAATGAATGAGTATGTATTGTGTTGTTTCTGAACCGAGTTGAGATTACTAGGAGTAATACATAGATTTTAACCATACTCTTGAACTTATAAACGATAAGTACTCGTCATTTTTCATGTTATCGTGACACTTTGGGTAATTCATAAAGTTCACTTTTATTCATTAGTTATCTAAAAAACCGATACGTGTTATTGTCATATCATCAATGAAAAGGTACTCACCGTGATGGTTCAATTCGTTCTGTTATATAGGATTTTGGCATCAATTTATTGTCTGTTTTAGAGTTCTAGAAACTGTATAGCTTTGCCGACTAAGAGTTTATCACACAATGGTCATAGTAGAATCTAGTGGATTACGTGTTGCAGTCTTGTATCACATTTTATATCCCTCCTTAAATGGCCGGAATCTTTGTTAGTTGTGTTCTTACCTGAAATGTTCCTTCTAATGCTTCATATTCTTCGTTTTCTAGTTCCTAACAATACTATTCCATTTAGAACGGCATTTACATTTATAATTAATAGTTACAGTCATCCCTTGCAAGATTTTGATGACGGGCTTACGTCAGCCTGAGAAGTTAGGAATCAAGAACTGCTGTTAGCTACCTCAGAACTACTCAGCAGTCCGTACACACAACCCTGAAAGTAATAAACTCAAAACCCTCAGGTTATGCATCAAACTCGTTACTTTCAAACGAACGTGATGAAAAGTCTATTCAAACACGTCACCACAACCTGCTTGAATGGTACTTGAATTTGTCGTTAGGTGGAACTATATTCGTTCACTTCTAGAGATTACTAAAACAAATCGAAACATTTGACTAACACGAGTTGGCTTTTGTTAACTATCACGACGATGTTGCATTTGCAATGAGCACTACTTCAGAATAGATAGTATCTGTTCCACTCCAGATACTTCTGTAAATTTGCAACAGTGAGGTTGATGAACAACCAAAACATGTGTTAAGCAAATCAAAGTACCGAAATCGACATTATTAAAATGTTTATTGATTAATCTCTTCGTTGTGTTCTCCAACGGTGTATGTAATGAATCCATAGAAGTATTGTTCCTATGTGAAGTACAGTCACATATATCCATCCTGTGGTGAGTAGATAGTTCTGTCTCGTAGGCCAGTTTGCTAACTGTGATTGATCGATTCCTATTGACTCATTCAAATGTAGTTGTGGTGCATCTTCAAAACCGGTTGTACTCCAATCATCGGTTTCTTCAACTGTTATTAATTGTTGGTTTAATCCATATTGACTTGTTGGCATAACATATTGTTGACTATATAAATCACATAATTTTAATGCGTTTATTAGATTCTCACGTTTTGTTTGTGATACGTTGATGTCTGAATTTGAATGAAGCTGGAAAATAAATAAGAATAATTGTGAAAATGTATAACTATTGATCTAATTTTCAATATTTATTATGTGTTCAGTAGGAGTGCCAAGTTGATCACTGGGTAGACGGGTATGATGAGTTCAGTTTGTGGTTGTTCGACTTTGTGCAACACCGAATCCACTTGATGTAACAGAGTTGTGAATATTCCTTGACTGATTATGAAGTTCTCACTAGGTTTTATCAACTGAGTAGGATATAAGACGAAGTTGTGATTACAGTGAAACATTTGTGTTGTTTTAAAACAATCAATACAATAATATGTAACCTAACTATGTAGAATTGTAAGCTAATCAGAATTCACCCTAATTGCAAATACGAACGTCTTGTGAAATATTATGTATGTACATAAGTAATGCTAACTCACTTCACTCAGATCACATCCAATGTGTGTTATCCTTTTTGTTTCCCCCATACATTTTTGGCCGATTACATTAGTTATACAAGTGCGTATTTGTTGACGATATGGTTTCTTGTGGCATATTTCATTTAAGTCAGGCCATACACAACTAGACCATGCTGACCATACACTCCATATAGCTGGTGATGGTTCAATCTCACAATGATCACCTGTATAACCATGATTACAAATACATTTATACAAAGTTGGATTATTAGTATCTTGGATACACTGACCAGAATTCCTACATGGTTGCCTTCTCATTCTAAATTCACTTGTTATATTGAATTCACCACAAACTGGTATAGGTACACACCTGGGTTCACTTTCAGTCTGATGTTGATGTGTTGTAGGACATTGACAACTAATATGTTCACATAAAAAGAGAAGGAATGAAGTAAGTAACATTTATAATTAGATCGCAACTATATTAATTAATTATGGTCAGTCTGACATGGTAAACATTGTATCATGTTTTTCTTTTATCTGAGATCCAGTGTATAATTTAAGTGGTATGAAAACTCATTGAACTATCAAGGTTGAATGTGTACTCAATCACTGACCTTAAAAAGACTTTACGAATGGTGACTTTTATTAATCGATAGAAAAATGGATTTGACTTGTTGGTTCTGTCTTTATGAATAATAATATCCAACAGTTTATCTCAGTAGTAAGTGTATTTTTCTACGTAGAACAGATGCTATTTGTGTGATTTCTGACAGAGTCAAACATATCAGTGTGCATTTATTAGAGACATGGTCACAGATAGTTGAGATCGCTTCCAAGAATGACACGGATAGTAGTCGAGGATAATTGTGAAGACAGACAAATCTTTAGAGGGTTAAATATTGAACAGTTGGACGTTTTTCAGATGTTGAGTTATACTAAACAACATGGCTGGTCAATTGAGCCCAACCGACTGTAGTTATGAACATCAAGGAGGAGATTTAAACAACTAATACCACTAAGTTAAGCTATAAGGATTTGAATATGATTGTGACGATAGATTTCCTTGAAGTTAGAAGTGAAAAATCACATGGAAGTAAGAAGGTCTTTGTAATGAACTCTACATAACTAACGACCTGTAGTTTATTCTGCACTAAACAGGACAGTTCCTGAAACAAATTTTTACAATACTTAGGAACAGCATACTGAAAACGACAGATAAATGTAGTTCATATATGGGAAGTTAGCAGTTTTATGACAAAAAATATTGTATCAAATTCCCTATTTCGAATAAGTGGATGTGGGTTACTGATTAAAGATTGAATTTAGAGTTACTAGACCGCAGGTTTCCACTCCAATCCCACCTTCGGTTTTGAGTGTCTAAAGAGCACGAAGAATGTGTGGGAAAAAGCCGAGCAAAACTAACGTGTTCTTGATAGTTAACTTCCGTTAATTTGTCAATGCTTCTTATTGACGCTAAATATATTTAGTTTATGGTTTATAGGTTACTGTTACTGAGGGGTATAGACTAAAATCATGTGACAGCTGAGGTTGTTTTATTCTGTCGTGGTGCCTCTCTGCTCTTTGATTAAGAGATTATATCTCCAAATTTTCACATTGTTTTCTCTGTTATTAAGCACTTTGACCACTTAAACTTAATTATGTTGGGAATCATCATTCCACCACCTTGTTCCCGTATCATGAAAACCATCAATTCCAATGACCACAGTTATTCAACTAGATTATTCAGGTAGTATTGATTTCAGTAGTATCTAGAAAACCAGTCACAAACAAAGTCATCGGAACTGACTGGCCCAGTGCTTTTGGAATAGTTTTAAAAGCTAAATTATAATTGAGACTAGTGACCCTGACTTTGTGGGGAGTGAAAGCGCATAGTTAAACCGTCCAGCTCAGAGAATAAAGCACTACTCATCGGTAGATTGAAACTATGTATCCCTTAAGTAACCTAATTATTGATTTCGCAAGTTAACTTACATTCTCTTACAAAAATCTCAAGTAGGCAAACAATGACCTCTTAGTTTGTTTTTATATCATAGCCATTCGTTTCCTTCTTAATCTTTAATTATTCCAACATTTGTTCACGATCTACTTTGAGACATTAATATACTGTCTTAAAATGAGTTATTACCGAAACTGAACATAAAGTACTTACCGAAAACCATACTCTAAATTTTGTGGATCTCGTACACAGGAAAATGGAACACAGCCAACTTTATCTTCGCATGGATTTCTTTCATACTCGCACTGAGTACCTTTAAAAGCAGGTGGACATTGACAAAATAAGCCTGACTCCAGGTAATCGATTCCCAGATTTTGTACACATGTACCCCCATTGGCACAATAATTATCATTGTAACAACTATGTTCTCCTTTTACACCCGAACATGTATCTGAAATTCTGTCATACTAAGAAACATTTTGAAACATGGTGTTGAAATTTTGATACCATGAATAATTCCGTTGCGCGAAAATAAAGATGGTCAACTTACTAATATTAGTTCAATCCAATCAATCTATATAGAAATGAGGTAATGTGACCAGACAAGTAAGTCAATAAAGTATATGCTTAGAAAGCTGACTTAGAGTGGTGTTTGTACGAACTAATGAATCTTTTGTGCTTGATTGCCCTCCGATTTCGAATTCCAAATACAATACGTTCATATATGATCATCTAGTTATACTTACAGCAAAGTGCTTCAAAGATGTTAAAAAACATTGGTTTTTGTAGTAATGCAGTGAACGAGAACGCAAGCGGCGACAACCAAAGGTTTGAATAGAAAATTACAGAACGTCTGAGTAAAATCTGAGAATCATACAGCAAACACTTCATTTGCAAAATCTTAATCAATTGTCTTAGGTTTGTCTGTTCCCTCGTTCCCACACCAAGCAATCTGTTATCGTTCTCTTCGATCTTCCTAAACTTCTGCCACCAGGCATTTCACCTTTGATTGATGAAACATACTTCTTACATTTGCCGACATCCAACTCGTTACTTTCAAACGAACGTGATGAAAAGTCTATTCAAACACGTCACCACAACCTGCTTGAATGGTACTTGAATTTGTCGTTAGGTGGAACTATATTCGTTCACTTCTAGAGATTACTAAAACAAATCGAAACATTTGACTAACACGAGTTGGCTTTTGTTAACTATCACGACGATGTTGCATTTGCAATGAGCACTACTTCAGAATAGATAGTATCTGTTCCACTCCAGATACTTCTGTAAATTTGCAACAGTGAGGTTGATGAACAACCAAAACATGTGTTAAGCAAATCAAAGTACCGAAATCGACATTATTAAAATGTTTATTGATTAATCTCTTCGTTGTGTTCTCCAACGGTGTATGTAATGAATCCATAGAAGTATTGTTCCTATGTATGACACTGTCACATATATGTCAACAACACTTACTGAAAGTGACCATATTTCTTTTGTTAGTTGTTGACCTAAGGTGATTGGTCATTGTTGATATACTCGACGAGAACAATACGATTTATAACTTTACCCAAACATTTTTACAAGGAATCCAAGAACAACTAGATATTACTGGTGCTATTTTCGTAGTTGTAAGTAGTCAGTAGAGAGACATTGACAAGTAATTAGTTTTACCCACTGATTCCCTCTTTCTATGCTGATTTATCAGTAGGCTAAAAGTGCTTGTTTGCTATCAAGTCGAGTAGACTGTTGACATTTGATTAGCTTGAAGATGCTTTTCACCACTAGTTGATACCTGTTGGCGGCTTGCCAAGAACTAAAAAACTGTCTAATCGTTTCTACTTAGGGGTCTAGGGACTAACACGGGATCAAATCCAAGACAACAAGTTCTTGAAGCAAATACCTGATCGAACAATAAACACATGCTGATTAGTGACTAGCATCAAGATGGAATATTACAGATCTTACGGTTCATAGCTTCTCGTTCAAGTTGTTCACTTGGGAAGTGAAGCAACTACCCACTAATTACACTGACTGAAGGTATATATATATATATATATATATATATATATATATATATATATCGAAATAGTTGAGAGTGACTAGTCGGTATTATACTAAATGTGAGATCTTAAAATCTCCTATTTGACTCAGTATTACCTGATGGGTGCACATTGCTTGGTTGTCACAAGCTCAGATGTATTATCTTGTTGATTCTTCCTAATTTTTCTGTATTCTCCAACTAATGCCAGTCTGTAACAAAATCCACCCCAAATATTCGTTTAGGTTTCTAGATCACTACAACTAATGCGTTAATCTTTGCACGACAGTCAGCCAGTTTATTCATACATCTGCCTATAAATTAACGTGATGGATGTGCATAAACCAAGTTTCGCTATTGGTCAATAAAACAGCCCTGCTGAAGTGGAATCTGTAATTTAAGCTAAAGATGCGCACCAATGAAGAACTTTCAACACAAACAACTCGGTTATTCAGTAAGTATTCTCTACACTTCAAACTAATTATTACAAGAATAAACTTCATACTACTTACTATATATTTAGCTTCACAAGGACAATAAGCTATCAATGCACTTTGTCGTTGAATTTCAATAACTTTGAGAAACAATTTTTTATTATTGATAAAATGCAGAAAAAATTCCATCGGTAGACGTCTCTCAACAGGTACATGTAATAACCAATTTTTCAAAATCCTTTTTAATTCTTTTACTTTCTTCTCTTCTGTATAATGGATTTTTGCATCGCGCAATAAGTCATTCATGTAAGTACCACAGAAACCGACAGTGTATGGTTTGTTTCTGCAAAATTTATCTGTTTTACTACGACAAACATCTGGGCAATTTAAATGTGGATCAATCTCACGAAAGCATAAACCCAATCTACAGAGAGGAAGAAACAAATCAATTAGTAACATAATAAAGCTTTGTCAGTGTTTTAGTGAGGAACGGATAGTTTTGAAGAGGAGGAGAAGAAGAAGGCGAAATCTCTTCTCGAAGATGAATAAATGTGAGAATAGGATTATTGGTTAAACTGGTTCAATATTATTATGTTGTTTCATAGACGTTGAAACTGTCGATTTGATGTTGTGCGAAGATATTTACTTGCTGTACTGGCTAACTTTAAACAGCATGGAATGGATATTTAGTTCTGAGTGGTTTTTTGCATTCTTACATTTAGTGCCTATTCATGATCTTAATTATGTAATACGTTTATTAAGCTATAAATGTTTTTAAGATTTAAAGTTGCTGAAAATGCGATAATGATAACAACCCATCTTTTTGTTTGATCGGTTTATTTGACTCTATTCAGTAATTTCAAAATGGAGAAGAAGAGAACGGTGTACAATTTTATTCAGTCATTATATATGAATATGTCCTGTTTGTATTTCCGCTACAGCCTTTGACGAAGGAAATGAATTTTAGAAATGTTTATTGATAGAAATATATTCCGATGAATGAGGTCATTTATGATTCACCATATATCAGAAAACTATCATGAAGTTGTATGAAATCCCCAGTAAGTCGAAAACTAATGATTTACTGAATTGTTTGATGTAATCAAACCTTAAGAGTTCGAATTGAAATCCTTGGAAAAGCCTTTCGAATGCATTACACAACCATGTTTTGCATATTAACAGTAATCATGTTCATTTATATTTGCTCCAATTATATGTTTTGATTATTATATCAAAGTTGCATATCAACTCATACTAAATCATTGATAACTATAAAGTATAATCATGACGTACAAGGAGAAATATTTTTTGACAAGAAATCACTACATTCTACCCCATATAAAGGTATATTTTTCCTAGTTAACATGAGAAATGCAAAATACGTGGTTTCTGGGCAATAGTACAATGTCTTAAATTTAATTAAGAATATGCTGATCAATAAATAAGAACTTTCGTTTAAATTTGATCGAGCAGTTTCACGCCATTTGGGCGCCGAGTTGATGTGAGACATTGAAAAGGAAAAATGTATTTGTAAGATCTTAGCGAATGAATTCGAAGTAAATCCAACGTTTCGCTTGGCAATCTGGTTTAATAATAATTTTGATTAGATTTCCTTGAAAAAGTTTGGACCAGATTGCCAGGCGGAACGTTGGATTTACTTCAAATTCATTCGCTGAAATTTTACAAATACATTCTTCCTCTTTAATATGCTGATCTATTTACTCTTTATTTCCACTACAACACTATCTTTAGTTTACATCGTATTTGCTCGTCACATATCAATTTATTTTCGTTGTCTATTCGAATATTCTTCCGTCATTATGCTATTAACAGTTCAGAAAGTAATGAATACTGGTGGCAACCTTGTTATTTTTGGCAGATTTAACTAGCTTACTGAGTATTATCATTATTTAGTCCAGAGCCACCCATATGAGACAATCCATTAAATATATAGACAGTATACCAGTTTCCCAATCATTTACCATTGCAAACAATCACTTATATTATTTCTCCCTACTACTATAATATTGTTCCTTTATATTCATCGATTGAGTTGAGACTCGTTATCCTAGTAAAATGTTTGTGGTTTACTGATATCAATGTCATCAGTTTCTTATACACAAAATCATCTTCGTTACTTGTATTGCTTTTTTTATTCTATGATGCCTTTTTGGTGGTCGATTTAATTAGTTACACTTTAGTAAAACATTTTAACTACCGGATAAAAGTTGTGATGAAGATTCGGTTGAAAACATTACGAATAAACAAATGAATTGAAATTTGATTTTTACCTATAAATAATATCCAGTATAGCTCTAAATGTCTTTGTATTTCTTGATAATGCTCTATTGTATACTTCTTTGACCCATTTTAAATTATTCATTAATTCACAATTAATCCGCATTACAACTGGATTACCAAGATTTTTTCCTGATGTATGTATTACTAAATCAAGCATATTTAAATAATCTTTTGATTTTAATATGCTATTCGGTGGTATAACAATGTCTAAATTTCTATCTTCTATAAATCTTCCAGACATTAACGTATCATAATAAACTTCCGTTGCTTCTTCAATAAACTGAACACGTTGTCCTTTTAACATTGGTGTACCACTACATTTCCATGCTAATGATGTAGGCCATGCTTCTTGATAAATAAAATATAATGGACTCGAATTACAGTTTGATGTATACAATGATATGTATATAACAAATAATGTAGGGAAACACATGTAAATGAAAACCGTTATAATGGTTTCAGTCTGTTAAAAATTATCCAAGTTATCATCAGAAATAATTTTATAATCATTAATTAGCTAAATATAAATTTAAACTGTTGTATTGATAACCCAGTCAATAATTTATTAACAAAATGATGTACTTTATTAGCTAGCTAATATAGAAAACCACGCTGCACTAAATGTTCATTTGTGATGTTTGTATGAACTAATAATTCCTTTGTACTTGATGACTACCTGACTTCGAATTTTAAATACAACACATGTAACGGAGTCGAAATTACTATGTATGGTGTTGCTAACTTGTTCTGTTTTCTTTCTATTTCAGGGCAATCAAACACAAACGCTCTGCAAGCCGAGCAACAAGTCCTGAATGCCCTAAACCTACAAGATGACTCATAGACATTAGTACACTACCCCTCCCTATTCCTGTAAAAGCCCCCGCGAATTTTAATTTTCAAAATAAAGGTGCCGTGACAACAACCTCTTGTTCTCTTTTGGTGTGGGGCGTTGAATTAACCTTGTGTGTTGTAATTTTAGATTCTCTTCGGTCTTTGGTGACTGCTGAAAACACATGTTACACACATTCGTGCTCATCTAATACTTCTTGGATAGATTGTGTTATTTCTAGGATTCCTAGTTTGTACTATAATTCAAATACTTCAAATCATCACATTGGCGTCGCAATGGAACGTTTGGAAATACATTCAGATTTTGAGGATTACATGGAAAATTTCAAAATCTGGGCTGTTACTAAGGGATATATTGAGGACGTTGATATTGCGGTTCATTTCCTTACATTCATCAGGAAAAAAGCATAGGGCTTATTGAATCTCTGGCTTTACCAGAAAGGCCCATTTCGCTTCCTTATGCAACTCTCAAGCAACTACTAGTAAACCATGTAAAGTATACAAATTTCGAATGCGGTAAAGGAGGGAAATTTTATAAAATGATTTATCGGGACATTAGGAATCCCATTACTATACTAAGTCCTTTCCGTCCAATGAGTAGTTAAGGTTATTCAGATAACAATTCATTGAGTAGTTGAGAAGCAGGTCATGGAAGTGAGCACAAGTTTGGTAAATGCTTGATCGGTGGCAAGGTTCACCCATGTAATTCATGTATATTTCGTAATTCTAAATGCTTTAAATGTGACATGATTGGACACATACAGACAATCTGTAATACTACTATTCATTTGGCCGCAAGCAATGTTAAATTTGATAATTCTGGTTTTATTAATTTAGATGTTTCTAATGATCATTTATCTTTATCCACGACTTCGAAAAACAGTAGTCATATAGCAGTCCCGAGTTAAACGAAACTCAGAATCATTGTTAGATAAAAGCTACTAGTCAATCAACTTCTTATCGGATTTCCCATGTTATTGTACCAGATATCGTTTGTCCTAATGATTTACGTACTTCTGATGGAATTCCTTATAGATCTGAGCAAAATAAGTTGAATGAATCAAATCATGATCGGAAACCCGATGTAGTTTCGATAGATGCTGACTTTTCTAATGATCCATTATTCTCCAATGACATTTTTAATGAATTTGAGGGAAATACTTCAGAGAAATCAAATCCAGATATCATATCAAATGTTATTTGCCCTCACGATGCACTTGTTTCTTGTGACGAACTTGTTCAATGCGAAACACGAATCCCAAATAGGATCGATTTTGATTATGATTCGGATGATTTGATATCAACCGTTGTTTATCCTTATCATGAGGTCACTCCTAGTGAATTCTCTAATCAATGTGAGAAATGTTTTAAATGAGGTCAGGTGATTTATCAATTATGGGTATGAAGATCCAATATTATATCGTGGGGGAGGATGGTGTTGTGAAATACATGGTTCAAATTCTACACATCAGTGATTTCAGTACACGACCGACATGGTGATTGTATACAATTCCAGGATCCAGGTGAGTCTATTCCGATTTCAGTTGTTCGTTCTAATACTAATGAGTATATTCTAGATCATACAGAGTCTACATCCAATACACAGTCGGACAGAAAAATGACGAAACTAAGGAGAAGAGGTAGAATCAATGGAAAGAATTTTGATTCTCATTTGAGCTATGGTAAATGTAGTGTTTGAATGAATTAATAATTACTTTGTACTTGATGACTGCCCGATTTCGAATTTCAAGAACAATACGTTCATTCTTGCTTATCTAATATTTCTTAATTAAACTGTGTTAATTCTATTATTCCTAGTTTGTACTATAATTGAAAAACTCCAAAAAATCACAACATCAAATCGACAGTTTCAACGTCTATGAAACAACATAATAATATTGAACCAGTTTAACCAATAATCCTATTCTCACATTTATTCATCTTCGAGAAGAGATTTCGCCTTCTTCTTCTTCTCCTCCTCTTCAAAACTATCCGTTCCTCACTAAAACACTGACAAAGCTTTATTATGTTACTAATTGATTTGTTTCTTCCTCTCTGTAGATTGGGTTTATGCTTTCGTGAGATTGATCCACATTTAAATTGCCCAGATGTTTGTCGTAGTAAAACAGATAAATTTTGCAGAAACAAACCATACACTGTCGGTTTCTGTGGTACTTACATGAATGACTTATTGCGCGATGCAAAAATCCATTATACAGAAGAGAAGAAAGTAAAAGAATTAAAAAGGATTTTGAAAAATTGGTTATTACATGTACCTGTTGAGAGACGTCTACCGATGGAATTTTTTCTGCATTTTATCAATAATAAAAAATTGTTTCTCAAAGTTATTGAAATTCAACGACAAAGTGCATTGATAGCTTATTGTCCTTGTGAAGCTAAATATATAGTAAGTAGTATGAAGTTTATTCTTGTAATAATTAGTTTGAAGTGTAGAGAATACTTACTGAATAACCGAGTTGTTTGTGTTGAAAGTTCTTCATTGGTGCGCATCTTTAGCTTAAATTACAGATTCCACTTCAGCAGGGCTGTTTTATTGACCAATAGCGAAACTTGGTTTATGCACATCCATCACGTTAATTTATAGGCAGATGTATGAATAAACTGGCTGACTGTCGTGCAAAGATTAACGCATTAGTTGTAGTGATCTAGAAACCTAAACGAATATTTGGGGTGGATTTTGTTACAGACTGGCATTAGTTGGAGAATACAGAAAAATTAGGAAGAATCAACAAGATAATACATCTGAGCTTGTGACAACCAAGCAATGTGCACCCATCAGGTAATACTGAGTCAAATAGGAGATTTTAAGATCTCACATTTAGTATAATACCGACTAGTCACTCTCAACTATTTCGATATATATATATATATATATATATATATATATATATATATATATATATATATATATATATACCTTCAGTCAGTGTAATTAGTGGGTAGTTGCTTCACTTCCCAAGTGAACAACTTGAACGAGAAGCTATGAACCGTAAGATCTGTAATATTCCATCTTGATGCTAGTCACTAATCAGCATGTGTTTATTGTTCGATCAGGTATTTGCTTCAAGAACTTGTTGTCTTGGATTTGATCCCGTGTTAGTCCCTAGACCCCTAAGTAGAAACGATTAGACAGTTTTTTAGTTCTTGGCAAGCCGCCAACAGGTATCAACTAGTGGTGAAAAGCATCTTCAAGCTAATCAAATGTCAACAGTCTACTCGACTTGATAGCAAACAAGCACTTTTAGCCTACTGATAAATCAGCATAGAAAGAGGGAATCAGTGGGTAAAACTAATTACTTGTCAATGTCTCTCTACTGACTACTTACAACTACGAAAATAGCACCAGTAATATCTAGTTGTTCTTGGATTCCTTGTAAAAATGTTTGGGTAAAGTTATAAATCGTATTGTTCTCGTCGAGTATATCAACAATGACCAATCACCTTAGGTCAACAACTAACAAAAGAAATATGGTCACTTTCAGTAAGTGTTGTTGACATATATGTGACAGTGTCATACATAGGAACAATACTTCTATGGATTCATTACATACACCGTTGGAGAACACAACGAAGAGATTAATCAATAAACATTTTAATAATGTCGATTTCGGTACTTTGATTTGCTTAACACATGTTTTGGTTGTTCATCAACCTCACTGTTGCAAATTTACAGAAGTATCTGGAGTGGAACAGATACTATCTATTCTGAAGTAGTGCTCATTGCAAATGCAACATCGTCGTGATAGTTAACAAAAGCCAACTCGTGTTAGTCAAATGTTTCGATTTGTTTTAGTAATCTCTAGAAGTGAACGAATATAGTTCCACCTAACGACAAATTCAAGTACCATTCAAGCAGGTTGTGGTGACGTGTTTGAATAGACTTTTCATCACGTTCGTTTGAAAGTAACGAGTTTGATGCATAACCTGAGGGTTTTGAGTTTATTACTTTCAGGGTTGTGTGTACGGACTGCTGAGTAGTTCTGAGGTAGCTAACAGCAGTTCTTGATTCTTAGCTTCTCCGAATGAAGTCAACACATTATCAGAAATGTAATTCCTGAAAGTCGACCTTTATCTTATTAGTTTTGTAATCATTTATTTAGGCTATTCCAAAATTGTTAGGCGGCTTGTTTAAAAAATGCATCTCAAGTAGGTAGCTACATGTGGCAATGTTGTATTTCAGCTTAACTTCTCTTTTTTCAACACTGAATAATTGGTTGGACAACGGGTTAAAATGTACTTTGAGTGGCTTAGTCAAAGTAATGGAAAAACACTTACAATACAATCGACTTCTTCATTTCTTTTCAAGGTGTGACAATTACGAAGTAGTAGGATTTTCTGATGTGAGACTTTTAGGCTCAACTACACTGATTAATAAAATTCATTAGCCGATCGGAGTTATTCGAATACCTAGGATTCAGTATTACTGTGGTGTGTGGTAAAGATGTCGACAAATGTAAGAAGTATGTTTCATCAATCAAAGGTGAAATGCCTGGTGGCAGAAGGTTAGGAAGATCGAAGAGAACGATAACAGATTGCTTGGTGTGGGAACGAAGGAACAGTCAAACCTAAGGCAATTGATTAAGATTTTGCAAATGAAGTATTTGCTGTATGGTTCTCAGATTTTACTCAGACGTTCTGTAATTTTCTATTCAAACATTTGGTTGTCGCCGCTTGCGTTCTCGTTCACTACATTACTACAAAAATCAATGTGTTTTAACATCTTTGAAGCAACTCTAATTGAGACAAGTTCGATATCACGTTACGCTATTCATCAAGCATTCAGCAAATGACTTTAATTTCCAACGCAGGAACAACTAATTATTTTTGTTCTTTTTTAAAGTCAATTATGGTGACTTTAATCAAAGTGGGATTGAAAATAACAATATTTATTAATTAAAAGCATAGTAATAACAAAAAATACATATTTTTCAAACAAAATAATTGCGATAAGTAAGAATGTGTTAATATAGTGAGATGCTATACACTTTATGTACATCAAGAAATAATGATGTCCTACAATTTTACAAAACAAAGATGGAAAAATATCTCCTAGGACAAGTTTCACTATTCAATTACTTCAGTGGTGTACTTAATGCCTCCTCAAATTTACTTAGAGTTCGTTTCAAACCTTCTCTAAGATAAGGAGAGAAAGATAAAATAATATATTACACAAGTAGGATATTTGCCAATACATTTCATAATTAGTTATGGTATTGGCACAGGATATATGGACTGGCAAGCTTTTGGATTAGAAAATAATTTGCTTTAAGGTTAGTAGGTCTCTTGTAAAATTCGGTAACACTCCGATAAAAAAATCCATGTTAATTCAGTTTTGTACTAAAGACTTGTAATCAATCAGAATCACGTTCATCGATATCACCTGATAAGATTCACCAATAAGAAACAGTCAAGATCCTTTTACCCTGAGAATACTGTTTGGTTTTGTTTTGTAACTTGAACACTTAATTAGATTAGTTTGTGTTGGAAGGATTTAAAACCATGTAAGTGAATATACTGCATCGTCCAAGTTCATTTCTAAATATATTACTTTATATAGAACCATCCTACTTTTTAGAAAGGAAAGCACATGTGAAACTAGTCATTGGACGTGCCAAATTAAATGTTTCTTAGAGTCCTCGTATATCAACCGTTTAGTTGGACATGATTGATACATCATCTAAATAAAGGCAGTGGTATTCGGGTTTAAGAGTATCACATAGTACGTCATTTTGCAGTTAAGCTAAAAAATTTATTGGTGGAAATGGAACCAAGGGGAGATCTCACTGCTACTTCATCTATTTGTCAACAACGTTCGTTTTTGCGCAAGAAGTGGATACTCAATATCAATTTCAGTAAGTCTCTTCACTTTATCTATTAGCATCTGTAACACCGTTCTTTTCTACAAGTTGTTTGAAAATATGTTCAATAGTTTTAGTCAGTGAAATATCAGTAAACAAAGACATTATATCCAAAGATTACGTAGTTATCACCGTTAGATTCATATTCCTTATTACATTTCAAACCCAAATACGTTCTTGACATTGCGTCTCACTAGTTTTCGATGTAGTGGTCTTAATAATTTCACGAGCCACTTTGATGTTGAGTGGTACGGCGTGTTTGATAAATTCAGAATCGGACGTGATGCAACTTCCTGTTTGTGCACTCTAAGTACGACAAAAAGTCGTGGAGTGTGCTCTTGAACTTTTAAGCATGTCACAAGTAGAATTAGAAATGAATTATTGTTGTTCTAAAGATGAGGTTGGTTGATGTTTCGTCTTTTCTGTCAAGCCTATACGTAACCCTAGTTTATGACATTTAGTTTGATCATCAAACAGAAGACCTGTTTTATTTATAGAATCAGTCTTGTTTAAAATTACGACACCCGATCCTTTATCTAGTTTGATTATTATTGAACTTTTACTCAATCTCAGTTTTCTGAGTGGCTTCCCGAGGTTTTCTAGTCAATGTCCTCTTTATGTTATGTTCGCTGCTTCTAAATTGGTTACAGTAGTCAGTCAATGTCATTTTAAATTCTTATATTTTGAGCTTACTTGAAGCTACCAAGTCTAATGTCTGGATTAGTAGATTTTTAAATGAATGCTTTGAAAGAATTGATTTTTTGTTTCTTTTTGTTTGCTGTACTTCTGAAGCATATACCACAACTTGATCCTTAAGGTTTTTAAGAACATTGTCAATAGCATATAATCTAATTTAGTGATATGTACTTGAATTATTATGATTTATTTCACAACATATCTCTCAGTGATTTGACATTAGGTTCGACTTTATATTGACAGAGTGATTTGCAGTCCTGTTTAGGATAACGTTGGGTCAGCGTGAAATCCAACGTGGTTTTCGCTTCTGTGAGGTTTGTACTATACTTTGGGCACTTAGTGAAGAGACTCAGTACAACTGAGTGCTCATCAAATTTTCGCAGTTTAATAACTTTCATAGAATATTCAAGAACAGTATTCCAGGCTTGCTCAATTGAATCATCATAGTATATCCACTCTTTATACTACAGATGAGTTAACAAATCATTATATCAAATAACAGACAATCATGACTGAAAAATCGAAGTGACATGAGTTATTATTTATATATGTACACATTATTGGTGTAATCTGAAGAAAAATATGGGGAACAAAGAGGTGTAACTCACATTTCTTTTTTTATCGGTTCTAGCTGAGACATAGATTTGGATAATTCTTCGCACTTGGCCATCAAAACATAAGTGGACTAAGAAAAATACCTCAACAATAGTTAATTATTCCAGGTACAAATAAAAATAAATAATAAATCTTACGTTGATCAAGGCATACAAGGCTTTCCCTTAACTGATTGATTATTACGATGAAAAGGGAATTTTTATCTTCTCAAACTATTGAAACTTTCCATATCCTTCCACCTTATAACTTTAGAAGGCACTGGGGATTTGTGCTAAATTCATATTAAGGTGGTGTTATTAATAAAATTATTGTTTACAAGAGGACCATAAATCATGAACTAGTGTACCTCTTCATTTGTGATAGGTGGTCTCAAATCCGAACCAAGCTAATTAAGTAACGATATTGCGTAAAGTTGTTCAGTTTTTGTGGATAAGAGCGTTAATCATAGCAATACACTAAGGTCGTTTTTCATATTAAATTTCAGAAATGTATCAGTCTATCGTGATACCTTCAAATCGCACCTGTGAAAATAAAATTATGACCCGTTTCTGGTCAAGCAAACTTTCAAAGATGGGTGTCAGTCAGTAACAACGTGGAACTTCGTACGTACGTACATCAGTTCGAGTTGCCATACCACATTAGCACAGAGATTCAGTTATCGATTCAAATCCCATAGTGGTAGAGGTACTGAAAGTATAAGTAGAGATAGGGGACATTAAGGTTTGATGATGTTATTAAAGGAGTATAGTCCAGTGGAATAAATTGGGAAAGAAAATAAAGGACATGAAGAATTCAGAAGATTAGAGTTTGAGAGAACACAAAGAGTGGATGCACCTGCGCCATTGCAAACGATTTTGAGCCATGTCATTCAAGGTCTCTAACCATCGGTTGCTATCGTCTCGCGGTCCCCAACCAGGTAGTCTACACCTACCAACATGACTCAGTCCACTTGTCAGTGACTTCATGGATTTCTGCCATGTTTTGGTCTGGCCGCCCCTAGCTTTCTTCCAACCTACTCCTACACCATAAAACATAGCACGTCGGGGCAGTCGGTGGTCGGGCATGCGCAACACATGTCCCAGCCATCTCAAATGATTGAGTTTCACTACTTCCTCAATTCCCCCAAATGCCCTGGTATGGCCGAGAGCGGGGAGGGTTCGCCCTCCCTCTCGAAATACTCTCACACGGCCACGCGTATACAGCCTCTGCCAGGGAAGTCCTACTCACTGCCTTCTCGTGGCGGGGGTGTTGTTTACGAAAATGAGAGGACGAAAAGCGAACGTCCGGCGCTATAACCGGATCCCAATTCTATTCTATGGTGCACATGGGCTCCAGTATCCTGAAGGAACAAATGGCGTATGAACCAACTTTTGGTCACCGGCTTCCATGGGACTGCATCTCCTCACGATGCTCCACTGCCTTGTGGACTAGACCTTTAGGTCAAAGGCTCGGGGTGTGGCCCCCTAAGAAAACCACCTGCTTCGGTTTGGGCACCCGGGCAGTATCTCAGCCCACAAACCAAAACATGATGAAATATTCGCTTACGGAAAATATTCGTTCTTCTCTGACTAACATTGAAATGACTGATACTATTATTATTATTATTATTGTTATTATTATTATTATTATTATTATTATTATTATTATTATTATTATTATTATTATTTACTACGTCATTTACTCACTATCTCCTATTTCTACTTTTTGTATCCGTTTCGACTCAGACAGCAGCTCGCCTATGGTAAAAATTCAGCTTTATCTAAACGTTCTCGAGTCACTGCCTGGTTTGAAAATTGTATGTTACCATCGAATACGAGTACTGAAGCAGTCTTTCTGAAACCACGTGCACCATTCAAACTGGCTGCCTTTAACGTTCGCACACTTATGCAGGTCGGACAACAGATAGGGCTGGCAATGTCTTTGGAAAGTCTTAATATTGATGTGTGTTGTCTATCCGAGACCCGTATTCAAGACTCTGGTGAAGTACTACAAGTTCGCTCTCCATCTGTCGCTCCAAAAAGCTTGTTTTACGTGCGTTTATCCGGGGACCCTGTGGCATCTTCGTCTGGTCTTGCTGGCGTTGGTGTCGCACTAAGCGCAAGAGCTGAGGCAGCACTAGTCGACTGGATCCCCATTAACAGTCGGTTATGTGCTGTTAGATTAGAAAGTACCATCAGAGTGAGAAGAAATCGGCGTGAGAAACGATGTCTTTTCGTCATCTCCGCCTATGCCCCGACAGATTGCAGCCCGGATGCAATCAAGGATGAGTTCTACCACCAGTTAACTGTTCTTCTCCAGAAAGTGCGTTCGACAGATATTGTAGTACTAGCTGGAGACTTGAATGCTCAGGTCGGGCGTCTAGGCACAGAAGAGAGTCGTTTAGGTGACCGATGGGGACTCGTTGGTCGCAGGACAGATAACGGGGAACGTCTACTGCAACTATGCACAGACCACAACCTGTTTCTGGCTAGCACTAACTTTCGGCACAGTCATCGCCGATGTGCCACCTGGCGTCCCCCTTCTGCATCTCAAGCCTGGACTCAGATTGATCACATCGCGATCAGCTACCGCTGGCGTGGTTGTGTACAAGACTGCCGCTCCTTTTGGAGTACCTATCTGGAATCTGATCATGCTCTGGTCTGCGCCAATCTTACCTTACTTTTCAGTGGACAACGAAGTGACCGCCACCACAGGATTGATGTTAGCAAGCTGGCTGCAACTTCTGTTGCTAGTAAGTACCGAGCCGAGCTAGCTTCTAGGCTAGCCACTATTCCACCGAAAAGTATAGATGAGCATTGGTTGCAATTGCATGACGCCATGAAAATGGCGGGTCAAGTCAGCTGTGGGATTGCGAAACGTCCCGCTTACAAGCACTGGGTTTCTTCTGGTTCCTTACAACTGATTGAAGCCCGTCGGTCTACTCCGGGTGACCGTGAGTTTGACCACAGACGAAGGTTGTTACGTAATGAAATCGGGCAAAGCTTGCGTAAGGACCGAGAAACCTGGTGGTCGGAGCGTGCCAGTGAGTTGGAAGCAGCAGCTGCATCTGGTAATTACCGGAAGCTCTTCCAACTCATCCGAGCCACCGGCAGCAAGAAGTCTGGTGTGAGCGAAACAATCTGCGAGGATGACGGAACGCCAATCACTAACATCCATCGACGTCTTGGACGATGGGCAGAATTCTTTGAAGGGCAGTTCAACTGGCCTGCTGCTCCGGCAACATCGGTCAGACTGTCCTGCCCTCCTTGGCCGGTGACGACTGATCCACCAAATGAGGCGGAAGTCCGCAAGGAACTCCAACTCTTGAAACGTTACAAATCACCAGGCCCAGACGACTTACCCCCGGCTCTTTTTAAAGATGGTGGTGACTTTCTGACTAAAGGACTGACGACGTTGTTTACAAAGATCTGGGAACTAGAGAGTGTACCAACGTCATGGAATGAGTCGATAGTTGTCCCTATCTTTAAAAAGGGTTCACGTTGTTCCTGTAACAACTATCGGGGGATAAGTCTACTTCCGATTGCGTCCAAGCTATTGGCTTCCGTCATACTTCGTAGGTTGTTCAGAACCCGAGAAGGATTGACTCACGAGGAGCAGGCTGGGTTTCGTTCTGGTCGAGGATGGATTGATCATATCTTCACCCTCCGCCAAGTGTTAGAACACCGCCATACTTATCAAAGGCCAACAATCGTAGTGTTTCTTGATGTCAACGCTGCTTTCGATTCGTTGGACAGAACTGTTCTCTGGGATTGTCTATTGAAGAGGGGTGTGCCTGAAAAGTTTATTAACATCCTAAAAGCCTTATATACAAACACCTCAGGTAGAGTGAGGGCATACAACCACCTTTCTCCACTATTCCATTCAAGCAGTGGAGTTAGGCAGGGTTGCCCAATCTCACCATTCCTCTTCAACTTTGCCATCGATGACATTCTGGAAACAGCTCTGACGGATGTAAGTAATGGTGGTGTGGATCTGTTGCCTGGAGAAAGACTTCTCGACCTTGAGTATGCGGATGATATTGTCTTACTGTGCGAGAATGCCCAAGCTATGCAATCCGCACTTAATCAGTTGGCAATCAATGTCCGTAGGTATGGTATGTGCTTTGCACCTTCGAAGTGCAAAGTACTTCTACAAGACTGGCAGGATTCTAATCCTGTACTCACTCTGGATGGTGAGCAGATAGAAGTAGTCGAGAAGTTCGTGTATCTAGGTAGCTGCATAAGTGCTGGTGGTGGCGTGAGTGATGAGATCAATGCACGTATAGTGAAAGCCAGAGCGGCTTATGCCAATCTGGGCCATCTTTGGCGCCTTCGTGATGTTAGTCTGGCTGTAAAAGGTCGGATCTACAACGCGACGGTGAGAGCAGTTTTGCTCTATGCTTGTGAAACCTGGCCTCTCCGAGTTGAGGATGTTAGACGACTCTCTGTGTTCGATCATCGTTGCCTCCGAAGGATTGCTGGCATCCAGTGGCAACACCATGTCAGTAATGCAGAGGTTCGGCATCGAGTGTTCGGTCACAGAGACGATAATGAAATTGGTGTCACCATCTTGAAACACCGACTTCGGTGGCTTGGACATGTTCTACGAATGTCGTCCCAGAGAATTCCTCGTCGTCCATTATTTGCCGACTCTGGGACTGGTTGGAAAAAGCGGAGAGGTGGTCAGTATATGACATGGTGTCGTGGTATGAAAGAAAGCTGCAAAGGGCTAGCTTATGTTGGTCCTTCACGACTCCCTGGTTGGGGTCCGAGAGATGGTGTAACGCAGTGGCTAGAGACGTTATCAGATATGGCTCAGAATAGAAGCCAGTGGCGATCCTGCTGTAACCTTCTTTTACTTTCTTCATAAAAAGGTGGTCGTATTCTTCCTTAACTGAAAGATCTGTTCTGATTGTACCTTTCCGTTTCCCCCACCATTGTTCTCTCTCTCTCTCTCTTCTTTTTTTTTTATAATTCCCCACGTTCATTACTTTTTTTTTCTTCTCTTTTCTCCTTCTCTTCTAATTATCACTGTTTTGTGTGGCGCATATATATTTGGTGCCCCCCTGTACCAATATTTATGTGTTCAAATAAATAAATAAATAAATAAACTTCCTCAATTGATTTGCCATCCTTACCTAGTACCCGTTTCCTAACAACTGCATTACTTACTCGGTGGTCCCAGGATATACGAGCAATGTTTCGAAGACATCTATGATCAAATACTAGTAACCTACGAATATCCTCTACTCTTACCGACCATGTTTCACTGCCATAAAGTAGGACGGAACGAACTGCTGCGCAGTAAATACGTCCTTTGGTTGATAGACGGATATCTCGCCTACGCCACAAATGACGCAAGTTGGCAAAAGCTAGTCGAGCCTTTTGTATCCGTGCTGAGATTTCGTCACACACCAAACCACAAGGGCTGATGAGACTTCCGAGATAAGTGAAGCGGTCGACACGCTCAACTACTTCACTCCCTATCACTAGTCCGGGTGTCGACGCAACCCAATCCTGAAGTAACATTTTGCATTTCGAGGGAGAGAATTGCATGCCGAACAGGCTTGCATTGTTGCTTAGAGTGGTCAACAGACTCTGCATTCTGTCAGCGTCTTCGCCAAATAGAACTATGTCATCGGCATATTCTAAGTCAACAAGTGGATCTCCCGGTAGAAGTTCAACTCCTGGAAATTTAGATGAGGAAAGTGTCATCTCTAAAAGGATGTCAACGACAAAGTTAAACAAGAATGGAGAGAGTGGACAGCCCTGACGAACACCACTTGAGGTAATCAATTCTGATGACAGTTCACCATAAGATCTCGCTCGACCAGTTGTGTTCGAGTAGAGAGCCTTTATAAGGTTGACGTACTTCTTTGGTACTCCCTTCAGTGACAAACAAGATGGGTGAAGCACAGTAGTTGAGTATGTTGATTATTTCACAGTATACTTATTTCATAAAACGGCTTTTATCGAATCAGTGCAGTGAGTCACTATTTAAACGTGAGAGCAGGCAATAAATGATAAAACAGAGCATTAACTGAAACATGTCAACGTTCATGCTGAAACTATGTCATATATATATATATATATATATATATATATATATATATATATATATATATATATATATATTAAATGGCCATTTATCAACAACCAACCTTTATACATGCACCAATAGTTTCACAGGCGTAATCCACGGAGTCTGAAAATACAGTTGTACACTCCAAGGTAAGACTTGACATCTAAAACATAAAGAAAACAGTACGCCATTATGTTATTTCCAACATAAAAGGAGCAGAAATGACGGAGATAGAATTACAAGATAAGGAGATAAATAGAACTAGAACAGTAGTGTCCTTATCCTTTGGACGAAGATAATACTTGGCAACTACAACAATGTAAAATGTGATACCAGTTTGAAATGACCATCACCCATCACTGTGTTAGTAGTCAAGTAGTGTGGGTAGACCTTTCAGAAAAGATATTGTCTGTGACATGGAAGATGCATTCACGCAATTGAATCATATTTATGGAAACTATAAATTACATCTAACCTTACCAATATTTTATAAGCTCGACGAACTACTGTATAACAGACAACTTAGTTTATCAGTTCAAAGTTTGGTTTTGCGGCACTCTTCGTATAGTCGTGACCCATTTGGACGTCAAACAAATTTTGGGACTGATATGTGAGGGAAATTGTGCTGGAAAACAAACTGTACCAGTCCGTTTGAAAAATCTCGTGAAAAATTCAAAAAGAGCTATTTGTATGTCCAGATTTATTAATACTAAAGGGACTCGAAGGTGAAGATTTATAACTCAGGTGGAGTTTTGTTATCCGGCCTGGATAGTCTGGTCGTGGAGCCTTCATTGTTCTTCTGAACAACAACATCAGCAAAAAAAAAATGAAAAATCGCGTTGAATGCTGGAGTTTGTTTACTGTGCGTTACTATAAAATGAAATAACAATATTTTATCCAAATGAAAACGACACATTTGATACTTCTCTAACGAACCGAACATATAGGTGGATGCTGAATACCCACTAGGACATAAGTCAGACGTCTACATCCGAATAGTCAATGTTCCCAGGGTAATTTATAATAGATGACATAGTTTTGAGATGAGATTTAAGAACACTGTTTGACTGAAGTGACCCAACTGAGTATGCAGCGACATTAAAAATACGTCACTAACGAAACTGTGTGAACTAATTTACAATCAGCAGGGAATAAGATCCTAATTGTTGACTCTACGACATGAGGGAACGTAACGAGGCAACTACAATAAGAAATGAGGCCAAAGGTTTTGAAACTCTATGCTTCTCGTGTAGTTCGCCCCATGATATTGTCAATCGGTCATCTGAATGATAAGTATCTATCGGTGAATGAAGGTATTCACATTTGCACTCAAAGAGTGACTTGAAGAAGATAGAAAGCAACACTTAACATTACTGTAAATTGGTAAAGTAGTAACTTGATTGCATAGTTGCCCAATCAAAAACGGGGGAAATAAAGGTGAGCTTTGGGGAAATTCTGCAAAGGAAGTTGGTGTGAATATCAGTCTGTCTTCAGTAATAAGGATAGTAGGTTAGTGAACCTGTGTTAATCCTAACAGGTTGCCTTCCAGTGAAGGTTCAGTTTCTCTTTGAAAATATTCACTGATGGGGCTGATACCACTTGATCGGGCACTAATACTAAGCACATATATATTAATACCAGCTTCTGTTAGCTTAGTTCTAAAGTCCTCCTACATTATTTCCTCCAGTTTATTTACAACTAGTAATTGTAATATATCAATAGTTGAAATCATGAATCAATTGAAGCTAGACCACCATGGAAAACCTGGAAGCACTGGACGGCCGTTTCGTCCTAGTATGGGACTCCTCAGCAGTGCGCATCCACGATCCCGCCCCCCCCCGCTGGATTCGAACTCAGGACCTATCAGTCTCGCGCCAGGCGCTTAACCAACTAGACCACTGAGCCGGCAATGCATCATAATTTCGCCTTTTTCCCCAGCCAGAGAAATTAGTATTTCTTTTGGGATTTCCCCATTGAGACATCTCTAAATTAACAAATCGACCTTCCCCGAAATCAACACCATTTTGTCTATTTTCTCCTCAGACATGTTTGCTAGCAAACAATGTTTTGTAGCTGCCCATCACGACAACACAAGTAATTCATTTCACTATCTCATATGGAGGGATTTATTACGAAATACCTGGTTTAATGTAGACGTTAACGAACGAAGCAATGAGTCTAAATGATTTGCTATCTCTTCTGCACTTCTCTCAAGTTCCGGCAAAACGTTGAGCTGTAACGCACACATCAAACTAACGGAATAGTTTGAAATGTACAATGAATCTAATAAACCACAAAGTAAATGAACCATTTCTGTTCACAATTAGATGGTTTTGAACTATTTTACTCACTCATAAGCGTCTGCCTTTGTAGCTTCAATAGTTATTATTGAGTTTATAAGCATTCTTTTTTTATTCAAACAGAGCAGTTGTTTCAAATGTTTCTGGATGAAATAGAAGCTTTTGCTTAGTAGGTTTCCGTGCTTATCAGTAGTAGATCATTAATGCCTCTGAGTGGGAACCTAGGTATATTTAGGAGTAAAAGAGAAAAGAAGAAAAAAATTGTAAATTATAGAGAGATATTGTTCTTAGTTCTTAAGAATCTGTAAAGTTACCTCTTAAAGTATTTCTAGGGAGTCACTTGGACTAGTTCAACCGGCAGCGAATTACGGCATTTGACTACTCTCAAGGAGTAAAAACTAAGTCTTTATTCCGTTCTGCTGTGTTGTGTCTCCAGACTCTGGATGTTACCCCTAAGTCTTGTGTTAGGACTAAGCTTAAGTGAGTGTTCTAGGGAATATCCAGAAATCTTAAGTATGTCGTACGTCATAAAGACACATTTAGGACACCTGTACTCTGTTATGTAAAGGTTCAGTGATTGGAGGCGCTCTTCGTAAGGTTGGAATTTGAGTCCAAGAACTGATTTCGTGAATCGTTGTTGGATACGTTCCAATGTGTCCTTATACTTTTGCAGTGAAGGGAGAAACCATGCAGTTCCATACTCTTGTGGCGTGGTGTCGAGTTGAGCTTGACTATGAACACCGCTACAATACTACGTGCCAGTTAACCAAAAAGATCCTCGTAGACCAATATCAGAAAGCAGATGATAGTAGTAGTTGAAATGTATTTGCTGGCAATCTCGTGGTATCGAAAGAATACCGAGATCGTGCCAAAGGAGTACAAATGCGATCGGCGAGGAAAGGTACGTGCGTAGTCAAAAACCGCGCAGAAGTAATGGAGTACCATGGAAGACCAATATGGCTGTTATTTGCACAGTTAAACAAATGAGCACAATAAAACAATCACTGGTACAATTGGTTATAATAATAATTGTTTTCATCGAAACAATCGCGTTCTGTTTACAAAAGTAGGTCACTAAACTCTGAATGAGTTCGGATACAACTGTTGAACATTATATGGATAGTTCTTCTGTCGAAGTGGCCAAAACTGCGCTTCAGTACTACCAGTGTAAGGTTTGCTCGGAAAGCATTTTCGTCATAGTTGGCGTAAAACATCAGGTCGTGGGGTGCCAACAATCCTAGATCATTTTCAACTTGGGATACCTGTAGAAGGAAGTTACCCAAGTTGTAGTTGTAGTCTGCAACATGTCTCAGACGGACCGATTTACATTTTGAGGTGTTAAAGGTAAGTCCTTTGTCATCTGCCGAACTTACAATTCGAGTCAGATCCTCTTGAAGTGCCAGTTCACTCTGTTGATTGCGAGCTTCTCTTCAGAGTTTCATGCCATCAGCGAAAAGAATCAATCATCTATAGAAGTTATGAAAAGAAGGAGTCCTAATACTGACGGAACTGCGCGAAACCGAAGTTCCAAAACGACGATTTGTCTACAATAGCGGTTCTTCATTGAATAATACACAAAATTTAGTTACAAACCTCAACTTACGAGGTGTCTGGGGCGTTTAAATGCGTCCTTCAAGTATAAAAATAAAAAGGCTTCCTGTAACAGTAACATAAAGAATAACTGTAAAATACGATAGTACAAAGGACAGCTGACAGCTATGTCTAAATTTGATAACAGTTTATGTACAACCGAAACCCGAACCAAGAGCAAAACAATTTGGGAACTGTTGCGTTTAAACAAATAAACGAAACTGTGGATAACCGCTACAGTGATTAAGGTACAGTAATTTTAATGATCAATAAAATGATAAGTACAATAAACGTCATAAATATATGTGAACAGTTCAGAATAATACACTACAACTTGCGTTACAACATAGGTGTGAAAATTGTTGGGCATACAACTGCTTACTGAATGTAAACAAGTAGTACAAAACAACATACAAAAGAGTGGAAAGGAAACGAGTAGGAACAATGTAAGCAAACTTAACAGTAGATTCATTGTACAATCTTTACTTAGAATTGATGATGGAGAAACACTACGTGATCACGATATCATAATCATGAATGATGGAATACTGAGTTGAAATTCTGTCATTCTACATAAAGTGTGCCCCCAAATGCCCTGGTATGGCCGAGAGTGGGGAGAGTCCGCTCTCCCTCTCGAAATGCTCCCACATGGCCACGCGTATATAGCCTCTGACAGGAAGTCCTACTCACTGCATTCTCGTGGCGGGTGTGTTGTTTACAAAAATGAGAGGACGAGAAGCGAATTTCCAGCGCTTTAACCGGATCCCAAACCAATGGTGCACATGGGCTCCAGTATCCTGCCTGAGGGAACAAATGGCGTATGAACCAATCGTTGGTCACTGGCTACCATGGGACTGCATCTCCTTACGATGCTCCACTGCCTTGTGGGTCAGACGTTCAGGTCGAATGCTCGGGGTGTGGCCTCTAAGAAAACCACCTGCTTCGGTTTGGACACCTGGGCAGTATCACAGCAATCACACAAATCAATTAGGATGCGTGTGGCGCATATGTATTTGGTGACTCATTGTACCAATACCTATGAGTTAAAATCTATTATATAATAATATATATATATATATTATGTAAATAGTAAGTCTGTACGAACATTTCAATCCCTAAAACATAATAATACCAACTAACCAGTGAATATTTATGAAGCAAATAACAAAAGTTCCGATTATAATCAGAGTAAAAAAACTTCATTCTGACATTATATTATGTAAGCCATGTGTTTTGATAACATCGAAACAGCAGACCCTGTGAATAACTTTGTCGTTTCGTTTAGTCGGCTGCAAGCAACAGACTGTTGGTTACCCTAAACACTATCCCACCCTAAACATAATGTTTTGAAGATCGTTTGACAGTTAAATTTGAATACATGCATATCCTTCGAATTCATACCATTTTATTGTGTTGACGGTGTTCATTTGAACTGATTTTCAACATTATCTTTGAAACGACAAGAAACATTGAGATTTATAATGCATGAGGATTGTGATTTTCTAACGGTGTATTTGTCACCACTCACGAATAGACGAGTAATTTCATAAGACGCAAGACTACTTCATTTCATGGCAGGAAGCTGACCATTTCAAGAGGTGTTGTCTAGTAAGCCTCAAATCGACTCTATCCAAACACTCCGTTCCTCTTGAGACATCGAATTTGCAAATTCAAATTCTTGTTATCCTTTATATTCACTATGAATTTTATACTTCAGATAAGTGTAATTTGACAGTAAATAGCCCTTCATCTGATCAACATATTATTCAACATCTTCGTAATTTAGACATGACAGATCGTTTCTGTGACGCCCACACTGTTGAGTCTGGTTTACATTCTCCGTCTTTATTCACTCTTCTCTCACTCTTTTGCGTATTGTTTTATACTACTTATTGGTATTCAGTGAATAGTTGTGATCCTGGCAATTTTTACGCTTATTCTATAACGTGAGTTTGTCGTGTGATATTCTGAAATATTTACATAAATTTATAACGTCCATTGTATTTATCATTATAATTACTCTGTCTCAGTCATTGTAGCAGTTATTCGCTATTTTGTGCATTTGTTTAACTATTGTTTAGACTCAACGGTTTCCATATTGTTTATTCTTTGTTCGGATATTGCTTGTTGATAAACTGTTACCAAGTTTAGACAGCTAACAACTGTATTTTGAACCATCGTATGTTGTAATTATTCTTTCTGTAACCATTACAGGACATTCTTTTTATTTCAGAAAAAAGAACGTGATGAATACCGCAGACACCTCACACGTTTATGTATGTAACTAATTTCTGTCTATAATTCAATAAACAATCACTATTTTAGTGAAATTGTCGTTTTTCGAACTTCTATTTTGCGCGCGAACCTCAATTGGATGATTTAGACGCTTCGATAGACTCAACAGATTTCAACATCGGAAAATTTTTAAAACTCCATATTCGAATTGATCCAACTATATTGCGTTGCGTAGTTATATGTAAGTTATTCAAGACAAATAGTGAACAATACATAATCATCTCTATAGATCAATTTAGAACTGCCATCGGTCAGGGTGTAAATTGTTTGTGACAAAAATAAACTCCTACTACTCCGACATTTTCGACAGAATATACGCGACGAGTCATCCCAAACTATATAAATTTCAGTGAAGAATAATCTCAATCGAATATAATATGGATATCAAGAGATACACAGGATTTCAATATCCACCTATGTTACACAACCCATTCAGCATATCATGAAAAATATATGGTTATACTAGGTCAATATTAAACTTTGCTTCTGTGTGCATACCTCTTTTGTCCATTTCCATCTTCTTATTTTAACTACAACAATTTGTTTATCATCTTTGAGTTAGATTATCAGTGTTTTGTAATCAAGTGTGGTTTCAACTTGGTTCATTTAACACCAGCCACTCCTAATAAAAAAGAATTTGTATATTGTGGTTTCACTAACATTCACGTATCTTTTCCTTTCATTAATCGCAAGAAAAACCAAATAGTTTGTATGAATTACAAATAAACAGAAATGATAACACAGTGTTGTAGAGAAAATAATTTAGCTATAACGTCAGTAATTGACACGTTACCCTAAAAATGAAAATAATCACTAGAAAATATGAAAATGTATAATTAGTCAAGTGTCTACATACCTAAATGCGCAACATCGTCAAGTCGTTTTAATGAAACTTTCACTTATCATATTATATTTAGATATGCACTTGAAATCAGTGATTACACCTAGATGTAGGTTTTCATAGTTTAACTAGTTTTTATAAAACAACAAAAAAGACACAATGAAACTTAGTTTCATAGTGAAAATAAACATTTATTGAAGTTGAAGTGTAACAATATACGGTTTTTTGAAGTGTTGTTCAGTGCATCACCTAAATCCTGTAGCGGTAAATAAATCCCCAAAATAAATAGCTCTGTAAGCTTTTGACATTTGATACTGACCATATTAATTTTAATGGACTCATCTAGCTGAAGGCGCTCTGTCAAGCATCCGCACCAGATCACGTGTGGGAACGCCGTGCTCAACATCTGTCGCAATCGCTAGCCAGATTAGTTCAAACGATCCTCGATATATTGATAGCTTATCAAATATATCTTCGATCTCCTCGCTTCTGTCTTTTGATTTCACTTGGTGGGTACGCTTCATATTAGAAGGTGTTACTGGTTAAAGCGTTGTCAAACTCCGAATACCTGTGACATCTTCATTGGTGATACCGACGTGATCTGGTACATTAAATTGCAAACTGCGTGTCTGTTCCTTCTTAGGATTTTATAAATCATTGCTTTATTATAATTTTTTATACATTGATTTATTTTTTTCCGTGTTTTTGGGTATATATATATTTCCCACTCGTTCATTTTCGTACTTGATATATCACTGTGACTGAATAGACACCTAGAGCATTTAGGTTAAAGTTTGTGTCCCCACCTTCGTTCGGACTAATGCCTTTCTGTCCAGACAACATCGAAGCCTGGTTTTTCTATGCAGAAGCCGACTTCTACGAGCACGGTGTGAACGACACACGTGCACAATTCCTCGCAGTAGTCAAGGCACTACCGCGTGAATTCAACAGGTGCGTAACACCTATTATGTTTACTAGTGATGTTTCTGACCCATACAAAACCCTCAAACAAGCCATCCTTGAACGCGGAGATCTAATCAATCGACAAAGTTTAGACCAACTCCTTAACAACATCGACCCGCAACACGGCTCTGCCACAAACATGTTGCCAAGAATGAGAGAAGTTATTGGCCAAAGAACCTTTGATGATGGCCTATTCAAACAGCCTTTCTTATCAAAACTTCCTCAACAAGTGCAAGCTGTGCTGGCCTCGTTCCTAAACAACGCCGTAGACGAGCTGGCTGCATCTGCCGAACGCATCCTCAAAATCACTAAATCTTCTAACGCCGAGGTTTTTTCAGTCAAAGAAAAGCCTCAAACCACCCAGAATGACATAACAGAGTTTTGTCATACACTTACGCGTTATCTCAAACTTTGTAACAACAGTAAACGGTCACACACCCCGCGAAGAAGCACATCACGCAGGCGGTCGGTATCTAGACCTCGAGAGACGGATAATCCTGACTGGTGCTGGTATCATAACCAGTATGGAAAGTCCGCCAGAAATTACAGAAAACCGTGCAATTTTTCCAACGCGAAATCGGTCAACGCGAAGAATGTTTCGGGAAACTTCCAAGCCGGCACGCGTTAACGGCAACCGTAGCCGGCGAACATAGCCGTCTTTTATATGTCACTGATGTGATAACGAGAGTTCACTACCTCGTCGATACTGTCACAGAAATTAGCGTACTCCCAGCTAATTCTAACGGCCGGCTTCACGAGTCGGTTCTAAATCTACAGGCGGCAAACAAAAAGCCTATCGCTACGTATGACAAAAGGTACGTTTATTTCAACGTGAGTTTACTCAAACCCATTCACTGGATCTTTGTTGTTGCAGATGTTCCTATCTCGATCATTGGTAAGGACCTTCTACAGCACCACAACTTAATTATCGATACGCTCAAACGGAGGCTAGTAGATGGAAATACTAACTTCTTTTTCTGGTTTCAGGTTTTCTCCAGCCACAACTAAGCACACTATAGACCCATTCTATCAACCACTACTTGATAAGTATTCTGGCATTTATCAACCGCAACCAAAATTGCCGTGTGTAACCAGCAACCTTACACATCAAATCGCGACTACAGGACCACCTGTATTCTCTAAAGCATGCCGACTGGCCCCCGAAAAGTTAAGGTTGGCGAAAAACGAATTTGACCATATGATAGACTTAGGAATCATACGACCGTCAAATAGCCCATGGGCATCCCCGTTGCTCATGGTCGTGAATTCACCATTTTTACCAACCATAACCCTCTTACTTTCTCTTTAAGCTCATCTTCAGACAAATATTCACCTCGTGAGTCTCGACAACTGGACTACATTTCTCAGTTTACTTCAGATATTCCACAAATTCCTGAAGGAAACAGACGCTTTATCTCGCATAAATTCCTTGAACAGTTTTCAAGGAAGCGACCTTTTAAAACTCGCCCAGCTTCAAAAATAAGATGGTGGTCTTCACCACGAGTTGTCCTCAACAACACTTAAACTGCGCATCAAACATATGGGAACAGGTAAGGAAACCTTACTGTGTGACACATTTACAGGTAGGGATCATCCAATCGTGCCGAAGCAATATTGACGCAACGTCTTCAATGCGTTGCACAGACTTTCCCATCCAGCTGTTCGTACAACCATCAAGCTTATAGCAGAACGATTTTGCTGGCCTGGTATGAATAAAGATGTGAGGGAGTAGGCATGTTCCTGTGTAAACTGCCAGAAATCTAGGGTGATTAGACATAACAAATGTTCTCTAGGCTCGTTTAACACTCCCGATGTTCGCTTCGATCACGTTCATTTGGATTTGGTAGGACCTTTACCAGATTCAAATGGATATTCTTATCTTTTAACCTGCGTAGACCGTTTAACTCGATGGCCAGAGGCAGTACCCTTCAAGGACATTACTGCTGAAACAGTGGCCCGCGCCTTCGTCGAACGATGGGTAGAAAACTTTGGCTGCCCAACAACAATCACTACAGATCGTGGACGTCAGTTTGAATCTGAACTTTTCTGTTGTCTGTCCGCAAAATTGGGAATCACTCGCTTTCGAAAGACGGCCTACCACCCACAAGCAAACGGGTTAGTAGAACGTTTTCACTGACAACTAAAAGCGTCACTATCAACCTCAAACATTTCTCAGTGGACTGACGCTCTTCCACTCGTCTTACTAGGTATTCGCAATGCAGTGAAAGCTGACATTGGATACACTGCGCCTCAACTCGTTTATGGTACGAACCTTCGACTTCCAGGAGAATTCGTGGATCCTTCATCCTCCTCGATGAACATGGATCTAACCTCCTACACGGACAGGCTTACAAACGCAATGCGTTTAGTTAAACCTGTTTCCACTCGACCACAATCTACTGATGTTTTCGTTCAACCAGACTTACGATATAGTACACATGTCCTCGTACGTCGAGACTCGCATCGACGACCTCTCGAATCAGCATACGATGGACCTTTCAAAGTTCTTCAACGCGAACATAAGTACTATATAATCGATAAGTACGGAACCAACGATAGCATCAGTATCGATCGCCTCAAAGCAGCGTATATAGAAGGAAATCCTATTCACGTCGATTTTCCTTCAATAAAATCTCACGACACAACTCCTGCCCTAATAATACCTCAATCGACAGCCAACACACCCTTGATACTTCAGTGGTATCAGAAAATAAACTCAAAACAACGCGTTCTGAGAGAAGAGTAAGATTTTGAGAACATTTGAACGATTACTGCACGTAAGATAGAAGTTCACATTTTATATCGTCTCGATTTTCCCAACTTTAATATGATTATATATTTATAGTTTTATCTTAAAAAAAAATTCATATTTTAAAGATCCTTTTTTAACGCCATTACGTGAGCATGAGCTTATTTTCCATTTTATTGCCCGCTTTGTGTTTTTACGCGCGTACGAGTGTATCCCCACATGCACCTACATATTTTTTTTCTTTTTCAGGACGGCTGGAAAAGACAATAAAAAGAACAATGGAGTTTGCGAGAAACAGAAATGTTCATGGTATTTTTTATTGTTTTACTATATTGTACATCATGGTCCCTTATAGTAAGGAAAAACGACCAGACGCTACTAAACCTAGCAAGATATCAGAAGCGTGTTTAAAAAAGAACAATCAGTTGGGTCTAAACTTCTGGCTGGCCACGTCTTAGAACCATCACTGCCGCACTAGGCGGGAGTAATTTGTAGCGGTATATAAATCCCCAAAATAAATAGCTCTGTAAGCTTTTGACATTTGATGCTGACCATATTAATTTTAATGGACTCATCTAGCTGAAGGCGCTCTGTCAAGCATCCGCACCAGATCACGTGTGGGAACGCCGTGCTCAACATCTGTCGCAATCGCTAGCCAGATTAGTTCAAACGATCCTCGATATATTGATAGCTTGTCAAATATATCTTCGATCTCCTCGCTTCTGTCTTTTGATTTCACTTGGTGGGTACGCTTCATATTAGAAGGTGTTACTGGTTAAAGCGTTGTCAAACTCCGAATACCTGTGGCATCTTCAATCCATCAATATCATCTGATAACAGTAGATTCATATCCAACTCACTTCTCCCACTTACATAAACTATATGTGAATGAAATTAAATGTGAAATGGATGTTGTTTTGTTCATGACAAACGAATGACATACAGTTAAGCATCAAATCATTCCCACCTAAACGTGTTGTACAACAAAGTTCATGATGTTTCAGAAGAAAATCACTATTGATGGCGCTTAATAAATATGGAATTTGAACAAATATTCATGAATGAAACTGGTTACTACACAGAAAACAAAGATGATTCAAATATTCGAATTATGGGTTTTAAACACATCACTTAAATAAGTTTAGGGTTATTGTTTAACATGAAAAACGAGAACTTAGAACCAACACACTCCTAGTCTCAAAACAAGCTATATATATTACTTTTTCTACTGCAAGGCCAAAATAAGCGACTCATTTCGTGCAATTTGAAGCTTACATGGAAAGAAACCTAATGTATTATACTTGGCAAGAACATTACTTTCCATTTCTCTAAACATTACATGAAGCGAGACAACAACGAATGATTAAACAATCGTTGTTAGTCCAAGCATTGCTTTCATAACCAGTGTTTCATTGAAGAATAAAATGTCGACATCTATCAAATTGAAAACACTTACTACTAATAACAAAACTGTTTAGACTCTTACGGAAATATTTTTGAAGAATACCTATTCCGGTCTATTGTGTGGTTAAGAATGGCAACTAATCATTTGAGGATATTGTGCGAAAAAGATATCAACTATGAAGAATATCTGAACATTCGTTTTACGTGTCACTGATTTTTCTGAGTTATTTATGGATGTTTGACACAGACAGAGATGGTAATCACATCACATCTTCAGTAATTATGTATAAGGTTGGAGTCAATGAGAAAATGATTAATGTATACGTATACATTAGAAACATTGATAACATGTACGACTTAAAGTCATTAGCAGTGGTTTCAAATCTAAAATTCACAGAGTTCAACTTACATGAGTTTCCAGTAGAAATAACTTATATATTCTGTATAAAACAACATGTTCAATAACACAACCAAAGATTGACAAGCACCCCTTTCATTTTTCCGCCAAGTGTATTTATAATTTCACGCGTACCTGCCAAAGCAATTACAATGGCAGAACAGAAAGGAGGGCATATCTAAGTTTTTTTAGCATGTTCCGAAACGTCTTAAGACAAGAGAAAGAACGACTGTAAACAGCGCAATTGGCGAATTTCTCTTGGATACTGAACATTAGGCCGATACGATACCTTTCAATCTTTCAAGGTGATTAATGAACAGCGAAACTCCAGTCTTCTGAAGTTTGCTGAAGCTGTTGCCATCAAGAGTCAAAAACCTGATTTAAGGAGATAGTTATTAACATGACTTGGTGTCGAATTTGCGTTTCTTGCATCTTAAAGCATTGTAAAAATCTCTTTCTTGCATTTATTACATCATTGAAGTTTATTTCGACTATCTTCCAGATTAGTAATTTTATTTTATCAACTGAGCTCTACTCATTTTATTTCCATCAGCGTCTACTCAGTAAATAATCACTTGTTCCTAGCCTTTTAAACAGTTGTTACAGTCGATTTTCTTTTACATAAGTTAGAAGGAGGATTATAACTGGATTTCTGCAATAAATTACAAATCACTATTGTTGATTGTTGAGTAGAAGAAGTCAAACATCAGTAATTTTCAGTTGAAAATCACATTCACGAAACCATCAAACCATCAGGCGTATTAGGGACACATTTCAACTGTAGATACATGCTGGAACACATGTATGGACTAACACAACATATTTATCTAAAACATAATTTCTCTCGTTCCTCGATTGAATAGTAAAGTTCTCTTATGGTTAGATTCTTTCCAGAATAATGAAATTAAAACATAAGACTTGCTAAACTAAAAACAAATTTATTTTCAAACTATGCTCATGAGCGACAAAATAAGACTCTATTTGTCTTCCAGTTTTTCTATAGGGATCATATTATTCAGTCGGAGAATTAAAGACCTGAAAAAGGGAACATGTAAATGATCAAGGGGATCTTATAATATGCGAAGAATCGATATAAATAATGAACCGAAATTTCAGTATTATGTCCAGTGAAAGCAAGAATCAATTACATAATATTGTAAACATTTATCATTCAGAGAGAAAGTCTGTTCTCAGTGGACAAACATTTACCTAATATAGAATCATATTTTGTCTTCTCACCATACTATTTAATCAGATATGGTGAAATTAGAAAATGGTTCAAATTCAACATCTCCATCTACCACATCACATTGGATCACGAAGACCTTCTGATCACGGTATTAATATACTCATATTATGAATATAACTGTGGAAACTACAAACTATAATCAGATGAAAATATTTTCGAAATCAAAAGCAAATGAGTTATCTGCAAATATCGACGTAAAGCATTCTATCATTCCTATCTAGCTAATGTAGAGCAGGCAATTAGGTGTAAATGAATAAAATCAATTACTCAAATATTCATCCTCTCTTTCTCTCATTATTCAAGTCCGTTCTCAAGGTCATCCATGTGGTTTACTTACACAAAAACAATAGGGACAAATTTCATCGCCTTCACTTCTTCCAGAATAGTCACTTGTGATCTGTTGAGAAAGGAAGACAATGGGAAGTGTAAGTCATGTCTCAAGCATTTCAGGGGAATAGAGCAACCATCAATGCCGGTAAATACTAAGAGAATTTCATATTAAACAAACTATCACCTCTCGACACAATTCAATAAATGAAATCATGCAAGGATTATTGGGGAACATTCAGTAAATAAAACAAATTTTGATATGAGTGAGTGACTACCGATCGTAAAACACTGTTTTGTTTCAAATAAACCATTTCTGTAACCCATCGCTTACTGACTCAACATTTATCCAGAGAAATAATCTGTCTATTCAACAGGTTACATTGAAGACGAGTTCGTCTTTTATTTATCACATAGCTTGAATTCAACAACAATCAAGTGATTTTCATAAGAAAATTGAACATGTCTTTAGTTTACCTCATGAATACGATCCTGGCGCTGAAAACAGGAATAATAAATACATATTATGGAATAGTAGACTGAATTCCCTCAAATTATACAAATATTCTACCCAATTGTTTCATAAGATAACGAAACAGTCTTCTCTAAAATTGCTCATTAATTATCAGCATTGATAAACTTGAAATGTATAAAATAATAGTTATCGTGTTCTTCATAATTCGAAATGATCGACAGGAATATTTTCAATGTTTCAGTAAATAAAATATTCACTCTTGATGGCTTAACTTAAAGTAAATTAGTTCAAAGTTGTTTGTCCGATTGAGTAATGGTGTTTATTGGTAATTTTTAGCGTTAGTCGAAGAACTTGATATAAGATCGAACTCAATGTCTGGATTACATCATCGAATGCTTCTGATAAATTTTAACATTATTAGCTATCATTTATGGAATATTTCCATCACAATGTCTGCTTGAAATGTTGTAGTCTGTTTTGCTTGAAACATTTTTTATTTCTAAATTTTTAAACGACTTACGCAGAAACAATATGGACAGGAACCTGTAGTTTCAACAGGGACTAAGGCTTGATTGTTTGGCTGTCGTGTGAGAAGAAAACGTAGAAAACAATAGAAGTATCACTGAAAAGGAATGAAATGCTTCAGACTGATTTGATTTCAATTTTGCTCTACACTTTATACTAAGTACATATATACGGTTCGTGTTTGCATATACGGATTATAGAACGGCACTAGACAGTATGCTTTCAGACGTGTTTCTTCGTTATACGATGTAATTAGAAAATTGTCAATTCTTTTCCAATAACGATAACTGCTAGTGATGAATAGATTGTAGCGACCTACTTTTGTCAACAGAACGCGATTGGTTCAATGAAAACAATTATTATTATAACCAATTGTACCAGTGGTTGTTTTACTGTGCTTGTTTGTTTAACTGTGCTAATGGAGAGCCATTACACTCAATCTCACGTTGACTTTGAACTTGTACGAATTCGGTTACGCTTAGTAACCACGCTTGTACTCCTTTGGCACGATCTCGGTATTCTTTCGACACCACGAGATCGCCAGCAAATACATCTCGACTACAGCCATCATCTGCCTTCTCATGTTGACCCACGGGGATCTTATTGGTTAACTGGCACGTAGTCTTCTTGTAGCGGTGTTCATAGTCAATCGCAACTCGACTCCACGCTACAAGCTTGATTGAATATTGAAAGCATCGGTTTATTATTGTGTGGATTAATTGACAGAAGCTACAAATTATATCTACCCATGTACAGTGAGAAATGAAAATACTTAGTGGAATTTATGATACAATTGACCTTATTTTTAATTGTTCAACCTCGACTCAAATAATCTGATTTCGAACATTTGAATCCGTTCATTTCAACATAACGGACTTAATGGAGTACACCCACTTCAAAACCTGAAAGACTTGACTTATGTTGATCATGGCGGACTTCAAGTATGATTTAATTAAGGATTTTACATAAGCATAAAATTTTACTCACAACTCGAGTTCGTCGTACTGAAAAAGTAAAACTCATATTGAAATATCAAATAGTCAACTTCTAGTGGGAAATTGTAAACTATCAATAATTCTTTGCTGAATAGCAAAAGTAGACAACATAGAAATTATATATTTTGTATGGTGGAACCATGACTTTTGTATCACAGACTCCTTTTTATTACAAGCACATAGTAACGAAGGGAGATAAGGAGTATTATAATGTTTCTTATACAACAAGAATAGGAGATTTTGTTCAAGAATACTCCTTTTGATCTCTGAAATAGCAAAGATAATCGATTATGTCATGCTATCCGATACACATGCTATCAGGTATAAGAACTATTCACTTCCTATACTGAAAACAATCTGATTGCATCAAGGTGTTAGGTTGGTAAACTGTTTTAAAAATACAACTATCCACAAAATCAAAATGACTTACTTCTTGAAGAATACACAGCAAGAACCATGCTCAATATGAACAACACTTGAAATTTCATTTTCCTACAAATCGTGATAATTCAGAATCGCTGGTGTATTTATAGTCATCTGAAACTGAAAATAGACAGTAGTTCTGATTTGAGTCCAGGGAGTCTAATTAAATTAAGACAGATTCAACCAATGATGTCAGTGTATGTATGCATTTAGAAGATTTTTAACACTTAAACAGAATGTTGTCTATGCTTATCAAACAAACCAAAACTTAGGGGCGCAAATGTCAACACTAATGAACGAAATGTTTGGACTTATTCAATTCTTCACATAGACTATATGATAATTCTATCTCATTAAAAAAGAAGAAAATTATATTCAGTTAGAATATGAAGATTTATTCATTTGTTTTCTTTTGTAGTTGTCACAGACATTCACACGTTTTCTAAAGATAGTTTTAAAAACTTCATCTTCCAGAGTTTTCTGGAGTGATGTCTAGCATTGCGAGTATTTAACTAAAACATAGTTCTCCAAAAATATGCACTAAACTCTACCTAATTGTCATGTTAAGATCAGTAAATCAGATATTTAACCTTAGTTTCTAAGTAATTAATATGACGATTCTGATGATATTCTAATATTAGTCGGTTTGAACGTTGCGATGAAGTTGTTTTTCGAACTCGGTCAAATTTTCTAAAATTTATTTGGAAGTGTGCTTCGGTTTGAGGGTATATTCATATGACGATATTATGATTGTAACAGGTGCTACTGTGGTGTCTGTTACTGATGTCGACAAAAAATTGTAGCATGAATGATCAACAGGAAGTGAAATGATAGGAAATTGGAGGTCAAGAAGACCAAAGAAAAGAGAACGAGAACAATTGTGACAACACCTCGAACTGCTGGGAACAAAAGACTACTTACTGAGTAGACGCTGATGGAAATAAAATGAGTAGAGCTCAGTTGATAAAATAAAATTACTAATCTGGAAGATAGTCGAAATAAACTTCAATGATGTAATAAATGCAAGAAAGAGATTTTTACAATGCTTTAAGATGCAAGAAACGCAAATTCGACACCAAGTCATGTTAATAACTATCTCCTTAAATCAGGTTTTTGACTCTTGATGGCAACAGCTTCAGCAAACTTCAGAAGACTGGAGTTTCGCTGTTCATTAATCACCTTGAAAGATTGAAAGGTATCGTATCGGCCTAATGTTCAGTATCCAAGAGAAATTCGCCAATTGCGCTGTTTACAGTCGTTCTTTCTCTTGTCTTAAGACGTTTCGGAACATGCTAAAAAAACTTAGATATGCCCTCCTTTCTGTTCTGCCATTGTAATTGCTTTGGCAGGTACGCGTGAAATTATAAATACACTTGGCGGAAAAATGAAAGGGGTGCTTGTCAATCTTTGGTTGTGTTATTGAACATGTTGTTTTATACAGAATATATAAGTTATTTCTACTGGAAACTCATGTAAGTTGAACTCTGTGAATTTTAGATTTGAAACCACTGCTAATGACTTTAAGTCGTACATGTTATCAATGTTTCTAATGTATACGTATACATTAATCATTTTCTCATTGACTCCAACCTTATACATAATTACTGAAGATGTGATGTGATTACCATCTCTGTCTGTGTCAAACATCCATAAATAACTCAGAAAAATCAGTGACACGTAAAACGAATGTTCAGATATTCTTCATAGTTGATATCTTTTTCGCACAATATCCTCAAATGATTAGTTGCCATTCTTAACCACACAATAGACCGGAATAGGTATTCTTCAAAAATATTTCCGTAAGAGTCTAAACAGTTTTGTTATTAGTAGTAAGTGTTTTCAATTTGATAGATGTCGACATTTTATTCTTCAATGAAACACTGGTTATGAAAGCAATGCTTGGACTAACAACGATTGTTTAATCATTCGTTGTTGTCTCGCTTCATGTAATGTTTAGAGAAATGGAAAGTAATGTTCTTGCCAAGTATAATACATTAGGTTTCTTTCCATGTAAGCTTCAAATTGCACGAAATGAGTCGCTTATTTTGGCCTTGCAGTAGAAAAAGTAATATATATAGCTTGTTTTGAGACTAGGAGTGTGTTGGTTCTAAGTTCTCGTTTTTCATGTTAAACAATAACCCTAAACTTATTTAAGTGATGTGTTTAAAACCCATAATTCGAATATTTGAATCATCTTTGTTTTCTGTGTAGTAACCAGTTTCATTCATGAATATTTGTTCAAATTCCATATTTATTAAGCGCCATCAATAGTGATTTTCTTCTGAAACATCATGAACTTTGTTGTACAACACGTTTAGGTGGGAATGATTTGATGCTTAACTGTATGTCATTCGTTTGTCATGAACAAAACAACATCCATTTCACATTTAATTTCATTCACATATAGTTTATGTAAGTGGGAGAAGTGAGTTGGATATGAATCTACTGTTATCAGATGATATTGATGGATTGAAGATGCCACAGGTATTCGGAGTTTGACAACGCTTTAACCAGTAACACCTTCTAATATGAAGCGTACCCACCAAGTGAAATCAAAAGACAGAAGCGAGGAGATCGAAGATATATTTGATAAGCTATCAATATATCGAGGATCGTTTGAACTAATCTGGCTAGCGATTGCGACAGATGTTGAGCACGGCGTTCCCACACGTGATCTGGTGCGGATGCTTGACAGAGCGCCTTCAGCTAGATGAGTCCATTAAAATTAATATGGTCAGTATCAAATGTCAAAAGCTTACAGAGCTATTTATTTTGGGGATTTATTTACCGCTACAGGATTTAGGTGATGCACTGAACAAAACTTCAAAAAAACCGTATATTGTTACACTTCAACTTCAATAAATGTTTATTTTCACTATGAAACTAAGTTTCATTGTGTCTTTTTTGTTGTTTTATAAAAACTAGTTAAACTATGAAAACCTACATCTAGGTGTAATCACTGATTTCAAGTGCATATCTAAATATAATATGATAAGTGAAAGTTTCATTAAAACGACTTGACGATGTTGCGCATTTAGGTATGTAGACACTTGACTAATTATACATTTTCATATTTTCTAGTGATTATTTTCATTTTTAGGGTAACGTGTCAATTACTGACGTTATAGCTAAATTATTTTCTCTACAACACTGTGTTATCATTTCTGTTTATTTGTAATTCATACAAACTATTTGGTTTTTCTTGCGATTAATGAAAGGAAAAGATACGTGAATGTTAGTGAAACCACAATATACAAATTCTTTTTTATTAGGAGTGGCTGGTGTTAAATGAACCAAGTTGAAACCACACTTGATTACAAAACACTGATAATCTAACTCAAAGATGATAAACAAATTGTTGTAGTTAAAATAAGAAGATGGAAATGGACAAAAGAGGTATGCACACAGAAGCAAAGTTTAATATTGACCTAGTATAACCATATATTTTTCATGATATGCTGAATGGGTTGTGTAACATAGGTGGATATTGAAATCCTGTGTATCTCTTGATATCCATATTATATTCGATTGAGATTATTCTTCACTGAAATTTATATAGTTTGGGATGACTCGTCGCGTATATTCTGTCGAAAATGTCGGAGTAGTAGGAGTTTATTTTTGTCACAAACAATTTACACCCTGACCGATGGCAGTTCTAAATTGATCTATAGAGATGATTATGTATTGTTCACTATTTGTCTTGAATAACTTACATATAACTACGCAACGCAATATAGTTGGATCAATTCGAATATGGAGTTTTAAAAATTTTCCGATGTTGAAATCTGTTGAGTCTATCGAAGCGTCTAAATCATCCAATTGAGGTTCGCGCGCAAAATAGAAGTTCGAAAAACGACAATTTCACTAAAATAGTGATTGTTTATTGAATTATAGACAGAAATTAGTTACATACATAAACGTGTGAGGTGTCTGCGGTATTCATCACGTTCTTTTTTCTGAAATAAAAAGAATGTCCTGTAATAGTTACAGAAAGAATAATTACAACATACGATGGTTCAAAATACAGTTGTTAGCTGTCTAAACTTGGTAACAGTTTATCAACAAGCAATATCCGAACAAAGAATAAACAATATGGAAACCGTTGAGTCTAAACAATAGTTAAACAAATGCACAAAATAGCGAATAACTGCTACAATGACTGAGACAGAGTAATTATAATGATAAATACAATGGACGTTATAAATTTATGTAAATATTTCAGAATATCACACGACAAACTCACGTTATAGAATAAGCGTAAAAATTGCCAGGATCACAACTATTCACTGAATACCAATAAGTAGTATAAAACAATACGCAAAAGAGTGAGAGAAGAGTGAATAAAGACGGAGAATGTAAACCAGACTCAACAGTGTGGGCGTCACAGAAACGATCTGTCATGTCTAAATTACGAAGATGTTGAATAATATGTTGATCAGATGAAGGGCTATTTACTGTCAAATTACACTTATCTGAAGTATAAAATTCATAGTGAATATAAAGGATAACAAGAATTTGAATTTGCAAATTCGATGTCTCAAGAGGAACGGAGTGTTTGGATAGAGTCGATTTGAGGCTTACTAGACAACACCTCTTGAAATGGTCAGCTTCCTGCCATGAAATGAAGTAGTCTTGCGTCTTATGAAATTACTCGTCTATTCGTGAGTGGTGACAAATACACCGTTAGAAAATCACAATCCTCATGCATTATAAATCTCAATGTTTCTTGTCGTTTCAAAGATAATGTTGAAAATCAGTTCAAATGAACACCGTCAACACAATAAAATGGTATGAATTCGAAGGATATGCATGTATTCAAATTTAACTGTCAAACGATCTTCAAAACATTATGTTTAGGGTGGGATAGTGTTTAGGGTAACCAACAGTCTGTTGCTTGCAGCCGACTAAACGAAACGACAAAGTTATTCACAGGGTCTGCTGTTTCGATGTTATCAAAACACATGGCTTACATAATATAATATCAGAATGAAACAATTGGGTAGAATATTTGTATAATTTGAGGGAATTCAGTCTACTATTCCATAATATGTATTCATTATTCCTGTTTTCAGCGCCAGGATCGTATTCATGAGGTAAACTAAAGACATGTTCAATTTTCTTATGAAAATCACTTGATTGTTGTTGAATTCAAGCTATGTGATAAATAAAAGACGAACTCGTCTTCAATGTAACCTGTTGAATAGACAGATTATTTCTCTGGATAAATGTTGAGTCAGTAAGCGATGGGTTACAGAAATGGTTTATTTGAAACAAAACAGTGTTTTACGATCGGTAGTCACTCACTCATATCAAAATTTGTTTTATTTACTGAATGTTCCCCAATAATCCTTGCATGATTTCATTTATTGAATTGTGTCGAGAGGTGATAGTTTGTTTAATATGAAATTCTCTTAGTATTTACCGGCATTGATGGTTGCTCTATTCCCCTGAAATGCTTGAGACATGACTTACACTTCCCATTGTCTTCCTTTCTCAACAGATCACAAGTGACTATTCTGGAAGAAGTGAAGGCGATGAAATTTGTCCCTATTGTTTTTGTGTAAGTAAACCACATGGATGACCTTGAGAACGGACTTGAATAATGAGAGAAAGAGAGGATGAATATTTGAGTAATTGATTTTATTCATTTACACCTAATTGCCTGCTCTACATTAGCTAGATAGGAATGATAGAATGCTTTACGTCGATATTTGCAGATAACTCATTTGCTTTTGATTTCGAAAATATTTTCATCTGATTATAGTTTGTAGTTTCCACAGTTATATTCATAATATGAGTATACTAATACCGTGATCAGAAGGTCTTCGTGATCCAATGTGATGTGGTAGATGGAGATGTTGAATTTGAACCATTTTCTAATTTCACCATATCTGATTAAATAGTATGGTGAGAAGACAAAATATGATTCTATATTAGGCAAATGTTTGTCCACTGAGAACAGACTTTCTCTCTGAATGATAAATGTTTACAATATTATGTAATTGATTCTTGCTTTCACTGGACATAATACTGAAATTTCGGTTCATTATTTATATCGATTCTTCGCATATTATAAGATCCCCTTGATCATTTACATGTTCCCTTTTTCAGGTCTTTAATTCTCCGACTGAATAATATGATCCCTATAGAAAAACTGGAAGACAAATAGAGTCTTATTTTGTCGCTCATGAGCATAGTTTGAAAATAAATTTGTTTTTAGTTTAGCAAGTCTTATGTTTTAATTTCATTATTCTGGAAAGAATCTAACCATAAGAGAACTTTACTATTCAATCGAGGAACGAGAGAAATTATGTTTTAGATAAATATGTTGTGTTAGTCCATACATGTGTTCCAGCATGTATCTACAGTTGAAATGTGTCCCTAATACGCCTGATGGTTTGATGGTTTCGTGAATGTGATTTTCAACTGAAAATTACTGATGTTTGACTTCTTCTACTCAACAATCAACAATAGTGATTTGTAATTTATTGCAGAAATCCAGTTATAATCCTCCTTCTAACTTATGTAAAAGAAAATCGACTGTAACAACTGTTTAAAAGGCTAGGAACAAGTGATTATTTACTGAGTAAACGCAGATGGGAATAGATTGAGTAAAGCTCACTTAGTAAAAAAGATCACTAATCAAGAAGACAGTGGCACGGGAAAAACGTCAGACCCTTCCAAATCTGCCTGCCGATCCGTCTCAACGACCTTGAGCGGCCTCACAAGAGTTGGTCATCACGTATTTCAAATGCTGTGGGTTTGTTGGGTGTTCGTTGGGTTGCAGGAATATCAGGTGTTCTCACATTTCAATGGTCTTTTGTTGCAGCAAAACCACAAAATCATTGCGAAGAACATTGATTCGCTCTTTCTGTCTTGTAGTGCACACGTTGGATCGATCGTTGCTTCGTAACTTCTCAATCTCCCTATTTTGGCAGAAATTTTGTTCGGTTTCTGTAAATTTTGGTCGTGGGTATCCTCTTCTTTTCGCCTTGAAGCAAAAAGGGTTGTGAGCAGATGTAAACTAAATCACGGATAAGTTGGGACATGTCGGTGTCCTTGCCGTCATATGCTTCTGGCATACATAAGAAGACGAACACTTCCAGGCAAACGCGATCAATTACGAAATATAAACTGCATAGTTCACATATTCTTAGACATTGCAGTTGATGGAAGATGGATAACACTCACATCTTCCATAATAACAACAATTTCTCCACCCAGACGAAGAAAACAGTATACACAGATTCAAGGATGCCAATTTTTGTTTACGAATCATCAACAAGTAGGAAAGACTGTGATTCCTCTGACGCTTGTTTTGTGTAGTATTCCTTAAGACAGAACATATGGATCGGAATACAACGAAGTGTGGAGACGTGACAGGTACTGTTTACTATAAGAATTTCTTTGTAATAGTATTTTTAACTTAACTATATATCAAACTTGTAAACTAATTTTTCTACATCAAATGTTGCTCTTCCTGTATCAGTAGTAATGATGCATCAGTAAACTTTTGCCCAATTTTTAATTTCGTCTTTCCCGCAGTATCAAGAAGAGATATACTGATAATCTTAACGGATAACTGTTTGTGAAAATTAAAAACAACTAAGTGTTTGCTTTACAAGTACCCGTTTTGTTAGGAAAACTTGTAGTTCTGCATCAGTTTAGACGCTTCGCTAGAATGTTGTGTTATATATGTATAAGTTTCTTCACTATGACAGCGTATCCGGATGGATACTTGTAGTGGCATTGTTTCCTAACCATATGGTCTTCAAAGCCAAGCGTATAGTGACTGAAAATGTGTATATTCGACATGTAAGACTTGAAGAAGGTCGGCAGTGGTGGACGTGGGGACATTCATTTAATCGGATGTCATGTCTCAGCCTTGTAGATGTGCTCATCATGTGTAACTTATTGCTATTCACATTAAATATATTATTCTATTCCCAGCACAAATGTGTTCTTCAGGAGTACTAGGTATCATTGTTAATTGTCAACATACGGTGAGTCAGTGTAGACAGTGATGCGACTTCGATGTCAGATCTTACAGATTACACAATCACATGACAAATTTACCGTTTTCGGATTAGGTCAATTATCAAAGTAGTATTAGTACCGAACTAGACTATAATTATACATACTAACAGGATTTATAATGCAAAAGACTGAGTATAGTTGTTATGTTTTTATTTAAATAATTCATTAGATGAATGAACGTGGCAGTAGTCAATATAAAACGCAGTTATCGTCAACTTGTAAATTGTTTCTCTACATAATCTTCCATATTCAGAAATTCGCTAAGTTGTTCACCGGCATAGACATGATTATTAGAAAGGTTTGAGCCGTTGAATTTGTTGACAGAAACCATAAGTTGCATATCAGAAAACATATGACAACTTTCTCAGCTTAATGCAATTCTGAAAAACAACAAATCAATCGTGGAACAAACGATTAAACTTCGTAATCAGTATCAAATTCAATAAGTAAGTGAAATAGCAGCTAACAGAATGTACCTATAATTGTCTTACATGTAAATAGTGCTCTTCATTTTCTAACCCTCCCAAAATTTCATCTAGTCATTGGGTATTAACAAAGAAACTGCAGGCACCAAATAAACGGATTCAAAACTTCAATTAGTAATATGAAATCTGAGAAAAATCCAATTACAACGTTCATAATATTATTAACAATTCACTGTTTATACACAATAATGATATTACCGGTAAGCACTATTTGGATATTATTCGTCAATACGCATTAAAACTTTGTTTATAATTTGGTCAGTGATTGCGGATTCTGTTTACAGAAATTCATTCGTAAATCCTATAAGAGACACATCATAAATTAGTATTAGCTACGACATGGTTTAGTTACCATGCTTAAAATAAACGCGCATCGCTTTACTTATGAAGAATATGTGACTAATTAATGTGGCACTTACAGTGATGTTATACACAGTTCCTGTATATGTTCATAAAGCGGGCAGAAAAAGCTAACAACGTCAACTGTTACTCATATTATTTTTCTCAGATACGTTGCATAATGATATGCCAGTTCAGCCGAAAACGATTATACTTATAATGGATAGAACTGTTTATGGCTGTATATTAACAAGTTATGTAACATTCATAAATAGTTTAACGCTTAATTGCTTCAACCTAAATTTTATAAACAACTACCAACATCCATGTTCATCATCACCATAATAATTAGGGAGGTGAATCAAATGTAAAAGGTCTTAGAGCTCATTTTTGCAGTCTATTTTTGACTTGTTAAATGGTGACCTTCACTTGCCTGAGCTTGTATTGTTACAAATAACCATATTAGACTGACTTAACATTCACCCAGGTTGTAAGCAACAAATATGTCAAAAGTACTAATTAACTAGAATAAAAGCTATGTAACAAGCATAAACATTACGAAAATTGACGTGTGACGCAAAAAATGCTGTTCATAGCCGATAAATAACGACATCACGAAATTCTCGACAATATGTAACATATACGCGAAAATACATTTCTTAGCATTCTGACTGAGACAAGATAGTTAAAATAAAATTTTAAAAATTTTCCATTCGTTTTATGTAAGTTTACGTTAAGTTAAACAAATTTTACTTTCAAATCTACTTCAAATGAATTCAGTGAAGTGTAAAAAACAAAATGGACTACAAGTTGTCACACACGAAATGTTTCCAAGTGATAAAACTGACATATAAGTACATCTAAAAGAAAATTCGTTTCAATTAGGTCATTAACTTATTCTATTCGCATTGTTGTAACATTTTGGTTAAAACAAAAGCCATTAAATTGTGATTGTTTACAGAACTGGACTGTTTTTATCCTTCACCTGGAAACAAAATACTTCAAAAATTGATTATTGATTTTTATTAGAAAAAGGATAAATACAATTAAGATTTTCAATAACGTTGAATAGAAAATAGTCCTTAACCAATGTGGCTAGAAATAAATAGACTGAGAGGAATTCACATTTTGATAAATAGAGTTGTGTTAATAATCATATTGCTTGTTTACCATAGTTTGATATATATCAGTGTGTTGAATCTATCGAAGCGTTTAATTCATCCAATTGGGATACACGCAAAATCAAAGTTCTCAAAACAACGATTTGTCTAAAACAGCGGTTCTTTATTGAATTACATACAAAAATTAGTTACAAACTTCATGTGTTTCAGAATTATTCCTTCCACTAATTATCTCATCAATTTCACTGACAGTGCTGAGGCTTGCGGTTCAATGTGTGGAATACGATCAAATTTTGGAGGAGCTATTCTAGATATGCTCAGGATGAATCATATCATTGTACTTGCATCCTACTCCAATCTCATATAAGCTACGGCTCCATAACCACTTTCTGGTGCATCAGATATCGGTCTATCAAGACGCAGCTCAATACTCAAACATCGAGATATCCACAAGATTTTAACACCTGTAATTCCCTCCAACCAAGTTTCCAAACTCCATCTCAGACCCTCATCAATAGTTTCATCACAATCGCAGATTTTACGACACAGCTGTTGCCGAGTCCGTCTAGGCTCAAGTAATAGAGATACTGTAAAATCAAGTGGGACATATACGGATGCTACACGTGATAGAATATCCCTCTTACCTGCCAAACGGTCAGGGAGTTTACATCAGATACAAAACAACCAAACTGAGTGAGCCAACAAATTCCCGAAATACTGTGAATGAGTTCTTCCGAACCCGGTTTACCAACCAAATTATCTGATCTATCATTTACAGGGAATTCGTTGAGTGCATCGTTTTCAGTTGGTGGGCTCTCTGGTTGCTTAATGGATACGGCATTAATAGCACATGCTCTCACCATCTTTGTTTGATTAGCTTTATCTAACGATTCAATCCGGAATTTAGGCAAGCTCACTGAAATGGGCGGTGACCTAACATTGTCTACGCCTGTTTTAAGTCCAACATCTCTACGCGTAACTTTCTTGGGATGTCGGCCTCCAACAGCGACTTCGGGCGTCCTATCTTTCGGTGGAGACATAGATAGCTCAGACATTTGACCCTCGCTTTTCACCTTGTTAGCACGTATCTGCCCCAATTCTAACAGTCGTCTGCTAAGTTTAAGCTTCCTAATTTTTAACTCAATGTTTACTACTCTAATAATTGCGTCTTTGTCATATGTCCTACATTTACTATTTACATATGGATCGATTAAATAACAAATATAATTCAGGTTCGGTATTACATTATCAAAATGAAGAACCAGAGGCAAAAACCGCTGAGTCTATCGAAGCGTCTAAATCATCCAATTGAGGTTCGCGCGCAAAATAGAAGTTCGAAAAACGACAATTTCACTAAAATAGTGATTGTTTATTGAATTATAGACAGAAATTAGTTACATACATAAACGTGTGAGGTGTCTGCGGTATTCATCACGTTCTTTTTTCTGAAATAAAAAGAATGTCCTGTAATAGTTACAGAAAGAATAATTACAACATACGATGGTTCAAAATACAGTTGTTAGCTGTCTAAACTTGGTAACAGTTTATCAACAAGCAATATCCGAACAAAGAATAAACAATATGGAAACCGTTGAGTCTAAACAATAGTTAAACAAATGCACAAAATAGCGAATAACTGCTACAATGACTGAGACAGAGTAATTATAATGATAAATACAATGGACGTTATAAATTTATGTAAATATTTCAGAATATCACACGACAAACTCACGTTATAGAATAAGCGTAAAAATTGCCAGGATCACAACTATTCACTGAATACCAATAAGTAGTATAAAACAATACGCAAAAGAGTGAGAGAAGAGTGAATAAAGACGGAGAATGTAAACCAGACTCAACAGTGTGGGCGTCACAGAAACGATCTGTCATGTCTAAATTACGAAGATGTTGAATAATATGTTGATCAGATGAAGGGCTATTTACTGTCAAATTACACTTATCTGAAGTATAAAATTCATAGTGAATATAAAGGATAACAAGAATTTGAATTTGCAAATTCGATGTCTCAAGAGGAACGGAGTGTTTGGATAGAGTCGATTTGAGGCTTACTAGACAACACCTCTTGAAATGGTCAGCTTCCTGCCATGAAATGAAGTAGTCTTGCGTCTTATGAAATTACTCGTCTATTCGTGAGTGGTGACAAATACACCGTTAGAAAATCACAATCCTCATGCATTATAAATCTCAATGTTTCTTGTCGTTTCAAAGATAATGTTGAAAATCAGTTCAAATGAACACCGTCAACACAATAAAATGGTATGAATTCGAAGGATATGCATGTATTCAAATTTAACTGTCAAACGATCTTCAAAACATTATGTTTAGGGTGGGATAGTGTTTAGGGTAACCAACAGTCTGTTGCTTGCAGCCGACTAAACGAAACGACAAAGTTATTCACAGGGTCTGCTGTTTCGATGTTATCAAAACACATGGCTTACATAATATAATGTCAGAATGAAGTTTTTTTACTCTGATTATAATCGGAACTTTTGTTATTTGCTTCATAAATATTCACTGGTTAGTTGGCATTATTATGTTTTAGGGATTGAAATGTTCGTACAGACTTACTATTTACATTATATATATATATATATATATATATATATATATATATATATATATATATATATATATATATATATTATTATATAATAGATTTCAACACATAGGTATTGGTACAATGAGTCACCAAATACATATGCGCCACACGCATCCTAATTGATTTGTGTGATGGCTGTGATACTGCCCAGGTGTCCAAACCGAAGCAGGTGGTTTTCTTAGAGGCCACACCCCGAGCATTCGACCTGAACGTCTGACCCACAAGGCAGTGGAGCATCGTAAGGAGATGCAGTCCCATGGTAGCCAGTGACCAACGATTGGTTCATATGCCATTTTTTCCCTCAGGCAGGATACTGGAGCCCATGTGCACCATTGGTTTGGGATCCTGTTAAAGCGCTGGAAATTCGCTTCTCGTCCTCTCATTTTTGTAAACAACACTTGAAGGACGCATTTAAACGCGTCAGACACCTCGTAAGTTGAGGTTTGTAACTAAATTTTGTGTATTATTCAATGAAGAACCGCTATTGTAGACAAATCGTCGTTTTGGAACTTCGGTTTCGCGCGGATCTCAATCAGGTGAACTAGACGCTTCGATAGATCTGACATTTACAGATGTTGATTTTACCTCAGTAAACTTAACCATCTCGTAGTTATTAGAAGTTGAGTGACGGTCTTACATTTGAACAGTGTTAGACCTCACTCAGTTGCACTACTATGTTGCTCTTATGGATGCCAAAATATAGGATTGGTTGAAACTGTTAACATTAATGTTTAGTAAACAATAGGAGCAAAATGATTTATTTCGTCTGAATAAAGTGTCTGACGACATTCAGTCTTCCAAAATAAATCAGTCAATAACTTATGTTTGTATTAAAAATTGTGTATTTAGTCATCATCAATGAGTTTGTTATGTGGTTCTGTTTGTTTGTTCGGTTCAAGTTAAATTTTTTCATTGTCTTTTGAAGTTTTGGCAAAACTATAATTTGTGGACAAATCAATTATATTTGAGATAATAAGTATTGAATTCTGTGACGCCCACACTGTTGAGTCTGGTTTACATTCTCCGTCTTTATTCACTCTTCTCTCACTCTTTTGCGTATTGTTTTATACTACTTATTGGTATTCAGTGAATAGTTGTGATCCTGGCAATTTTTACGCTTATTCTATAACGTGAGTTTGTCGTGTGATATTCTGAAATATTTACATAAATTTATAACGTCATAAATATATGTGAACAGTTCAGAATAATACACTACAACTTGCGTTACAACATAGGTGTGAAAATTGTTGGGCATACAACTGCTTACTGAATGTAAACAAGTAGTACAAAACAACATACAAAAGAGTGGAAAGGAAACGAGTAGGAACAATGTAAGCAAACTTAACAGTAGATTCATTGTACAATCTTTACTTAGAATTGATGATGGAGAAACACTACGTGATCACGATATCATAATCATGAATGATGGAATACTGAGTTGAAATTCTGTCATTCTACATAAAATGTGCCCCCAAATGCCCTGGTATGGCCGAGAGTGGGGAGAGTCCGCTCTCCCTCTCGAAATGCTCCCACATGGCCACGCGTATATAGCCTCTGACAGGAAGTCCTACTCACTGCATTCTCGTGGCGGGTGTGTTGTTTACAAAAATGAGAGGACGAGAAGCGAATTTCCAGCGCTTTAACCGGATCCCAAACCAATGGTGCACATGGGCTCCAGTATCCTGCCTGAGGGAAAAAATGGCATATGAACCAATCGTTGGTCACTGGCTACCATGGGACTGCATCTCCTTACGATGCTCCACTGCCTTGTGGGTCAGACGTTCAGGTCGAATGCTCGGGGTGTGGCCTCTAAGAAAACCACCTGCTTCGGTTTGGACACCTGGGCAGTATCACAGCCATCACACAAATCAATTAGGATGCGTGTGGCGCATATGTATTTGGTGACTCATTGTACCAATACCTATGTGTTGAAATCTATTATATAAAAATATATATATATATATACATATATATATATATATATATATATATATATATATATATATATATATATATATAATGTAAATAGTAAGTCTGTACGAACATTTCAATCCCTAAAACATAATAATGCCAACTAACCAGTGAATATTTATGAAGCAAATAACAAAAGTTCCGATTATAATCAGAGTAAAAAAACTTCATTCTGACATTATATTATGTAAGCCATGTGTTTTGATAACATCGAAACAGCAGACCCTGTGAATAACTTTGTCGTTTCGTTTAGTCGGCTGCAAGCAACAGACTGTTGGTTACCCTAAACACTATCCCACCCTAAACATAATGTTTTGAAGATCGTTTGACAGTTAAATTTGAATACATGCATATCCTTCGAATTCATACCATTTTATTGTGTTGACGGTGTTCATTTGAACTGATTTTCAACATTATCTTTGAAACGACAAGAAACATTGAGATTTATAATGCATGAGGATTGTGATTTTCTAACGGTGTATTTGTCACCACTCACGAATAGACGAGTAATTTCATAAGACGCAAGACTACTTCATTTCATGGCAGGAAGCTGACCATTTCAAGAGGTGTTGTCTAGTAAGCCTCAAATCGACTCTATCCAAACACTCCGTTCCTCTTGAGACATCGAATTTGCAAATTCAAATTCTTGTTATCCTTTATATTCACTATGAATTTTATACTTCAGATAAGTGTAATTTGACAGTAAATAGCCCTTCATCTGATCAACATATTATTCAACATCTTCGTAATTTAGACATGACAGATCGTTTCTGTGACGCCCACACTGTTGAGTCTGGTTTACATTCTCCGTCTTTATTCACTCTTCTCTCACTCTTTTGCGTATTGTTTTATACTACTTATTGGTATTCAGTGAATAGTTGTGATCCTGGCAATTTTTACGCTTATTCTATAACGTGAGTTTGTCGTGTGATATTCTGAAATATTTACATAAATTTATAACGTCCATTGTATTTATCATTATAATTACTCTGTCTCAGTCATTGTAGCAGTTATTCGCTATTTTGTGCATTTGTTTAACTATTGTTTAGACTCAACGGTTTCCATATTGTTTATTCTTTGTTCGGATATTGCTTGTTGATAAACTGTTACCAAGTTTAGACAGCTAACAACTGTATTTTGAACCATCGTATGTTGTAATTATTCTTTCTGTAACTATTACAGGACATTCTTTTTATTTCAGAAAAAAGAACGTGATGAATACCGCAGACACCTCACACGTTTATGTATGTAACTAATTTCTGTCTATAATTCAATAAACAATCACTATTTTAGTGAAATTGTCGTTTTTCGAACTTCTATTTTGCGCGCGAACCTCAATTGGATGATTTAGACGCTTCGATAGACTCAGCGGTTTTTGCCTCTGGTTCTTCATTTTGATAATGTAATACCGAACCTGAATTATATTTGTTATTTAATCGATCCATATGTAAATAGTAAATGTAGGACATATGACAAAGACGCAATTATTAGAGTAGTAAACATTGAGTTAAAAATTAGGAAGCTTAAACTTAGCAGACGACTGTTAGAATTGGGGCAGATACGTGCTAACAAGGTGAAAAGCGAGGGTCAAATGTCTGAGCTATCTATGTCTCCACCGAAAGATAGGACGCCCGAAGTCGCTGTTGGAGGCCGACATCCCAAGAAAGTTACGCGTAGAGATGTTGGACTTAAAACAGGCGTAGACAATGTTAGGTCACCGCCCATTTCAGTGAGCTTGCCTAAATTCCGGATTGAATCGTTAGATAAAGCTAATCAAACAAAGATGGTGAGAGCATGTGCTATTAATGCCGTATCCATTAAGCAACCAGAGAGCCCACCAACTGAAAACGATGCACTCAACGAATTCCCTGTAAATGATAGATCAGATAATTTGGTTGGTAAACCGGGTTCGGAAGAACTCATTCACAGTATTTCGGGAATTTGTTGGCTCACTCAGTTTGGTTGTTTTGTATCTGATGTAAACTCCCTGACCGTTTGGCAGGTAAGAGGGATATTCTATCACGTGTAGCATCCGTATATGTCCCACTTGATTTTACAGTATCTCTATTACTTGAGCCTAGACGGACTCGGCAACAGCTGTGTCGTAAAATCTGCGATTGTGATGAAACTATTGATGAGGGTCTGAGATGGAGTTTGGAAACTTGGTTGGAGGGAATTACAGGTGTTAAAATCTTGTGGATATCTCGATGTTTGAGTATTGAGCTGCGTCTTGATAGACCGATATCTGATGCACCAGAAAGTGGTTATGGAGCCGTAGCTTATATGAGATTGGAGTAGGATGCAAGTACAATGATATGATTCATCCTGAGCATATCTAGAATAGCTCCTCCAAAATTTGATCGTATTCCACACATTGAACCGCAAGCCTCAGCACTGTCAGTGAAATTGATGAGATAATTAGTGGAAGGAATAATTCTGAAACACATGAAGTTTGTAACTAATTTTTGTATGTAATTCAATAAAGAACCGCTGTTTTAGACAAATCGTTGTTTTGAGAACTTTGATTTTGCGTGTATCCCAATTGGATGAATTAAACGCTTCGATAGATTCAACACACTGATATATATCAAACTATGGTAAACAAGCAATATGATTATTAACACAACTCTATTTATCAAAATGTGAATTCCTCTCAGTCTATTTATTTCTAGCCACATTGGTTAAGGACTATTTTCTATTCAACGTTATTGAAAATCTTAATTGTATTTATCCTTTTTCTAATAAAAATCAATAATCAATTTTTGAAGTATTTTGTTTCCAGGTGAAGGATAAAAACAGTCCAGTTCTGTAAACAATCACAATTTAATGGCTTTTGTTTTAACCAAAATGTTACAACAATGCGAATAGAATAAGTTAATGACCTAATTGAAACGAATTTTCTTTTAGATGTACTTATATGTCAGTTTTATCACTTGGAAACATTTCGTGTGTGACAACTTGTAGTCCATTTTGTTTTTTACACTTCACTGAATTCATTTGAAGTAGATTTGAAAGTAAAATTTGTTTAACTTAACGTAAACTTACATAAAACGAATGGAAAATTTTTAAAATTTTATTTTAACTATCTTGTCTCAGTCAGAATGCTAAGAAATGTATTTTCGCGTATATGTTACATATTGTCGAGAATTTCGTGATGTCGTTATTTATCGGCTATGAACAGCATTTTTTGCGTCACACGTCAATTTTCGTAATGTTTATGCTTGTTACATAGCTTTTATTCTAGTTAATTAGTACTTTTGACATATTTGTTGCTTACAACCTGGGTGAATGTTAAGTCAGTCTAATATGGTTATTTGTAACAATACAAGCTCAGGCAAGTGAAGGTCACCATTTAACAAGTCAAAAATAGACTGCAAAAATGAGCTCTAAGACCTTTTACATTTGATTCACCTCCCTAATTATTATGGTGATGATGAACATGGATGTTGGTAGTTGTTTATAAAATTTAGGTTGAAGCAATTAAGCGTTAAACTATTTATGAATGTTACATAACTTGTTAATATACAGCCATAAACAGTTCTATCCATTATAAGTATAATCGTTTTCGGCTGAACTGGCATATCATTATGCAACGTATCTGAGAAAAATAATATGAGTAACAGTTGACGTTGTTAGCTTTTTCTGCCCGCTTTATGAACATATACAGGAACTGTGTATAACATCACTGTAAGTGCCACATTAATTAGTCACATATTCTTCATAAGTAAAGCGATGCGCGTTTATTTTAAGCATGGTAACTAAACCATGTCGTAGCTAATACTAATTTATGATGTGTCTCTTATAGGATTTACGAATGAATTTCTGTAAACAGAATCCGCAATCACTGACCAAATTATAAACAAAGTTTTAATGCGTATTGACGAATAATATCCAAATAGTGCTTACCGGTAATATCATTATTGTGTATAAACAGTGAATTGTTAATAATATTATGAACGTTGTAATTGGATTTTTCTCAGATTTCATATTACTAATTGAAGTTTTGAATCCGTTTATTTGGTGCCTGCAGTTTCTTTGTTAATACCCAATGACTAGATGAAATTTTGGGAGGGTTAGAAAATGAAGAGCACTATTTACATGTAAGACAATTATAGGTACATTCTGTTAGCTGCTATTTCACTTACTTATTGAATTTGATACTGATTACGAAGTTTAATCGTTTGTTCCACGATTGATTTGTTGTTTTTCAGAATTGCATTAAGCTGAGAAAGTTGTCATATGTTTTCTGATATGCAACTTATGGTTTCTGTCAACAAATTCAACGGCTCAAACCTTTCTAATAATCATGTCTATGCCGGTGAACAACTTAGCGAATTTCTGAATATGGAAGATTATGTAGAGAAACAATTTACAAGTTGACGATAACTGCGTTTTATATTGACTACTGCCACGTTCATTCATCTAATGAATTATTTAAATAAAAACATAACAACTATACTCAGTCTTTTGCATTATAAATCCTGTTAGTATGTATAATTATAGTCTAGTTCGGTACTAATACTACTTTGATAATTGACCTAATCCGAAAACGGTAAATTTGTCATGTGATTGTGTAATCTGTAAGATCTGACATCGAAGTCGCATCACTGTCTACACTGACTCACCGTATGTTGACAATTAACAATGATACCTAGTACTCCTGAAGAACACATTTGTGCTGGGAATAGAATAATATATTTAATGTGAATAGCAATAAGTTACACATGATGAGCACATCTACAAGGCTGAGACATGACATCCGATTAAATGAATGTCCCCACGTCCACCACTGCCGACCTTCTTCAAGTCTTACATGTCGAATATACACATTTTCAGTCACTATACGCTTGGCTTTGAAGACCATATGGTTAGGAAACAATGCCACTACAAGTATCCATCCGGATACGCTGTCATAGTGAAGAAACTTATACATATATAACACAACATTCTAGCGAAGCGTCTAAACTGATGCAGAACTACAAGTTTTCCTAACAAAACGGGTACTTGTAAAGCAAACACTTAGTTGTTTTTAATTTTCACAAACAGTTATCCGTTAAGATTATCAGTATATCTCTTCTTGATACTGCGGGAAAGACGAAATTAAAAATTGGGCAAAAGTTTACTGATGCATCATTACTACTGATACAGGAAGAGCAACATTTGATGTAGAAAAATTAGTTTACAAGTTTGATATATAGTTAAGTTAAAAATACTATTACAAAGAAATTCTTATAGTAAACAGTACCTGTCACGTCTCCACACTTCGTTGTATTCCGATCCATATGTTCTGTCTTAAGGAATACTACACAAAACAAGCGTCAGAGGAATCACAGTCTTTCCTACTTGTTGATGATTCGTAAACAAAAATTGGCATCCTTGAATCTGTGTATACTGTTTTCTTCGTCTGGGTGGAGAAATTGTTGTTATTATGGAAGATGTGAGTGTTATCCATCTTCCATCAACTGCAATGTCTAAGAATATGTGAACTATGCAGTTTATATTTCGTAATTGATCGCGTTTGCCTGGAAGTGTTCGTCTTCTTATGTATGCCAGAAGCATATGACGGCAAGGACACCGACATGTCCCAACTTATCCGTGATTTAGTTTACATCTGCTCACAACCCTTTTTGCTTCAAGGCGAAAAGAAGAGGATACCCACGACCAAAATTTACAGAAACCGAACAAAATTTCTGCCAAAATAGGGAGATTGAGAAGTTACGAAGCAACGATCGATCCAACGTGTGCACTACAAGACAGAAAGAGCGAATCAATGTTCTTCGCAATGATTTTGTGGTTTTGCTGCAACAAAAGACCATTGAAATGTGAGAACACCTGATATTCCTGCAACCCAACGAACACCCAACAAACCCACAGCATTTGAAATACGTGATGACCAACTCTTGTGAGGCCGCTCAAGGTCGTTGAGACGGATCGGCAGGCAGATTTGGAAGGGTCTGACGTTTTTCCCGTGCCACTGTCTTCTTGATTAGTGATCTTTTTTACTAAGTGAGCTTTACTCAATCTATTCCCATCTGCGTTTACTCAGTAAATAATCACTTGTTCCTAGCCTTTTAAACAGTTGTTACAGTCGATTTTCTTTTACATAAGTTAGAAGGAGGATTATAACTGGATTTCTGCAATAAATTACAAATCACTATTGTTGATTGTTGAGTAGAAGAAGTCAAACATCAGTAATTTTCAGTTGAAAATCACATTCACGAAACCATCAAACCATCAGGCGTATTAGGGACACATTTCAACTGTAGATACATGCTGGAACACATGTATGGACTAACACAACATATTTATCTAAAACATAATTTCTCTCGTTCCTCGATTGAATAGTAAAGTTCTCTTATGGTTAGATTCTTTCCAGAATAATGAAATTAAAACATAAGACTTGCTAAACTAAAAACAAATTTATTTTCAAACTATGCTCATGAGCGACAAAATAAGACTCTATTTGTCTTCCAGTTTTTCTATAGGGATCATATTATTCAGTCGGAGAATTAAAGACCTGAAAAAGGGAACATGTAAATGATCAAGGGGATCTTATAATATGCGAAGAATCGATATAAATAATGAACCGAAATTTCAGTATTATGTCCAGTGAAAGCAAGAATCAATTACATAATATTGTAAACATTTATCATTCAGAGAGAAAGTCTGTTCTCAGTGGACAAACATTTGCCTAATATAGAATCATATTTTGTCTTCTCACCATACTATTTAATCAGATATGGTGAAATTAGAAAATGGTTCAAATTCAACATCTCCATCTACCACATCACATTGGATCACGAAGACCTTCTGATCACGGTATTAGTATACTCATATTATGAATATAACTGTGGAAACTACAAACTATAATCAGATGAAAATATTTTCGAAATCAAAAGCAAATGAGTTATCTGCAAATATCGACGTAAAGCATTCTATCATTCCTATCTAGCTAATGTAGAGCAGGCAATTAGGTGTAAATGAATAAAATCAATTACTCAAATATTCATCCTCTCTTTCTCTCATTATTCAAGTCCGTTCTCAAGGTCATCCATGTGGTTTACTTACACAAAAACAATAGGGACAAATTTCATCGCCTTCACTTCTTCCAGAATAGTCACTTGTGATCTGTTGAGAAAGGAAGACAATGGGAAGTGTAAGTCATGTCTCAAGCATTTCAGGGGAATAGAGCAACCATCAATGCCGGTAAATACTAAGAGAATTTCATATTAAACAAACTATCACCTCTCGACACAATTCAATAAATGAAATCATGCAAGGATTATTGGGGAACATTCAGTAAATAAAACAAATTTTGATATGAGTGAGTGACTACCGATCGTAAAACACTGTTTTGTTTCAAATAAACCATTTCTGTAACCCATCGCTTACTGACTCAACATTTATCCAGAGAAATAATCTGTCTATTCAACAGGTTACATTGAAGACGAGTTCGTCTTTTATTTATCACATAGCTTGAATTCAACAACAATCAAGTGATTTTCATAAGAAAATTGAACATGTCTTTAGTTTACCTCATGAATACGATCCTGGCGCTGAAAACAGGAATAATGAATACATATTATGGAATAGTAGACTGAATTCCCTCAAATTATACAAATATTCTACCCAATTGTTTCATTCTGATATTATATTATGTAAGCCATGTGTTTTGATAACATCGAAACAGCAGACCCTGTGAATAACTTTGTCGTTTCGTTTAGTCGGCTGCAAGCAACAGACTGTTGGTTACCCTAAACACTATCCCACCCTAAACATAATGTTTTGAAGATCGTTTGACAGTTAAATTTGAATACATGCATATCCTTCGAATTCATACCATTTTATTGTGTTGACGGTGTTCATTTGAACTGATTTTCAACATTATCTTTGAAACGACAAGAAACATTGAGATTTATAATGCATGAGGATTGTGATTTTCTAACGGTGTATTTGTCACCACTCACGAATAGACGAGTAATTTCATAAGACGCAAGACTACTTCATTTCATGGCAGGAAGCTGACCATTTCAAGAGGTGTTGTCTAGTAAGCCTCAAATCGACTCTATCCAAACACTCCGTTCCTCTTGAGACATCGAATTTGCAAATTCAAATTCTTGTTATCCTTTATATTCACTATGAATTTTATACTTCAGATAAGTGTAATTTGACAGTAAATAGCCCTTCATCTGATCAACATATTATTCAACATCTTCGTAATTTAGACATGACAGATCGTTTCTGTGACGCCCACACTGTTGAGTCTGGTTTACATTCTCCGTCTTTATTCACTCTTCTCTCACTCTTTTGCGTATTGTTTTATACTACTTATTGGTATTCAGTGAATAGTTGTGATCCTGGCAATTTTTACGCTTATTCTATAACGTGAGTTTGTCGTGTGATATTCTGAAATATTTACATAAATTTATAACGTCCATTGTATTTATCATTATAATTACTCTGTCTCAGTCATTGTAGCAGTTATTCGCTATTTTGTGCATTTGTTTAACTATTGTTTAGACTCAACGGTTTCCATATTGTTTATTCTTTGTTCGGATATTGCTTGTTGATAAACTGTTACCAAGTTTAGACAGCTAACAACTGTATTTTGAACCATCGTATGTTGTAATTATTCTTTCTGTAACTATTACAGGACATTCTTTTTATTTCAGAAAAAAGAACGTGATGAATACCGCAGACACCTCACACGTTTATGTATGTAACTAATTTCTGTCTATAATTCAATAAACAATCACTATTTTAGTGAAATTGTCGTTTTTCGAACTTCTATTTTGCGCGCGAACCTCAATTGGATGATTTAGACGCTTCGATAGACTCAACAGATTTCAACATCGGAAAATTTTTAAAACTCCATATTCGAATTGATCCAACTATATTGCGTTGCGTAGTTATATGTAAGTTATTCAAGACAAATAGTGAACAATACATAATCATCTCTATAGATCAATTTAGAACTGCCATCGGTCAGGGTGTAAATTGTTTGTGACAAAAATAAACTCCTACTACTCCGACATTTTCGACAGAATATACGCGACGAGTCATCCCAAACTATATAAATTTCAGTGAAGAATAATCTCAATCGAATATAATATGGATATCAAGAGATACACAGGATTTCAATATCCACCTATGTTACACAACCCATTCAGCATATCATGAAAAATATATGGTTATACTAGGTCAATATTAAACTTTGCTTCTGTGTGCATACCTCTTTTGTCCATTTCCATCTTCTTATTTTAACTACAACAATTTGTTTATCATCTTTGAGTTAGATTATCAGTGTTTTGTAATCAAGTGTGGTTTCAACTTGGTTCATTTAACACCAGCCACTCCTAATAAAAAAGAATTTGTATATTGTGGTTTCACTAACATTCACGTATCTTTTCCTTTCATTAATCGCAAGAAAAACCAAATAGTTTGTATGAATTACAAATAAACAGAAATGATAACACAGTGTTGTAGAGAAAATAATTTAGCTATAACGTCAGTAATTGACACGTTACCCTAAAAATGAAAATAATCACTAGAAAATATGAAAATGTATAATTAGTCAAGTGTCTACATACCTAAATGCGCAACATCGTCAAGTCGTTTTAATGAAACTTTCACTTATCATATTATATTTAGATATGCACTTGAAATCAGTGATTACACCTAGATGTAGGTTTTCATAGTTTAACTAGTTTTTATAAAACAACAAAAAAGACACAATGAAACTTAGTTTCATAGTGAAAATAAACATTTATTGAAGTTGAAGTGTAACAATATACGGTTTTTTGAAGTTTTGTTCAGTGCATCACCTAAATCCTGTAGCGGTAAATAAATCCCCAAAATAAATAGCTCTGTAAGCTTTTGACATTTGATACTGACCATATTAATTTTAATGGACTCATCTAGCTGAAGGCGCTCTGTCAAGCATCCGCACCAGATCACGTGTGGGAACGCCGTGCTCAACATCTGTCGCAATCGCTAGCCAGATTAGTTCAAACGATCCTCGATATATTGATAGCTTATCAAATATATCTTCGATCTCCTCGCTTCTGTCTTTTGATTTCACTTGGTGGGTACGCTTCATATTAGAAGGTGTTACTGGTTAAAGCGTTGTCAAACTCCGAATACCTGTGGCATCTTCAATCCATCAATATCATCTGATAACAGTAGATTCATATCCAACTCACTTCTCCCACTTACATAAACTATATGTGAATGAAATTAAATGTGAAATGGATGTTGTTTTGTTCATGACAAACGAATGACATACAGTTAAGCATCAAATCATTCCCACCTAAACGTGTTGTACAACAAAGTTCATGATGTTTCAGAAGAAAATCACTATTGATGGCGCTTAATAAATATGGAATTTGAACAAATATTCATGAATGAAACTGGTTACTACACAGAAAACAAAGATGATTCAAATATTCGAATTATGGGTTTTAAACACATCACTTAAATAAGTTTAGGGTTATTGTTTAACATGAAAAACGAGAACTTAGAACCAACACACTCCTAGTCTCAAAACAAGCTATATATATTACTTTTTCTACTGCAAGGCCAAAATAAGCGACTCATTTCGTGCAATTTGAAGCTTACATGGAAAGAAACCTAATGTATTATACTTGGCAAGAACATTACTTTCCATTTCTCTAAACATTACATGAAGCGAGACAACAACGAATGATTAAACAATCGTTGTTAGTCCAAGCATTGCTTTCATAACCAGTGTTTCATTGAAGAATAAAATGTCGACATCTATCAAATTGAAAACACTTATTACTAATAACAAAACTGTTTAGACTCTTACGGAAATATTTTTGAAGAATACCTAAGTGTAATTTGACAGTTAATAGCCCTTCATCTAATCAACATATTATTCAACATCTTCGTAATTTAGGCATGACAGATCGTTTCTGTGACGCCCACACTGTTGAGTCTGGTTTACATTCTCCGTCTTTATTCACTCTTCTCTCACTCTTTTGCGTACATCTGCTGACGACCCTTTTTGCTTCAAGGCGAAAAGAAGAGGATACCCACGACCAAAATTTACAGAAACCGGACAAAATTTCTGCCAAAATAGGGAGATTGAGAAGTTACGAAGCAACGATCGATCCAACGTGTGCACTACAAGACAGAAAGAGCGAATCAATGTTCTTCGCAATGATTTTGTGGTTTTGCTGCAACAAAAGACCATTGAAATGTGAGAACACCTGATATTCCTGCAACCCAACGAACACCCAACAAACCCACAGCATTTGAAATACGTGATGACCAACTCTTGTGAGGCCGCTCAAGGTCGTTGAGACGGATCGGCAGGCAGATTTGGAAGGGTCTGACGTTTTTCCCGTGCCACTGTCTTCTTGATTAGTGATCTTTTTTACTAAGTGAGCTTTACTCAATCTATTCCCATCTGCGTTTACTCAGTAAATAATCACTTGTTCCTAGCCTTTTAAACAGTTGTTACAGTCGATTTTCTTTTACATAAGTTAGAAGGAGGATTATAACTGGATTTCTGCAATAAATTACAAATCACTATTGTTGATTGTTGAGTAGAAGAAGTCAAACATCAGTAATTTTCAGTTGAAAATCACATTCACGAAACCATCAAACCATCAGGCGTATTAGGGACACATTTCAACTGTAGATACATGCTGGAACACATGTATGGACTAACACAACATATTTATCTAAAACATAATCTCTCTCTTGATATTTTTTATTTGAACCTTCCCTGGATTCCACTGCTAGCCACTATCCCTCTTTGCTTATCATTTCTCTCTTTTTTGTGTACGAGAACGATCGTGATTGGTTGTCTGCTTAGTCAGACATGTAGACTTTCTGACAGGTGTCAGATAAGTTATATATTCCCTTACCCTTATTATTGTGACTCACTCTCTTATATACATCTTATTATTATTGATTGTTCATTGTTGTGAATTATGTTGGTTTTTGGGTGTGAAATATTTTACGGTCTGGTCAAGCTGATTACGTGTTCTTCATCTGAGTTGTGTTGAAGTATTTTTTGTCATCATTTTAAACTGCTTAACTACAAAGAATGTACAGGTAAAAATAATTAACGCTTTTAATGGATTAGCAAAATAACGCAATTACATTGTTGCAGGAGTATAGCATAGTAGTGAAATGAAGTTGTTGTATTTTCTTTTAAAATAGTTAACATTTTTATCAAAACTCGGATGGAATAGTCAGAAAGAATTACTTTTTGATTTGAACAGTTTAGATCATGAGTCAATTGAATCTAGCGCACCATGGAAAACTTGTTAATCTCTAACTTCAACTAATCCACGAAATATTTGTAAATCTCAATTGATTATATTGCTTAATGGCTAAGGCTTAATTAGAATTCATCAATGTTGGTTCACCTGACCTTTCCCATAGAAATAATGTCGTTATACTAGTGTACTGGCAGTACTACATTCGTCTATCGTAACTATATGACAAAACATTGAAACATTGTGAATAAGTTTTGCATGTACTATTTTGTTAGACACATTAGTGTTCATTAGATGACATTTCCTATACGAAATCGTCTACTTAAACCGTATATTTGATGAAGCTTAAAAAGCGTTTACGAATACGAGGACGATAATCACATAATGATTATTAATCTTAAATGAATTTTGATGGCTTCATCACTTGACCTTTACCATGGAAATAAGGAATTGAAACAAAGGAATTTAAATCAAATTTTGGGTGGCCCTAAAAAGGGCCTTTACTCGTTCTCTTAACAGTTCCGAATTTCATGAACAAAGGAGTTGCTATGATTCCGTTATAGCGCCGCATATGGGATAGAGAATTCCATAGGCAAGTGGTGATGGGTCGTAAGCACAAAATAAATGAAACATTGCTTCGCATGGACAAAAAATTCAGGCACTTCCATCAGCAGTTTCATGTGGTGGTTGCGCAACATTGTAAATATCACAAAGTCTGTTGTCATACGCGTTTTCGTCGTTGTCGTCGTCTCGTCCAGTGAACTCCTCTGAGTTAATCGAAACAATTTCTTCCTCGTCATTGCTTAACGTTGCATCCATATCGACGTTATTCTGATAGTTGGCAACTCACAAAAGATGAAGGAAGGACAGTGAGTGTTCACGGAAGTCCTTTATGAAAAATTATAATAACACTAATCAAATTACCTCATTCGTCTACTCGTCTGTGAGGAACCGCTAGGTGTTCTAAGACCATTTCTCCAACATACGAATTTAATATACGGCTTCCGATCTCTATGGAAATGAGAATCTCTCACCACATAATGGCAGTACGTAGCTCTTTCATAAGTTCTAACGGCGCTGTTCAAGTGATTGAGACGCTACGAGATACAATGTGCTCAAGAATAGGTTATCGGTTTCTGTGACAACGTGGGAAACGACAGAGCTCGTGCTTTACATCTTACTACCGCCCGTAATTGGAAGAAAATGTGCTCCGTCGTCAGGTCCTGACATTTTATATCAAGTTTAAGAAATAAACGACCAATTATAACGAACTCAAAACTAGCTATTTGATTGGACGGAACAGAATGAAAATTATTGGAAGATGGGGATGAAAAATTTTTTCGAATGTGACGAAAAAAATTTCACTCGAAAAAAAAAAAAAAAATGGCCGTGCATTTAATGTTAACCATCAGAACCCATGTATCTAATCCCACCATGACTCCGGATTCTATTGCGAACTCAATAGATGAATTTAGATTTGATCCAGAATGTGGAATTACTTTTGAAGCATGGTTTAAACGCCATGAGGATTTATTTATTATTGATTGTAAAGAGTGGGACGAAGGCTTAAAACTGAGATTATCATTACGAAAGCTCGGAGTGTCTGAACACGAAAAGTTCTGTAATTTTATCCCCCCAAAGAAGCCAACCGATACAACCTTCACAGAAACAGTTGAGTGCCTGACACGCATATTTTTTAACGATCTTCAGTTTTTCACACTAGATTCTAGTGTCTTCAGCTTGTAAAAGAACCTCAGGACGATTATATGACATATGCAAGCATCGTGAACCGTGAATGTGAACGGTTCCGTTTACAAGAAATGTCATCAGATCAATTTAAATGCCTTATTTTCGTATGTGGGTTACAATCTGCAGCAGATGCAGATGTCAGAACACGTATTTTAACGCGAATTGAACAAGATCCTAATATTAGTCTGCAATTAGTATCTGAAGAATGCAAAAGAATGGTTAATCTGAAGCATGACACCAATCTAGTAGAAAAGAATAATGAACATGTGGAAGTTAAAAATTTGCAGAAAGCTTTTAATGGAAACAAGGATCAGTACTCTTACCAAATTCCAAAGCAAACGAAACCCAAAATGTGTTGTTGGCGGTGTGGTAAGCGTCATTCTCATAATGTTTGCTATTTAAAAAAAAAGAGTTTGTCTTCGATGTGGTAAATACGGCCATGCTCAAGTATGTTGTAAAAGGAAACAAAAGATTGTCGATCATCAGAGTAAGGCTCGTAAAGGAAATAAGACGCAGTCACCAAAAGAAATCCCACATAATTCGAGTGTGATTCTGACCACAAAAAGTGCTCATTTCTCATCTAAAAGGGAATATGTAACTCTGTTTTTCAATGGTAAACCTATTAAGCTGCAAGTTGATACGGGGTCCGACATAACATCAATTTCTAGAAAGACGTGGATAAATCTTGGTCGACCTCGATATCATCCTACATTTTACAACGCTAAGAGTGCAACAGGAAGTAATATTACTCTTCTTGGTCAAATGCAGATACCTGTCACATTAGGTGACAAGACTATGACTGGGAAATGCTATGTGTCTGGGAATTGTCATACCAACTTACTAGGTATTGACTGGATAGATAAACTTTGTTTATGGGATTTGCCGTTGAGCACTGTTTGCAATATGATTAATTCACCAGTACCTAAATCGCTGTCAAGTGACTTTAGTCGTTTATGTGTAAAAGAATTGCGTGATAAGTTTTCAGACATCTTTGAGGATAAATTGGGACTATGTGTAAAGGTAAAGGCTCGTATACATGTTCAGCAGGGAGCGAAACCTGTGCTCCTTCCAAGGAGACCCGTACCTTATTCGATTACTGATGCCTTGGATGCAGAACTTGACAGACTGCAGAACTCTGGGGTTATTTCTCCTGTAAATTATTCTGCATGGGCAACACCATTAGTGGTTGTAAGGAAATCTGATGGTAAAATACGTGTATATGGAGACTTCTCCACTGGACTAAACAAAGTACTACAGGACCATTTATACCCCTTACCCATTCCAGAGGATTTGTTTACTAAATTGAATGGATGCTCCATATTTTCGAAGATTGATTTTTCAGACACACATCTCCAAGTGGAGGTCGAAGAAGACTGTAGATTTTTGCTGACAGTAAACACACATAGAGGATTGTTCCAATACAATAGACTGCCTTTTGGTATAAAATGTGCCCCGGCAATTTTCCAGCAAGTTATGGACACTATGTTAAACGATATTCCGTTTGCCATGGCATATATGGATGATATTATTATTGCCAGTAGAAGTGAAAAAGAACACTATGATCATTTACTAGAAGTCTTTGCTCGTATTAGAGAGTATGGTTTTCGTGTAAAAGTAGAAGTGTTCATTTTTTATGTTAAGTATTCGATATTTGGGAACAATTATCGATTCTCAGGGACGTAGACCTGATCCTGAAAAAGTACATGCCATTGTGAATATGCCAGCTCCGTCTAATATTAAAATGTTTCAGTAATTTTTGGGAATGATTAACTATTATAGCCATTTTGTGCCAAATATGCATGCCCTGCTTGCTCCATTGAATGCACTATTAACTAAGAATACCAAATGGACCTGGAATAAGGAATGTCAAGTGTCCTTTGAAAAAGTGAAACATATCTTGGCTTCTGATTTATTGCTTACTCATTATGACCCAAAACTTGAGTTAGTAGTAGCGGCAGACGCATCTGATTATGGCATTGGAGCAGTGATTCTTCATAAATTTCCTAATGGGTCACAAAAAGCAATTTTTCATGCTTCACGCACTCTTACTGCGGCTGAAAAGAATTACAGTCAAATCGAAGAGGCTTTAGCCCTAGTGTTTAAGGTCAAGAAGTTCCACAAGATGCTATACGGTAGGAAATTTACATTGCAAACTGATCATAGACCGTTGCTGGCTATATTTGGCTATAAGAAAGGAATACCCATTCACGCTGCAAATCGGCTGACTAGGTGGGCTACTATGTTGCTAGGATATGACTTCGAATTACTGTACAAGCCGTCAGCTTGTATGGGTCATGCAGATGGGTTGTCAAGGTTAATTGCTAGCAACCGCAAGCTAGAAGAAGATAGCGTGGTTGCTTCTATATCAATTGAACCGGAAATAAAACGAGTGTTCTGTGATGCTTTTAGAATCCTACCAGTAACGGCGGAAGCGGTTAAAGAAGCTACGGCTAGTGATCCTCTACTTAAAAGAATAAAAGGAGCTGTTTTAAAGGGTTGGAAAGAGGATAAGGCTGATCGGGAATTTCACCAATTTTTTCTGAGACGTGAGTCTATATCGATTTATGATAATTGTTTAATGTTTGGCGATCGTGTTGTTATCCCTAAGTCTCTTCAGCTTTTTGTGCTTAGACAGTTTCACATTGGTCATCCGGGAATGAACAGAATGAAAGCAGTTATGCGTAGTTATGTCTATTGGCCATTCATGGATAAGGCTGTGGAAGAACATGTGTTGAGATGTCGTCGATGTGCCGAAGGTGCAAAAGATCCACCGAAAGTAGAATCCCAGCCATGGCCAGAAACGAGAACGCCTTGGGTTCGACTACACGTCGATTATGCTGGACCAATAAATGGACAATATTTTTTGGTGGTGGTAGAATCATACTCGAAATGGCCTGAAATTTATGTTGTGCGAAGACCGTCTACGTCTGAAACACTGTTACATCTCAGACAACTATTTGGTAGGTTTAGGACACCTAATGTTTTGGTTTCCGATAACGGGACGCAGTTGACGTCGTCAGAGTTTGCGGAGTTCTGTAAACAAAGTGGAATCGAACACATTAGAATTCCACCATATCACCCTCAGTCAAATGGGCAGGCGGAAAAACTTGTAGATATTTTGAAGCGAGCTCTCTTAAAGATGGGAGGAGAAGATAATGTAGAAGAGGTTCTGTAACAGTTTCTAATTTCTCATAGAATCACACCGAGTTCAAACTGTCAAGATGGGAAATCACCAGCCGAAATAATGTTTGGCCGACCAATTAGAATATTCTTGAATGTTTTGAATCCGAAAGACAGAGTGTATGGACTACAAAAAAATAAGGAAGGGAATTATTCGAAGATGCGAGAGTTTAAAGTTGGGTGACTTAGTTTATGCACGTGATTTCCGGCCTGGCAAGCCGAAATGGATATTTGGATGTATTAAAAAAAGACGTGGGACAGTATTGTATGAAGTTATGCTTGAAAATACACTAATTATCAGACATATCAATCAACTGAGAGACAGAAGAAATGTTTATGAGTCACCTAAAGTCAAATCTTTACCAATCGAAGTATTATATGATACATTTAATATACCACCACCACCACAAGTTGAAATCGAAAAAATGAACTGAAATCAGATGCCAGTCGAAAATCATCACGGGAACGAAAACAAACAAGATTTTTTCAAATAGACCCGAAAGCGAAGTCATACGATCAAACTTCGCGAAGGAGGTGTTGTGTGGGCGAGAACGATCATGATTGGTTGTCTGCTTAGTCAGACATGTAGACACTCTGACAGGTGTCAGATAAGTTATATATTCCCTTACCCTTATTATTGTGACTCACTCTCTTATATACATCTTATTATTATTGATTGTTCATTGTTGTGAATTATGTTGGTTTTTGGGTGTGAAATATTTTACGTTCTGGTCAAGCTGATTACGTGTTCTTCATCTGAGTTGTGTTGAAGTCCTGCAGAGTAGACACTGGGAGGGATCTAGTGTAGATAATCATTTAAGCATACAACGTCAGACAAGGTAATAGCGAGCGTTAAAACAATCGACGACTGAACATTATAACACTCTAGTTCCTAGACTGAATATTAAAGTTCTCTTATGGTTAGATTCTTTCCAGAATAATGAAATTAAAACATAAGACTTGCTAAACTAAAAACAAATTTATTTTCAAACTATGCTCATGAGCGACAAAATAAGACTCTATTTGTCTTCCAGTTTTTCTATAGGGATCATATTATTCAGTCGGAGAATTAAAGACCTGAAAAAGGGAACATGTAAATGATCAAGGGGATCTTATAATATGCGAAGAATCGATATAAATAATGAACCGAAATTTCAGTATTATGTCCAGTGAAAGCAAGAATCAATTACATAATATTGTAAACATTTATCATTCAGAGAGAAAGTCTGTTCTCAGTGGACAAACATTTGCCTAATATAGAATCATATTTTGTCTTCTCACCATACTATTTAATCAGATATGGTGAAATTAGAAAATGGTTCAAATTCAACATCTCCATCTACCACATCACATTGGATCACGAAGACCTTCTGATCACGGTATTAATATACTCATATTATGAATATAACTGTGGAAACTACAAACTATAATCAGATGAAAATATTTTCGAAATCAAAAGCAAATGAGTTATCTGCAAATATCGACGTAAAGCATTCTATCATTCCTATCTAGCTAATGTAGAGCAGGCAATTAGGTGTAAATGAATAAAATCAATTACTCAAATATTCATCCTCTCTTTCTCTCATTATTCAAGTCCGTTCTCAAGGTCATCCATGTGGTTTACTTACACAAAAACAATAGGGACAAATTTCATCGCCTTCACTTCTTCCAGAATAGTCACTTGTGATCTGTTGAGAAAGGAAGACAATGGGAAGTGTAAGTCATGTCTCAAGCATTTCAGGGGAATAGAGCAACCATCAATGCCGGTAAATACTAAGAGAATTTCATATTAAACAAACTATCACCTCTCGACACAATTCAATAAATGAAATCATGCAAGGATTATTGGGGAACATTCAGTAAATAAAACAAATTTTGATATGAGTGAGTGACTACCGATCGTAAAACACTGTTTTGTTTCAAATAAACCATTTCTGTAACCCATCGCTTACTGACTCAACATTTATCCAGAGAAATAATCTGTCTATTCAACAGGTTACATTGAAGACGAGTTCGTCTTTTATTTATCACATAGCTTGAATTCAACAACAATCAAGTGATTTTCATAAGAAAATTGAACATGTCTTTAGTTTACCTCATGAATACGATCCTGGCGCTGAAAACAGGAATAATAAATACATATTATGGAATAGTAGACTGAATTCCCTCAAATTATACAAATATTCTACCCAATTGTTTCATAAGATAACGAAACAGTCTTCTCTAAAATTGCTCATTAATTATCAGCATTGATAAACTTGAAATGTATAAAATAATAGTTATCGTGTTCTTCATAATTCGAAATGATCGACAGGAATATTTTCAATGTTTCAGTAAATAAAATATTCACTCTTGATGGCTTAACTTAAAGTAAATTAGTTCAAAGTTGTTTGTCCGATTGAGTAATGGTGTTTATTGGTAATTTTTAGCGTTAGTCGAAGAACTTGATATAAGATCGAACTCAATGTCTGGATTACATCATCGAATGCTTCTGATAAATTTTAACATTATTAGCTATCATTTATGGAATATTTCCATCACAATGTCTGCTTGAAATGTTGTAGTCTGTTTTGCTTGAAACATTTTTTATTTCTAAATTTTTAAACGACTTACGCAAAGACAATATGAACAGGTTCCTCTAGTACGAACAGGGACTAGAGTTTCATTGTTTAGCTGTCGTGTGAGAAGAAAACGTAGAAAACATTAGAAGTATTGTTGTTTGGGTTACTTATATCCATATAAGTAGCATATAACGATTGTCGGACATAGAGTATATTTCAGTAGAATATCGATTAGGAAAGAACGTAAACGAAACACAATTGTTAGGAAAGTGCATGAACTGTGATAATTGAGATAATAGTTTGATATTTACAAAAGAAACATTGAATTTTGAGACGATGTATTGATATTTTGCAAATTAACCATTTTACTATATGGTTCTCAGACTTTGTTGAGATGCTCTGTAATTTCAATGGTATACTCACTCTCCCGTTGACTTTGAACTTGTACGAATTCGGTTACGCTTAGTAACCACGCTTGTACTCCTATGGCACGATCTCGGTATTCTTTCGATACCACGAGATCGCCAGCAAATACATCTCGACTATAGCCATCATCTGCCTTCTCATGTTGACCCACGGGGATCTTATTGGTTAACTGGCACGTAGTCTTCTTGTAGCGGTGTTCATAGTCAATCGCAACTCGACTCCACGCTACAAGCTTGATTGAATATTGAAAGCATCGGTTTATTATTGTGTGGATTAATTGACAGAAGCTACAAATTATATCTACCCATGTACAGTGAGAAATGAAAATACTTAGTGGAATTTATGATACAATTGACCTTATTTTTAATTGTTCAACCTCGACTCAAATAATCTGATTTCGAACATTTGAATCCGTTCATTTCAACATAACGGACTTAATGGAGTACACCCACTTCAAAACCTGAAAGACTTGACTTATGTTGATCATGGCGGACTTCAAGTATGATTTAATTAAGGATTTTACATAAGCATTAAATTTCACTTACAAATCTGATTTGTACTGCTGAAAAAGTAAAACTCATATTGAAATATCAAATAGTCAACTTCTAGTGGGAAATTGTAAACTATCAATAATTCTTTGCTGAATAGCAAAAGTAGACAACATAGAAATTATATTTTTTGTATGGTGGAACCATGACTTTTGTATCACAGACTCCTTTTTATTACAAGCACATAGTAACGAAGGGAGATAAGGAGTATTATAATGTTTCTTATACAACAAGAATAGGAGATTTTGTTCAAGAATACTCCTTTTGATCTCTGAAATAGCAAAGATAATCGATTATGTCATGCTATCCGATACACATGCTATCAGGTATAAGAACTATTCACTTCCTATACTGAAAACAATCTGATTGCATCAAGGTGTTAGGTTGGTAAACTGTTTTAAAAATACAACTATCCACAAAATCAAAATGACTTACTTCTTGAAGAATACACAGCAAGAACCATGCTCAATATGAACAACACTTGAAATTTCATTTTCCTACAAATCGTGATAATTCAGAATCGCTGGTGTATTTATAGTCATCTGAAACTGAAAATAGACAGTAGTTCTGATTTGAGTCCAGGGAGTCTAATTAAATTAAGACAGATTCAACCAATGATGTCAGTGTATGTATGCATTTAGAAGATTTTTAACACGTAAACAGAATGTTGTCTATGCTTATCAAACAAACCAAAACTTAGGGGCGCAAATGTCAACACTAATGAACGAAATGTTTGGACTTATTCAATTCTTCACATAGACTATATGATAATTCTATCTCATTAAAAAAGAAGAAAATTATATTCAGTTAGAATATGAAGATTTATTCATTTGTTTTCTTTTGTAGTTGTCACAGACATTCACACGTTTTCTAAAGATAGTTTTAAAAACTTCATCTTCCAGAGTTTTCTGGAGTGATGTCTAGCATTGCGAGTATTTAACTAAAACATAGTTCTCCAAAAATATGCACTAAACTCTACCTAATTGTCATGTTAAGATCAGTAAATCAGATATTTAACCTTAGTTTCCAAATAAGTAGCATGTGGTTACGATGATCAAAGAAAAGAGATCGAGAGCAAAGAATGATTCTTGTGGGAACAAAAGAACAATGAAGTCTGAGACGATTGTTTGACATTTTGCCAATGAAGTTGTAGTGTCTGTTATTATGTTAAGCTCATATACCTTATTCTAGCTTTCAGAGAGCTCAATCTATTCATTCTACTTTACTCATATTCTGACCTTGTTAATTATTCGCTTATCAATCTTGACTGTCTTTATATCAGCACATATGCGTGTATACTTCTTATCACATTACTCATCACATGTCTTTAACTTATTTTTGTTTACTATAAATATTGATTAATGCTTAGTTAAATGGGTGTTGGCTTACCCGCCCTCCCCACTGCTGGTGGTTTCGCTTCACTCTTTCATTCGTTTCATATACAAAATATATGTATTCAAAAGTCCATTCTCGTTATTTGACTTATTTAATTCCGTCATTGACTAACTCGATTTAAGTCAATGATTACATACGAGGATAAGCGATAACAAACATTCATATATGATCTATTTGGAGTCAGATTTTGGGTCACTAAAGTGGAGAGCCCTTCGACAACATCGTCCAATCTAAATGACAACATAGTAAAGGATCCCACAAAGTATTTACTGTATGGTTCTCAGATTTTACTCAAATGTTCTGTAATTCCATATTCAAGTGCATTCGATTGTCCCCTCTCGTGTTCTCGTTCACTACACTTCCACAAGTAAAGTGTACGGTTTGTCTGTTTGTTTTCATCTCTAAACATTCATGGCAGTGATGCTTTTCCCAATATTGGTTGTGATCTATTTGTGTGATGAATGAGTCTTCTTTCGTTTAATTAATATCATACACGCAATATGTGTTTAATGATAAACAGATAAAGATGTTTCACAATCTGTAACCAAATGAGTCGGAGTGGTTTTATGTGGCCTAATTTTGTTTAGAAGTTCAGGAACTATTGTTCATCACATGTTTTTAGATAGATTGCGTTATCTTGTATCAGATAAGAAAGGTTTCCTCGATCAGAAAAATATAACCTTTAAATATATTTGCTACGGTTATGCACAAATCATATGGATCTGGTCAAGAAATTGTTTAGAGATGTTTAAACTCTTCATGTTGAATCTTCATAGTTTGTTTCAGGATTCCTCCTACAACATTTAACGTGTTTCTAATAGGAATAGTAATACAAGAATGAAACCAGACGAACTATTGGGCGAATATGAATTCGATAATATAGTGTTTATTCAGGAATTATCTGCAGTATTTGTATGAAGTAATGATTCTTTTCTAGTTGACTTCCTGCTGATTACGAATTCCAAATATATAATACGTTCAATTATGCTGATATATTTCTGCCTGTTTTAAATATTACTATTTTGGGTATTCTTTGTTGGTACGTTATTTGGAATACTCTTAGTTATCATACTGACGTCGCTATTGAATCTAATCTCAGACAGTTGGATATTGATTCAAATGGGAATGACTTAGAAGTCTACATGGAGTGGTTCAAAATCTGGTACATGACTAGAAAAGATACCAAAGATGATAACTTCACAGCTTACTTCTTTACGTTCATCGGCAACTAAACCTATAGCTTGCTAAAATATCTCGCTATTTCACAGAAACCAATTTTATTGTCAAATGAATCTCTCAAGAAATACTACTTATTCATATGCAGTGAGCTAGCCTTGAATAGAGAGAGATTTTGAAGTTCCATGAAACGATGCGAAAAAATGACCGGAAAGTTAAAGCCTTTTTACGTGAACTACAAAAATAGGCCTCAAACTTCACCTTTGAAGACTGATTGGAAGCTCAACTTCGTGATCGGTCGATTGCTGGAATAAATATTCCGAATTGAGATAGAGAAATAATTCAGAAACGCAAAAGTTCATTCCAAGAAACTAAAACGGAATGTATTAACTATGAGTCAGTGAAAATTTATAATACATTTCATAGCCGTCGTGATTAACTACACTCTCAGTGTCGCTCAAGCTCGTGTTTGTTTTACAATGATTCCTATTCTTGTAGTAATGGGAGAAATAATTCATTAAAGTATTTCAAAGCAGGTTACGGAGGTGAGCACAGGTTCGATATAAGTTTATCCTGTGGTAAATTTCATTTACGTAATTCATGTGTCTTTCATTATGCTAATTGCTTTGATTGTGGTGAAATGGAACACATCTAGTCGGTTCATGAAACCGCAAGTAATATTGAATTTCGTAATTCGAATCCTATTAATTTGGGTGATTCTAATAATCATATGCTATCTTTATCTACAACTTCTAACAGTTCACTTCATATTCAAAAACGATCGTATTTGTCCAGTGGTGCTTTTCATGATTTTATTATTGATAGTGGTAGTATCAATCCATCATTTCAGTTGGAAAGTTGAAGTCATTAGACCTTGAGGCTATAATTAAACCTATCAAAGTTTATATTCCGAGTATTACCGGTCATGAATTTCCTATTCTCGGATGTTGTAATTTGCTGATTAGAGACAATAAATTGTGATGTTATATGAACTAATGATTCCTTTGTACTTGAGGTGTGTCTGATTTTGAATCCCAAATTAAATACGTACGCTCTTATTTATTTAGTCCTTAGTCTGAATTGTGTTATTTCAGGGATTCCTAGTTTCAGTAATAATTCGAATACTTCTAATCATCACATTGGTGTAGCGATGGAGCCCGTTACGGAACAGTTGGATATACATTTGAATTTTGATACTTTTGAGGATTATATGGAAAGGTTCAAAATCTGGACTGTGACTAAGGAAGATGTTGAGAATGTTAATATTGTAGCTCATTTCCTTATGTTCATCGGAAAGAAAGCCTACAGCTTACTAAAAATTTTGTCGTTTTTTGACAAGTGTACAAATTTCGAATGCCGTGAATGAGCGAAATTTCATAAAATGATTCACCAAGACATCAAGCATTCTACTAGGTTACTTAGTTACTTCAATTCAATGCATACTCAAGGACATGCAGTTAACAATTCATTGAGGAATTGCGAAGCAGTTTATATAGGTAAGCACAGGTTTGGTAAATGATTATCCTGTGGTAAATCTCACTCACATAATTCATGTGTATTTAGTGATGTTAAATGTTTTAAATGTGGTGAAATTGGACACATCCAATCAGTCTGTAGAATTACTGTTAGTTTTGCCACAAACGGTGACAATCCCTGTCATTTAAACAAGTTAGGTGCTTCTAATGGTCATTTATCTTCATCCACGAAATCGAAAAGCAGTATATAGTCACATCTCAGTTTAGAATTAAATGAAGCCTTGTTAGCATTGCATAACTGTGAAATTGAACTGCAGCCAGAACAAACTTATACTTCACGTGATATTTGTCGAGAAAGCTGGAGGGACCTGTATTCAGAAATTAATTGGAGTAGCACAATGAATACAAGTGCATCAAATGAAACTCGGAACAATTGTGAGACAAAAGTTTCTAATGAACCATGTTATTTCGCCGGATATGGTTTGTCCTAATGATTCACATATTTCTGATTAATTTTCCTATAAAAATGAGAAAAATATGTCGAATGAATCGAGTCATGATTGGAGATCTGATGCAATTTTGATAAATGTTGATAAATGTTTTTGTTTCTGGTGGAAAATTTGGTCATTGTGAAGCAAAAGTTCTCAGAGAATTCAAACGTAATTACAGTTCGGATGATCTCATATCAAATGTTGGTTATCCCCATCATGAAGTCACTTGTGATGGATCCTCTATTCAATGTAAGGAATATGTTTTAAATAAAGACACATTATTTGTAGATTGGGGATATGAAGATCCGATATTATTTCGTGGAGGAGGATAGTGTTGGGAAATCTATGATACAAATTTTAGATATCAGTGATTTCAATACACAACCGATATGTTGATTATAGACAATTAAAGGAGCCTAGTGATTCCGTCCCAATCTCAGTTGTTCATTTTAATACTAATGAGTATATTCTAGATCATACAGAGTCTGTATCCAATACACAGTCTGATTGACATACAATGAACCTAAAGAAAAAACGTTTCATCGATTACAGAAACTTAGATTTCAATTTAAGCTGTGGAGGATGTGATGTTTGTATGAACTAATGGTTCTTTCGAACTTGAAGTGTATCTGATTTTGAATTCCAAATATAATACATTCATTTGTGTTCGTCTAGTTCTGCCAGTCTTAAATCGCACCTTCTCGGGTATTAGTTAGTACATTAATTAGAATACTTGTAAATATTATATAAACGAAAGTACATATCCGAAAAATGAGGACGTTACACGAACAAAATATTTTTAAAAAATGAATAAATCATTTGAGATTTTCTAACTGAATTATATTTGAAAATGAAAAACAGAATTGTCATGCTAATTATTTAGAAGGTGAAATGAGGTCAGACATTTTATTCACCAGTGTTGATTTCTGTTTTGTCAAACTCAGTTTAGTTTATGAAGTAATGAAAAATGGCGTGATTATTAAAATACGCCTGATCAAAACAGACAAGTTAATCTCATTCTTCAGTTTGATTTATTTCTCTTCAATATTTTTCAAATGTGTTACACGTTTTAAAATACACGTTTATTCTCTCAGTGTACTAATTAAAGAACTGATACATCTTCGGTAAAACGAAATTACTTTCATGAAAATAACGTGAATTTTCGTCTTATTTATTCACATGAAACAATCAAGCCAATAACTGATAGGGCTTCTGATTGAACACAAGATTCGGTTCCTAAGCTCTTCTAGTAACCTCAAGACTGTGTCTATACAGCGACTTGAACACGAGAGAAAGGGTGTGAAATATGGAAGAAACGTTTTACACCAACAGTTTAATTATGTGCAGAAAATCTAGAGTTTTTATAGCATCTTAGATGGCCTTGAGCATCCAGCGAATTCTGAAACGCTACTAAATATAGTGGCAGTATAAGTAATCATTCATTCAGAAGCGTGACGTGTGAATTCCAACTTTCTAGATGTTTCTGACATAATTTTTATTAAATGCTGATTGAATAAGATGTTTCTCAGTGTTTTCAAAGACTTTTTTTCGAGAAATTTTATGGATATCCCCATCAGTAACTGAATCAAATACGAAACAAAAGATATTCGATGTGTATATTTGTGTCTTTCCGTAGAACAGTGAATACACGTTCTGTCTCAAGTTGAATTTATAGAAAATGAATTTGTTAAACGAATTCAGCATAAAATGTTCGAAGTAAAAACTTGATACTCGTTTAAAAGTCATGTAGTAATTAATTAACAAACGAGAAATTACGAGATCACCTAAAAATTGGAGAAAGGAACAAAGGATAAGCGACTCAACGACAAAAGAGACAAAATATTCTAATTATTCCCAGACCCTCTAACTAGAAGAAGTTCAGGTTCAGATTATAGGAAGTATATTTCATAAACAACCAAAAGCACAGACAACAACAAGCACAACTCAAGCTTATATGTACAGCATAAAAATATCCAATGGGTACATCACAAAATAGTATATTAATAGCGGCAACCAACCAATGACATTTAAGGTCCTTCCAAGTGATAAATACATTGTGAAGTAAAAATTGTCGCCTTCGAAGCAAAAAGGAGAACAACAATTCTCCAAAATAAAATTAGTTAAATAGGTCGTTTACCAAGTGATTGTTGGTGTCTATCATCCCCAACAGAAACTTCGATGTATTATAATTTTCATTCACGCCATTTAAAGTATAACTGAGTAAAATATGTTAAATAATGATTGCTTAAGTTGTAATAGAATAACTGGAAATAATATAGGCAGAAGAATGACTGATATGCATATTACTCATATACATATACGGATTTTGCACAAAACTCTCAAATCATGCAGAATACCTGAACTAACCAATGGTTGTCAAAAAGAATCCAGTATGGCATTATTATAGACACTATATTCCCTTGACATAAAGTACGGATGCTTTTCTTTGCTGTTTTCTTCAACTTGGCTTGTGCAACAATTATCATAACAAAAATACTACATTTGAGTACCTGTAGTTTTTTGATGAAAGTAACAAATCGAGTAAGTTGAACTACGGTCAAGGATGTTGAACACGAACTATCAAAGCTTTGCGGTTTCACTGTTAACATATTATTGATTTAATTGTCTATTGACTAAAATTAGGTAAATATTTTGTTTGTAGTTAGAGAATGATGCGAGATTATTGTGTTGTGGTTGGATCATTTTCTAGCTATCAATTTTCCTTTGAAATCGATATATTGAAGACAATGAACTTGAAAAGTAAAGAACGATAATTGGTAGAATTGTGTTTACAGTTATACAGTTCTTTGGAACAGACAGTGATATCTGCAACAACTAATCAGTAAACAAGTATACTTAGTATGAGAATATAGCAGACTAGATTAATTACTTAGTAAACAACTGGATATTATTCAAATCATAACTCAACCCTAATCATAAGGCTTATTCAAACTATTTGAGGGGAATGATAGTTAAAACAAGATTTAATCAGTCATAGATGCATGAATACTAATCAACTCACTAGAGTCAATGCATCAATATAAGTGTAATTACACAAATTATACTACTTAATGATAAATCTAAGTAACATGACAAGGGAACGGTCAAAAATAAAGGAATACAGAACACCTTTAGTTGTGAATGGTAGTAGTTTTTGAATATTTTGTAAAATGATCTGATAGTTCAATGAATTATTTATTATTGTAGACAAATATCATATTCATTTGCTAAGATTTATGAAAATTCACTTATCACTTGAGGTAACACAGTTTAATTGTAGTTTTTTGCATGACGTAACACTAGATTACATATATAGTTTCGAATAAGTGGTTGTATTGTATGACAACTTCACTATCAAGAATTTTATATCTGTTTGCAAAACACTAAAATAACATATGGCCAACTGGATATTTTGTTCCTATGATAGAAAAAAATTGTTTATTTGAACTGTTTATTGTAAAGATGATAGCAACGTGGTGCACAAAATAAGATTAGAATTGAGGGAAAAGCTTTTCTGACTAATTGTTTTGTTATCATAATCTTAAATGTGAAGAATATGTGGAATGACTAGATTTCGGGCATACATTATATAAAGACTCTTGGATCAGGTACATAAAGTAGATAGGAATTGTTCGAGGATCGTATGTGTGTTTCGTTCTAGATCTTCTCTACATACAAATTATTGTTCATGCAAATACTGGTGACTCTGGAATAGTTTTCCTCAATATGTCAGAGAAGTAAAATACTACCATCATCTGTGCATTACACCGATGAATGTCTCCTCTGAAACTGTTTTAGAAATACTTAAATCTATGTTTATATAGTATTTCACTAATCAAAGTATAGGGATATTAAATGTCTGATCATTGTTTTTATTGGGCATAGTTGCTAAACGTAATCTCTTGCAACAATCAGTTTAAATAAAACTCATCTAAATTAACAGATTTTTCTGGCGCTGTATCTGACTGTAATTAGATCGGACGAATGATTTTTATTGAAATATAAGTGTAGCCAATCCTCGTATATAATCATCGACTTAAATCGTGTTGGTGAATAACAGAATTAAACAAATCAAATACAAGAATGAATTTTCGAATATGTGTATTTCGTACAATGTTTGGTCGGAAAGCGAAGCAAAACGAAATGACGCGCAATGGAAAAGGAGAGTGAGCCAACTCAATTTAACCAAGCGTGAATCGATATCTATAATCAGACCAAAAATAAGTTGAGGATATGTGATGAGTAAAATATGTAATTAGCACACATACGATCATATAAAAAAGCAGTTTGAGTTATTAAGCGAATAAGTGACAGGGTAAAAATGTGGTATGAGAAGAATGAATAGAATGGTCTATCCACAGTCTAGAATAACCTATGTGGGCTTGACATTGTGTAGTGAACGAGGACATAGTTGAGGACAACCTATAAGTATTAATAACACACAACTAACAATTATTTAGTAAGATGTAAAAACCTTACTCTAATACTTCATTTGCGAATTGTCGATTGATTGTCTCAAACTTAATTTCCTCTTCATTTCCATAACAATCACCTTCTGTTCCCGTTCTTTCCTCCCCGACCCTCTTAAGCTTCTGCTTCCAAGTATTCTATTTGTAATTGACGTTAAATATTACGTATGTCGACATAAGCAGCACACATCACAATAACAGCAGCCCTTACAAGATCATAAAACAACAATCATAGCGTGAGATCTTTTCGTATTGAAATTTAGTTGTGAAATGAGAAACAGTAGTTTTTGTGTTAAACGTATGTGAACTGTATTTCGATACTTTCCATCGAACGATTGTCTTAGTTATGAGTAACTTCTCAGTGAAGCAAATATCAGATAAACAAATGAAAGATTAAGAGATAAATTGTAGTAGGCCCATTCAACTAGTGTATTATTTAACTTCTCACTGTAATTTAGACAATTGATCCAATATGTAATTTTGTTTGAGTATTATTTAGCACAATTTTCAACCCATTCTCCCATTGGTTGTGATACACAGACAATCAATAATTTATCCATACTTGATTAACGCACTCTTGGTTTCACTGTGTGCTTGCTTCTTGTACGCTTGTGGATTTTACCAATCTTTTGAATAATCACGAGTAAATTCATAATTTTACTAGGAGATTTAGCCTGTATTAAATACTCAGTTGGAGTCAAATATAGAGGAAATTAGTCTCTACAAACTTGATGAGCCCGACGTGATAAATAATACACTAGTTGAATGGGCCTACTACAAAACTAAACAAGATTACTTCCAATTGAGCTATCACGTATGTTCACAAAATGATATTCCATAAAAATAGAACCTAAAATTAAATTAATTTCTATGGTTAAAGCTTGTTAGTATTAGTTCATATGGTTTCTTTCGTCGATATGATATTACAACCTGATGAACAATCATTAATTTAGCCAGTTATACGAATAGTTGTCAAGATTAGAACGAATGGTTTAATAAAAATTGGACACCGAGTATAGAGAAGTCATTATATGTAAAAAATAATCTTAGCGATTAAAATTGAAAATAATTTCAATGTTTCGTTCAACTAACTTGTCTGAACCTCTTCACGGTAATAATCCAAATCAAAATAATCAAAGAAATATATAACGTTTTAACAATCAAATCAGATCAAATCTATACTATGTCATTTTTGTTTAAATTTTATCTTATACTCTTTTAGATAGCATTTTCTATCTTAACTGGATTGATTTAAGAAAATGTGGAGTGAAACAATTTTTTCTTCGAAACTATCACTAATGAAATTGTATAAATGTTTTTATTTAAGTACATTTACATGGAAACATTTTTGAAAAAGGTCATTAGTGTTTTGTTTTTCTTTCATTTAAATTTGAAATTAGTTGTGTAAATAACAAAATGAAGTTTTACATACATTCCACATCATGTTCTTTGATGTATGTGTTTATGTACGTGTGTGTGTGTGGCGGGTATAACATAAAATCAAATTTACCGCTTGTATATGAATCTATCTTGACCTTTGCCTAGAGAAGTACTTGAAAACTTATTGATTTTTATTAGAATTAAAGAATACTAGTATTACTCTTATTGATTTTTATATTGTTTGTTCAATAATCCTATTCAACTGTTTTATGGAAAGTAGGTTATAAATTGATATCCGAAAACAACATGACAGAAAACATGATTAATATGGAAGCTATTTGAAATCTGAAATTTTTAGGGTTACATAATTTCATTTTTAAAATCTAATTACAACCACAACCATCATAACTATCTTATAGTATTGTGGTGTGTGCTACTTATATCAGCATAAGTAGTATATAACACTAGTCAGGAATAAAATGTCTGCCAGCAGAAGCTTAAGAAGACCGAGGAGAAAAGAACGGGGACAGAAAGCAATTGGTATGGAAGTACAAGAACAATGAAGTTTGAGACAATTAATGAACATTTCGCAAATCAAGTATTTACTGAATGGTTTTCAGATTTTACCAACATATTCCGTAATGTTGTATTAAAATATATTTGATTGTCCCACTTTTGTTCTCGTTCACTACAGTATGTGTATTTATGAACAATCAAATACATTATGCTTATGGTTTAACTTGTGAAAATGTAGGTGGAATATTATATCGATGAATAAAGCTCCATTTACTTGCTAAAATAGACAATGTAATACTCAATATCATTTGAAATAATATTTGTCTATCCAATCATCATTAAACAGTTTATGTTCTATAAGTAGCTTAAGAGTGGTAAAAGATGTAAAATATGTTGAATAACCGAATCCAGTATAAAGAATGAACAAATCAGATACTGTCAATTGACCCGGTCATGTTAAATGTACCACTTTCGGAACTGTTCGAAATTTGGATTACTCGTTGGAACCAAAAGAAGTTTTTATCTTATTTCACTTTGATCTAATGAACATTTTAAGTGTAAATATACATTTAAAATGAAAAAAATAAGAATAAAATGTTTATGCCCAGACAAAAGATTTACATTATTTTTCAGCTAATCACTCATACAAATGGCTCAAGGTAACTAAAATCTTAAGTTATTGGTAAAGATTCAAAAACAGCATCCATCATTATATTCACATGTGATTCATAAAAGTAAATAAATAAACAATTATAGAACTTTCACTGGTTGAAATCATGAATCCATTGAAGCTAGACCATCGTGGAAAACCTGGAAGCCCTGGACGGCCGTTTCGTCCTAGTATGGGACTCCTCAGCAGTGCGCATACACGATCCCGCTCCTCGTGATGCCGGCTCAGTGGTCTAGTTGGTTAGGCACCTGGCACGAGACTGATAGGTCCTGGGTTCGAATCTCGCGAGGAGCGGGATCGTGGATGCGCACTGCTGAGGAGTCCCATACTAGGACGAAACGGCCTCCAGGGCTTCCAGGTTTTCCACGGTGGTCTAGCTTCAATGGATTCATGATTTCAACCAGTGAAATTTCTAAAATCTCCACACAATCCCTTCTGATAATTATAGAACTATTTAACACTTTGTTTATGGACATAGTAAAGTGTCGATCCATTATGATTAACAATAAACATTAAATATAAGAAATAATTGAATGTTTTCCATGTTAAACAAGATGTTAGTGGAAATAATGTTAAATGAAACAGTGAATATCCAAACATCTAATAGATGATAACAAAACTGTCATCTATAAGGTTATATATTATAATACTCTATAAAAGACAAAATTTGGTCATTTGAAGAACTTTTTTTAGACTTTTGCGTATTTCAAATTGTAATACAAAGTTCTATAAAATTTTATAAACAATACGGACGGTAATTTTGATTGATTTCATAGTTAATTTCTGAGTACAAATTTTGAAAATGAGTCTTCTTGTAAACCAAACTGTTAAATGCATAAGGTTCCTATTTGTATATTAAATGTCAATCGACATAATATAATAATTATAAATTTGTAATTATAAAGCTTGATAACGAAGTTATGGGATATAATCATGTGCTCAAAATATCCCTTATTTTACAATAGATATTTTTAAATTGTCTTTGACTTGATTGATGTTCACTTTGTTTGATTTTACGAAAAGATGAACAATGATTTGTTGAACATTCTTATTGAATTATTTTAGAATAATTCTTTATTATCCGAATGGTAGTTTGTGGAGATTGTAGTAAATTTAATAGTTTTATTTCATGAGTTGATTGAAACTAGACCACCATCGAAAACTTAGAATCACTGAAAGGCCGTTTCATCGTAGTATAGGACTCTTCAGCTGTGTACATCAACGATCCTGCACGCGGGACTCGAATCCATGACCCTCGGTTTCACTAGTGACTAGCTTTGAGATAGATCTCTTAGATGTCTGGTAAGAAGCTATGACCAGTAGGGTCCAATCGGTGTCGAGTGGAGACAGTTATCTACCTCAGGCAATGGGTGAATGGTTGTGTAAGATCATGCATCAATTGAAGTTAGACATTAACACCGTTGGAGGCCGGCTCAGTGGTCTAGATGTTAGGTCTTCGCGCGCGAGACCGAAGGTCTCGGATTCGAGTCCAACAGGCGGGACCGTGGATGCTCACTGCTTAGGAGTCCCATTTTACGACGAAGCAACATTCCGATGCTCCCAGATTTTCAATGGTGTTCTACCCTAAATCAACACATAGATTCAACTATTAAAATAATTTTTCAAACAGAATTTATCATATACTTGTTCAAGATAAAAACTGGTAACTCTACAATCATTAATCATGATTATTATTTGATTTGTTTATGATCGTCAAACATCACCAACTGTTTATATTCTAAGTGTTCATCAAATACATGACTGTAACATCTATTGTTTTAATTCATTTCCCGTATAACTATAGTTGTTCCAAGTCATGTAATTTCGATTGGATTATCGATATACTACATGTATTTGTATTTATCTATATGATCAAAGTTTTGAAATTCTTTATTCTAATTTTTCATTGTATTCATTATCACTCAAGTTTTCAAGTGTAATAAATCTCCAGGGATTGAAAAGAATTTAACATTTAATCCCTGCATGGTTGAAATTTATGCAATGTAAATAAATGACATGTTTATTATAGAGAGATTATGTATTATGTTAAAACTACTAATCTACTATAATATATCCTTCAATTTCCTTCATTTAGATAAGGACTAATAATTAATCAAACTATATAATAAACCAAACGGTGCATAATCAACGTTGTTTGTCATGCAAATAATAAAGTTGAAATATCTTAATGAGTAGTATAACTAAATTTTTATAACTTTACGTCACTCAGTATAATTTACTTTTCTGAACAAAATTTACTGTTTCCTACTTATTGAAATAATCTAAATGTATTGTTTTCACGGATTATAAATTTACCCAATGTTCTAATTGTTTGAAATTAACAATTCAAACCTTATTCAATGACATTTACAATGTCATTTCTCATTCATGTTATATCTCATAATCATGGAGTGGTGAGACCATAATTTATGAACGAACCAATGAGAATTAGAATAATAGGTCTTGGATTTTGGCCTGAAATTTACCCACCCATTTGGCCAAATAACATCTTGGCATTTTAGCTGATATCATGTCATGATGAAAAACGGTAAATTTAATTCATAACTCTAACCATGAACTTATTCTCCAAACTACATGATAACCCTTATTTAGCTCTAGTAAGTAGGTAGACACTCTCAAGGTCACTTTGGAGTCGATCAAACGTTGTCCATAAATTAAAGTTTCACCGATGGAATTATTAACACAGAGAAATTAGTAAAATAAGAAGGAAAGAAGTATGAATGCTTATTAATCATTACTTACTAAAACATAAAAAGTTTGAACAATCAAAAAATTTCTTTAATTAACCTAATATTATGTGAATCAAAAAAGTATTAATATGCTTCCAAGTTTTCCGTGGTGGTCTGGCTTCAATTGACTCATGATCTCAACTATTGATATATGTAATATCCCAATAAGTAGAGAAATTAGATTCTCTGACGTTTCGTGATTTAGTGTAAGCCACTTCTTCAGAGAATGAATAACCAAATCAAAATTAATTCAAGTTTAAATAGTATAGCGGAACAACAAGAATATAATGTGATCAACCAAAAAAACAGGTCTGAATAAATCAATGTCGTGTCATTTCGGTCATGGTGACATGTATATAAATTTATGTGTATGTATGGGTACACTGTTAAGGATGAAAAATGTGTGACCTTTATGGTGAGAAAGGATAGAGTTTAATTTGTAAGATAGTAGTGTGAATTGTGAATAGTAGCAGACTGGGTGACTAGGATAGATAGTCCAATTAGGATCTACGGTAAGGCCTTCTTTTCTATTGAGAGCAGTACGATAAGGCATTATATGGAACGCTTCAGCTACACTCCTTTCTTTGTAATTGGAAAAACCTTTTTGTAATATTTTGATATTTTTGAAATCGATTTGGTGGTCGTTGAAAATGACGATTTAATATGAAGTCTATCCAGTTCTACAGGATTATTGGGTAGTTTCTTTGTTTACCTAATACGCTATTTAGCTCAAGATTTCACGAGATGACTCTTCAATATAGAAGGCATCATAATCGATACAACCTAATTTGTAGACGCACTTCTGTATTGACATGAATGGGATTTTTTCTTTTAAGCGAACTAAAGTATTTCAAAGTGTATTCGTTGTTTTGTAATATAAAAAAAATAGATCCTTTAAATATTGAAAGATTTTCAAATATAAGTATCAGGAATTCAATATTTCCGGTTTTTAATGAATGAACTTAACAACGAAAGTTTTGGCAATGAAAAATCTGTAAAAAAGAAATTAATTGTTTTGATTGATTGAGTTTATCAAGCAATTACAATGTTATTTCCTTGAAAAAGTTTTAACCAGATTGTCAGGCGAAACTTTGGATTTACTTCAAATTCTTTCGCTAAGATTTTATAAATACATTCTTCCTCTTGAAATTACAATGTTTGTTCATTCTTTTGTTCATCAAGAATAAGTTAGCATGTTTCGTCTAAACTGACATAAATGATCACAGTAAATATGTTCATAAATTTTTATTTTGATAAGATTTTAATGACTAACAAACAGTTAAAATACTACTCACTAGACTATAGGTATATATATATATATATATATATATATATATATATATATATATATATATATATATATATCCTTTCAATTTATAGCTTACCACTTCTGCTTCAAATGTTTGATCAGGCTACTGATAGATATTCCCTTAACTCATTATTTCTTGTGATTACCAATAAATTAAAAGGTTGCAGATTTCCTAATGATCGCTTACCTATGTTTAGAGAAGATGAAATAGAGTAGGAAAACGTTTGTTTCATGAGATAATAATAATAATAATCCAATTAAAAACACGAAGTTCAGTGAAGGATTATCAAACTGTACAGTCATAAATATATATGTGTTATAACGGTTGGTTTTCCACGTTTACACGTATGAGACGTTAATTTACCTTAAACGAATATCTACACTAGATTCCCTCCCAGTGTCTATTCTAGAGGACTTCAATTCAACTCAGATCAAGAACACGTGATTAACCTGACTAGAACGTAAATATATTTCTACACTAAAACCCGACACAATCCAACAACAATGAACAATCAATAATAAGTGATAATAATAATGATAATAATAATAATAAGGATAGGGGAATATATAACTCATCTGACACTTGTCAGACTATCTACATTTCCGACTAGGCAGACAACCAATCATAATTCTCGCCCACACTTCAATAAGATTATACAGTTTAACAATGAATTCGTTGATAAGAGTTCTGTTTGCTGAACCTCGTGTTCTTAATGTTTAAATAGGAGTCGTACGTGTATTGAGAAGATACAACCATTGAAATCACTATCTTCGAAGTTTAGACGTTAAACGACACAATGAACAACTCTATATTACATGGAGCTGTATGAAGTTATTTATAGCGAGAATGGAAATTTCAACCATATTTGATATCCTTGGGATAAGTAAACAGGTGTTTCAACAGTGACATTGTGCACAATCATATCAGATTGTGATGAATTAAATTATTGAATTTATATGACTTTTCAAACAACACCGAAAAATACTTCACCTATTCAGTTAGTCAGAAAACAGCAAATACTAACTAATGATTTATAATGGTAGGACTATAGTTTAGGATTGGGATTGGCATGTAAAGTATACTACTGAGGATTCAGAATTAAAATGAAGAGTGTAGACATACGGATGAAGTTACCATTCGCGGTAAATATGAATTATTTTAACAAAATTCAGTCATAAATAAAGACCTTTATCCCTAACCCTCAGTCATAACTGTAAATCGTAAAACATAACTGTTATTCCTAATCCTAAAGCCTAAATTGTTAACTGGTTTCTAGATGAAATTATTCATTACCCAGTCAATGGGTAAAGATTTATTGAGAATGTTATTTAATTCATCATTGATGAATGAAGTGCTGTTCTTTATATGCATAGCGATATTGAAAGCGTTTACAGGTCCATTATTGACTGTTCTGGATAGTTTAAGTATACCATAAATTGATTTCAATTATTGAAAATCACTGATTTATCTTATTACAGAATAATGGATTTCGGTCAAATGTAAGCTAACTTCTACGAATAATGCTTGTCAGTTAACCTATACTTTACAAAACCCTTGTGAAATGTCATTTAAAGCAGTTTCACTTTGATAATTCAAAGTTTTCTTTATTTCTACATTTTAGAATAGACTAATCGTTCAATAAACCAGAAAATTGATTTTGGAAATTGACTTGGAACATTGATTTTACAAGAGAAAAATGGAAATACAAAAAAAGAGAAAACATTTTTCAATGTTAACTTAAGACAGATTAGTTACTATGTATAGATCTAGTAAACTTTTAAAACATTGATTTGATATTATTTTCTAAATGATTTAATCTCTTAGCATTGTGTAATCAATAATTTATCTAGGAAAAATTAAAAAAGATATCTGCCGATTAGAAAATAGGATAGTTCCCTAAAATGTCTGTCATTAAAATCTTATCTTTCTTTTAGCAAATTCATTCAAGAATAATATTCAAAAATCAATACAAATCTACTCCACGGTGAAAACATTCTTGTTGACTATTGAACAAATTACTCTAAAAGAATTACGGAATAATAAGGATTATTTGGAATAAAATAAACATTATTTATCGTTTTTACATCGACAGATTTTCAAATATAACGCTTATTCAAAATGGAACTACTGATTGGTTAGGGATGATAAGCAAGACCATGACTTTAAACAAACAACTTTCAGAAGATATAAACACAGATCAGGTGACTGATTATACGAGTATGTATAGTGCAAGACATTTAATGAGAACACATTGTTATGAAAGTTAGTTAACAATCAATGAAGCATAGAATCCGTTGATTAGTTACTTCCGAAGGTAATAAGGGTAACGGATAATTCCTTACAAAATCGCGTGTTCACTTCTTCAGATTTATGTCTTAACTATTTTCGTAAAGAAATAATGAACAATAATTAGTTAAACCTCTCTTTACAAATTAATACCATATAAACATATTAAAGATACGATCACATCCTATGAGCAGCTTGTATATATTTCCAGTGGACAAGTGAATTCGTAAACATTGTTTACCTGACAATATTTTAATTGGAAGCAACATTATTTTACTTCCTGTTTACTTTTGAATGACTAAAAAATTCAATAACAAAACATTGTGTCATTTATATACTGGGTGGGTGTTTTACTCAATAAAAAGTATCTTGTATTGTATACATGCTTACGAAATTAACCAAGTAAAATATACAAATGATCTATTGCTTGGGCGACAATGACTAAACATTGTTAATTTTCCTACCAACATTTAGACCGTCAATATAATCAAATAAGCCTATACCAACTTTCTAAAAGTATTCATTATTTCATGATAGATAACACACGGATCATTTCTATGCAGTTCATAATGTGTTAATGTGTAAATATTAATCTATATAGTGACAACCATAGGATTTTCTGAATTTAGTGTACCGAATGTACCTCTTGCCCACACTTTTACGATTATTTTTCTTAGTAAACACTGTTATCAGGAACATTCTTCAAAACATTGCTCACAATACAAATAAAAACTGTAATATAATCACATTGTCCAATATATATTTAATTAGTGTTTTGTTTTGCTGCTTAAGCGTTGATAGTACATTAACCATTATTCATAGTTTGATATGGAAAGAAATTACATATTGTATACTAAACAGAAATGCTGATATTTTGTCAGGAAATGATACATGAATATATCGATTTATAATTATTGAATTATTATTTATTTGCCAAAATATACATCTGAACGTAAATTGTAATTACCTGATACAAATGATTGTTTTTATAAATACTTATATACGTTAAGTAGAATTGTCCACTAAATGTTGACTACAATAGAAATAACATTTAATATCTCATTAATAATATGTAAGGTTAATATTTCCATGATTTTTATTCAACTATCCCTATTCTATTGTAAATGTATTTCGATTTGTAATTTTGTTTTGTCTTTATTGCTTATATTTTGTAGGTAACAATGTTAAGGTTGAACTTGATGGTTTTAAGCAGTTTGAGCACTAAGTAGAAAGTTAATAATAATTATATTTTTTGTAAAGATGGATAATGGCTAGCAGTAGAATCCAGGACACGCGTTCCGTCCTATTTGAGACTCGTCAGATAGATGTACCTGGATCTCAGAGTTGATGTCTATTCTGGGACTTGAACCCAGTACCGTTTGCTTCAAAAGTTATCACGTTATTCACTTAGCTACTGAATCCTGATAGCCACTTGTTTATGCAACGGGGTGAAGTTGAAATTCATTTGGTAGTGCTTGTTTGAATCTTCTCATTGATGATTAGGACTGCAATTGATCAGTCACCTATTGGCGGTTGTGCATCCTTCTTTGCTTATAATGCTTGTCAATTAAGGCAATATCGAGGCAATACACACAGTATGCATATATGCCAATAAAAGACTGATTAATTTCAGTCCTAAATATCAATGGGAAGATACAAACAAACGATACGAAATGAAATATATTTTTTATTGTATTTCTGATGTGAATTTATTTCGGTTATTTGTTTACTCTGAGGAAGTGGCTTACATCATGTGACGAAACACCAGAAATACAAATCATTAGGGTATAACAAGAAAATATGCTTATATTTTTATTTCGCACAAAGTAAGTAGAATGAAATCTGAGAAACTATTTTTATGCAAATGAAAATTAATGTATGATTGTTTGTACAGGTTATTCTCATTTGTGTCCAGTAATATATTGTTACATTTGTTTTACAAATAGCCTCAATGTGAAGTGAATACTTGCCAGGTTAACCTTCATATACATAGATAATTGTATATCTATCAGAACAGATCAAACACCATTTATCATATTAAGAAGAGATAATTGATTTATTTACCATTTACCTAAAGATATAACTAGACAAATCATCAATTTTCAATATGAATGACACGTAATGTAAAATTACTGTAACTTAAAGTTATCTGGTTTATTGTGCATAAAAACTTTAGGATTTGTATATTTTTACACTGGCAATCATCTTTAATTTTTCTGTTTGTAAAGATGTACTTATGAATATGGACGACATATGCAAATGATTGAAACTGCATTTGATTCTTAAGGATGGTTTTATTAAACTTTGTTTCTTTATTAACTGTTTGTCTAAATACACTAAACTGTATCAGGTGGTAACAACGTGCTAAATACAATGTTACTGTACTAGATAATTTGAACTCTTTATGATCAAATAAATGTAAATATTAGTGAGAAAAAATACCACAAATGAGTTTAGATTCTGTAAGTCGTCAGTTTACTTACTCACATCGGTACAGTGAACTAAATGCAATACTTTATTTAGAAATTATTGATTAGTTGAACCAATATACGTATTTGAGCTCCAGAGTTGTTTATATTCCATTGCATATAAATGATTAATGTTGCAGTTACGAAGTGATCCAAGTTTGATTACTACTGAGAGTCAAGAAACATTGTACAGCTGTTTCGTCCTTGTATTGGACTCTTTGGTGCACTGGCTACTGAAATCAGGTTGCTTTACGATCTCACTAACAAACAACAACCCTCATAAAACCTTTATACAGATAAAAAATTTGCGAATGAACTATTTTAAAAAATCTCAATGTTTCATCAATGCTCTTCTACACAAACATTTATTTAGTTAATATTACCAAAGGTAGACTTTCATTTTAAAAGAACATTTGAGAATGGATAGGTATACGGAAAGAAATGATGGTGACTAGCAATGGAATCTAAAACGCACGTTTTGCCCTATTTCGGACACATCATCTAGATGAACATGTATCTTAGAATTGATGTTCACTTCTCGACTCGAACCCAGTATCACTCGCTTTAAACACCATCAGATTATTCACTTAGCTACTGAGTCCTAATACCCACTAGCTTGTGCCATAGAGTGAAGTTTAATTCATTTTTGTATTGATTGTTTGAATCTTCCTATCGATGTTTCAATGTAGAATTGATCAATCTCTCTTGATTTCCACTGCTAGCCACTCTGATCACCCATTTTAATTGCTTATAAGTTAAAGCAATATCAAGGCAATCTTCACAGGATGCACATATGCCAGTCAGAGAATAAGTTAAGAATTATCTACTACGTTATATATATATATATATATATATATATATATATATATATATATAATATTTTCTAGTCTGACTCCATTTTCTCATTATATTTATAAATATTAGAAGAAGAATAACAATAATACATATCTAATATCCACAGGGAAACCATCAAATTTATAATTTCCTACAAAATATATACACTTTGAGTGTATGTCAAATTTGCCTATATTCATAAGGAAGTATATGATTATTATTATTCTGTCACTATATAGCAAAATAGTTAATGGACAATAAACAAAATATCTATCTTGAAAACGTATTCCATATATACACATAAATATGATCAGAACTTCTTGCGTGTATAAAAATAAAAATGGTTTTGATTTAGCATAAATTTCTATTTAATTCCTATTAGACAAATAACGAAATTTTGATTGAGAAATTTAAAGGTTGAATAAATAAATACATAAAAATTTATTTTCAAATAGTTTATTTTCATAATCATCACAGATTGTCTTAAAACATTTTAGTTTTAACGAAAGATGGTTAGTGGCTAACAAGGGAATCCAAGACACACGTCTGGGCCAATTTAAACATGGATGTACCTGTATCCCAGAGTTGATGTATTTCTGAAGCATCTTCGAAGATAACTCCGTCTGTAGCTCTCCTATAGTTACTGCCGGTCCCAAGCCCGGATAAAGGAGGATGGTTGGGTATGGGGTTAGCGTCTCCATCCCGTAGAAAACTAACTCGCTAGAAAAACGCTAACCAGAAAAAATAACTCAAACCATTTAAACTCTGCACTGGGAGTTAGAAGATCTTCATTTAGAAGAAATATGACGCCTCATGGTGAAAGCCGACTTCCTTTGGAACCCATGAGGCTGATGCCCCTTCTAACAACCAGAGCAACAATTTTTATAGGTACATGGAACGTCCGGACAATGTGGGAGACCGGGAAGACCAGTCAAATAGCAACGGAAATGAGGAGATACAATTTGGCAGTACTCGGAATCAGCGAAACCCATTGAACCCAAGCTGGACAACAAAGGCTAAATACGGGAGAGATGATGCTATACTCCGATCACAAAGAGGAAAATGTTCCACACACTCAGGGAGTTGCTCTAATGCTGTCCAAAGTACCACAAAATGCACTTGTAGGATGGGAATCCCACGGATCCAGAATCATCAAAGCATCGTTCAAAACAAAGAAGGAGGGGATCACAATGAATATTATCCAATGTTATGCACCCACCAATGATAGCAACGACGACGTTAAAGATCAATTCTATGAGAGTCTGCAATCGATCATAGAGAAGTGCCCAAGAAAGGACCTCACCATTCTGATGGGAGATCTAAACGCCAAAGTCGGAATGGACAACACCGGATATGAAGACATCATGGGACTGCATGGACTGGGAGAAGGAACGAAAACGGGGAACGATTTGTAAATCTGTGTGCATTCAACAAATTGGTCATAGGCGGCACAAAATTTCCACACAAACGCATACACAAAGCTACATGGATCTCACTGGAACACACCACAGAGAACCAGATAGATTATGTGTGCATCAATGAAAAGTTCCGAAGGACAATGGAAGATGTGAGAACCAGGAGAGGAGCGGATATAGCTTCAGATCACCACCTGGTTCTAGTCAATTTAAAACTGAAGCTAAGAATAACTGGACAACTGGACAAACAGCTCTGCAAAGCTTCAATACAGCCTTCCTTCGAGATACTGACAAACTCAATGAATTCAAGATAGCTCTCAACAACAGGTTCCAAGACTTACAGGATCTACTGAAGGAAGAAGAAACTACTATGGAGGATAGCTAGAAAGGTATCAAAGAAGCATTAACTTCAACGTGTCAAGAGGTTCTGGGCCCCAAGAAACAACATCACAAGTAATGTATCTCTGTAGAAACACTGGACAGGATCAAAGAAAGGAAGGACAAGAAGACAGCAATTAACAACAGCCGAACACGAGCAGAGAAAGTCCAAGCACAAGCTGAGTACATAGAAGCAAACAAGCAAGTGAAGAAGAGCATTAGAGCCGACAAGCAGAAATACGTGGAAGAACTAGCAATGACGGCGGAGAAAGCTGCAAGAGAAGGAAATATGAAACAGCTTTACGATACAACGAAGAAACTAGCAGGGAAATATACTAAACCAGAGAGACCAGTCAAAGACAAAGAAGCAAGGCCAATCACTGAAATTCAACAACAACGAACAGATGGACAGAGCACTTCGAGGAACTCCTGAATAGGCCAGCTCCAATGAATCCACCGGACATCGAAGCAGCACACACAGATCTTCCTATAGATGTCAATCCACCAACGACGGAAGAAATCAAAATGGCCATCAGACAAATCAAGAGCGGGAAAGCAGCCGGACCCGACATTATACTAGCTGAAGCACTGAAGTCAGACATCGAAATACCTACAAACATGCTTCATCTTCTATTCAAGGAGATTTGGGTGGAGGAACGAGTGCCGATGGACTGGAAAGAAGGACACCATCAAGATTCCAAAGAAAGGAGATCTGAGCAAGTGTGAGAACTACAGAGGCATTACACTACTGTCCATACCAGGAAAAGTCTTTAACAGAGTGTTACTGAACAGGATGAAAGAAGCAGTAGACCCTCAACTTCGAGATCAACAAGCTGGATTCCGTAAGGACCGGTCGTGCACAGACCAGATTGCGACACTACGGATCATCGTCGAACAATCAATTGAGTGGAACTCGTCACTGTACATCAACTTCATTGATTATGAGAAGGCATTTGACAGTGTAGATAGGAGAACGTTATGGAAACTTCTACGACACTATGGTGTACCTGTGAAAATCGTCAACACCATATGGAGCTCACACGACGAACCACAGTGCAAAGTGGTGCATAAAGGACAGCTGACAGACACATTCCAAGTAAAGACTGGTGTCAAACAAGACTGCCTACTCTCTCCTTTCATCTTTCTTCTCGTGGTCGACTGGATTATGAAGACTTCGACATATGAGGGAAAACACGGCATACGATGGACAGCTTAGAATCAATTAGACGATTTGGACTTCACAGATGACCAAGCCCTCCTATCCAATACACACGAACAAATGCAGACAAATACAGCCAGCATAGCAGTTGTTTCTGCATCAGTAGGCCTCAACATACACAAAGGGAAAACCAAGGTCCTCAAATACAACACAGAGAACAGCAGTCCAGTCACTCTTGATGGCGAAACTCTGGGAGATGTGGAATCCTTCACATACCTGGGAAGCATTGTTGATAAACAAGGAGGTTCAGATGTAGACGTTAAGGCGAGGGTTGGCAAAGCAAGGACAGCATTCCTACAATTAAAGAACATATGGAACTCAAAACAACTTTCAACTAAAGTCAGAATCTTCAATACGAACGTCAAGGCAGTTCTACTGTGCGGAGCTGAAACTTGGAGAACTACAACAACCATCATCAAGAAGGTAAAAGTATTTATAAATATCTGTCTAAGCAAGATACTCAACATCCATTGGCCAGATACCATCAGCAACTGCCTACCTTGGAAGAGACCAAACCAGCTTCCAGTTGAAGAGGAAATTAGGAAAAGACGATGGAAATGGATAGGATATATATTACAGAAATCATCAAACTGCATCACGAGACGATCCCTAACTTGGAAGGGAAGAGGAAAAGAGGAAGGCCAAAGAACACATTACGTCGGGAAATAGAAGCGGATATGAAAAGGATGAATATTAACTGATAAGAGATTGAAAGGATTTCCCAGGAAAGGGTTGGATGGAGAGTGCTGGTGAGCGGCCTTTGCTCCTCCACGAGGAGTGACAGGCGTAAGTAAATAAGTAAGTAAGTAAGATCTTCCAAGATGACAGAAGAGTTCTTATTACATAATATTCGAGCTATAGTTTTTATATCAGAAGGGGTTTTGTTAATAGTTGAAATCATGTGTCAATTGAAGCTAGAACACCATGGATAACCCGGATGCACTGGACGGCTGTTTAGTCCTAGTATGGGACTCCTTAGCAGTGCGTATGCACGATCGCGCCCCAAGAGATTCGAACTCAAGACCTATAATTCTTGGGCGCGAACGCTTAATGTCAAACATCAACCAATCCACGAAATTGAGCCACTGTCCACCATTGTCTTTAGTGGGCAACTGTTTCACAATAAACCCGGTTGAACTCCACTGGTCACTGCTTCTCACCAGAACCCCAGGAAATACTGATAAATCCTGGGTTCGAATCGTTGATGTGCACTGCTGAGGAGTCCCTTATTAGGACGAAATAGCCGTCCGTGAATGTTAAAGCGTTAATGGATAGCAAATTTAATTAGCTGCAATTACATTTCAATTCGTAAATCTGTTTTTTGACAGATGTGCATTTTATCTAGAAAATATAAGTGGTCCCTGAAAATGAAATTTTTATTCGAATATACGTAAATTTAACCAAAAAAGGAAAGCATAAACCAAGAAATATAAGTTTAGTTTTAAAAAGGGTATAGCCCTGAATCGGCATGAAGTTCAGTATCAATGATCAAATTCATTGGAGCATATGGACACGGTTTAATATTCAGATAACTTGATAGTGTTATGGCATCTTTTATCAAAATACAAGAAACTCATTATTAGGTGAACTACTGTATAATATTTCATTAAATTTAAATTACTCATTGAAAATCAACGGTTCCTAATGATCTTTGTAAAATCTATTCAAAGCCATCAAATTTATCTCTAAATCCCGTATTTAGCGGAAGCTTTGACTGTTAATGAGTTGAAGCCTGAATTCAGCGTCCAAAATACGTGTCTTATTTTGTATTTATGATAGGGTAAGCAAAAAAATATGAATTCGGGGATAAATGATGCGTGAAAGATATTGACATAATTTATTATTGGCATTATTTTATTTTCATTTCATGAAATGGAAATGTTATCCTTTTTCAAATAATTTCTAATACCCCCTCTTATTCATAAATCTTTTTTATATCCTTTCATTTAATCACTCATAATAATTATTACGACAAAAAGATTTTAATTATTATCAATGAGGGGATTTGTTTAGATTGTTGTACTGTAACAGTTCACCATTGAAAACTTGTAAGCACTGGATGGCCGTTTCGTCCTAGTATGGAACACCTCAGTAGTACGTATCCGCTCCATTCATATCATGAAATATATATAAATATAATTGTGCAATTTATTAATAATACGTCCAAAAGTGATTTCTTTGTAGACTTTTGTATTTTCAATGATCTAAGTGAAATTCAAAAATTTATAAATAAGTCGTTTGATTAGAGTTGAATGTCTAACTAGATTTGCATATCAAACAGTTAAAGAATGATTAAAAATACAAAAAGATATCCGAAACCTGCATACACATACCCTTTTAACTTTGAAATAAAATAATGCTCGGTGAATGAGATGAGAAAAGACAGTCTACTCTCCCCCTTCCTCTTTCTTCTGGTAGTTGACTGGATCGTGAAGACCTCGTCATCTGAAGAAAAACACGGAATACAATGGACAGCTCAGAACCAATTAGACAATTTAGACTTTGAAGATGACCTAGCTCTCCTATCCCATACACACAAACAAATGCATCAGTATCCGCATCAGTAAGCCTCAACGTACACAAAGGAAAAACTAAGATCCTCAAATGCAACACGGAGAACACTAACCCAACCATCAAGAAGGTACAAATATTTATAAATAGTTGTCTAAGCAAGATACTCAACATCCATTGGCCAGATACCATCAGCAACTGCCTACCTTGGAAGAGACCAAACCAGCTTCCAGTTGAAGAGGAAATTAGGAAAAGACGATGGAAATGGATAGGATATATATTACAGAAATCATCAAACTGCATCACGAGACGATCCCTAACTTGGAAGGGAAGAGGAAAAGAGGAAGGCCAAAGAACACATTACGTCGGGAAATAGAAGAAGATATGAATAACAACTGGAAAGAGCTAGAAATGATTTCCCGTGACATAGTTAGATTGAGAGTGCTGGTGGGCGGTCTATGCTCCTCCACGAGGAGTGACAGGCTTAAGTAAGTAAGAATGAAATGAAGCGAATATACTAATGATAATCAATTTCAATATTGTTACAAAAAAGTACTGCATGACATTAACTCAATACAATTTATGTATTCATACTTTCACTAATAACTTTTATTTGAATAAAATAAATGTTGAAAATTTAATTTTTCTTAAGCATTATCATATGGATTGTTCGTAAAGAAAAAGTGCTTTACTATATGCTACTTTATTTTTTGACCGCCAAAATTTATGTATCAGAACAAAACTACAGAATTAAATATCGATTCTACACTTGTTGCTAGAGATATATGTATGTTTGATTTGTAACCAAGCTTAAAATGAACACTGACATGTACCGTTTATTGTTGAAATAAATTATAAATGTTATCGGTATTATATAGCATCTAATGTATATATGTATAATGTAAGTGACTGATAACTACTTTTGCTAACTACTAAGTTTAATATAAGTGCCTGCTGTTTCATTTTAAGGTAAAATCTGAGAAATTCGTTGGAATGTGAAAAGACATTATTTTTCTAGCTGAGCATATTTCATGTCAAATTATTTTACACATTATAATAATTGTTATGTTCATATGATTAATAGTATCTAATTGATATGTGACAGATAAGCATGAATAAAGAAGAATTAAACGTCTTATTGTTGTTTCATCGGTGTTATCATGATCTGTAGTTTTTATGAATATTGAGCGATTTTGGATGGTTGTCCAGAATTAGTACCTTAAAAGTTGGTCACATGACATAAAACATTGTATTTTCAAACCTCTTGAATAAATAAGCAACTGTTTAACAAGAATGGTAACATGTATTTACATGAAATGACATTTTGTATAATATTTTGTAATGAAAGCACCAAGTCATATGAGTCAATAAATGAGAAAGTAAAGTGAATGTACAAAATCAGAACTTTATGTTTTTTTCTTTATTTTTAACAATCTCTTCATTTTGTTACCTTGGTAATCTTCTTCAATATAATTACATTTGATGAAAAATTACATTGGATAAAACAAAACTTTGCATTAAGCGTAAGTTTAGCATATATATTGTAAAGCTTGTGTGAAAATATTCACTAGAATGGGATGTGATAAACCTAAGTAAAAATAGGTGTACTTGCTTGTATCGATAAGACTAAACCAAACACAATATAGCCACAAACTAAAGCATCGAGCCAATTGTAAGAATGAAGTAAACAATATTATTTAGCCTAACTAGTGCACTGACGATATTAATCAAAAGTAGTCAGCATTATATTACAAACAATGTATGGGACTAAATTCACTTGGTATTGTTCGCTCGAATCTTCCCATTGATGTTTAGGATAGCAATTGATCAGCTCTTACTGGTATATATGCATCCTGTGCGGATTGCCTTGATATAGCCTTAATTCACAAGCATCATATCCAATGATAGATAGTGGTTAGTAGTGGAATCCAGGACTTTTGTTTCGTCCTATTTCGGACTCGTCAGCTGAATATACCTGCATTTCAGAATTGATGCTCACTCTGGGACAGTATAACATAATATACCATTATGGACTCATCAGCTGGATGTACCTGCATCTCAGATTTGATATTCACTCTGGGACTTAAATCCAGTACCAATTGCCTAAAAAACCATCGCGTTATACACTTAGCTACTGAGTCCTGATAGCCACTTTCTTGTGCAATATGGTGAAGTTTAATTCACTTGGTATTGATTTACTTGAATCTTCCCAAATAGGACGAAACGCACGTCCTGGATTCTACTGCTAGCCACTATCCATCTTTGCTTATGATTTTTATAAATGTTTGCTTATTTTATCATGTTGAGTGATTATCCAATTACTTACGAATTTCATTATCATTTTCATGACTATAACGCTATACATCTTCGCTTATAATTATAAATCTTCTTTGTTGACAATAGGTGAATCTTACCCCGCCCCCCACATACTAAATAATAAAAATGTTTAAATGTATCCAGGGTTTATGTTAAAAAAACTAGATACAAATTACATTCATAGTGTTCTTGGGCACGAACATTATGAACTTTTTTTTATTGGATTTTCAGTAATTATTATTTTATCTTAGCATGTCTTAACAGACTTGCTTTCTAGTTAGTGCACTTACAACTGTGACTTCAAAAGGAGAATAATTGATGTCTAAATTTCATTCTGTCTTTCTATATGAAATTCAAGTAACATTTTATTTATGACTGTATATATCATATCCTAGACTTAGTTTATAAATATCATTTTTATATTTATAATCCCTTCTTTATGGTATTTACAATCAAATCAAATCAAAGTCTATCGATTAGAAACAGTTATGTAATCAATGGTTTCTAAAATTAAATAAAATTAAACTTGCATTTTATATTTGATTATCGACTATTTTTCGTGTTTAAATAATAATATTGAATATTTTACTTTTAGTATTAGAAGGAGTTTTTGTCAATATAACTATTGAAATTACTATAATATCCACAAAATCCCTTCTGATATTAATCAACATATGCTCACTAGTGACTGACTTCAAGATTCATTTTCTGGAATTCTAGTGAGAAGCAGTGACCAGTGGAGTTCAATCAAGTCTGTTGTGAGATATCAGCTCACTGAAGACAATGGTGTACGGTGGTGCAATTTCGTGGATTAGTTGATGTTGGACATTAACACCGTTGGATGCCGGCCGACTCAGTGGTCTAATGGTTAGGCGTCCGCGCGCAAAACTGGTTGGTCCTGGGTTTGAATCTCGCTAGGCGGGGTCATGGATGTGCACTGGTGTGGAGTCTCATACTAGGACGAAACGGCCGTCCATTTCTTTCAGGTTTTCTATGGTGATCTACCTTCAATTGACTCATGACCTCAACTTTTGATTTTACTTTTACTTTATTTTTTTATTTGAATAAATTCGACGAAGTACATAAGCTGTTTTCCCTTAGTTTTAACTAGCAAACTCTTAATGTATTTTAGGTTTAAAAGTAGCGAAAATAAAAAAACATTTTAATGAAATTATTAATTGCATAAAAATTACTACGATCATCAGTTGTCCCCTACTGTGTTGTTTTTATATTAAACTTACTGAAACAAGGATGCACTTTATTGGATAAACAATATTATCCATATGGATAGTATTTTATATTCTTTCACTTAATATGGCGTTAATTTTTGATGATAATAAAAGGAAAAAGTAGCACATTTTTACGTCATTCACCTACATTATTGATATTGAAATTATGTTATATATATGTGGAGTTAGATATATAGGTCGTCCGATGCGCACTTTATCCAAAAGAATTCAAGAACATTATCCGTTACGGCTAAAAAGAAGTGGAAGAGGCTCATTACGAAGCTCTTTAGTCGAACACCTTGTAAACACAGGTCACTTAGTCAAGACAGACTGTGCGTTCAAAGTCATCTACAAGGTAAGTAGAAGTTTCCCAAAAACAATTAGACTGCATCTTCTTTGAATTGCCTAAGAAATTATATTAAAGAATAAATTTACTGGATAGACGTTTGAAATCCGTTCGGAATGTTAATCGATGTAAATATTTCTTAAATACATAATGAAAATCATTAAAAGAATATCACAGGTTAGTTGAGAAAATGAACCATTCCTGAAAATAAACAAATCACAAAGTGATAAAAGAATTCAATTTAGTTAACTAAACAAGAAATAGATAAAATATAAACGATTGAGTGGATGTTATTTAAATCTTCTGGGATAGTTAGAAAATCAGTGTACTTAGTGTTTTGATGTTAGATCGTAGATCATTCAACCAAAAAAGGCAATGTATGTACATCTAAAATTTATTCATGTATAGACACAAAACTCCGCATGCCGGTCCCAAGCCAGGATAAAGAAGTATGATTGGGCATGGGGTTAGCGACCCCATCCCGTAGAAAACTAACTCGCTAAAAAAACGCTAACCAGAAAAAATTATTCAAACTATATAAACTCTGCCCTGGGAGTCAGAAGATCTTCATTTAGAAGAGTTGTGATGCCTCATGATGAAAGCCAAGTTCCTTCGGAAGTCACGAGACCGATGCCCCTTCCGACAACCAGATCAACCATTTATTTAGGTACACGGAATGCTCGTACAATGTGAAAGACTGAGAGAGTCTTCTAAATTACGTGCTCCATAGACACAAATGTTTCTAATTATCATATGAATTATTCATCATTGTTATTATTATTATTATTAGTTCAGAGGGTTTCTTTAACACATATGTCATATTTGTTTATGAATAATCATATGAAGTGAAACTATTGAAGATGAAAACTGAATTAACTAGTTCACTAACATATTCCATGATATTGATATAAAATCGTCAGCTATGGAAGAATTGAAAACCTTCATTTATTTTTTTTCATTTCGACATAATATTTTCATTTTATTTGAATGATAGAATGAACCAGTTGTAGGGTATATTTATATGTATATTAAATGATAGAAAACAGATTTATTCCAAGAAAATACTTTTTGGAAATTAATTGACATTTATTAAACAAAAATAATTCAATGGAACAATGATTGTCCTTAGTTTTCTTTTTCTTTTTTGTTTTTGCTTATGAATTCAGAAGATTTATGTTTTTCAATAAATTGTTTACCTCTATAAGACACTTTATAATTCACTACATTACTGACATTTTATAAGAAACGTATTTTCATTAATTGAATATTAGATGTATATGAAACTTGAAATGTGTTCATTATTCAACTTAATTTCGTTCTAGTATGGGACTTCTCAGCAGTATGCATTCATACAACCAATCACTGCTGTCCAACGCATCCCGGTTTTCAATGGTGATCTCACGAATTCAACTATTAAAGTGCTATTTTAGTGATTCTTTTGTAAGTAAATGTATTTGTTGCTAAAATCTTACTTCCATTTATAAACAAAACATAAATGTATAAAAATGAAATTGGTTTATATAAATTTCGACAAAAGTTAATCTATTGATTTAATGAATATCTAGAGCCTACTTTATGCAATTAGTTTGAATTAGATTACAGTCGAATATATTGTAATTGTTTTAATTCAATCACCTTATATAAAGTTAATATAATTTGCATCCAAAATTAGAGTACTTTATGTGTCTCAGAAATATTCAATGTAAAATCATTTGCTCCATCTTCAAGCATAAGATAACATCCTTCAAGAAAAATTGAATAAAAGTAAATTATATAGACGAGCATGAAATTAATCAAATTACCTCTGATATATAACGTAAGAATATGACAGAATATTTGACAACATAGGTCCTTTTTTCATTTTATATAAACTGTTACACTTTATTCAGGCTGTGTAGTTTATTTGGAGTTTACATTAGCCTAATTTCACTAAGTATGATTATTTAAACAATGTGGAATTTTGTCAAGACGTTTTGACTCTTTTAGTAAAGTACACTTAGACTATGCAAAAAGAATTATTTCAACAATTGAAATCATGAGTTAATTGAAGGTAGATCACCATGAAAAACCTGAAAGCAATGGACGGCCGTTTCGTCCTAGTATGAGACTCCACACCAGTGCACATCCATGACCCCGCCTAGCGAGATTTAAACCCAGGACCAACCAGTTTTGCGCGCGAACACTTAACCATTAGACCACTAAGCCGGCTGGCATCCAACGGTGTTAATGTCCAACATCAACTAATCCACGAAATTGCACCACCGTACACCATTGTATTCAGTGAGCTGATATCTCACAACAGACTTGATTGAACTCCACTGGTCACTGCTTCTCATTAGAATTCCAGAAAATGAATCTTGAAGTCAGTCACTAGTGAGCATATGTTGATTAATATCAGAAGAGGTTTTGTGTTGATTTTTTAGTAATTTCAATAATTGAAATCCTAAGTCGATTGAAGCTAAACCGCCATGGAGGGATCGTGGATGCGCACTGCTGAGGAGTCCCACAATGGGACGAAACAGCCGTCCAGTGCTTCCAGGTTTTCCATAGTGGTCTAGCTTTATTTGGCTCAGGAATTCAACTACTAAATAACTGAAATCTACACAAAACCCCTTCTGAAAAGAATTATTTACAATCCTGTATAACTGAAGCCAAACTGATAGAGCACGGGATCTTCAGTAAATGACATCTTCATATATGGATTATTTAAGTTAGTCTATTATATATTCATGTAGTCATAAATGTGACATTATTGTTGACACTAACTACTCATAAATTAATGAAAAATGATTGTTATCTGCAAAACATTGACCAGTTTCCAATTTTAGTCTAATTTAGTAACTAATCTTTTATTTAGTTGGTACTGTACTAAATGAGCTTCAATGGTTAGAAACAAATATCTAGATTGTGAAATATGATTACATTATTATCTCAATAACGGATAATCACAAAATTTCATTTGTAATTTTTCCATAGAAAAAAAATTCTTACTACAATTTCCGTATGTTAAAACAAAAACATAAACAAAAAACAAACAAACAAACCAAAAGACCGACAACCAAATAGTTTCATCAATGAAACAAAATTCAATATCAAAAAAAGAAAAAGAGAATAGTCAAACAATTGTCAGTAGATTTCACTATTGAAATAATAATAATAATATCTTGCATACAAATAAATCGATCGACAATCAGTTGGAAACAATTTTACCAAAATATTTGAGTTTTTAAATGGAAGGTAAATTAAGGAGAGAAAAAGAAAAGGTGCATCATAGTGTGTTTGGTGGTTGCTTTTTTTGTTGTTGTTGTTGTTGTTGAAAATATGTCCAACAAGTAGTAAGCTTTAAACAATGAAGATGTTATTCACTATCCTGTAGCATCTATTTAACTAATATATAACTCTTTCTATATAAGGAAAGTATTGGGAAATTGTAAAACATTATATCAATGTTGTCATTAATTGTATTTTGTTTTGTTTTAGACATACTTTTACAATGTAATTAAGATTGAAAACAATGCGAAAGAAGAAAAAATTTAGAAAAAACATCAATATATTAAAGCTTAAGAGGGACGAAAAATTATTATGTATTGAAATTATCATCGTATCGGATCGTAGAAGTAATCATATATTTCTCTTCTCGTTCGAACCAAATAAACACTGAAAACAAACTAACTTTGGTATATTACGATTGTGTTAGTTGGTGAAATTTACAACGTGGATCTCGGTGCTGAGAGATAGCTGAATTCATGGGTTAATTAAAGCTAGACCACCATGGAAAACCTGGAAGAACTGAACGGCCGTTTCGTCCTAGTATGGGACACCTTCAAGAGATATTTCTGGGAGTTCTAGTGAGAAGCCGTGAACATTGAAGTTCAACCGGCTCTGTTTTGAGATAGTAACTCAATTTCGTGGATTGGTTAAAGTTAGACATTAACATCGACGGATGTCGGTTTAGTGGTCTAAAGGTTAAGCGTACGCGCGTTAGACTGATAGGTCTTGAGTTCGAATCTGGCGTGGTGGGATCATGGATACGCACTGCTGAGTAGTCCCACAATGGGACGAAACGGCTGTCCAGTGCTTTCAGATTTTCCATAGTGGCCTGACTTCAATTGACTCATGAATTTAACTACTGAAATTATTATAATATTTCCAAAAATCCTTTCTGATAATTATTACTTTATACACAAAGTCTAGATACGTTATCCAAGAATGTTTTTTCCATTTTAAAGATCATTTTTCTACTAGAAAGCTATGCAGAATAACACTGATATTTCATTCATACTAAAGGTCATAGTATACAAAGTTTAAGAAACATCCTTATAGAGTGAACATCGAGATGGTGTGTTTATCGTACGTAGGTCAATAGGAATATCAGACTGGATTGAGATAAGACTTGATGATATAATCAATGAAGAGTCAGACTGACCTCTTATTTTACACAATTACATATTTTTTCTAATATTTGCATGGATGTAATAAAAATTTGGAATTATATATTCCAACTGAATACTCTCTAAATTTGATTGTTCGACAAACGTTTATAACAAAATCTGGGTGAGTATCACTAATGTAAATGATTCGATTGTATTTAAAACGAAAATTTTGACAACACTAATTTATTTTTAACAGATACTAAAGCAACTCTATTCAAAAGTGTTCATCTTCTAAGTCATAGAGAAGTACGGGCTCCTACGAGTGAACCCTGATAAATAAGTATTAACTGAGGTATAAAAAGATTTATTACTGAATGTGCTACTATTGTGAAAAAGATAACTCATATATGGTTGTTAACAACATAAAATGATAAATATCCTGTAGTATTGTTGAACTGAAATATAGTGAATTGTATTTAAAAGCATTGTCATTTCAGCTCACTTTTCATTTGTTATTTTGACTATAACCAAACAATGTTTCAAATAAATAGAATGTACTCGGTGGTTTTCGAACAATTCTCAAAGGACAGGTATATAATCACAACTGTCTAATCTCTTTACATAATTTAGATTTAGTAATAGAAATATGTTTTTAACAAAACACTAGAAGAAATGAAGCAAAGTATCCAAAAGAGTAAGAGATACAAAAACAAACAAAATTGTGGTTAACGGAAGTTTTTCAACTGAATAAAAAGAAAGAAACGATGTATGATTGATGAGAATGTGCTCTCAGTGTATAGGCTAAACTATCTGGAAAGTAAACAATATTCACTTCACAACATTCATCTAGTTAATCATGAGTTAAAAGACAGTTTCCCACTACTTTACGCATTTAGATATAGTAAATATTTATCGATTTATTGGTGATTTGTCAAAACATTCGGATGTATAAATAAACTTATAATAAAATTACATTACAATTAGTAATATTAGTTATACTGACAATGCAGATCAGAATTCCAGTGAAGCATCCAAACTTTTAAGCTCGTAATACTGCTAAATAATTAGTCACAGTTCAATAGTTTTAAATATTTTACAAATAATATCAGTCGGCGATGAAATGTGTATAGTATCATCTAAATAAATATATCAAACTGTGTATCATCTATATGCAATCTTTCTCTTATATATTACTACCACTGAATTGACTACTTCTATGAATTTGGTGTTCATCTTGTTGTGCTAATGAGGTATGGCAACTTGGACCGATGCATATATGTTCCTGGTCCTACGTTGTAGCTAACTGACTGACTGGCTGTATCATCTATAACTTAAGTTTCACTTCCTTTCACCTCGGAGTTTTCGACTTTTCAAAAGTGGTGACTTTCTAATTCATCCATTGTACGTTGCAAGAAACGTAACGTAACTCCACTAAATATTAGATTATAATTCATCAAAATCGACATGGATAAATCGATAAATTTCACAGACAGACAGAATTACTCTATATCTATTTATTTATGTTTCTACTACTTATCCATGGATTACGAACCAGGACCACATGTCTGTACACATAGGATTTTATCAATATCATCATTGAAAAGCAAGTAGGCCTTTCAGAAGCATTTATGTCATTCAATTTACTATAAACATGATGAATTATCCTGAAGACTAAAAGAATTTTGACATTCGAGTATTATGTGGAAATTATTTCTCCTAACGAATACAGTATAAAAACTGATTGTTAGAGTTTCAAATGAAACCTTGTTTATTAATCCAGTAGTTTAGATTTCTAGCGTCTATCCATTTAAGATATCTGTACAAATTCATCGGTTACTACTATTATACTCTGAACATAATCAAACTTCCACTTCCTTACTCGGTATACATAAGATAAATATCTTCACAATCTACCTAAATTAATTCCAAAAGGATGGGTAAATATACTAGTTATTTATAAAACAGTTCATATAATGTTATTGAGAGTTTTCTATTAATTAAAAAAATTTATTTACTTACGAGAACGTGATATATACATGGGTTTTTCTGTTTATAAGAAATTAGTCCTGATGTGAAATAACAAGTTCATTATGTACTGTGAAATCAAGCACATGTAATAAATGAAATGCTGGTAAAACACTTCTATTTATGGAACAGTATTGCCATTTGTAGGTAAAACTTATTATGGATTACATAATGAGTCGATATACGTATGTTTTACCTATCTATTTATCGTAATGCACATTGGAGTCCTTAGTACAAATCTACATATGGTTTGTAGCGTGGTGTCGAGTTGAGCTTGACAATGAACACCGCTACAAGACTACGTGTCAATTAACCAATTAGATCCCCGTAGGCCAATATCAGAAGACAGATGATGGCTGTAGTCGAGATGTATTTGCTGGCGGTCTCCTGGTATCGAAAGAATACCGAGATCGTGCCAAAGGAGTACAAGCGTGGTTACTAGGCGTAACCGAATTCGTACAAGTTCAAAGTCAACGGGAGAGTAAGTGTAATGGCTGTCATTAGCATAGTTGAACAAACGAGCACAGTAAAACAGTCACTGGTACAATTGGTTATAATAATAATTGTTTTCATTGAACCAATCGCATTCTGTTGACAAAAGTAGGTCACTACAAGTTTCAGAACATTTTACTGCTGTTCATTAACCATAATTAGATTTTTTTAGAGTATTCTGGTTACTTCAGTGTTCCATATTTCGTTCTTATGAGTAATGATAAAGAATTCTTGTGATTTAACATGATTTTAATGAAATAATTTACATTTTCATAATATCGGGTGATCATTAAGTGAACATTTTCTATGAAATAACAACTCAGTTCGTACTAATATTACTTACTTACTTACTTACGCCTGTTACTCCCAATGGAGCATAGGCCGCCGACCAGCATTCTCTAACCCACTCTGTCCTGGGCCTTCTGTTCTAGTTCCATCCAATTCTTGTTCATTTTTCTCATATCTATCTCCATTTCTCGGCGTAATGTATTCTTTGGTCTTCCTCTCTTCCTTCGGCCTTGAGGATTCCATGTGAGGGCTTGTCTTGTGACGCAGTTCGGTGCTTTCCTCGATGTGTGTCCTATCCACTTCCAGAGATTCTTCCTGGTTTCTTCCTCCACTGCAATCTGATTTGTTCTCTCCCACAGTAGGTTGTTGCTTATAGTATCCGGCCAGCGGATCTGAAGTATTTTGCGTAGACAACTGTCGTACTAATATACTATCTGTCAAACCATGTTATGAAATAGTTTCATTTAATATACATCAATAGTCTATTTTTCAATCCATTCATCAAGGTTATTCAAGAAACAGTCGTATTGATGTCAAACAATTAAAAGTAATACATTTAATTATTATATACAACTTGCCGTGACTATAGATATGTGACTGATATCTAAACAATAGTTAGTTAGTATGAATCAGTTGACTGGATGCTTAATTAACTTTTTAAAAGACTACTATAGGTAATATTCATCATTACAGATCTGTTTTGCTCTTAATGAACCAAAACTATATTGTTTATAGTTTATTTGTAGACTTCGCTTATATTACCAAAAAAGAATTCAACTAATAATACTTTTAATATCATACTTTAAATTTTTCATTTAAATTCATTCGTTCATTGAATCTGAAATAAGAAGGTTCGAGATCATTTAGTTGGACATCTACATAAGAGAAAGCCATTGTTTCACATCTAATCAGTTCATAATTCATAATAACTTGCTTTTCAAACTTGCTTCATCTAAACAGTCTACTTGGAATATTTATGATAATAAAAATCTAATCTACAATTTTTAAAGAATTGAACAATCGTTTATTCAGGATCATTTAGGTTAGTTTGAAAGTTCTGGTCATCTACTGATCGTTTATTATTATTAAGGCATAGTATGATCATTAAATCGCTATATTTAAGAATGTAAATATGAGATAGAAGTTCATTGGGTTTTTTTTCGTTAGTCAACCAATGATAAAGGATTTTAAAAATATATTCAAATCAGACATAAGATTGATAAAAGATAAAAATGATTGTCAAAACAAAGTAAATAATGTTAACTAATACAGGAAATCTGAAAATTCAAACAATAAAAAACCTTCTTTACAGTCAAATTCATCATATTTATATACATAAAGTAAATAGTTTACCGAAAGTCTAATGAACGGTTGATACTACAGATAATTTTGTGAAAATCTAAAATTTAGTTGGGTATAAAAACAGAGGGGGTACCTTGCCTGTCGTATGCCTTAATGTTGTTGCCTGATCTGCCAAGGGCGATGGGACAGTGCATGATGCTATTGTTGTGTGCTAGATTCAAAGAGAATTGTATGCTATATATATGCAAATCCGCCCCGTTATTATTCATATCCTATTAAAAACAGAGGAACATTAGCTTAATTACTATTCGAAATCAGTGAGAATGAACACCACAGTTTGAAAAAAATGAAATAAATCATGAAAGGTCCATGGAAATCTTGAGTTATTTTACCAGTGTAAATTAAACTGTTGAATTCTTTGTCAATGATTGTTAACCGAAAATTTCAGGAATGGACTAAGAACATCATCAATGCTGCTATTAATTACTGTCTAATTGTAAACTGACAATAAATATTTGAAATTTACTAAATGCGCTAAATGTTCACAGTAAATATGAATTTACAATCAAAGCATTTTAATTTAATGGAGATATGTGTATTTCTCTAGAAATCAGAAACGACCTAAGTGGATTCAAATCTACGGACTACAAAAATCTTGCCAAATATATTTTTACTATCAAATGAATGAACACATAAAATTAATGTATATTTCCGGTCAATTTTTTATTAATGCGTAGAGTTAATATAACCTAGTTGTCAAGGTTTCAACCAGGTTACAAAAAATAATAATGATCATAAATCCAATATTATTGAAAAAACGGGAATCCAAATATATACCAGTCGAGTGATATAATTAATGTAATGTACGCATAAGCAAATGGTGTATCAGTTTTCTTTATCTCGTATCTCTACATTAGTAGACTTCTTTTTATACGCCTAAACGATGAGAAATCAGATTCTAAAGTCGCTTATTAATCAAAATAATATCAAAGTGTTTTGATTTAACGGGAACTAGATGAAATCTACCTGTAGGACTCCCATGAATGGTTTTTTAATTGACGTATATTCTGTCAGCTGCTTCCAAACAAGTGAATTTAGAGTGGTCGAGTCAAATAGATTTGTTGATAGTGAGCACTGTGAACTATAGCGAATTCATCCTTATGTTTAAACATTTCAGTTATCTGTATCAACGGATGTTCTTTTAAAAAAGATCATTACTGTTCATTGTTGACCAAATAATTTAGTTTACATGTTGGGTAAACATTTGTTTAACTACAACATATGCTTACATCTAATTATTATAAATAGTAATAGAAGTTTTATATATTTTTTCTTCAATAAGCGATTAAACCTCCATGATCTTAAAGTGTGTTTTATAAAGCAGAATAAAAACAGTCTATTAATTGTTTTTAGAGATCTGCATGAGAATTATTTACTCATCATTGGCAATCATGGATTTAAGACTGACTCGCTGATGACGATGAAATTTAAGGCAATAAGGGTACGTAAAGATACCATACAAATTTTTAGGTATAGCTAACAGACATAATATAATTTTAATTCAATGATTTATAAATTTATTAGCATAGGAATGGTAGAGATTCTTGAATTTTTATAGTCTACAGCAAACATTGAACTCTGTTAGACAACCATTGAAAACTAGGGATAGTTACATAAATGTTTTGTCCTAGTATGAGACTGCTCAACAGTTCACACCCACTAAGGTCAACCTGTGATCAAAAACCCACACAAGTTTAACAGCCTCTATATCAGTAATAATAATATAATCATTAGTGAATAGTTTTAAAAAGTAATTCTGGGTGTTTTCATGAAAAACTATGATTAGTGGAATATACCAATGTCGGGAATGTGAAAGCTATCTATCAGTGTCAATGAACAATGCTTGATTATCACTGGTAGTTGATTGAATCTAGTCGTTGGATGTTATAGTCATTGAACTCTCACCTTAGGACATAAAGGTTTCGTTTTGTATGCCCGGTGGCAGCGCAGAAAAGTCTCATAACAAACGGAAGAGCCCTTCAGTCTTCTCTGATCTCCAATGGTTGTCTAGCAAAGATCAGTCCTTGAAATACATTATGAAGATATAATTTTTATCCACGAAAGGAATATTGACTCCGTAGGTGTTCCTACAGTGTGGACGTAAAACCCACATAAAATGAAAGCATAACATTTAAGTTCTTTATTATGGTTCGAATTCCATCATATCATGATGATATAATTTTTGCTTTAATATAATTATGCACTTAAAGTTATCTCATACAATTTTGAGTTAAAATAGATTTATTTTAATGTTCAATCTCAGTGGATCTTCCATTCATTTCGTTCTTCATTTAAAGTAAGTTAACATTACATTCATAGTATAGTTTCAATATTATTTGGATAATTCAGTTTGTAATGTTTGTTTGAATCTTCCCATTGATGTTTAGGACTGGAAATGATCAGTCTCTTACTATCATATGTGCATCCTGTGTGGATATCTTTGATATTATCTTAGGTTACAAGAATCACAAGTAAAGGCAGTACTGGGTTTGAGTCCCTAAATGAACGTCAACTATGGGATGCAGGTACATCGATCAGACCAGTCCACATAGCACGAAACGTGCGTCCTGGATATCACTGCTAGCCACTATCAATTTTTCTTTATAATGACTTGGATAATTTTGTTTGACATTGTAGCGGCTTAGCTTCGTCAATCAATCACCTTGATAACCGTTATTATATAAATCCCAACGGTGTTTAAAATCAGAAGGCAATAAGCGGCGACTACAGTTTATTAGCGGACATTATGGAAAACAAATCTAGAAGCACATCCAGGGAGTTTCCAGCTGATATGTGAATGTGTTTATGCGAGCAATTACAGAGGCGAATTTATAGTCAAATCGAATAACGCGCAGCTAGGTAAAGCAAAGTCTAATAATAAGATTCGAGTGATTCATCGAGTGATATTTAAGCGATTAACATTTAAGGTAGAGTGAGGAATATATACGTAAGCTGTAATATGTGATCAAGCATACACGTCCATGCAGCCATGATTGTGATCATAAAAATACATAGAAATAGACAAATTCCTACTGTCCGAATAACCCAATCTGTTTTTATTAAGTTAATAAAAGGGCATAACAAAAGTTAACCATAATCGAAGTCGATCGTTAATATTTTCACTTAAGATACTGTTTTGGATTAGATTAAATATTATTTAGTTATGACATTTATTGACATAATTGTCGCGTATAATAACATTATTCCTTATGTACTTTATTAGGATTATAACAATGCAAAGTTAAATAATGAATCTCAACTAAAACAAATTAGATTTTTAGAAAAGGCGTTTTTTGTATTTCAATAACTTCTTGAATATTTATATATAAAGCAAAAATAACGATTTGAGCAGATAACCACAAATCTTGTAGTGGCTGGTACTATGTCAAACCTACATAGGTCATTCTAACTTCTGAACAGTCCAATTTATTCATTCATTTCAAGCTACATTTTGACCTTGTCACTTATTTGCTTATTAACCCTGAATATTATTTATATGATTGTCTGTGTGCTAATTACTTACCTTACTTATTATGTGTCTGTAACTTGTTTTTATTCGACTACAGATATCGTTCCACGCATAGTTAAATCGAGTTGGCCTACACGCCTCCTCCGATCCGTTTCACTTTCTTTGCTTTGTTTCTCTGATCGTCTTTCTGGATCAACGATTGTCTAAAATGTACTCATTCAAACTTTATTCTCGTATTCGGTTTACTTAATTCCGTTATTCATTAACGCGAGTTAAGTTGATGATTATATATGAGGGTTGTGGAAATGTATGTTTCGATGACAATCAGCACACAATCGAATTGTATTCAGATACCGGACCACCAAAATCTTTATTTTTTATCACTTTACCGGATCAAAGTTAAATAGACACTTAAACGGTACAGAAGCGCTACATAAATTATGAAATAAAGGTTCAAGTCTGGTTAATTGTTGGTACTCGTATAAGTAGATAAGATCGTTTGATTGTCATTCTCGTAAGCACGTCGATAGCATTCGATCTGCACTAATAAGGACTTGACACACATGATACTGATCACCACCCAGTAATCAATCAGTTGTGACTACATCTCAGTCCTACAGGAGGTCGGTCGCAGCCCAGATAGCTCAGTGGTATCGTCTCTGATTGTGAAGCTGGGTGACACGGGATCGAATCCTTCAGGGAGCTTCAGTTCCCTCAAGATTACAGGTACACCTTGCTGATGAGTGTCAAGTAGCACGAAACCCGGGTCTAGAGTTTCCTGTCGACTACCTTGAATCACCATCTAAGCACGTTTAGGTACTTCAGAGAGTAAAACGTACATAGAATAATCTTAATTATAAAATCCTCTTAACAAACTATGTGGTCTACACTTGATATTAAACATGACTGAAAACTATCAATAAAGTGTATTATTAAGACATAAATTCAAGTTATTATTAATATAACATGCTAATACACCAGTTGTCAATATAAAAGCTATAACCTATCATTAAAATTACTTGTCATAATGCTTTCGATAAACTTATGGATAATCTTAACAATAATCTTTTACAACGTACTATATGAGAATCACTTAGTAAGAGCCAACATACAGTAAATCATTCATTGTATTTGGATTAACGGTTATAAAATTAATAGAGTTAACATTAATAAAAATTATCAAATCTTCAATCTCATCTCTACAAAACTCCAATGAACACAGTCAAACGTTGGTCATTCCACTTTCTAATTAAAACTATATGTATTCGTACAATTTTTGACAACGATGAAATACCAATAAATCAAAATAAGCGTACATTTAATATTCACTTAGTATTGTTCGTTTGAATCTTCCCATTGATTCAAACAAACAATACCAAGTGAATTTCAACTTCACCCCATTGCACAAGCAAAAGGCTATCAAACGCGATAGCGTTTGAAGTGAACAGTACCAGGTTCGAGTCCCAGAGTAAACATCAGCTCTGAGATGAAGGTACATCCAGCTGACGAGTCCCAAATAACACGAAGCCTATGTACAGGATTCCACTGCTAGCCATTATTCATCTTTGCGTACGTTTAATAATTCAATAAATAAATATTTCTATCGAAAATTTAATCAACATATTTGTAAAACATCTTTCGTAATAAATTCAGAAACTATCAAAGGTGAACAAAGTTAATGTTAAATAAATTGAAATTAAAATATACTATACATTATAAATAGTATACCGACATGATAATAAATCATTGTGTCATGAATCTCTGTCCAATATTAAGTATATTCAAATATGTGAAAAACAAATATATTTTTCATATTCATGAATAATATTAATAATCATTAAATCTAACTTGTCAATATTTCTATAATAACATTTTTTATATTGGTAATTTTATTAAAGGTGAATTTATTTATGTAAATTTGTTTATTGATCTTTTTTTAACGATAATCCGAACCCAAGACCTATCGTTCTCGTGAGTAAATGTCTAACCTCTAGAACATTCAGCCAGCATTCGACAGCGTCAATGTTTAAATTTAAGTATTCAGGTACGAGGCCGAATATTCCAGGTTCAATGCCTGCATGCTGGATCGTGGATGCGCACTGCCGAAGAGTCCAACATAAGGACGAAACAACCGTTCAGTGCTTTCAGGTTTTCTATGGTGACCTAGCTTTAATTGATTCATGAATTCAACCATAAAATTACTACATTCTACACAAAAAGCCCTAATGCGTTAATAATCATCATGTGATCCCTAGTGACTGGCTTCAAGAGGTATTTTCTGGAGTTCTAGTGTGAAGCCGTAACCAGTAGAGTTCAACCGTGTCTATTATGAGGCAGTTATCCACCTAATTATTATTCTTTAGTTTTATTTGCTTCAACCTCGTTTTCCTCTTATCTATTGTTATTTTACATAGTTATGAAGTTACGTTTTGAAAAATATTTTATAGTTTATATTCAATTATCTGATAATTCATCAAATAGAGGTAAAAAAATTTCTAATCTTTTAGTAGTTTTAATTAATCGTAACAAACTAAAGGATACACTTTATATAAATAATTATTTTACTATTATCTTAATTACGGAAGTAATGATTCAATACAAAAGGATGAATTTTAGTTAATTCATATTTTGACCCAAATGACTATTTCCCATTAACCTTGAAGCTTGAATAGAATAAATAGGATAAATAGAAATGACCATGATCACATGATTTGTTTATCTCTGAGTCCATGTTTTTCATAATAAGTAGTATAAGTTATATTGAAATAGATTCGGAAATTTTCCAAAATAAATAAAAGAAATTAAAACAACTATTAAAAGAGAGTTTTTATTTGCTATAATATTCCTAGAAAGAAATAAACAATAGCCATGGTTAACAAGTTAAATTATTCAATATATATCATAGTTTAAACACAATTAAAACATACCTACAACTGATTAGTTGCTAGGTTGTATACTGAGAAATGTTGAAATTCGTTACAAGTTATTATTTTTCATTTAAGTATTTTCTGGAGAACTATTATTCATTTTCAATAGACCCACTTTTTTTCATTAAAAAAAAAAATGCTAAACAACCTATTGGTAATAATTTGATTGGCAGATGATCTCCTACAACGCTAACGAAATATCTATGTATCTAATTCCTTCAGTGTACTATTTTTTTCATTTCTATGAACATACATTTTTAGTTATGTATCATACATTAATATCCGTTCATCATTCAATGATGTGAAAAAAGGATAATTTGGAATTCATTATCTTATTCACCTGTAACCATAATCATAATATATTTGAACAAACTTTCATATTTGTGTAAACATAAAGTTTTTAACAAATTGTCATATTCTTTTTTCTAAGAAATTGAGCTTTAATCGATCAGAAACAAAATTGATCTGCTAAAGATTTTTATATAATGTATACTATATACCCACTAGATCACGTCAATATTCGTAGTTGAAAAACCTGTTAACATATGTATACCGTAATTAATTATTTCACATAATATTCAACTGAACAAAATACATTGATTTTGTTAAAAAGGTGTTTTTTGTTCGATATGTTTGACTTATTTATGGGATAAATCAAAGAAATTTGTACACATAAATGTCAGACGCTAAATGGAAGCTAAGTACTGAATATTAAATCTTATTCTTAGAATGGGAATGGTAAGATAAAGATGACTGTGTTTTTCCTTTTTTTCTCTTGTGTATCTTGCAGCCTACTGCTGCTGAACTGACTACCTTCATCTACATTTGTTTCTGCGTAGGTCATCTAGGTTATCTGCGAAGTTTAGATCTTTTAGCTGTATCCACATTGTCCACTGTATTCTTGCTTTTCATTAGATGTAAATATCTTTACAATTTTTTTTAACTATCAGAAGATAGAGAAAAGGTGGAAGTATGTAGAACTGTCTGACACCAGTCTTCAACTGGAATTCATCTGTGAGCTGTCGTACATACAAGACATTGTGGTTAAGTTGTTCGTAAGTGTTCTAAATGTTAGTGACTATCTTCTCATATACTCCGCGATGTTGGAGAGAATTCCATAAGGTTCTCGTGTCCATAATATTAAAATCTCCATCATAATCAAGGAAGCTGAGGTATAGTGGCGAGTTCCGTTCAACTGATTATTCAACAAGGATCCGTAATATCGCAATTCGGTCTGTGCATGACCGACCCTTACGTAATCCAGTTCATTGATCTCGAAGATGAGCGTCTACCGAATATTTCATTCGCTCCAAAAGCACTGTTATAAACTTTTGCTGGTACTGAAAATAGTGTAATGCCTCTGTAGTCCTCAAATTTGTTCAGATCTCCTTTCTTTAATATCTTGATGAGGTGTTTCGCCTTCCACTCTGTTGGTTCTTGTTTTTCCTTCCAAACATTTCCGAATTGGACGTTGGGTATCATTGCAGCCACTTTTCTGTATTACTTCAGTGCTTCAGCATGTATGTTGCCTGGTCATTATGGCTCCCACTCTTGTTTGTCGGCCATGCTGATTTTGTCGATTGATGATACTGTAACATCTGTAGGTGCCGCTTTGTCATCTCTTGGGTTCAGTGGGGTTATTAACTTCAAGAGGTCTTCAAGATACTCTACCCACCTGTTACTCAATTTATGAATCTCAGTAACTGGCTCTTTGTTCTTAATTGGCTTTTCTGGTGTACCGTTTTTCTTTGTTAGCTACTTGGTTTTATCATATAGTTTTCTCATATTTCCTTCTCTTGTTACTGTTTCCGCTGTCACTGCTAGGACTCCAACGTATTTTTACTTATCATTCACAATGCTTCTCTTCACTCACTTGTCCGCTTCCGCGTATTCAGTTTGTGTCTTGGTTTTCTGTGCTCTTGTTCCTCTGTTGTTAATTAATGCCTTCTTGTTCCTCCCTTCTTAAATCTTTCCCAACGTATCTATGGTATTTAACTTTTTATACTAGTGTTTTGTGAGATATAGAACCTCTTGACATGTTGAAGCTATTGCTTCTTTAATCGTTTTTTAGTTCCTCTTCAATATGGTTTCCTCTTCTTATAGCAGGTAGGAACTTGTTGCCAAGACCTATATTGAATTCACAACGGTTGTTAGCCTCTCGAAGGAAAGTTTTATTAAACTTGTGTAATCTAGCTTCAGTTTCATTTTGGCTACTACCGGGTGATGATCAAAAGCTTTATCGGATACTCTCTTTGTTCTTACACCTATGAGCCATTCTAACTTTTTATTGATAGAGATGTGATTGATCTGGCTCTCTGTATTGTAGTCCAGTGAAACCCATGTAGCTTTCTTTATGCGTTTCTAGGGAAATTGATGATATTCACAATAATGTTGCTGGAATCACAAATATTTCCAAGTTTCTCACCATTCTCGTCCCTACTCCAAATTCATGTCGTTCCATTATGTCTTAATATGCGGAGTTGCTCGTCATGACCATGACGTTCAGGCCACATATTAGAATGACCAGGTGTTTTTCAGAGTACTTCTCTACGATCAACTGCAACCTTCCATCGCTGCTATCATTGATGGGAGGACTGGATAACATTCTTTGCAATCCCATTCTTCTCTGCATCAAAGGATGATTTGATGATTGTAGATCAATGAGATTCTCATTCCATAAGTGCTTTTAGCTCTTCATTTCATTCCAACTACTACCACGTTGTTTTTTTCAGTTTCTTGTATATGGAGGACATTTCATATATCTATATTAAATGTTAATATGGCTGTCAGAAGGGCCATCTGCCTTGTGTTTTTTAGTAAGTTTTTTATTACTGGATGTGCTTGGTAACCCTATATCTAACCTTCCTCCTTTAATGGGCCTTGAGACCATGTGTGACTATGGATGGGCTTCAGGCGGAGTTATATCACGTACATGAGGACTCGTATTTTGATAATTATAAAATCAAGTATTTCTTATTAGCAAATCATAGAAATACTGCCAACTTCCGTAAATACTATGAAAACATGTAATAGTTATATCTGTATAATATGAACACTGTAGTTATCTGTCATTTCTATAGTCATATTATGAGACAGTTCAGATTCATGCTTAACATGAATTTTAAATCTGTTGTTAAAAAAGGTTCCTTTCAATCTTTAGCCTATCATACAAATTGAAAGTGTCGTATCAGTATAGGGTAAAAGGGACTATTGAGTTTCATTGAAATAATGAAGTGACCAATGTTAGGTTTGATTTCCGCGTCTGTGTTCTTGGATGTGCATTGTTTAGGGGTCACATTGCAGGACAAAATGTCTGTTCAGTGCTTTCAGGTTTTCAATGGTGATCTAACATTGATCACTTTATGATTCCAATGATTGATTATTGTGCAACATGTTTCGACAAACTTTCACTATTTTAGGTTATATTAACATAATTCAAATAAATAAAGCATACGCTTTGTAAACAAAATTTTGATACTAGTTTTGCAGTGAACGAGAACCCAAATAAAGAAGACTAATTAACTATTTAATGCAAAATTATAGAGTTCTTTCGTAAAATGTGGAAAACCATACATTGAATACTTCATTTGCACATCTTCCATCAATTATCTCAAACCCCATAGTCCCTTTATTGTTATTACAATTACTCTCTGTATACATCCCCGTTCTCTTCAATTTAATTTTCTCAACTGTCTGTTGTTAAGCATCCCACTTCCGACTGTTGTTACATACTACTTATGTCTGTTGACAGACATCAGTAGCATACACTACAGTCTAAGTTAAAACACTATTTTCTTACCACAAATTACCATGGTATCAGCAGATTTTGGCAGATACAAATAAAAACTATGAATGAGAAACCAAATAGTTTACAAAAAAGAGTCCATGTAATCGGAAATGGAGAACTTAATCATATTATTGTGTTTTTTTTCCTTCTCTAAAATAAAACAACTTTGACTTAATTTATGTTACTGGGTCACTTGAAATACTTTGCATCTAGATAAATTTTTCCTTTTTCAATTTCTTTTTCAAGTTAATTGAATTTGTTGAAGAGAAATAATGAGAACAATACAGAAACGATGACTGAAATTTTCGAACTATTTCAGATTAATCCATCTTACATCAGTTTTATTCATATTAAAAATATAAGAATAACAAAGGATAGATGAAAGATCATCTACCGAATAAACTCTATACAATACAAACAACTTCATTAGATAAAACAGTAAATCTTTCACTAAAAATACACAAAATGTTAACACTTATCTAACAATTACCTTTTATTAATGAAATGTGAAATGTTTTCGAATGCTGGCTAATATCAGTTCACAGTCATTAGACACTGATATCAAATCCACTAATCTATACAAATTTACTCATCCGAATACAAGTTCAGCAATCAACTAAAAAATGTTAACTATATTGTACAGATACATGAAGATAACAAAATCTGAGAAGATAATAAGTTACAAATAAGGTAATCAGAGGAAATAGATTTAGCGCTTGAAACATAAAAACTCACCTATATTTGGAAAATGACGATGGTTACCACTCATTGATCAATCAGTATAAATATATCAGTTTTACAGGAGGTTATTTGGAGCCCTTACAACTCAATGATAATATCTAAGACTGTGAAAAGATTTAATGTGGACTAGAATCACACAGACAACATCAATTCATTCAAGAATGTCAGCTCGCCTTGTTGATGTGAACCAGTTAGTTTAAGTTTTTTTTCCGGGCTACATCCAACAACTCAACATAGAAATACAGTTTGTGAAATATCAAGCTACCTAGAGTAGCAGTCATTTTTTATACAGCACACATAGGATTCGTTGAGTACTGACTTGAAGAAAATGAAAGTGATCACTAATCTGTTCTCAATCAATGCGTGATTGATGCTTGTGGTATTGTCTAGATAAACAATGAAAGTTCCATAATTAAATCATCTTGCACACATAACATAACACTATGAAATGAAATCCATTAACTAGTGTGGTACATTGAAAGTAAAAAGATTGGTTTTTGTTTCATAGGTTTGTTTACATACCTACTTTTACATGTAAGACTTCATAAATATAAATTAGAATACACTCATTCGCTAATGTATTCAAAATTTAATTAGCTTTCTAAATATATTATTCTTATCTTGTTAAACAAATATTGTGCTGTGTGCAACTGATGTCGACAAATATAAGTAATATGTATCATCAATATAAAGTGAAATACCTAGCAGCAGAAGGTTAAAAAGATCATAGAAAAGAGAGCTAGAACAAAGAATGGTTAGTGTGGAAACGAAAGACCAATGAATTCTGAGACGATTGGTTGATATTTGCAAAAGGAACGGTCAAGTTTGAAAAAATTGGTTAACATTTTACAAATTAAGTATTTACTGTATGATACTCAGATCTTAATAAGATGTTCTGTAATTTTGTGTCCAAATACATTTGGTTGTCTCCACATTTGTTCTCGTTCGCTGAAATATGTGATTTAGTATACTGTGTATATGGATTAAAGATGTACTCAAAAGATTTTCTTTATGTACCTAAAATTAGTAAAACATCTTTAGGATAAACTCTTGTATAAATCCATTACATAGTCGTCAATTTAACGTTTCAACATATAACCAATGTTTAACATAAGTTATTCACATACATTGAATTTAAAATTTTCGGATAATTTGAAAACTAATTTCTCAAATGAATTTAAATAAAACAAAATTTATCAATAAGCGGAATGATACGTTGTAAACTACGTGATGAGACTATAATTTATGGATGACCTATGAGTGACCTTGAGAGTGTTCTCCTAATAATTAGGACCAAACAAGGGTTATAAACCAATGTGGAGAATTAGAATTATCATTTACAGTTGATGGTTAAGGTTAGGAATTAGAATAAGGGTTTTCATCACGAACTGACATCAGTTATAATGCTAAAACTTAATTTAGCCAAATGGATGAATGAATTTCGCGCCAAAATTTGATAGCTGTTATCTTATACCTGATTCGTTCGTCCATAAATTATAGTCTCACCGTTCACCTATTTAAATCTTATGTATCGTTTGAAATATCCCTTTATCAATTTGAACTTACGAGACTTGGATGCATTTGTAAATTTACTATACAGTAGTTTTAAAGAAAATGTTTAAGTTAAGTGCTTTTTTTTCTCAAATAAACTCATTCATAGAATAGAACTATCTGGAGCATTATAATTATACTCTCAATTCTTATTGTACTATTCTAAATAATAAATGATCTATCAAAGGTTATGTGTGATCAAAGTAAATTATTGGTAACATTCATATAAAATATTCGTACCGTTTTATCCTAGTAAGTCATGTGATGTATTATTTCTTAACTGTGTTAAACGTGAATAAAATAGAAATATCCTTTAAATGTCAAACATGTAAAAGAGACAATTATTCTACTTCTATAAAGTTCCATAATTTACTTTAAATTAAACCGTAACATAATATAAAATAATTTGTATATCCGATTTCAATGTATAAACGTTAATCAAATAGAATTAAGATTCATATAGATTGTATTCAGTACCTTACGTAAAATGTTTAACAAAATTTTTTGGCGAGACCATAATTTGTGGACGAACCAATCAGGTATAAGATAACGGCTATCGAATTGTGAAGCGAAATTCATTCATTCATTTGTCTAAATTGAGTTTTGGCATTATAAGTGATGTCAGTTCGTGATGAAAACCCTTATTCTAATTCCTAACCTTAACCATCAACTGTAAATCATAATTCTAACTCCTCACACTGGATTATAACCCTTGTTTGGTCCTAATTATTAGATGAACACGTTCAAAGTCAGTTTAGCATCACTCATAGGTCATCCATAAATTATAGTCTCACGATTTCTTTTGAAACGTTACTAAATTGAAAAAAGAAACATTTTCAAATTGTTTAAATATAAATATTTAACTTGTAAATTATCCAATTCAGAACCAATTCAGTAGTATGTTACTATAGTTTGTTGTGTTTGTGTTTCATAACATTTAATGTTGTTTTTTTTAAAGACTGATTCAATCCACTAGCTGAATGTCGTAATGTAAGATGTAGTGTATTCACGTTGAAGTATGTTATTCTATTTTATAAAGTAAAATGTTTATTATTTCGACCAAAAAATGTCAATTGATGTAAATATATTCTTATAATAGTTGAGATCATTAGTCAATTGGCGAGAGACTCGTATCTTGAATACTATTATTATTTAAAACACAGATATATGAAAGCAAAATATTCTTTTCAATAACGCCTCATTAGCTTCTATCGTTTTGCTTTCAAGTGAGCGATTTAGAAGAATAGCCAAATATAAATCAAATATCCCTGTCGACATTTTAGCACTTAAATGTCAGTATTATGAAATTATTTATGTTGAAATGAATAATGTATATTTTCAATCTGAACAAATAAAATAGCCCGATAAACAACTAGTATTTTGTGTAAAAATAGGAATATGTTCAGGCATTTATTTTATCATGGAAAAATAACACGTTCAATTAATCAATAGTTATACTAACTATAAAAAGACCCAACTTCATCAAAGTAAATCTAACCCTCCATTTTGTGTTTTTATAACTTAGATTTAAATTGGTTGTTTGAATCTTGCTATCGTTGTTTAGGACTGGAATGGATTATTCTCTTTTAGTACATGTGTATCCTGTGTGGATTGCCTCAATATTTCCATAAGGTCACAAATATTTTTAACAGAAATAGATAACGGCTAGCAGTGTAATCGAGAACATACCTCTTATCCGAAGTAGATAACACGATAGTGTTTGAAGTTGATGGTACCAAGTCTCTGAGTGAGCATCAAGTTTACCACGCAGGTATATTAAACTGCCAAGTCTCAAGTAGAACGATTCGCGTGTACTTGATTTCACTCATAGCGACCGCCCATCTCTGCTTTAAAATCCTTTGTTTTTAAAATAGTATTCCCACAGTTATATATTTCTATATATCTTACAATTATCATTATTACTTTCATTTTTGCAAACGTTTAAAGTATCTAATAAGCATTCACTTCATTTTAAAATTCTTTAATGAATTTTGATCATTTATTATATTGCATAGTTGTCAACCAAATATTTGATCAGATCTATGATTACACAATTATTTTTCTCACTCTATGTTACTTTTATTTTTTTGACTATTCTTTCACAAGAGTTGATTTGATGAAAGTTTTAAAACACTATTTATAAAAACATTAATAATTTTATTTCTTTAATAATCAGAAATCTAAATGTTATAATTTGTAAACTGATACTTACCTTAAACTCGGTCATCACCTTAGATCAGTAAGTTTTATTTATACCTCTAGAAGGTAATGAGAAGTTATTAAAAAATATATATGGGTTTCTTTACATTCCATCCAACGATGTTTATCGAAGACTAAGGATTTTTATAACTGAGATGACTAGCTATCTGACCTTATTATAATTAAATAACTAGTATTTGAACGAAGAATATTCTTTTCGATAAATAAATAACTGACAAATTACGCTGAAATTAGTTACTACAATTTGTTTCCTTAAATTATATCTGTTCTTTAGGAAACTCAGAAAATGTGGAATATTCATCGAAAAGCGAATATTTTACTTGCAATTCAAATTGAATATTTCCATCAAACATATAAGGACATTTGTCTAAACTTGAACGAATAGTTTCACAGCATTCGGGCGGCCAAGTTGATGTCAAACATTAAGAAGAAAGAATGCATTTGTAAAATCTCAGCCAATAAATTTGAAGTATATCCAACACTTCGCTTGTCAATCTAGTCCAAACTTTTTCAAAGAAATATAATCAAACATCAAAATTATCGAATATAAACAGGTACCTGTTTGTAACAAGCAATTCTGTTTTCCGTTTATATATGATTTTATCTTCCTATTAATATACTGAGAACCATAGTTGATAAATCTCTCTTAATATCTATAAATCTTGAACGAATTCTAATGGCATTGCTATTTGTTTACAAGACGAATCGATCAATTGCATTAAACGATGGAAAGATATTAAAACTTACAGGTTAAATTGATTCTTGTTTCAAAAACCAGAGGCTATCTTAATTCAGTAACTTTTTTGACAATTCACTGAGCGTTTGGAGAGTAAGACACAGATTTAAAGCCTCTGTATAAAAATCAACACTCAAAACCAGGTTTACTCAACTAACGAGTCCCAAGCAGAACGAAACATATGTCTTAGATTCCCCTGCTAGTTACTACCCAATTTTACTCAATTTTTGCTTTCGTCTTATTAGTTATCTGACACTGAATAACCATGTTTTCATAATGAATATATAGTATTTAAGTAACATGTCAAATCAAACTGTATAGTTTGAATTGAACTTCAGTAATCAACAGAATTTATTTAGTAAAACAAATAAAAAGCAGATATTAATTTGTACTGGTAAACCTATAAATTTAGTTGACTAGAATGTTATTATATTTTTGAAAAAAGTGCTCGGCACACAAGGTATATACTTGTTAAGCGTTTTATTGAAATAGGTTGTATTTCTTCAGACTATACATTACAATATGTTCATTAAGGAGCTGTCGAACAATGAACATTGATATATTTACTTTTTAGCATCAACTGATTACGAATATGTAAAAGTTCGTAAAATTCTTTTGCATGCACCTCCTGAGTTCAGTTAATATTTAGTGTAAAACATAGAGTATACTTTTGCCTATCGTCGACACCTTGTTTTATTCATATAATAAGAAGGAATCAGTTATCTTTTATTTAGAAATTTGTGAAAGTAAACTCGTGATAACTCACTTTTTGTATGCCATTTTACAACTAAGCAATACACAAAGAAACCCAAAATGATTCAGATATCGTAAAATGTTGAGTGCCATACCATATTATAATAGGTTTTGTAGCAACCGAGAGTATGCATTATTGCAGTGACATAAATTACGTTCATTCCTATGGTTATAACAGTATATATTCAACCGTCTTGTAACTATTACAAAAAATGATTGACCCTAGTAAATACCAACCTCTTTAAACTACCCCATCGTATGTATACCTGTTAGCATGATAAATTGTTCATTTATTACATCGTCAAAATGTCATCTCTTTTTAAATTAATTAATAAGCTTAATTCAGCTTAACAAAGTTGCTATGTATTTTGAAATCTTTTTTGTTTTCAAAATCCCAACATTGAATTTCATCGTTTGGAAGTATATGAATTGTACCAAGTCCTCCAACTAGTTTGATAATCAGGATTTCCTATCATGATCCTTTTATCTATATGGGAAATATGTAGAAGTCTGTAATGTTGAGAACAAATAACTGTTACATGAAGTTTTTAAATCTTATTATATGTAAAGTGATGACTAAGTAATTGAAATAGCTGAATTTCAACTTTACTTCACCGATTAAATATTTAGCAACCGGTACGTTGTAAAAAGAATGACAAAGGTCTGTTATCTAACAGGATTATTCAAACATTCTTGAGTGCTTAACTTAAAGTTTATTCAAGTATTGAGAAATTTATCATCTATATATTAGTTGTATTATAGCTTCTAATATAAGTGCGTTTACACAAACGTTTAAGTATATTATACCTGCAATCTAATGATTTAAAAAGGTATTAACTGAATTAACTGATATTGTTAATGAATTCACATTGTCTATGTCAAATGAAAACAGACCAATTACGTCATAGTTTAACTTGATTTCATCGAGTTTAATTTATAACATTTCATTTTCGTCACGTAATTTAGTTAAAAAATAAAGATTTGCGTAAGGTCTACAGTTCACTGCCAGTATTACGATAAATTTATCAAACTAACTATATCTTTCACATTATTCACCCATAGGATATCAATAAACAAAACTGTTTATGACTGTCTTAGTTACAGAAAGTCAATCACTAAAATCATAGTTCATATTTGTTATGATATAAGAGAAAACTTGAACTGATTATTTTTGGCAAACCGTCCAGTACCTCCAGGTTTTCCATAGTGGTCTAGCTTTTAATTGACTCATGAATTCAACTATTGAAATTAAAATAATATCCACAAAACCCCTTTCTGATTATAATTCTATTTATTTCACTTATGAAAAAAACGAAAAAATCAATCGTATCACTTACATTATATATGGTACCAAATTGTATAAATTTTCGTTAAAAAAAATACTAAATTAATTCTATTATGTGAAACTCATACATGAAATAAACGTCTACATTCAATGACGTAACCACTAATATTTTAATCAGTCCATATTATGAATGTATATAGATATAGAATGTATATAGATGTAATGAATTTGAATTGAAAAATACATATACACAGTGTATTTTGAATAGTCTGAAGAAAACTTAACTAGTCGAAATATTTGTATCTGATAACAAAGAATAGTTAAATAAGTTCTGAGATCAGTTTCTAATCAATGTTACTTTTGTAAAGAAAAATTGGTGATATTTAGTTGGTTTGTTAAAGATGGAGAGTAAAATGAAGAAAGAAATACAAAATGTTAACATTACTACGCATCAAAAACATACTGTTCTAAATGTAAAGCAATCCTGGTAATATCTAATTATCTATTTACTAGCCGAAGATATTCAACATCCAATACTTTTTCGTTGCGCATACTTGAAAAATGTATCCTAATACATGAGGGCATAAATCCCAACACTTTCATCTACAACTGCATAAAAGTTCAACTCACATAATTATATCGCTCTAGTATCTAGATAAACCAGTATCATCATGTACATTTAATTGAGAATATGGTAATAATAACCACAGCGTAATGTCAGTAAGAGTGGTAAAAATAATGACAGCCTGTTTAAATAAAAACGAACTTTATAGTATCATGATAATTCAAAAGTTAAAGGAAATTATCAGAAGCTAAGCAAAACACTTAATACTAGCATAATTGAAGATCCTTAGATAATCCAACAGATGTTTCACAAACCGACTTACGAGATCAAATTGTTTACTTCCACACAGCTGACTTGTAATTATTTTCGACTACTTGAAGAATGACACATAGTCATGCGAAATATCTGTTCAGCTAAATCTTCCTGTCTCCATTCAACTCAAGTCTGTTTCAATAATGTTAAAGATCAACTGACTAACAGTATGATTTATATCATATTATAAATAAATAGTGCAAATAAATTTTAAGAAAGATTGATTCAGCGAAGAGTTCTCTTTTTGGCGAGTTCATTTTCAAAATTGTACAATCCAAATATATATACTTATTTTTCAGAATGACATTAATTAGATTAATAATGATAATATACTTCTGTTAGACATGACAACAGTGAGGTAGAATTAAGAAATGTATTTAAAAAATATTTTTAGTCAACGTAACCAATAATAGTTTTATTTTCAAGGGCTTAAATATCCATCATGAAGATAAATAAGGAAATTATAATTGGGAACGGATGGCTCAACATGATAAAGTGTTTAAATTGAAATGAAATGTATCAGAAGGATTATAGATACAAAAATAAACCATTTTAAGGCAGAAGGTCTATGGCGAAGATAGAAGGGTAATTAAATGGCTGCAACGGAAAAGAGAAAATGATGAGAGATTAAGACTGTGGTAGAAGAATAGGTTGTACAAGTTTCTCTTGGACACACAAATCTAGTTTAGAGAGATGTATAGCTATTGCGTTGGCAGTGTTAAGAAGATGCAGTATAACTGTCTTCGGCAGCCTTCTACTTACCTTGTAAATAACTTTGAATGCAGAGCCCTCTTTGATTGGTTGACCCGCGTTTATGAGGTGTCCGACTATTGAGATTTTTATTAACCCGTTTCTCAATAAGCCGGGTAATGTTCTGGAATTCTTTTGGATAAAGTACGCATTTAACGACCTATTTACCTAGCTCCACATGAGTAGGTTAATGGTTAAATGAACATGGAGTTGGTCAGATGAGATAATTTATCCTTAAGATTATTGATGAACAATGATCGGCTGAAGAACATTATTCGTAACGCTGCTGGGAACAACCTTCCTTTTAAATACTCGGAATTTCTCCTCTTTAGGACATTTGAAGCTCTATTACCCTTAAAATCGATTTTAATGTAAAGTTTTTTTGACCAAGGTTGTTTGTGCTTTAGGCGGTTGAGGTTTTATGTGCCTGTCAATAAATATCGAACCATACCGGTTTTTGATAAGTAGTTCCTTCAAGAGGCTTAGTTCTTCATCTGTGACCTCGGGACAACAAATTCTTCATATTCGAGTAGTGAATGGCATTATTGGGCTTTACTTCCGACTAATAGGGACCGAATTTCGGACACTTAATTGTTGGCCATTCTACATGGATTTCCTGTAGACACATCTTTTTAAAGTTCCGTCATTTCCAAATTAAGAAACTGTACACTTTGTTTGTTTTCAACTTCAAGTGTGAAATTTAGTGCTGGGTGATAGTAATTAAATATCTTTAGAAGATGACTCAAATTATATTTGTTGTCACAAATGATAAAAATATCATCCATGCACCATTTATAGAGGTGGAAGTTGTCTATAGTTGTTTTAAATATGTTGTTTTCTAGTCTGTCCATGAAGAAATCCTCTCGTGACGGACCAAGAGGAGATCGCATTGCATTGCCATCCTTTTGCCTATGCATTACGTCGTTGTATGCAAACTATACATTGCAAGTGCAACGTTGTAGGAGTTCCTTCTAATAAGCTCCCGGTATTCCGGTATTAATCTAGTTATTATTTATGTAATTGCAGATGAAAATGATGGTTTCTTTGAGTAGAAAATTAATGAATAGTAATTCGACATCAAGAGAGCGGATAATTTTGTCATTTACATTCACTTCTTTTATGTATTCAATGAATTCAAAATTAGCATTTACGGAGTGTCTACAAATACATTTTCTTACGGGTTCTAAGAGATCTGCTATAGAATTGATCGGAGAGGTAGACCAGGTTTGTGTATTTCAGGCAAACTATAAAGTCATGGTATTATTGATCCTGTTAGTTTTATGTGCTCATAAATATCTTTATCGACTAACTGACTATTTTCCATTCTTTTAAGAACTTCAATCAGTTACTTTCCTATCACTTCAGTCTTGTTCGTCTCATCAATTCGGTGTTATCTGATTATCACTTTGTCATTTTTCAACATAAATCTTGTGGCCTAACAACACTAAACCTGTGTCATTATCTGGACGTGTTATAATCAGGTCTTTATTGTTTCTAAGCAGTTTTGGTTGATTTCTATGTTATTTCGTTAGAAGACTTTTACCTGTCACCTTTGTGCTAGTATACTGGTTGCAGCTATCGAGAAGTTGTGTTTTCAGGTGATGCTCGGTATAATACAGGTGATCGGTTGTACTCAACATTATTGCTGTGTATATTAAATCATAGTTAACCAAAATTATCTATTTTGAAGTTAATCTTGTCAGAAGTTGTTGCGTAGTCTAACAGAGCAATACATCACAATAAATTATTCTGATTTCTAATGTGCTTGTCAAAAATTTCTAATTCAACCCCAGGTTTTATTCTTAACGCCCAATTAGATAAACGGTTAATAAGTAGCTAAAAGTGACACGTTGGAAATACTCAAATCTAGTCAACTGTGACATGTTGAAGAAAATTAATCTAACTTTCAGGAAGGATTCGGTCAATTTGCATTGTTTGCATTACATTACTATGGTAAATAGGTTAGGTTAAAGAAAACTATACACTTAAATATGGTGTCGAATAGAGCCAATTTTTCTAGATCATGTTTTTCTGAATCTATCTTAATTTATTACCTCAAATCAGAGATATATGTCGATATAAAACATGATACTAAATGTTGATAGTTATCATTTTCGTTGGAACGGATTTCAATCATTATGAAAAAGTAATAATAATTTTATGTTTAAGAAATTAATGTACATTAAATCGCATTCATTTTATTGTTACTAACACTACAATGTAACCAAGGGTTTAGCACAAAATAAACTGTTGTAGCTATTCTGCTGTTATTTCAAATCTTTTCTTCCATAGAACTTGTTAATTTAAGTGTTCAATTATTACATTTTACATTTAATTCATTGAATGAACTATAACTGTGATTATAATGATGACAGTTAATGTTTTTTAAAATACCATTTTCGTATTCTCTCAGTATAATGGTAAATTTTCAAATGTATATATATATATACCTAACACAGAGAATAACTCAATTACCATATACAAGTTGTGTATTATCTAATAATGATTATGGTTTTACAGTATCAACATACCACACATACATACCCGTGACTAAAAATACTTTGCAAAATAATATTAAAATTGTAAAGTTTTGTTTTCTTTCAAGGATAAAGCAAACATGTCTTAATTTAAGTCACATGATTTTGATAGATAGGTAGGTCACTATTTCCCTATTTGGCAATGGATTTAAACACTATATATATATATATATATATATATATATATATATATATATATATATATATATATATATATATATATATATATATATATATTGTAAATTTTAATTAAATATTTTACCATCATATCTATTGGGGCATTAAATAAACAATAACAAACTTTAAAAATCACATTACCTATTGTCACAAAACGGTTATTTCCCTTGAAAGCCTACAGATCAGATAAATAGGTAACTGCCAATTTTCTGCATTCAACAGGTCATGAGGTAGATTGGTATCGTTCACTTAGTCATGCTTTCCAACTAAGGTATATAAACTTGATTTATTTTCGTTTCCAGTGGTTAAAATAACATTGAGATCTCTCAAATGTTAAACTCTATAGCTGCTTAGTGATCCTATCATGTTTTATCATTCTAAAGCCGTGCTCTTAAAATTTGTTGCAACATTATACTGATAATTTACTTAAATTCAGTTTTTCAACACTCATCTAAACAGTTAATCAATGATCTGAAATCACAAAACAACACACTGAACCCACTATAATATATGATCTACTTAAAAGATATTTTAATTAAACGATTTTACTTCAAAACACAACTATCAACAATTCCTGTTTTCCCTTGGACCAAACATTATCATTTGTGTCCCACGATAAACTATAAATTTTATATTTACAAACTTTGGTTATCATTATCCATAACCAGTCAGGCTGTTATATAAGCATCTGGAATATAAACAGAATATTCATTGTTTGTAGATAACACTGTATGAATTTGTTGTTAAGTCTGAAGTTTCTAGATGACAATATTAAAATCTACGGCCCAAGTGGCATGATGATGACCTGTTAATTACTTTCAAATTAAAATAGTTTACATGGTGGTAATTCAACTAAACACCCATGATTTAATTATTCCATCTTGGTTATGTTCTTCAGTGAATGCTTTTTATCAATTTTTTCGTCTAAAGCCTCAATCCACTTATTTTTGTGAACATTAGTTTGGTTATGTTTCACTTATGACAACTGCAATATAAGCCATTCGCCTACTAGCTGAGCTATATGACACGTGATTTGTTTACTAATATCCTACTTATTATTGCTGAATTCAAACAAATAAATTTGTTACAATTTCTATTTCATAATTATTCATTCATGTGTTAGACAAACAAAAGTCATAAAAGTATGATTAAGCTCATCATCAGTAGATTTGCTTCTATCTACTTCACATGTAACCAATAAACTTTGGTCTGAATCGTCTAGCAGCATCCAAGCTGTCGATAGTATTCCCTGCTTCTCCTGAGATGTGCAGGTCTTCATAATACAGTCAATCACCAGAAGAAAACTGAAGGGCGAGAGTACGCAACACTGTCTGACACTCATCTTCACTTACAATCCATCATACCAGCTGTCCTCCATCCACCACTTTGCAATGTGGTCCGTTGTACCAATTCCGTATAATATTGACGATCGTCTCAGGTACACCAGTGTCAAAGAAGGTTCCAAAAGATTCTTTTATCCATAATGCCAAACACTCTCATAATCTAAGAAGTTGACGCATAGTGATGAGTTCCGCTTAAATGATTGTTCAATAATGATCCGTAATGTCGCATTTTGATTTGTACTCGACCGATCTTTACAGAATCCGGACTGTTGATCTCAAAGTTGAGCGTCTACCCAATACTTCACTCAGTTCAGCAACACTCTGTGGAAAACTTATCCTGGTACGTTAAGCATCGTTGCATCAATTACACATTTCAAAGTATTGCATCGGACACTTTATATATATATATATATATATATATATATATATATATATATATATAGAATTAGGATTTCAACAAAAAATATTCCCACAGAATGAAATAATATTTTCAACTGCATGCCCTATTGAAATATTATTAGCTACAGTACTTATGAGTGAAACAAAACATACTATTCAATAAAGTTAGTGTATTATAGGCTTATAAATAAGTAGATCCATCCTATCAAATAACATTTCTTCTGTCGCCACGTGTTTGTATATCTTATGTTTAATTAAGAAATCATCGTAGACAAAGATTTTGACATCCGTTATAATTGTGTTAGTAGACTAGGATCAAGAATGTTGTGATTATGATTGATAAAAAATACCGATTCAAATTAAGTGCAAATGTAAAATCTTGAAGAATAGAAATTCAATACAAAATGATTCCATTTATCATAAACATGTCACAATATTTTACATACATATTAATCAATGACTTGAGGCATTCAATATAGAGCAACAGTGTATCCAATTATTTTCTTTTGATTAAGAATGATAAGCTTTCAGTTAGTTCACTTATTACTTTGCCAACTTACTGTGTTGCTTTGTGAAAATTAGTTTTAAAACTCAATCTTCAATTAACTTTTAAATTTTTTAACCAACGATTTCCTACCAACTTATACTAGCCAAATGAAAAGATGTTGTTATCTAATTCTTTAAATAACTGAATAATATATGAGAGAAGAAATGTAAAAGAATCAATGACAACTTATTAGTTAATTGAAATACAATTAAGAATAGATAACTGACCTTAGTAAGGACATTTTCTGTTTCATTCCTTTTAGTATATTGTACTTATCTTAGGAACCTTATAGACAAAAATTTCCTTTAACAATTACGAACTTTAAAACTTCCCTTTACGTAAATTGTAGAGGCTAATTTCCCCTATATCTGACTCCAACAAATAGTATCCCGTTAACTGAGTATTAAATGCAGGCTAAATCTAGCGTACACGAAACAATCACAAAAGGAAACCACGAGTGTGTGTGTGTGTTAAAAATCCATATATATATATATATATATATATATATATATTGAGTGTTAATCAAGTATGGATAAATTATTGATTGTCTGTGTATCACAACCAGTGGGAGAATAGATTAAAGATTGAGTGCAGACATGAGCCCAATCAGACTCATACAGAAATTTACATAGTGGATTAAGTGTCTAAATTACAGTGAGCAGATAAATAATACAGTAGTTGCATAGGCATACTACACATTCGTCAAAAATAATTTTTCATATAATTATTCTATAGTTTATTCAGGGTCAAACTGCATTGATACAGAGTCATCAATCTTCAAGATAAATCAATAATCTTCAGTAGCTCTTTAGTCGATCGTTTGCTGATTGTTATCGAAATATACATATCACCAATCCTTGTACATAATCATTGACTTAAATCGCGTTGGTGAATAATAGAACTAAACCAGTCAAATACAAGAATGAATTTTCAAATATGTGTATTTCGTACAAACGTTGATCGGAAAGCGCAGCAAAACAAAATGACGCACAAAGGATAAGGCGAATGAGCCAACTCAATTTAATCTAGCGTGAATCGATATTTATAGTCAGATCACAAGTTACAGACATGTGATGAGTAAGGTAAGTAATTAGCACACATACAATCATATAAAAAAGATTCAAGGTTAATAAGCGAATAAGTGATAGGGTAAAAAGGTGGCTTAAGCAAAATGAAAAGATTGATCTGTCCAGAGGCTTGAATAACTTATGTCGGCTTGAAATAGTACCAACGCCGACAAATCATTACTTACTTTTCGGGTTTTTACTCGAACTGAATTTCACCATAAGCTTCTACCTGTCACATTATGTCTCATTATTAATGGTCTATTGATATTTACAAAGAAAGGATAGAGGATACTGACTTACTTACATACGCTTGTTACCCCTCATAGGGGAGCATAAGCTGCCCATCAGCACTTTCCATTCAACCCTGTCCTGGGCAATCCTTCCCATTTCTTTCTAGTTGTTATTCATCCTTTTCATATCTGCTTTTTTTCATTAAAGATACCTGCACATAAATGAACAGAATACTGAAATTCACTAATAACCGAAAATCAAAAAGGCGGACTGATTGCATACACTAGATCTTAAATTGCAAATTATGTATTTGATTATTTGTTTTTTTTCATAATTCATGTAAAAATTTCTACTGAGGAATAATATTATTGGAAACTGAATTTATCGAAACTTGAACATTGATTAAAATGTTTACTAAATTTGTTAGTCAACGTACCCAAAGGGGCAAGTCAAAAAACATAAAGGATGCAGAAATGGGGGCAGAAAGAATTAATAATATCATTGGGTAGGTTTTCGTTGGTCTGGGTAGAGACTAAGATAATACAAACCTTTAACTCATATCCTTATAGCTTCCTATAGAGGTAAATGAAGAAAACGAATCCAGTTCAAAAAATTCAATGTGCAATTATTCATTTCAAAATCTTTGGTTTTGTCTGCTACATGGTGATTATCGATAAAATATGATAGAATGGAGCTGGACATTGGCTTTTTTAAACCTTTTTCAAACTATTAAAAGGCATACTTACTAACTCGTCGACTACATTGTCTGGTCATACAGTTAATATGACTTTATTCTCAGGAGTAACTGAGTTAGTAGTTGCATAAAGGTATGCTACCATTAACCAGCTAGAAAATTATAAACAGAGACTAGCCACCAAAAAGACCTTATCCAATACTTTACCCAGTCTATCGTGTAGAAAATCTTTATCTATTTTTCTAATCAAAAAGAGAAGACCTTGATGAATATTCTATCTTTCCATCTTTATATTCACTGGATGCATATGGTTCTTACAAAAACATTGTGGACAGACCATTTAAATTAATGTATAGTTTATTATTTTCAAAATTGTTTGAAGATATCTTTCTATTTCTTCTTCTTCTTCTAGGATATCCGAATAGGATTCTTTTGTAAATGATTCGCTAAATAGATTTAAAATTTAAAGTAACGTGAATTTGTGTCGTTTTTAAACCAGATAGTCCACAACAAACTCGTCAATACTTCTATCTCTATTGAGTAAAATGTACTAATATAATACATTCAAACATAGTATACATATAATATTACGTAAAATATGTCTAAACTATTATAAGCTACAGTTCGCATATTTTATTAATCATTACCTAATGGAAGATGAACATATTCTTTCATCCTTTAAAAAAATACCGACAAACTAGATCAAAGACGTAAACTCATAAATGTATTATGACACAATGACGTTGAATAATTTAATTTTATTTTAAAAAAAAAGGTTCATGATACTTGCTTGACTATTGGATTAATTTTTTTCTGCATAGAATTGATAGTATATTTTGCAATAATAAAATACTATATGGAATATACATATACATATTAAAGGACAAGTTTAAACAATGATGAAATCCATAAACTGTTAATCTTATTTGTAAAATCTTAGAGAAAGAATATGAAGTAAATTCAACGATTTGCCTATTAATCTGGTCTTACATTATACTCGAAGCCCAAATTTTGTGTTAATCTTATTGTTTTAATATTTGTAAAATAATAAAACTGAATGTATTTTAATAATCTTTGATTGTGGTCATTTAAAATGTCCCACTTTTTTTGAAGACGTAAAATAATTTGGATTTATAACCTCATAAATGATCGAAAGTATAATTTTCAGGTAGTTTCTAACTGTAAGTATGATAGAAGTAGCTTAAGAAGTTGAAATATGTTAATTGATTTGGAATTTTGGTCAAAGACTAATTCTATCCACTTACATAATATCATAATTGTTACTAGTTTATAATTACATATTTGTGTCACACACTAGATTTAGTTGATAAAACAATGAAATTTTATTAGACATGTGTGTTTGTAACATTTACTCAAAAATTAAGTTAGCTACGACTAATATATTAACATTGTTAGTCCCAACTAATTTCATATCAATATATAGATTATGCAATACAAAGAAATGGTGGAGAAAATTTGTAGCTCAGGTGGATGATTTTGATATAGTTTTGTTCTCTGAGCTGGATGGTTTGGTTGTGGAGCTTTCATCGTTCTTCTGAACGACATCATCAGCTGATGATGTCGTTCAGAAGAACGATGAAAGCTCCACAACCAAACCATCCAGCTCAGAGAACAAAACTATATCAAAATACAAAGAAAAAATAATTTCATAGGATATTAGTAATCATTTTTAAGAAACTTAGTACCATGCAAATAATGTGCACTTGTCGCAGATTGATTTTATTTAGATGGTCTTCAAAAACCAGGGCGAACTGACTAGTTGTTCCAACCCAACATTGAACCTTTGAGTAGAGTACACCTAATACTCCATCTCGTCATTAATCCATAGTCTCACGATGAACTCTTAACCATCGAAATCATTAGGTCAGTGTCTAACGGTGCACTTTCAACTTCAGTCTATTTGTGAAATAGCACGATAATCCTACGAATGTTTTATTTTTAGCATGTATGAATTGCACCAGTCACTATATCATAATAAGACTGTACGAACACTAGTGAACTGGTTTATATAGTTGACTTTAAGTTTTATGAAGATCTGCTCAATTCGAAGGTTGTTTTTTTTGTCTACAAATTAATTGTCCATAGTAAATATTTTGCTAAAACATCATAATACACCAGAAATTTTAAACGTCTCCATCAACTATGACAAATTAAAAGTGATCTCATAAAAATAGATTTGACATATTAACAAGAGTTACATAATAAACGAATGTATTCAAAATCTTTTGTATATTTATATAATAATGATAATGAACTGTTAATAGAATTAATATTATTATTAGTAGTAAAAAATCAATAACAAATTAATATAATATTATACAATTGTTTATACAATGAATTAATAAAAATTAACCTTCACCTAATTTTCTTTTTATAACCTTTATACCACTATTATTGACATAAACAAAGGAAAAGTAAATATTCTATCATTAAATTGTTGACAAAAATATAAATCAATTAAATAAAGAATTATTTTCCATTAATTTATTAAAAGGATAATGTTGTTTAATTTTGAAAGCATCGACTTATTGAAATGACCAGATCTTCATGACAATTCATTATGATATAAAATAGTTATACAATTTGATTTTAACTTAAAAAGTTTATTAACTCCATACCAAATAAAATAAAAATATGGAATATAGAATTTGATGGTGAGATAATGATTTATGGACGAGCCAATCAGAAGCGTTTGGGGGGATTTCAAGGTCATGGTGCCAATTTCAGTACTTGATGCTAACGTACGATCGGTTCACAGAGGATTTCATACAAAACGTGATAATTAAGCGGCTATAACAAATAAAACGACGAGACTATAATTTATGGACGAACCAATCAAGTATATGATAACAGGTCTCGGATTTTGGCGCGAAAGTCATTCATCCATTTGGTTAAATAGCATTTTGGTATTATAATTGATGCCAGTTCGTGATGAAAACCCTATATATAATTCCTAAGTAAGGTAAATTACGACAATTATTGTGAACTGGATGATAAAAGCACTAGTAACACTGGCTGCAACCAAGTACTACAATATATACGGTTTATTGGAGAGCGTACAGACTCATACATAGACTTGGTTATGTGCATCGTGTCGTTATCCACAAGTGGACTTTTGTGGAAGCAACAACCGGGGTGCACACAAATAGTATTGAAGCTGTGTGATCAAAGCTGAAAAAGTTTTTGCGACCTCATCATGGCTTCAGATACCGACTGTTATGTAGCCATATGGATGATTTCCTCTGCTGCATGCATTACGATTTTAGAACCTTTGAACCTCTTTCTAACTTTGACAAATTTTTGAATCATGTCAAAAGAGTGCATCCACTTTATTCCATTGGTTTTGTATAAAACATTTGTACTCAATACTGACTGTTTGCTAAATGGCTAATATTTCTTAAGGTCACTGAAGATTCGTTCAAAGGTCCTCCATGAATTCTAGTCTCGCCGAAAATTTTTCAGATATCAAGTCACCTCATTTTAAAACGCGTTCATATTCAATGGGAATTCGACAAACCTATGGCGATATGATTGCTATGATTGAGATTGATAAATCTTTATAGCAGTTTCCAAGAGTTGAATAAAATAATGCCAGACTAATTTTAATAAATTAATTTTTCAACTGTCTGAAGATAATAGCAGTCGTTCAAGAAGACTATTATTTAAGTTTTTATTGAGATCATGAATCGATCAATGTTAGATCACAATTGAAAACTTAAGAGCACTGAAGTTTTCAGAAATGAGCACCCACAGTTTCTGTAGCTAGATTCGAACACAGGACTTTCGGTCTCGCACGAACGCTGAACTTCTAGACAGCTGTGACGTCATTAAACGGTTTTAATGTCTAGTTTCAACTAATCCACAATATTGTGCCACTATCTTCGATCGTTTTTTGTGACTACCTGCCTCATACTTGACATGGTTGAACCCCAATGGTCTCAGCTTCTTACTGAAACTCCAAGATTTATCTCTTAAATCTATGCACCAGTGATAATTATCACATGACAATAATTCACATGATAATTATCAGTAAAGGGTTGTGAGAAATTGATTGACTATTATTTAAGTGCCAAAATATGAAATGTATTAATGATGGATTGTTTTCCAATAAACGATGGCTGAAAATAGATTGTACAGAAAAAGATATGAATCATTAATTTGCTAATAAAATGTCTATTTGATAGACTGAACAAACCAGACAAGTCTTATGACGTCTAAATAATCACACGAAAAGATATATATATATATATATATATATATATATATATATATATATATATATATATGTATATTTGAGTAGGCTTAATGTGTAGCTGAATCATTCATCTTATTAATATTTTTGATCACTTACCTATTTCAGGCTTAATTTATGATTCCTATAATACTTTAATATTAATAAAATACCTACATCTTCTCACTTGTTTCTATGTGAGTTAATAAAGTATTTGAGTGAATGCGTCTTAGCTGACTATCACCCTGGTGTAATCTACCTATTTTATGCAAAATTAGGTTTTACTCATAAGTGCTTGTAAAATTGTTTACTTTTTTAGTCGTCTAGCAACTGCTTTTATCAAAACGAAAGTTCATATCTATCATTATTATTATGTGACTATTTCTTATGAATATATAGACTTGTGTTTTTAGCTGTAATCATTATAGCTTCTTTTGTATATAAGAGATGCGATCAAAACCAATAAGGAAAGGTACAATGTACGTGAAAAACTATTCTCAATGATTTAATTCTATGTACTAAATGACCACTATCGATCAAAAGTGATTGAATGAGGCTGTTTTGTTTTGTCATATCCTTCACCAACCACGAAATTTTTTATATCTTTTTCTCTTGATTATCCCAGTTAGACTTTTTTAAAATAATTTTACTATCTCTACTCTTTGTTACTCACCTGTTTTTCGAATATGTTCTTCTTTGTCTAATGATCTGATCACCTCTCATTACGTAATTTTAACGATTTTCAATGATTATTATCTGAGAGTCTATTATATCCAAGTCAATGACCCATTTTCTATTAGGAAACATTTATTCAAGTCTTTATTATTTTTAACACAACTAGTTTCCTTGCTATCATATCATCAATTTGTACTTTTTAACTTGTATGTTCAGTTATGTAGTTTATTTTGTTGCTGATATTAACACATAACCATCATTGATTAGCCTAACATTTTCATTTATGCATATTAATACTATTGTGTATTAGAGATCAATAAAAGTCTAATTAAAAATCATATTGTTTGTTTATAATTGTTCCGAACACGATAACTAGGTAAGGCCCTTACAGAGGAAACCGATAAATGATGAATCATGATGATCAGTTACTATAAATTTTACAACTTTCTAATTTGTCTAATGAATATGTGGGGCCCTTTATTTTGTCGCCATATTGATCGGACGATGTTTGTTGACGGGCTCTCCACTTTATTGGCCCGAGATCTGACTCCAATTCGATCGTATGAATGATCGTTTTCGAAATATATATGTCGCCTACCCTCGTATATAATCATTGACTTAAATTGAGTTAGTCACTAACGGAATTAAATAAGTCAAATAACGAGAATGAACTTCTGAATACATATATTTTGTATATGAAGCGAATAGAATAGAATAGAATAGAATAGAAAGAAGTGAAACGACGCGCGGTGGAGATTACGAGTAAGCCAACTCCCATTTAGTCAAGCGTTAATCAATAATTATAGTAACATAAAAATAAGTTACATACATGTGATGAGTAATGGGATAAGAAGTGTACACGCATATGCGCTGATATAAAAACAGTCCAGATTAATAAGCGGATAATTAACAAGGTCAAAATGTGACACAATTAGAATGAATAGATTGGACTGTCCGAAAGCTAGAATAGGGTATATGGGCTTAACATAATAATCGACATTACAAATAATATTGGGTAAAATGCTGGAAATTTCATCTCATGATTTAACCACACACACACCCCTGCTGTCCTCTTATTAATCACTAGTCGAATAGTTTTTCATCCTTACTTTCCAATGAAATGATTTTACATGATAAAAATATAGAAATACAGCAGTGATTTTTATAAATGTATAAATTGTATTTCTTACCCATTAAAAAGTAATGTAAAAATTACTGTATCTTGTTTATATCTATAATGTTTGTTTTTCAATGTTTAATTAACCATGATAAACATCTACTGAATTATTCATGAATTCTACAAATATCTTAATTTTCTCGTTTGTTCAGATGAGTTGAATGATCACAGTAAATCAAATTCTTCTAAACGTTGGATTAATCAACTAAATGATCATTAACTTATTATATGACAGGTTATTGAGTATGATAAACCATTACAATATATATTTAAAACTAAAATGATTATCATCCATTTGATGATTAAAAATATTTATGGGTTAAATAGATTGTATTCAGTAGCTACTCGATTTATCTATGTTATCAGATGATTTAAGCCATAAAAGTACGAACCACACTTTAGTAAGATAATAGTAATAATGAATTACCTGACTGACCTATAAACATATAATACATACTGATAATTATCATGTGCTCACTAGTGACTAGCTTTGAGAGGTAATTCTCGGAGTTCTAGTGAGAAACCGTGACCAGTGTAACTAATCCAGATCAGATAGAAACAAGTATCTACCTCAGACAATGGAAGATGGTCATGCAACTTTGTGGACTGGTTAAAGGTAGACATCAGCATAGTTTGACGCCGGTTTGGCGTTCGTGTGTGATCCCGAAGGTCCTGAGTTTGAATCCCGCGAGTAGGATTGTGAATACTGCTGAGGAGTCCCATACTGGAACGAAACGGCCGTCCAGTGCTACCGGACTTTCAATGGCGGTGTAACATTGATCGATTCATGATCGCAGCCTAAAATGATTGTTGGCATGACCTATTGATCACCGAAACTGCTACAGATGACTGCTCTCAGCGACTTTGTAAAATAATCGACAGAATTATTTTTAAGTAAATTTTGATACTTTAGGACATCAGAGTTATGAATGTATGAATAATATAATAAAATACTAGAACGGTAAGAGATCGCAAAACGGAATCCTCATTTATTCTTTGGATTTAGTGTTTATACAAAACCAGTAACAATGAATATGTATGATACTCATTATTTCAATCATTTATAGTAACTGCAGTAAAAAAGTACTGATAATCAGCAAAACGGTATCATTAAATTATTTTCTTAAATATCAGCAGAAATTGATAAAAACCAGATGTTAAACCCATTAAAATTTGGTCATTCGCTTTTTACTAACTCATTAATGATGCAAATAAAAATTATATAGACAACTAAATCTTGTACAGTACTTCTGTTAAAATGATGCTGTTTTTTTGCCTAAACAAGCAAATGTTTCATCTCTATCACAAATGTAATTTGTCAACTTGCTAAAAAATATCCTTAAAAATAATATCCTCTGTTTTAGATAATGAAAACAGTTTTTATTAAAGTTGGACATTAACTCTGTTGAATGCTGGCTCAGTGGTCTAGAGGATAAGCGTTCGTGCTAGAGACTGATAGGTCCTGGCTTCGAATCCCACAGGCGACATCATAGATGCGTGATGCTGAGGGGACCCGTACTAGGGTGAAACAGACGTCCAGTGCTTTCAGGTTTTCCATGGTGGTTTAGCTTTAATTGACTCATGAATTCAAATATTAAATTACTGAAATTTCCACAAAACCCCTTCTGATAATATCAGTTATTTAACATAAAATAAGAATCTAAATCTGACCAATTGTCATGTTAGTATTGACATTAGTACGAAGTATTAATGAGTGTTATAAAGTTTAATTACATTTATCGTTAGTGAATAATGATTCTCAGTCGAATAATACAAAGCCACGAATAAGCCTATATAAAATCTGGTACTCAAAAATTACTTTTAATAGAAAAATAAAACAGTCGATAACTCTTCAGGTATGTGTTCGAATTTAAAACTTCATCTTTTGTTCTGAGGACAGTGACCAAGAGAGCTAAAATTGGTCACTTAATTGATACAAGCAATAATGTAGCCTATATCGTAATCTTATATCTTGCTTAACAGAATAGTGAGTTGTCTTGTTTCCTATTAATCGTATCAAGACAGTTCTACCGTATGAGGAGGAAACATGGAAAACTACGAAAGCCATCATCCTGAAGATACAGGTGTTTATTAACAGTTGTCTACGCAAAATACTTCGGATCCGCTGGCCGGACACTATTAGCAACAACCTACTGTGGGAGAGAACAAATCAGATTGCAGTGGAGAAAGAAATCAGGAAGAAGCTCTGGAAGTGGATAGGACACACATCGAGGAAAGCACCGAACTGCGTCACAAGACAAGCCCTCACATGGAATCCTCAAGGCCGAAGGAAGAGAGGAAGACCAAAGAACATATTACGCCAGGAAATGGAGATAGACCTGAGAAAAATGAACAAGAATTGGATGGAACTAGAAAAGAAGGCCCAGGACAGAGTGGGTTGGAGAATGCTGGTCGGCGACCTATGCTCCATTAGGAGTAACAGGCGTAAGTTAGTAATTCCTACTAATCACCATTAGTGTTTCCTTTAATGGCTGTTAATAATGTTTGCCTCCAAAATCTTTTAAAATAATAATATCTCTATCAAATTTCTTAAGTACATTATGCAACTGCCTAACTAGTTATTACGTAATCTGTTGATTTTCATTATTGATTTCGTTTTATGACTAAAGATAAGCATTCATCTAAATGATAATCTAAAACATTATAATTATTGAAAGGTGGTAAAAACCACTTACTATTATTCTTTATTGATAAGCTTAGATGCTTAAACTCATTCGGCATTGTTTTACTTGAATCTTCCCATTGATGCTCAGGACTCAGTAGTTAGGTGGATAACGCGGTAGCGAACGGTACTGGGTTCGAGTCCAAGTGTAGTGAACAGAACACGGGTGAGGACAAACGAATGTATTTGACACAAAATTACAGAACTTTAAATAAAATCTAACAACCATATATTAAATGCTCAATTTGCATAATGTCCATCAATTGTCTCAAAATGACTCAGACTTCGCTGTTCTTGCATTTTCATACAAGTTGCATTCTTTCTTCATTCTTTACTGTTCGATCTTCTTGTCTCTCTGCTTCCAGACATTCTGTTCACGACTAACATTATATATTACTTGTGTCTACATAAGTAGCACACACCACACAAGAGTGAACATCAACTCTGGGATGCATGTACATCCAGCTGATGGCTCTTAAATAGGGCGAAACGCGCGTCCTGGATTCCCGTGCAAGCCACTATCCATCTTGGCTTATAACGTAGATGTTTATTCTTTCATAAAGTAATAGACAATCAAGGAATAGGATCTAATCACAAAATGTTACGACACTAAACTCATTACATAGAGTTAATAGATAGATTATGTAATACATTTAAATCATTAGTAAAATTAATTTCACACAATAAAAACTTAAATATCAAAAATTATTAAAACACTTGTAAATTATATATTGTTGAGGTGATGCTTATCTATCTGTTAGTTCATTTAATACACAGTTTGCATTACTGAGAATTCTTACACGTATAAATAACTTAAATTCTATAATCTACTTGATCCATTGAATTAAAGATATTTTTCCATACTTTTATTTCTAAACAGTTAACTTATCTTTAAACGTTAAAACGTTTATGACAGATTTTATGATCATGATGATGATTATTCGATCAATAAACAATTTCAATTTGAGATGGAAACTATTAAATCAACTTTTAATAAAATGAAATAAAATTTAATCTACGAACTATTCTAAACAAAATTATACTTTGATATGTAACTGAGATGCTGAAGATTTGTAGCTCAGGTGGATGCTTTTCGTGAAATTTTGTTCTCTGACATAAATATTTTGGTCGTGGAGCTTTCATCCTTAATCTAGACGACATCGTCAGCACAAACTTCAGGTGGACGTTTGTGAAGATTTGTTCAGAATAACGATGAAAGATCCATGACCAAACCATCGAGCTTGACATATTACTTTGTAATGTAATAAGAAGACGAAGATTATCAGAACTATGTGATATATTAACGCAATACATTTCGAACAATCTGATCACACGTAATAGAATTATTAAGAACATTTATATATAAAAATAAAAGGTCAACTAGACTGGAAATGGGTGTAAGATGAGACAAGGATAATAATAAGAGTAATAATAATAATAATAATAATAATAATAATAATAATAATAATTTGAACACAATTTGAAACCTACTCATTCTGGATAATAAGAAGTCAATATTACCAGGGTAGGTTTAAGGTGAGAACAAACTGTTTTTGAATAAACAAAGGGGGTTTGAATTTTCGTGTGGTTAAGGCTTCAATAAACCATAGTATACTCCCTTTTACACTTTTATACAACACCACAAAAGCCGAGTTAAGATCAATCTTATAGCCTGTTTGATTGTATGTTTAGCATTAGAGGATGATGGATGTTGATCCTCTGCTCTTATTGGGTCACTTGATTGTATTTGTTTCTGCAACCATTTTGTTACATGTTCACACACGCTAATTTTGAGATCACGATTGCTCCTTCCTATGTATGTGTGGCCACACACACATTTAAATTGGTAAACGCAATGGGAGGTGACACAATCGTTTTCATGTCTTTTAGGTTTTGGATGAAGCATACACCTTGTTCTTTCTGTGATAAGGACCTTTGCTGAGCAATACGTTTTATGACCGATTTAAGCCTTTGTTTCAATAAAAGACTATTTAAATCACCTCTAAATGGTAAGGTAACTCCGCCTATAGCTCTCCTATAGTTACTGCCGGTCCCAAGCCCGGATAAAGGAGGATGGTTGGGTATGGGGTTAGCGTCTCCATCCCGTAGAAAACTAACTCTCTAGAAAAACGCTAACCAGAAAAAATAACTCAAACCATTAAAACTCTGCACTGGGAGTTAGAAGATCTTCATTTAGAAGAAATATGACGCCTCATGGTGAAAGCCGACTTCCTTTGAAACCCATGAGGCTGATGCCCCTTCTAACAACCAGAGCAACAATTTTTATAGGTACATGGAACGTCCGGACAATGTGGGAGACCGGGAAGACCAGTCAAATAGCAACGGAAATGAGGAGATACAACTTGGCAGTACTCGGAATCAGCGAAACCCATTGAACCCAAGCAAGACAACAAAGGCTAAATACGGGAGAGATGATGCTATACTCCGATTACGAAGAGGAAAGTGCTACACACACTCAGGGAGTTGCTCTAATGCTGTCTAAAGTAGCACAAAATGCACTTGTAGGATGGGAATCCCACGGATCCAGAATCATCAAAGCATCGTTCAAAACAAAGAAGGAGGGGATCACAATGAACATTATCCAATGTTATGCACCCACCAATGATAGCAACGACGACATTAAAGATCAATTCTATGAGAGTCTGCAATCGATCATAGAGAAGTGCCCAAGAAAGGACCTCACCATTCTGATGGGAGATCTAAACTCCAAAGTCGGAATAGACAACACCGGATATGAAGATATCATGGAACTACATGGACTGGGAGAGAGGAACGAAAACGGGGAAAGATTTGTAAATCTGTGTGCATTCAACAAATTGGTCATAGGCGGTACAACATTTCCACACAAACGTATACACAAAGCTACATGGATCTCACCGGACCACTCCACAGAGAACCAGATAGATCATATTTGCATCAATAAAAAGTTCCGAAGGACAATGGAAGATGTGAGAACCAGGAGAGGAGCGGACATAGCTTCAGATCATCACCTGGTTGTAGTCAATTTAAAACTGAAGCTAAAGAATAACTGGACAAACAGCTCTGCAAAGGTTCAATACAGCCTTCCTTCGAGATACTGACAAACTCAATGAATTTAAGATAGCTCTCAACAACAGGTTCCAAGACTTACAGGATCTACTGAAGGAAGAAGAAACTACTATGGAGGATAGCTAGAAAGGTATCAAAGAAGCATTAACTTCAACGTGTCAAGAGGTTCTGGGCCCCAAGAAGCATCATCACAAGGAATGTATCTCTGTAGAAACACTGGACAGGATCAAAGAAAGGAAGGACAAGAAGACAGCAATTAACAACAGTCGAACACGAGCAGAGAAAGTCCAAGCACAAGCTGAGTACATAGAAGCAAACAAGCAAGTGAAGAAGAGCATTAGAGCTGATAAGCAAAAATACGTGGAAGAACTAGCAATGACGGTGGAGAAAGCTGCAAGAGAAGGAAATATGAAACAGCTTTACGATACAACGAAGAAACTAGCAGGGAAATATACTAAACCAGAGAGACCAGTCAAAGACAAAGAAGCAAGGCCAATCACTGAAATTCAACAACAACGAACAGATGGGCAGAGTACTTCGAGGAACTCCTGAATAGGCCGGCTCCAATGAATCCACCGGACATCGAAGCAGCACACACAGATCTTCCTATAGATGTCAATCCACCAACGACGGAAGAAATCAGAATGGCCATCAGACAAATCAAGAGCGGGAATGCAGCAGGACCCGACAATATACCAGCTGAAGCACTGAAGTCAGACATCGAAATACCTACAAACATGCTTCATCTTCTATTCAAGGAGATTTGGGTGGAGGAACAAGTGCCGATAAACTGGAAAGAAGGAAATCTCATCAAGATTCCAAAGAAAAGAGATCTGAGCAAGTGTGAAAATTACAGAGGCATTACACTACTATCAATACCAGGGAAAGTTGTCAACAGAGTGTTACTGAACAGGATGAAAGACGCAGTAGACGCTCAACTTCGAGATCAACAAGCTGGATTCCGTAAGGACTGGTCGTGCACAGACCAGATTGCGACACTACGGATCATCGTCGAACAATCAATTGAGTGGAATTCATCACTGTACATCAACTTCATTGATTATGTAAAGGCATTTGACAGTGTAGATAGGAGGACGTTATGGAAAATTCTTCGACACTACGGAGTTCCTGAGAAGATTTTCAACATTATCCGGAACTCATACGATGGACTACAGTGCAAAGTAGTGCATGGAGGACAGCTGACTGACGCATTCCAAGTAAGGACCGGAGTAAGACAAGGCTGTCTACTCTCTCCCTTCCTGTTTCTTCTGGTGGTCGACTGGATTATGAAGACTTGGACATCTGAGGGAAAACACGGCATACAATGGACAGCTCAGAACCAATTAGACGACTTGGACTTCGCAGATGACCTATCCCTCCTATCACATACACACGAACAAATGCAGATAAAGACAGCCAGCACAGCAGCAGTCTCTGTATCAGTAGGCCTCAACATACACAAAGGGAAAACCAAAACTTGGAGAACTACAACAACCATCATCAAGAAGGTACAGGTATTTATCAATAGCTGTCTACGCAAGATACTCAACATCCATTGACCGGATACCATCAGCAACAGCCTTTTGTGGGAGGGAACCAACTAGCTTCCAGCGGAAGAGGAAATTAGGAAAAGACGATGGAAATGGGTAGGACATACATTGAGGAAATCATCAAACTGCATTACGAGACAAGCGCTAACTTGGAATCCTGAAGGAAAGCTGAAAAGAGGAAGGTCAAAGAACACATTACGTCGGGAAATAGAAGCAGGTATGAAAGGGATGAATAAGGACTGGAAAGAGCTGGAAAGGATTGCCCATGACAGGGTTGGATGGAGAATGCTGGTGAGCGGCCTATGCTCCTTCACGAGGAGTAACAGGCGCAAGTAAATGGTAAGGTGATATAGACAGGCTTTTTTTCCACCGAGGCTACAATAGGTCTCACTGTACCGTGGACTTTCCATCTATTTATGAATTTCAGGAGGTAACCATTTTCTATTAATGTTTTGTTTAACAACTTAACATCATCATCAGTGGCGTCATTTGTACAAATACGATCAAGCCTGTTGAAAAGACACCTTATCAAACCACGTTTGTATTGCACAGGGCAATAACTATAATAACTAAGGTATTGACCTGTCCACATTGGTTTTCTAAAAATGGATCGCTTGACTGAACCATCTTCTCGTCTACTCAGAAGTATATCTAGGAAGGGGAGATGATCGTTCTTCACATGAGAGACTGATATGGTTTTGAAGAGTGTTAAATTTATTCAATAAACAGTACATATCCTCATTTCTTTCACAAACAACTAAGATATCGTCCACATATCTCTTTTAAAGTGACATGTTTTTGATTAGGTCATCAGTCAAATTTGCAACATGTGCCATGAACACATCGTCCTAGTGGACTACGCATAGCAACCCCAACAATATGGCGAAAAAATTCACCTTCAAAAGTGAACTGAACTTTGTGAGTACATAATAATAGTAAATCTTTAACAATTTTTAAAGGGACACGTAATTTGAGGTTGTTTAAAGATATGTAGTTACATAATATATCGATAGTCTTTTTCAAAGGTATATTTGTGAACAAGGAATTCACATCAAATGAACACATTGTCTTTTACTTGATATTAATATCCCCTAAATGATCGGCTGATTCAAAAGAATCCTTCAGAGAATACTTACATAAACGTCTTCGAATAGGGTCCAACAATTTTGTTAGCCATCTAGCCAGGTTATGTGTACGTGATATGCACGTTGATAAAATTGGACGTAAAGGAATGTTTGGTTTGTGAATTTTAGGTAGTCTATATAAATAAGGGTACTCGGAACCCATAGATTTTAGAAAATTTAATTCCTCTTTATTAATAATATGCATGTGTAGTAATTTTTCTAGGTTATAATTTACTCTTTCTTCTAGTTTGCCAATACTTCCAAATTCAACATCACGCATAAATTCACATTCATCACTGAAGATGGATAACATCTTACTTTTACATCCACATTTATTCATGATAACCACTCCTAAGCCTTTATCAGGTTTTAAACAAGACAATATGTGTATTCAAGACCAGTTTGTTCTCACCTTAAACCTACCCTGGTAATATTGACTTCTTATTATCCAGAATGAGTAGGTTTCAAATTGTGTTCAAATTATTATTATTATTATTTAAAACAGTTGGTCCCTTTGATAAATTTTGATAATGCAATGAGAAGACGAAGTTTATCAGAATTATGTGATATATTAGCGCAATACATTTCGAACAATCTGATCACACATATACTTGTTAAGAGCATTTATATATAAAAATAAAAGGTCAACTAGACAGGTTAAGGGTAAGTCATGACAAAGGAAAAATATTAAAGTACAAAAAAAAACAAATGTGATTACCACTCTGGATAATAAATCAGTATTACCAGGGTAGGTTTAGTGTAAGGACAAATTGTTTTTGAACACACAAAGGGGGTTTTAGTTTCCGTATAGCCAAGGCTTCAATAAACCTTAGTATACGTCCTTGAAGGCTTTTGTATAACACTACAAATGCTGATTTGATGTCGACCTTATGACCCGTCTCAATCAAATGTTTCGCAATGGAGGATGATGTCTGTCTATCCTGTGATCTTATTTGACCATTGGAATCCATTTGTTTTTGCAACCATTTTGGTATGTGTTCACCCATCCTTAATTGCAAATCACGATTGCTCCTCCCTATGTACGTGTTTCCACACATACATGTAAATTGATAGACACAATGGGATGTGACACAATCGCTTACGTGCTGTTTGGGCTTTTGGTGAAACATAGACCTTGTCTTTTCAATAATGACAAGTTGGGCTGCATAAAATGTCCGGTTGATGGCTAATTTAAGTCTCCGTTTCAACATGAGACTATTTGTGTCGCCTCTGAATGGCAACGTAATATAAACTCGCTTTTTGGGTGCCAGAAGCATCATAGATCTAATCGTATTGCAACCCTTCCAGCGGTTTATGAACTTCAAGGGATAACCATTATTCACTAACGTATCAGTCAGGAGCTTCGTCTCGACTTCAATAGTATCACTAGTACAGATACGATTGATTCTACTGAATAAGCTCTTTATTAAACCGCGTTTGTAATGAATAGGGCAGTGACTATGAAAATTAAGGTATTGCCCTGTCCATGTTGGCTTTTTGTAGATAGCACGTTGGATAGAACCATCATCTCTCCTACTGATCAAGACGTCTAGAAAAGGAAGTCTGTTGTTCTTCTCTTCTTCGCATGTAAGAGAAATGTGGTTTTGACTTCTATTGAATTCTTTTAACAAGCGGTTTATGTCATCACCTGTATCCCCTATGATTATTATATCATCAACATATCGTTTATACAATCCCATCTTTTGAATTGAGTTTTCAACTAAATTTTCCACATATCCCATGAACACATCAGCCAACAATGGTCCTAGAGGACTCCCCATAGCTACACCATCTATTTGTCGGAAGTGCTCACCTTCAAAAGTGAATTTTACATTATCTGTACACAATAATAATAAATCTTTAAGAGTGCTGACAGGAAATGGAAGAGGAAGGTTATTCAAAGAAATATAGTCACACAAAATATCAACAGTTTTCCTGAGAGGTACATTTGTAAATAAAGTATTCACGTCGAAAGAGCACATTGTCTTTGTCTTTATATTTATGTTCTTTAAGCAATTAATCAATTCAAATGAGTCAGTCAACGAATACTTACAATATTGATTTCTGATAGGATTTAGTACTTTTGTAAGCCATTTCGCAAGGTTGTGTGTAGGCGACCGACACATTGATAGAATTGGGCGGAGGGGAATATTAGGCTTATGAATTTTTGGTAATCCATATAAATTTGGATATGCCGAACCCATAGGTTTTAATAAGTTATACTCATCCTTATTAATAGCTTTCATGTTTAACAATTTCATAAGATTTGAGTTTACTTTCTTTTCTAATTTACGTAATCCATCGGAGTCAACATCAGCCAAAAATTTGCTTTTATCACTGAGAATGGATTCCATTTTATTTTGGTAATCGGACTTATTCATAATAACAACACCAGATCCTTTGTCGGGTTTAAGTATAATAATATCAGGATTATTTCGCAATTCTTTTAATGATTTGAAGTGGTGAGAAGTTAATATGCTTCTCTGTTTTGGTCCAGAAGAATGAAACTGATGCGCTATATCTACTAGTTTGGCTTTAAACCAACTTTGATTCTCTAAGGACGAAGGGGTTAAAGTACTCAATTGATCATAGAGGTTTTCAAATTGCCCAATTTGAAAACCTCTATGATCAATTGAGTACTTTAACCCCTTCGTCCTTAGAGAATCAAAGTTGGTTTAAAGCCAAACTAGTAGATATAGCGCATCAGTTTCATTCTTCTGGACCAAAACAGAGAAGCATATTAACTTCTCACCACTTCAAATCATTAAAAGAATTGCGAAATAATCCTGATATTATTATACTTAAACCCGACAAAGGATCTGGTGTTGTTATTATGAATAAGTCCGATTACCAAAATAAAATGGAATCCATTCTCAGTGATAAAAGCAAATTTTTGGCTGATGTTGACTCCGATGGATTACGTAAATTAGAAAAGAAAGTAAACTCAAATCTTATGAAATTGTTAAACATGAAAGCTATTAATAAGGATGAGTATAACTTATTAAAACCTATGGGTTCGGCATATCCAAATTTATATGGATTACCAAAAATTCATAAGCCTAATATTCCCCTCCGCCCAATTCTATCAATGTGTCGGTCGCCTACACACAACCTTGCGAAATGGCTTACAAAAGTACTAAATCCTATCAGAAATCAATATTGTAAGTATTCGTTGACTGACTCATTTGAATTGATTAATTGCTTAAAGAACATAAATATAAAGACAAAGACAATGTGCTCTTTCGACGTGAATACTTTATTTACAAATGTACCTCTCAGGAAAACTGTTGATATTTTGTGTGACTATATTTCTTTGAATAACCTTCCTCTTCCATTTCCTGTCAGCACTCTTAAAGATTTATTATTATTGTGTACAGATAATGTAAAATTCACTTTTGAAGGTGAGCACTTCCGACAAATAGATGGTGTAGCTATGGGGAGTCCTCTAGGACCATTGTTGGCTGATGTGTTCATGGGATATGTGGAAAATTTAGTTGAAAACTCAATTCAAAAGATGGGATTGTATAAACGATATGTTGATGATATAATAATCATAGGGGATACAGGTGATGACATAAACCGCTTGTTAAAAGAATTCAATAGAAGTCAAAACCACATTTCTCTTACATGCGAAGAAGAGAAGAACAACAGACTTCCTTTTCTAGACGTCTTGATCAGTAGGAGAGATGATGGTTCTATCCAACGTGCTATCTACAAAAAGCCAACATGGACAGGGCAATACCTTAATTTTCATAGTCACTGCCCTATTCATTACAAACGCGGTTTAATAAAGAGCTTATTCAGTAGAATCAATCGTATCTGTACTAGTGATACTATTGAAGTCGAGACGAAGCTCCTGACTGATACGTTAGTGAATAATGGTTATCCCTTGAAGTTCATAAACCGCTGGAAGGGTTGCAATACGATTAGATCTATGATGCTTCTGGCACCCAAAAAGCGAGTTTATATTACGTTGCCATTCAGAGGCGACACAAATAGTCTCATGTTGAAACGGAGACTTAAATTAGCCATCAACCGGACATTTTATGCAGCCCAACTTGTCATTATTGAAAAGACAAGGTCTATGTTTCACCAAAAGCCCAAACAGCACGTAAGCGATTGTGTCACATCCCATTGTGTCTATCAATTTACATGTATGTGTGGAAACACGTACATAGGGAGGAGCAATCGTGATTTGCAATTAAGGATGGGTGAACACATACCAAAATGGTTGCAAAAACAAATGGATTCCAATGGTCAAATAAGATCACAGGATAGACAGACATCATCCTCCATTGCGAAACATTTGATTGAGACGGGTCATAAGGTCGACATCAAATCAGCATTTGTAGTGTTATACAAAAGCCTTCAAGGACGTATACTAAGGTTTATTGAAGCCTTGGCTATACGGAAACTAAAACCCCCTTTGTGTGTTCAAAAACAATTTGTCCTTACACTAAACCTACCCTGGTAATACTGATTTATTATCCAGAGTGGTAATCACATTTGTTTTTTTTGTACTTTAATATTTTTCCTTTGTCATGACTTACCCTTAACCTGTCTAGTTGACCTTTTATTTTTATATATAAATGCTCTTAACAAGTATATGTGTGATCAGATTGTTCGAAATGTATTGCGCTAATATATCACATAATTCTGATAAACTTCGTCTTCTCATTGCATTATCAAAATTATTATTATTATTATTATTATTATTATCATTATTATTATTATTATTACTCTTATTATTATCCTTGTCTCATCTTACACCCATTTCCAGTCTAGTTGACTTTTTATTTTTATATATAAATGTTCTTAATAATTCTATTACGTGTGATCAGATTATTCTAAATGTATTGCGTTAATATATCACATAGTTCTGATAATCTTCGTCTTCTTATTACATTATCGGAATATAATATAATTTTATGAATAAAACATCATCAGTTTAGGGGTTGTGGAGATTATTAAGTTTTGATTGAGATCATGAACCGATTGATGTTAGATCACCATTGAAAAACTAGAAGAACTGAACGGCCGTTTCCTCCTATTGTGGGACTCCTCAGCAGTGCGCATCCATGATCCCGCTCGCTGGATTCGAACCCACGGCCTTCAGTCTCGCGTGAGAACGCTTAACCTACTGGACCACTGAGCCGGCATCCAATGGAGTTAGTTTCTAACCTCAACCAATCCACGAAGTTGCGCGACCATCTTGCATTGTACTGAGGTAGACAACTGTCTCTACCCGACACGGATTAGCTCCACTGGTCACGACTTCTCACTAGAACTCCGAGAATTTTCTCACGAAGCTAGTCACTAGTGAGCGAGACCGTGGATAAGCAGTGCAATGCTGAGGAGTCCCACAATAGAACGAAGCGGCCGTCCAGTGCTTCTAGGCTTTCAATGGTGATTCTAACATCAATCGGTTCATGATCTCAATCAAAATAACACATTAAATAAACAAATGTTAAATATTATCAACACAATATAATTACGAATAACATTTATTATTTTATTTAATAATTATTTCATAATTTGTACATTGGATTCATATATATTACAAGTATCATCTTAATAATCTGATAATCTGTAATATTAGGGAAATTCTTTTTGTTTTGTTTGTTTTTTTAAAATACAATTTATTTATGAATTTAAAAGAAGAAGAAGAAAACAAAAAATTCACTGAAGAATTAAAAACCACAAAGTTCAGAGAAGGGATCTCCTTTCAACGAATTTATTGTCAAGCTGTACAATCGTGTACATCTATATAAAAACATCTTTTTTTGGAAATAAACATATGAAAAATCAAAGACTCATTGAAAGACAATAATAATAAAAAGATAATAATACATATAATAAAATAATATATTTACCATATTAAAATAAATACATTGACATTAATAAGTATTCTATAGAATTCATACATCTAATTTATTGAAAGTTTCAAAAGATTTTTGTCTATCTCTTTCTTAATCTATCAATGTATAATCGTTAAAGACAATTACATCATAAAAAGTAAAGAAGAAATATTCAAGTAGCTTAAAAATAAATTTCAATTAATTATGCATATAGATTTTATATTGTATGGTATCAATTACTGTACATAAAGAATATTAAATAGTGTTTAATAAAAGGATAACAAAATTCATCAATTCTCAAGCATATTATTTAAATATAGAATATTTTTTTCTTTTGAGCAAATAGTCTTGACAACATACATTTAGATATCTGAATTCTAGAAATGAATTAACAGATAAAAAATAAAGTTGAATCGGTTTTGGAAATAAAAATATATAACAAATAACTTTTTCTGTTATTTTATTTGTTTGAAAGAATGACGGTAAACCAAACAACATTCCGTCTCATAATGGAATTGTATTATTTAGCTAAAAGATTGAGAAAGAAAAATAGTAAATGAAATATACATCTCAAGTTTGAATAGCTTAATAACATAGTCAATAAACACGCAGTGATATTTCTTAAGAATATAATATGATTATATCTCTCATTGAATAAAATTATAATCCCTTGGATCTACATGATGAAGACTAATGTTTAATCTGTTCAATTCAAATTAACTAGTCACTGTTCTCAAACCATCCAGTTTATAGCTACCTAAGTGTACGACTACATTAAATACTCAAAATGCATGAATATAATATTTTGTCAATTCAAGAATCAAAGCTGAAGTTTTACATGAAAAGAATGAATACAAATTAAAAACGGAAGGTAACAAATCATCTATCAATCACATAGTAAATAAACTTACAATTTCTCGAAGAATGCTGAACTCTTAAATACACATATAACTAGACATTTATAAAACAGATATTATTAGTATCATTGTTCGCTTCTAACTAACATTCCCCAAATCACTGGAATTCGAAATACTTTTTATCTCATTCTACAAAAACAAACTAGCAAATTACAACTTCAATTTCACAGCTCCATTTTTACAGACTAGGTTAAAATATATAATTTATTTGCCTAAATGAATAGTATAATTGAAATAAAGTTCAGACGTTTATATTTCTATAACTATCATTCATGAGTACATAACTTTGTGGACGTAGAATGAAGTTCCTTTGCTCACATTAATAGGTTATTGATTTACTGTGAAATTCGCTTCACTCGGGTATTTGACATTTTAAAATTCAAAAATGTATGTATCATTGTCCTTCAGTTAGACGTTTAGAACTAAATATCAAAAAGTGATCATATAAGATATTTGTTATTCTTGTAAAACATTTATTCCGTCTAGATAAAAATGTGTTTTTTATTTATACACGGTTGTTGAAAGATATTTTACATCATACTATTTCTATTCATCCATCATATAAAACCCAATGATATAGATAAATAACAAGCCGAGTAACGTGGAGATATATAAAATATTTAACTGAACATAGTTCAGCACTAAGATCTACACTTTAATATTAGAAGCATTTTTTTTGTTAAACGTTCAGATGATTTTAACTATTTTTTACAATACCCACTAAAATTATTCCACTTGATATTGTTTTACTTGAATCTTCCCATTTATGTTTAGGACTGAAATTGATCAGTCTCTTATCGTCATATGTGCATACTGTGCGTATTGCCTCGATATTGCCTTAATTTACAAGGTAAGTGGATAACGTGATGGCGTTTGAAGCCAAAGATACTGGATTCGAGTCCCAGAGTGGACATCAACTCTGAGATGCAGCTGACGAGTCCCAAATAGGACAAAACGCGCGTCCTGGATTCCACTGCTAGTCACTATCTATCTTTGCTTAGAATTATTACGTTAAACGGTTACAGCCTTTTATATTTACACCAGATGATAAATAGAATTTATGCCATCTAACTTGACATACTGAACTTTAAGAAAAAACAACCCAATAAAAAAAATGAACCCACTAAAACCATTTCATTTCAAAATCATAAAATCATTTTACGTACAAAAGAAAAAAAAGGATTCATTTTTATATTGGTTTGTTCAAGTATTGTAATTTCTGTCATTTAAGACATTATCGAGGCAATCTACACAGGATACACATGTACTAAAAGAGAATAATCCATTCCAGTCCTAAACAACGATAGCAAGATTCAAACAACCAATTTAAATCTAAGTTATAAAAACACAAAATGGAGGGTTAGATTTACTTTGATGAAGTTGGGTCTTTTTATAGTTAGTATAACTATTGATTAATTGAACGTGTTATTTTTCCATGATAAAATAAATGCCTGAACATATTCCTATTTTTACACAAAATACTAGTTGTTTATCGGGCTATTTTATTTGTTCAGATTGAAAATATACATTATTCATTTCAACATAAATAATTTCATAATACTGACATTTAAGTGCTAAAATGTCGACAGGGATATTTGATTTATATTTGGCTATTCTTCTAAATCGCTCACTTGAAAGCAAAACGATAGAAGCTAATGAGGCGTTATTGAAAAGAATATTTTGCTTTCATATATCTGTGTTTTAAATAATAATAATAATATTCAAAATACAAGCATCTAGCCAAATAGCTAAACACATTTTCTCTTATTATTTACTTTACTTATTTATTTGAACATATTAATATTGGTACAAAGGGGCATCGAATACATATGCGTCACACAACTCACTTGATTTTTGTGTGGGCTGTGTATATGCCTGAGTACTCAAACCGAAGCAGGTGGTTTTCTAAGGGGGTCGCGCCGAGAGTCTTCGATCTAAAGGCTTGATCCACAAGGTAGTGGAGTAACGTCAGGAGATACAGTCCCATGGCAGCAGGTGACCAATGATTGGTTCATAGGTCATTTGTTCCTTCAGGATCCTCGAGCCCGTGCGTAAAATCGGTCTGGAATCAGGGTTTTTCAACTCCCCGAAGGGGATCCTGCATGTTAACCAAACCGGTTAAAATCGCTTTTCTTCCTCTCAATTTCGTAAACAACACCCCCACCGCGAGAAAGCAGTGAATAGAACTTCCCTGGCAGTGGCTGTATAGGTGTGGGTATGTGAGAGCATCTCGAGAGGAAAAGCTAACTCTTCCCAACCTCAGCCGCATCAGGGCATTTGGGGGCTTTCTCTTATTAGAAACATAAAATTATTTTTAAAATCTTTCTTAATGATAAAAACAAGATTCATTTAATCAGACAGGAGCCCTTAAATCAAAAAGATTGATTTTCCTAAATTGTTTACATTTATAAGATCCCTACATTTTGTCTGAGTTGCGGATTGCATTTATAAAAAAGTGGTGTGAATATTTTTGCCTAAATCTTATTTCTAAACTTAGATTGTTAAATATTTGAGAAAAATATTTACATTTTCAATGTGTTGTTTTTGTTTATGAATTCTCCTACAATTATGACAAAAAGCATTGTTCCACTTAATTTCAATTTTGTTTAAAATCTTAAATGGATTAATTATGTGGCATTGAACAGCAAAATGTCTAAAGTATTAATAGTGATCTTCAGCCAAATATCCATGCAAATAACCAACATATTCAAATAAATGATATGAAACAAGAAAAAATATGTGGGGGATTTGTCAGTTTATTACCGAAAATCATTCGTTACGTGAAGTATGACAGACTGAATAGCTTAACCAGTTGTGAACGGTATTTATTTGCAATTGAAATAAGCGTACAGTCGTTTTACGCTCTTCCTAAAACCATTGATTCCTATCTAAAGACGACAATCAGTAATAAAATACCGGGCTTTTTTGAATAGTGCAAGCAAAGTTGTCGATAAGAGACTGATCATTTGCAGTGCTAAACATCAATGGTAAGGTTAAAACAAACAATACAAAAATGAATTAAACTTAATTCCGTTGCCCAAGCTAGTGGCTATCTGGACTCGGTAGCTGAGTGGATAATGTGACGACGTTTGAAGTGAAAGGTAATGAGTTTTAGTCCCGGAGTGAGCCTCAACTCTGAGATGCATGTACCTCTAGCTTACGAGTCCCAAATAGGACGAAACGTGCGTCCTGGATTTTACTGTTAGCCACCATCAATCCCTGATTACGAAGAAAATAAATGATTGGTGCCTTTATACGAATAACTCCAATCCATGAAACTGTACGTACTGAATAATAAAAAAGTAAATACACAAATAAAGTGTATGATTTAATCAATTAAATGTCAGCGATTACGAGTTTCTCGGAGTTTTAAATGTTTCACTGTTTCCACCTTTTTTAGGAATCAGAAAATTAATAACTTAAGAAGTTCATACATAAAGGAATCAGCACACAAATAAAACAAGAATGCATGTGTAGTCGACAGAATTGTTATTAATGTATTTATGATATAGAGGTGAATTGATAAAAAACACATAAAAGAACGTGTAATGCAGTAAAATTGATACTGAATGTTAAAAGTGAAGTATCTCAAATATTTGATGCATTTTTGTTGTAACCAATTCAATTATTTTTTCAGTCTAAGTTAATTTGGTCAGTTTTGTAGGAATACAGTACTATTCCCATGAATACCTTCCAGTGTCGCTAAGTAAAGTTACAACCAAAAACAGTCTAATTATTCAAACTCTCGTTTAAACAGGCAAGTCAGAAGTAAACCATTTAAGGATTGAACAAAAGGCAAAAGTTACTGACTTAGGAAATAAATATAAAACTTAATTATGTGAACGAAGAATGTTCTTTTTTTAATAATTTCTCATCAGGTTCTACAATTATCATATCCAAATTAATAATCCATAAAATTGGCCAGGTTTAAGGCAGAGTACAACATTTAAAATAATAACATGTGAATCAAGAATTGTTTGTCATATCAAATCAAATTAAATCGTTAATATTGTGACAAGTAATATGAAGTGTTAACTTGAACCAGTTTATAAGTGAAATGAAATTGTGAGATTAATGATCAGAATAAATATGGTAAACATGGGGTGTGAGAGAGAATAATGTAATTACAAATCAGAAATTACTTAATATGTAGAATAACGTGAATTAGGTCAGATATTGTATATAGGGCTGGATGCTGAATAAATTTCTCAAAAAGGTTAGCAAGTGTAGTAATAATAATCACGATGATAATAATAACATAAAACTGAATCTGTGTATCCAAATTAAGTAGATTTAAACTCTATTAATACCTTGATACGGTATAGTGACAAGAGATTCATATTCATTTGTACTTTATAGAGACTACAATACACATAGTGTACTTTTCTTTTTTTATTTTGAAGTTCGGTATATAACTTTATTTAATTACATTGATCATGAACACTGGAACACCTTACTTAGCCCGTTTCTTGTTTTTACTATATCGTACTAAAATCAAATGAGTTGAATTCACGCACTATGTATCCTATAGTTCTGATTCTTATTCTCACTGTCTTATTTCACTTGCAATCAAATTCAGGTATACATTAAACAAAATCAACCTATTGTTTACAAATGTCAGCAAAATAATCCAATCTACAAGTTGGAATTCATTTTCTGTACTTTTTTCAATACATTTGTACAAAAATTTGGCAATACATAGCATTGCTTATATATTATTCATTCTTTTTTCTATTATTTTACAGCACAGAATTGTATGAATCAAACGGCGTCCCAAAGAACTTCCTGTATGTTTCAAAATGATACTAATAAAACCAATCATGAATTTCGATAAATAATAAACTTAACTATGTTATCTCTGATCTATAACATGAATTAAGTTGTCTCTGTGTGCATTTAAATATGTTCAATATCTTTTATTATTTTTATGTATTTAAAAATATTTAACCTAAGTTACATGATTGAATTTTAGATTAAAAACATAACGCTGTGAAGCATTTATCTTGACTTGTAAACAATTCACAATAATTAAATATATTACATTCATAAGAATAAATAGTTAGCCTCAATATTATTAATGAAAGATTTACAAGTAGTGATGTCAATCAAGCTAGAATAAATAATACTGAAGATAGACTCTTGAGAAGATTTCCAAATAATATTATATAACATTTAAATACAGTTCAGAAGTCTTCAATATCCCTCAATCTGTTTACAAGTCAGATCATCCTATTAATTTCTTTCATCATTTTGTTTATACCAGATGGTAGGTGAAAGGTAGTGAAACGCTAAACAGACTACCTGCGAAGTTCTATTAAATAACATTAATCTACAGTTACATGTTAGTTGATTCCCTTTGAAAAATAAAACATATCTCTATAATGTGGTATAGTAAAACAAATAATCATTCATCTTACAAACAAACATAGTAAAATTATTATATACACTGTGTTATATAGCCATAAAGAGAATGTGAATTTAATTTTGAAGAAAATATGTTTATATTTCCAGATAAACTAGCTTAGTAATCTTATGCTAATCTCATATGATACAAAACAGAAAAGTATGATCATAAAACAGGATGATTATTACAAGTTAGCTTTTCTATTAAATTATATGATTGACAATTGATGATTAAAATGAAGTTTATAAACATAGTTACTTGAAAATAACCAAGAAACCAAACAGTATATGAAATTTAAAAACAAAAAACAGTTTTCTAAGAAATGACAATAACGAAACTCTACTACATTAAATATTTATTAAAATGATTTTCCTATACATTGAATCATTGTTTCACAAACTGTGAATGACATAAACTGCAGCTAATTATACATTCACCTAATGATTTATAAGATGTAAAGATTAATATTCTATTGTGTAATAATTTAGAATTTTTAAGTAACAATTTAAAAATAATAATGATATGTTAGTAACATAAAAAAAATTTTATGGATTAAGTTTTCAATTAGTCACATACCTGAAATTACTTTACTGATGAACAGATTACAACACGTTCACATTAAATCTAGAGTAGTCAATGAAAAGGCTTCTTTTTGTTTACATGACAATGTTAAATATGTTGTATGGAGAACAAAAGAGTTCATTTATTTAACTTTTTATAAATCTAATGCTGATAAATAACCATTTTCTGAAAGTAATAACAAAATTCCACTGAAATCAAATCCAGTTTAACCCAGTATTAAATAATGTATAACATGAATATAAAACATGGTTCGTTTTTCTCGAGATATCCTGAAAATATGTTTTGATTGAATGAAATGGAGCGAATAAATAATTATAGACTGAAAATATTAAAAAAACAGACCAAATTCTTTAAAACTACAAAGTGCAAACAAGCTATTACTTTGAGTCATATGGAGCAAGTTACATAAGTGACAGTTGAAGATCATAGTGTGCTGGAAAACTTTTTCTCATTGTGAGACTCTATAAGCATGTACATCATTATTCTATTCCAAAATCGGGATCACGACACTTGGTTTACATTCTTTTTATATTTCAAAGAATCGTTTGAAGTATGATCCGTTGTTATGTTCGCTCAGTTCGTCATGTAAAAGTATGTTAGTTACAATATGTAATAGACCTTAAATGACGTAATTTAAAGACTTGATCTTGATAATATTTTGAAGAGAATACAAGACAATAAAATATGGTCTTTCAAAGATAAATTAAAATGAACATTCCCTTAAAGATTCCCCAGTAAACATACATATATATCACTACTATACAGTTGATTTCTTATCAGACCGTATCATTATTTATCTACAGATAATTTAAGCCGATAAAAGATCTTCCAGTTTTATAATATTATTTTCTAGCTAAGCGCTTGGGTGATAAGAAAAATGATGACATTTGAACAACAACAAATTACTGTAACACCTATCACTCAAACGCTCTAAGAAGTCTTTCATCACTCTCGTAAGTGACCATCATGATGAGAAAATACCAAAGGAGAGAAACACAAAAGTTTCATCTATGAAATATTGTGTTAATTTTATTTCGGTTATTTGTGTGTTCTGAAGAAGTGATTAACATCAAGTCACGAAATGTCAGAAATACAATTTGCTACTCATTGGGATATCACAAAAAATATATTTATCATTAACTTTCTACCTAATTCTAAATTTATTTGAAAATATCAAGTCCAACCACGGCAGTGTATCCAGTTTACATGTGGAAATTGGGGATTTTAGTTAGATAAACGAAACATGTAATTTTGTGAAATGTATCCAGAAAAAACTTTTTGATTCAGAGAAATACCGTGATTGTATGTGGAAACAATATAATGTATTCATGACCTACTGGATTGAATATTGTTCATATCATGGAATTATAAAAACCAGGAATTATCATAACTCATAGCAGAATAGATGTAGCTTTTGAAGACAACATAGAATGAAACGAACTTAATAAATCAGACAAAATAGTAAAAAACCAGCTATAAAGTGAAATAAAAAACCAGCTACTTGACAAAGCTATAGTAACAAGCTTTATGATCTCTTATATCACCAAGTAGTAGCAATGAATCTATACATCCAGTGACGTCAACATGATAATCACCGAAAACCAAATGGCACTCAACAGCCACTTCATCACAGTTTAGACTGTTACTTGGTATAAACCAACAACCTATCACAGGATACAACCAGTAAAGAAACGACTTGTTATTCAGCAGGAGTCTACCTCCAAACAATCACATAAATAAATGAGGCTAGATTAATAGATTCGTATAACACTAAACAAGGAAGAATCTCAATATGAATACATCAATGATTACTCATCAAATAAACTTCGAAAATTGAAATCATAAATGTAATATCTCTGAATAAAACTTATAGTAACCAGAGGTAGTTGTGACAATCTTGAGATAAATTCAAAGAGGGACAGACTTAAGAAGTAATTGTTAAGTTCACTCTTATTCACGAATAATGAGATGACTGTAAGAATTTCCCCCACCATTGCTGTTTGAACCTTCATATAATGTAAAATTCATATCTAACAATAATATTCTTAAAACCATTCATATATGAGAGCTTTAAAGTTTATTGTAAGTAACTCTATATCTATAGATTCGCGTCAACACTTGTCTCGATTCCGGTAGTGGGCATATTGCATTACATGAGTTACTAGTAATAAAACATTAATATGATTCGAAATTATGTGATACTTCCAAGACCGTAATCAAATAACTTCATGAAATCGGTTCCCTTAATAAATGTTTGTAAATCAAGAATGATGAACATTGTGTAGTGAATTGAGTTCACTTCTTTTTGTGAACAATAAGTCAATCACATACATACTGATTTGCGCAAATAAATGAAATGTTTTACGATTGTAATTTAATCTGTAACACGTAAAAAATTCATTTGGTTCACTAGTGAGAAGAACGCATTGTAAATACTTTCTACTTTCATACAAGTTTAATACATAAATCGAAGGATTAAACCAAAATGAGATCATAACATAATCGGACATAAGAAACATGTTCAAGTCAACATAATTACGATAGACAAAGTCGTGTAAGTGGTAGTAGTTACTAAAAAGTACAATATTGGATTAATTTTAATAATGATAATAATAAATTATTAGTGATAATATTATTTTTAAATGGCATGAAAAAAGAGAAAGTAGTTGCATATCCAAATTGATAAGGAGTTAAATATTTTATTGAATAATGGTGAAATAATATGACTAATTGTAATAACTATTAATTGAAAATGATATTAAAACTGAACTAAAATGAACAGTCCAAATGTTGTGATTAAATAAAGACGAGGCCAAGCAAATAAAACCAATAAGATAAAGGGAAGGGAAGCTCAACATTCAGTTGATCATCATGGCAGCGCCAGGTGAAACAAAAGTTTTAGAGGACGAAAACCGGGTGATTTTTGACAGTTGAATGTACAATTAAATAATAATTTATAATTTTATTAGGTAACTTATGCATTAATAGTATTTGAAATGATTTTCTCGCCAAAATGAAATTTTATTCATTTTTACTTTAAACAACGGTCTTACACTGCAATTAAACTTGACTGGAAAAAGAACCTAGAATATGCTGTACAGCCTTGAACTCAATGAATGCTTCCTAGAAAAGAAAAAAATTACATTACTCCGTATTCATTACGCGAGTCAGGCGAACAAAATAATGATTATCATCTTTCTAAAAAATACGAGGATCGTTTACTAGTCCATATTTCCCAATTATTTGTTTTGTTTTCAAGATATAAAAAACACTTATTGCATATCAAGTATTTTAAAAAAGTTGAAATTTACAAACAGAATTAATAATGATGAAAAAACTGAGCGAAATAACAAAACTTGGGGACATTGAACATAACTATGTTTTTTTTCTAGATCGAATAGTATAAATAGCAGAGAGCTGGATTCAGAAAGTTGACCAACATGAACGATCAAAGTATAAACCTGAAAGTTATAGAATTGTTTTCATACAAATAATGAACCTTTGTCTGTACTTTTCTTATTGAAGCCGAAAATTTTTGAGTTCGATTGCTTCCAAGGTACTGGCAAAGCTAGACTTCCATAATACAATTAAAAAGCTGTAGAGTACAAAACAGAGTGGTGCAGCATCCAATAAGTGGTTGTAGAAGATCTTAGCAAATATAAATGACAGCAACTAAACAGTTATACTTAAAAATCCTGAGTCTAGTTATCATGCTATATATTGAAACGATTCGATGTGGAATGTAAGCTGTAATTAACATAGGATTTTGAGCATACATATTGCTTCAGCTTGCCTTACTATATCGAGATGAAATTCTCAAAATTGGTTTGTAAAAATACAGAAAACTATGAGCTAGCTCAGAAACCTAGGACATAAAGCAGAAACAAGTGAGTGCACCTGGGCAATTCAAACCGATTCTATGTCTTAATATATAGAGTCTCCAAAGATTAGTTGTGGTAATTGCGTTAAACTCAGCTAGGCAATCTGCACATAACCAAAAGGCTTGGACGAACAGTCAATAAATACGTAGATCTATGAAACGTCTAGATTTGATAACATATGGGATTTTTAAGGCTTATATGTCCAGGAAGACGGAGGCTGTCAATAAAAACTAGACGTTCAAACTACAATCGGACGAAGATTGACCACCGAATTATATGATATTAAAGCAAGTGGAAGGATGCATAGAAGGATAATTAAGCAGCAATTAAATCTATGGGAAAGAAAGAACCATGAAGATCAGTAGCATGAAAAATGAGAAAAGTCTACAATAAGTCTCACAAACTGAACTCAGAATGATGACTAGTAGAACACATATTACACTATCATAGGAACAAATACCAATATATAGGAATCTGAAAATTGTTTCGTTTTGAGACTTTATAGCACTACAAATCAGCCTTTTTTCTTAGGCGTTTCTTATCTTGAACTATGGTAGATCGACGTCCCGGAGGATGAACATTAGGTTTTCCCTATTAAAAGATATAAACCCTACGCCGAAAGGGAGTGACTACAGCACTGATTGGACAGGAACTTAGTAGAAATATAAGAGAATCCTGGGTATTTTCATAAACCCATTTAATCTGTGGGAGAACAGAAGGCTCGACACCTCGTTTGAGAGCCCTTCTGGAATAACCGTTTCAACTGTTGAAACGTCACCACTAAAGCTACGGACTACACCAGCTAGCCCAGTACCTGTAACTTACATGACATATTCTTATTATATGGTCAAAGTTTCACATTAGCTACTGATATGCTAGATGTGCCACAACGATTCATGTCATTGCTCGATATCTTTACCCATTATATTTAGTATTAATCATGAGGGTTAGAGTTTCCCACTTACAATGAATAACACGATAAATGATGATGTAAATTAACTCTACATTTTAAGACAGAGCTTAGGTTGAACTACGGTAGAATGGTACAACCAACGTTACTCAAGTACTGATTGTTTCATTAAGTCTTTTCCAATTTAATTTCTTTGTAAACACTATCGAAAATATCATAAATCCTAGAATAAGTAGATCTAGTTTGCAGATGGATTACTATAATGAACAAATCAAATAAAAACCTAAGATGCATACATTTGTGCCACAAGTCAATATGAAAATTCATATCATGATGCTGAACAACAAGTGGGAAGAAAGTAGATATGGGGTTATTACATAATGTCATCAGATGATATAAATTTATTTAGAGAATACAAAAGCCAATGGACAATTCACTTAAACATTTGTTTTGTTTTAAAAAAATCTCTAAACACTACGAGAAGTCAAACTATTCACATCAGAGTATAAGTCTTTTAACTACAGTAATAAATGGAAAGAAAGAGATATCATGTGCTAATTAAATAACAGTAGATGCACTGAATGTTTGCCAGAGTATTTCGTCCTGGTTACACTAATTCTAGTACAATGAACACGTTTTGAATATGATCACATTGATATTCCGAAATTATATATAGCCCGGTGAGACGTTAAAATGCTTATCTCAGAGAAATATGTTTCGACACTTGGGCATGTGAAAGTTTAAAGAGAACTCATAGCGATCATAGTAAAGGCATTTTATTTTAATATTTAGGTACTGATAGTTTTTAGTAGTAGGAATTACTTTTTAAATGTCAATATTGCATTAACTGTTTCTGATCAGCAATATTTCAAATGAGATACAACTGGTTTTATTTTATTTGCTACGATATAACACTATCTTGCTTGATAAACTGTCTGTCCAGCTGGTTTTCGGCACCAAAAATTATTTAGATATTATTACAGCCAGTTGATCAGTAATTAGTCTATATCACTGTACAACAGTTTGAACAATGAGATTACTAACTGTGCGTCTACACTGCTACATAAGTTAGATTCAGTTGAACTGAATTTATAAAAAATATGATAATTTAGGGTTTGAAAAAGCTTTGATAAATTTAGTAAGTAATTAGGCCAACTCAATATTGTTGCTTAAGTGACAAATCTTACAGGAATATGAGCTACACTGAAGTGGAAGATTAAGGAATAAAGTTAATCTAACATGGAATGAAATACAAAAATAAAATGTCGTTAGAAATAGTTGATAAGGAGAAAAGACATGGTCAACGAAAACTATTCCTTCAAAGAGTAAAAATAATAAAGAAAAAATTAAACTCAGAATGATGACTAGTAGAGCCCATATTACATTATCATAGAAGCAAATATCAACATATAGAGGTCTGAAAATCGTTTCTGCCACTGCTACTTTTTGAACGATTACTACACGTGGTAACATTAAAGGTAGTTGTGAGAAATGTACATCCACAAAGTCAAGACGAAGTAAAGTGGCACAATATAGAACTTCACATTCGGAAACCAATTACCAGCTACTCTAATCGGAAGATTAGTTTTGCAGGTCATTTAATAGGCAAAGACAAGTATGCATACTAATTTCAAAGACCAGTAACACAGTTGTCCATAAAGATGGTGAGTTTTATAGAATATAAACTTCAAGATAGATGTTTTAAACCAACTTATGTTAGCAACACATGAAGAATCAAAAAGATAATCTGGAAAATTACAGAACAAAATGACAGAATGTAGTCAGATAAAGCTTTGGATATAATTTAGAGAAAACTAACGGGCGGTGGCTCCAGTTGTAAACAATCAACATGATATACGTGACTAAGATTAAAGTGTCGGTTTGGAAACTCATCTCTTACCATACAAAATATTAGTAAATTATTTTTATATTGGCATATTATAGTAGAATTAACAATAAAATGTGGCCTAATCTATATCTTTATGTTTTAATCGCAATGAATCTATTTTTAAATATAAGTACAGCAGTACATTTGGTCCCTAGATAGAAGACATTGACTCCATACTTTTGGCTACCTTCAGGTCACGTGTCATCAACGTTATAATGAAAGATCCAGTGACAAGTACCTTGACCGACATTTATGTCAAAAAGATACAAATGTTTAAAAGGACGTTCCCAGGTGGTATGACAGTGAATTATAGTATAAGTTTGCTCTGTACCTGCACACATACGACCATTGATGGAAGATGCCTGTGACATTCAAGACACTACAAACTACTTATTATTAGTCAATGCCTTCACCGCTATATATTGATAACACGCAACAAATCTATCCATCGAATCCTTTATTTTAACTTCTTACACTTTGAGTCCTTTCTTGCGGTATATTTAGCAAACTAATCTCTTTATGACTATGATATCGTAAGGTTCTTTGCAGTTGCATTGAAGAACCACTTGAACTGACATTCAAAACGGATTATCGGCAAGTCTAACTAGAATTTCGAAACACAATATTTAAATATTTATTAATTAGACAGTTTTTATTCAGAATTATCACTAACAAAATCCACGCTAATGTAAAACGGCTGAAGAACTCTCCCTAGTCTTAGTCCCCTAAGATGGTCATGAATAATCCGTGAGTAAATAAGTGAAACCAAAGCTCAAAATCCCGTGAAGGTATATAACTTTGAAAGCTGTATCAGCATAAAAGCTTTGCTATCAGATATGTTCTAATTGCTTTGTATTCCCTGATAGCAAGTACTAATTGTGAGTAATTCTAACATATGTCAGAATAACAACGTCACTGTGATGTCTTGCACTCAAAGAGTAAGAAACGACAAGAATGTTTGTAGCCCTCTCTGTCTTTACGGACCGGTAAACTTCCACAATCTGTTTTGAAGACGTTATATGCAAATGGTGGAAAACTAGAAATATCAACTGCTCATCAATACACAAAATCGAAAATTCGCTTAATGTGAGTCGCTTCCTTGGGAACAGTAAACGTAGATGACGTGCTTCAAGCCAGATACCTAAACAAGTTTGTCTATTTTAAAATGATGTTGACATGAGTTGGATCAAACCCAGAAATTACTATAATTCAAAAAATTCAAACACCTTGTTGGCCTTGCTTCTCGACATGACCGTGTAACATCTTTAGTCTTTACAATGTCAAAATCAACTATTTTACCTCAAAGAAACTTGTTGAAATATTTTGTGCTGAGAATTCTATGTTGTAGCGAAATATAATATTGAATAAAACCATAAATAAATAAATAAATGTTTGAGAGAAATGAGCCTATATGCGATAAATTAAAACAATAGTTCACCGTTGATCTGTCAAATGTACTTGCGAAATAGGCTCTGAAAAGCCGGTTAGAAGATATGAAATGCCATGTTCTTTGAATCAAATCAGATCTACGCGTAGACTACAGAACGAGTGATCAATGTAGGGGAAATCTTTCTCTTGATCAATATTGGTCGACCGAACCGTCCAAATAATATATTTATATGGCCATGAAGGTACTCTAAATAGTCTAGGGATGTTTCAATAGAATTTGATTTTAAGGAGCATTGGGCTTCATGATTCGGTCACCAAAACGTGCGTACAACGCTCCTCATCCATCAATTTAAATTCAGTCAATGAGTTCCTCATATAGATCTATGATTACTGAACCTTACTAAACAGGTTAAGGGCAACCTAATTATCTGCGTTGATGAGTATAAAGTTAGTAAAATAAAGCACAAAATTTATAATCAGAATGACCCGATGCTTGTACAAAATAATGTTCACTCTTTGTGGGGCGTGATACGTAATCTACTATTCACGATGGTAAGGTAATCATCTACAGATATCGTATCAAGAACGAAAACCGATGAGATATAATTCAGATAAGGCAAGTCGTAAAAAAATTTAGTATACAAACCATGGTCTCCTGAGAGAAAAAAGTTAAATCCACTTAAAAACAACATCCAGACGTAGTTGGTCTAAATGTGAAAAGCTACTTGTTTTACCAGGAATCGTCTAAGCAATGCTATGAAAGTACTTCCTGTCGAAGCAGTGGTTAATGGTTAGTTACTATGATGTCTTTAGGAGTTGTTGATCAAAGCAACATGTTAAGGTTTCCTTACAGCTCATAAATGATGATTTTTAAATAGTAACCTCGTGAAAATGCTTCTCAACTTACGTGGTACGCAGACAGCTCAAACTTGATAGCTAGTCAAAATATTAATGAAGCGAGAAGTTTGTTAACTCAAAATATAAAACTTACGAGGTGATTTCTCGCAGGCCAAACAATGTCCGTTTATAATATCGTCCAACGAATATGGAATTTCAGTAAGTTTTTCTTGTTGTAAATTTAAACCAGAGCCTGATATTTTTAGGTGCTCGGCACATCTTAACACATATTCCGGAAGTTTAGTTGTCCATAAATCATGGACAGTGAATCCTGCCTTTGCAGGAGCTATCCAGGCTTGCTTTTTGTCTGCAAACCTGGTCACTCGAAATCTTGACTGTGGAGATAAAGCTTTAAGATCATCCTCTGTAAGTTCTACCGGAGTCGGAGACATTTCAGCGTTTTCAGAGCGTTTTAGGAGAGATTTAGACGAACTTTTTAGGGGTCGCTTTTTGAGTTCTGCATCGCTTTTCATATGCTTCAATCTCTTTCTAGGTAGTTTTTTAGATATGGTGATACTTTTCGCCTTCTTTGTCTCAAGACTGGCTGATGTTGAAATAGGAGGATAACTCTCCTGGAAATTTTTCTCAGAAGTTGGTGAGACCTTATTTTCTGAGTTGATTTTTTCATGCCGAACGCTTAACAACACAAACCCTGGTCTCGTACGGCCTCGTATACTCTCAACTATGTCGTTGCTTGGCTCAGAAGGAAAATCCAGAGAACCTCTCCGTATACAGTGATCTATGTCCTTCATCGTAAATGTTTGAGCAGTTGGTCCACCTGAGGACGCATCAGGCACGGCTTGGCTGGATGGGAATGTATCTTCCGTAGAATTATCTTGTTGAACAGAAAATGGATATAAGACGATTGGTTGACTCGGGTATGCTACGGTGACTGGACTTCCTTGGGTTGGATGACTGATGTCGTCCCTTGGAGTTATGTGTAAAGACAAACCACTTTCGCCCTCAAACTTGGCTTTTACAGGGACCAAAAATGTCGACATATCTGAATTCTCGTTATTTACGGTTGAAACTGGGTTGGAACCTGCATCAAAGTCGGAGCTTTTGACAAAACAGGGCTGTAATTTAGAATTTTGAGACTCATTATTGGAGTCTTTAGTTAATACAAGTGTATCTTTAAGTGAGTTATAATGTTCGGCAAGCTGCAACTCAATTAACTTTTGAAGCAACAGGAGTTGAAGGTGTTTTTGAGCATTTGTGTCCACATTGCTCGAACTCTGGCTCGGCATATTGTAAGAAACATCATTGATATGGTTTTGCATACTCGGAATGTTTATCTGGTTTAATTCAGCATCATTTGCACTCAATTCTGAGTTTGGAAAAATGAAGCCATGGCATATTGGATGGCTGTAACTCTGCGTATCACCGCCTACAGTCTCATTAGAGGCACATGCACGTTGTAGCGACAAAGGCACATTTGTGGGATTTAATGGCATATATATCACATCATTTGTAGGAATAAGCAAATTAGGTGAAGATTCGAGGGGATATGCATTGAAAGTTGGTTGTTCAGAGGAACCACTTAGACCTTCTTTAAAAGGATCCACACTTGGTTTGCGAATATCGAAGCTATTTAAGCATGAGTTTTGTGAAGAGGCTGTCATCATAAGACCTAAGTGAAATCCAATGACTAATTTCAAATGTGTGCAAAATTTAGAATTGATTGAATTAACGTGAACAAACAAGCTTCCACACTTGTAAGTTCAATCAGTCCAGATAGAAGTAAAAGAAGCTTCTATCAACACGCGAAATTAGTCAACAGTATATTGACTGAATTCCTGATGTCTTAAATCTTTTCATTTCAAAAAGGAATCCTCTCTCCGTCATTTTACTAATGTGATTTTGCATACATCAAAGTTATCAATGAATTTTCGCACATCCTTTTTTTTTTCAACTGGACTGATTGAACTTACAAGTGTGGAAGCTTGTTTGTTCAAGTTAATTCAATCAATTCTAAATTTTGCACACATTTGAAATTAGTCATTGGATTTCACTTAGGTCTTATGATGACAGCCTCTTCACAAAACTCATGCTTAAATAGCTTCGATATTCGCAAATCAAGTGTGGATCCTTTTAAACTATCAGTACCTAAATATTAAAATAAAATGCCTTTACTATGATCGCTATGAGTTCTCTTTAAACTTTCACATGCCCAAGTGTCGAAACATATTTCTCTGAGATAAGCATTTTAACGTCTCACCGGGCTATATATAATTTCGGAATATCAATGTGATCATATTCAAAACGTGTTCATTGTACTAGAATTAGTGTAACCAGGACGAAATACTCTGGCAAACATTCAGTGCATCTACTGTTATTTAATTAGCACATGATATCTCTTTCTTTCCATTTATTACTGTAGTTAAAAGACTTATACTCTGATGTGAATAGTTTGACTTCTCGTAGTGTTTAGAGATTTTTTTAAAACAAAACAAATGTTTAAGTGAATTGTCCATTGGCTTTTGTATTCTCTAAATAAATTTATATCATCTGATGACATTATGTAATAACCCCATATCTACTTTCTTCCCACTTGTTGTTCAGCATCATGATATGAATTTTCATATTGACTTGTGGCACAAATGTATGCATCTTAGGTTTTTATTTGATTTGTTCATTATAGTAATCCATCTGCAAACTAGATCTACTTATTCTAGGATTTATGATATTTTCGATAGTGTTTACAAAGAAATTAAATTGGAAAAGACTTAATGAAACAATCAGTACTTGAGTAACGTTGGTTGTACCATTCTACCGTAGTTCAACCTAAGCTCTGTCTTAAAATGTAGAGTTAATTTACATCATCATTTATCGTGTTATTCATTGTAAGTGGGAAACTCTAACCCTCATGATTAATACTAAATATAATGGGTAAAGATATCGAGCAATGACATGAATCGTTGTGGCACATCTAGCATATCAGTAGCTAATGTGAAACTTTGACCATATAATAAGAATATGTCATGTAAGTTACAGGTACTGGGCTAGCTGGTGTAGTCCGTAGCTTTAGTGGTGACGTTTCAACAGTTGAAACGGTTATTCCAGAAGGGCTCTCAAACGAGGTGTCGAGCCTTCTGTTCTCCCACAGATTAAATGGGTTTATGAAAATACCCAGGATTCTCTTATATTTCTACTAAGTTCCTGTCCAATCAGTGCTGTAGTCACTCCCTTTCGGCGTAGGGTTTATATCTTTTAATAGGGAAAACCTAATGTTCATCCTCCGGGACGTCGATCTACCATAGTTCAAGATAAGAAACGCCTAAGAAAAAAGGCTGATTTGTAGTGCTATAAAGTCTCAAAACGAAACAATTTTCAGATTCCTATATATTGGTATTTGTTCCTATGATAGTGTAATATGTGTTCTACTAGTCATCATTCTGAGTTCAGTTTGTGAGACTTATTGTAGACTTTTCTCATTTTTCATGCTACTGATCTTCATGGTTCTTTCTTTCCCATAGATTTAATTGCTGCTTAATTATCCTTCTATGCATCCTTCCACTTGCTTTAATATCATATAATTCGGTGGTCAATCTTCGTCCGATTGTAGTTTGAACGTCTAGTTTTTATTGACAGCCTCCGTCTTCCTGGACATATAAGCCTTAAAAATCCCATATGTTATCAAATCTAGACGTTTCATAGATCTACGTATTTATTGACTGTTCGTCCAAGCCTTTTGGTTATGTGCAGATTGCCTAGCTGAGTTTAACGCAATTACCACAACTAATCTTTGGAGACTCTATATATTAAGACATAGAATCGGTTTGAATTGCCCAGGTGCACTCACTTGTTTCTGCTTTATGTCCTAGGTTTCTGAGCTAGCTCATAGTTTTCTGTATTTTTACAAACCAATTTTGAGAATTTCATCTCGATATAGTAAGGCAAGCTGAAGCAATATGTATGCTCAAAATCCTATGTTAATTACAGCTTACATTCCACATCGAATCGTTTCAATATATAGCATGATAACTAGACTCAGGATTTTTAAGTATAACTGTTTAGTTGCTGTCATTTATATTTGCTAAGATCTTCTACAACCACTTATTGGATGCTGCACCACTCTGTTTTGTACTCTACAGCTTTTTAATTGTATTATGGAAGTCTAGCTTTGCCAGTACCTTGGAAGCAATCGAACTCAAAAATTTTCGGCTTCAATAAGAAAAGTACAGACAAAGGTTCATTATTTGTATGAAAACAATTCTATAACTTTCAGGTTTATACTTTGATCGTTCATGTTGGTCAACTTTCTGAATCCAGCTCTCTGCTATTTATACTATTCGATCTAGAAAAAAAACATAGTTATGTTCAATGTCCCCAAGTTTTGTTATTTCGCTCAGTTTTTTCATCATTATTAATTCTGTTTGTAAATTTCAACTTTTTTAAAATACTTGATATGCAATAAGTGTTTTTTATATCTTGAAAACAAAACAAATAATTGGGAAATATGGACTAGTAAACGATCCTCGTATTTTTTAGAAAGATGATAATCATTATTTTGTTCGCCTGACTCGCGTAATGAATACGGAGTAATGTAATTTTTTTCTTTTCTAGGAAGCATTCATTGAGTTCAAGGCTGTACAGCATATTCTAGGTTCTTTTTCCAGTCAAGTTTAATTGCAGTGTAAGACCGTTGTTTAAAGTAAAAATGAATAAAATTTCATTTTGGCGAGAAAATCATTTCAAATACTATTAATGCATAAGTTACCTAATAAAATTATAAATTATTATTTAATTGTACATTCAACTGTCAAAAATCACCCGGTTTTCGTCCTCTAAAACTTTTGTTTCACCTGGCGCTGCCATGATGATCAACTGAATGTTGAGCTTCCCTTCCCTTTATCTTATTGGTTTTATTTGCTTGGCCTCGTCTTTATTTAATCACAACATTTGGACTGTTCATTTTAGTTCAGTTTTAATATCATTTTCAATTAATAGTTATTACAATTAGTCATATTATTTCACCATTATTCAATAAAATATTTAACTCCTTATCAATTTGGATATGCAACTACTTTCTCTTTTTTCATGCCATTTAAAAATAATATTATCACTAATAATTTATTATTATCATTATTAAAATTAATCCAATATTGTACTTTTTAGTAACTACTACCACTTACACGACTTTGTCTATCGTAATTATGTTGACTTGAACATGTTTCTTATGTCCGATTATGTTATGATCTCATTTTGGTTTAATCCTTCGATTTATGTATTAAACTTGTATGAAAGTAGAAAGTATTTACAATGCGTTCTTCTCACTAGTGAACCAAATGAATTTTTTACGTGTTACAGATTAAATTACAATCGTAAAACATTTCATTTATTTGCGCAAATCAGTATGTATGTGATTGACTTATTGTTCACAAAAAGAAGTGAACTCAATTCACTACACAATGTTCATCATTCTTGATTTACAAACATTTATTAAGGGAACCGATTTCATGAAGTTATTTGATTACGGTCTTGGAAGTATCACATAATTTCGAATCATATTAATGTTTTATTACTAGTAACTCATGTAATGCAATATGCCCACTACCGGAATCGAGACAAGTGTTGACGCGAATCTATAGATATAGAGTTACTTACAATAAACTTTAAAGCTCTCATATATGAATGGTTTTAAGAATATTATTGTTAGATATGAATTTTACATTATATGAAGGTTCAAACAGCAATGGTGGGGGAAATTCTTACAGTCATCTCATTATTCGTGAATAAGAGTGAACTTAACAATTACTTCTTAAGTCTGTCCCTCTTTGAATTTATCTCAAGATTGTCACAACTACCTCTGGTTACTATAAGTTTTATTCAGAGATATTACATTTATGATTTCAATTTTCGAAGTTTATTTGATGAGTAATCATTGATGTATTCATATTGAGATTCTTCCTTGTTTAGTGTTATACGAATCTATTAATCTAGCCTCATTTATTTATGTGATTGTTTGGAGGTAGACTCCTGCTGAATAACAAGTCGTTTCTTTACTGGTTGTATCCTGTGATAGGTTGTTGGTTTATACCAAGTAACAGTCTAAACTGTGATGAAGTGGCTGTTGAGTGCCATTTGGTTTTCGGTGATTATCATGTTGACGTCACTGGATGTATAGATTCATTGCTACTACTTGGTGATATAAGAGATCATAAAGCTTGTTACTATAGCTTTGTCAAGTAGCTGGTTTTTTATTTCACTTTATAGCTGGTTTTTTACTATTTTGTCTGATTTATTAAGTTCGTTTCATTCTATGTTGTCTTCAAAAGCTACATCTATTCTGCTATGAGTTATGATAATTCCTGGTTTTTATAATTCCATGATATGAACAATATTCAATCCAGTAGGTCATGAATACATTATATTGTTTCCACATACAATCACGGTATTTCTCTGAATCAAAAAGTTTTTTCTGGATACATTTCACAAAATTACATGTTTCGTTTATCTAACTAAAATCCCCAATTTCCACATGTAAACTGGATACACTGCCGTGGTTGGACTTGATATTTTCAAATAAATTTAGAATTAGGTAGAAAGTTAATGATAAATATATTTTTTGTGATATCCCAATGAGTAGCAAATTGTATTTCTGACATTTCGTGACTTGATGTTAATCACTTCTTCAGAACACACAAATAACCGAAATAAAATTAACACAATATTTCATAGATGAAACTTTTGTGTTTCTCTCCTTTGGTATTTTCTCATCATGATGGTCACTTACGAGAGTGATGAAAGACTTCTTAGAGCGTTTGAGTGATAGGTGTTACAGTAATTTGTTGTTGTTCAAATGTCATCATTTTTCTTATCACCCAAGCGCTTAGCTAGAAAATAATATTATAAAACTGGAAGATCTTTTATCGGCTTAAATTATCTGTAGATAAATAATGATACGGTCTGATAAGAAATCAACTGTATAGTAGTGATATATATGTATGTTTACTGGGGAATCTTTAAGGGAATGTTCATTTTAATTTATCTTTGAAAGACCATATTTTATTGTCTTGTATTCTCTTCAAAATATTATCAAGATCAAGTCTTTAAATTACGTCATTTAAGGTCTATTACATATTGTAACTAACATACTTTTACATGACGAACTGAGCGAACATAACAACGGATCATACTTCAAACGATTCTTTGAAATATAAAAAGAATGTAAACCAAGTGTCGTGATCCCGATTTTGGAATAGAATAATGATGTACATGCTTATAGAGTCTCACAATGAGAAAAAGTTTTCCAGCACACTATGATCTTCAACTGTCACTTATGTAACTTGCTCCATATGACTCAAAGTAATAGCTTGTTTGCACTTTGTAGTTTTAAAGAATTTGGTCTGTTTTTTTAATATTTTCAGTCTATAATTATTTATTCGCTCCATTTCATTCAATCAAAACATATTTTCAGGATATCTCGAGAAAAACGAACCATGTTTTATATTCATGTTATACATTATTTAATACTGGGTTAAACTGGATTTGATTTCAGTGGAATTTTGTTATTACTTTCAGAAAATGGTTATTTATCAGCATTAGATTTATAAAAAGTTAAATAAATGAACTCTTTTGTTCTCCATACAACATATTTAACATTGTCATGTAAACAAAAAGAAGCCTTTTCATTGACTACTCTAGATTTAATGTGAACGTGTTGTAATCTGTTCATCAGTAAAGTAATTTCAGGTATGTGACTAATTGAAAACTTAATCCATAAAATTTTTTTTATGTTACTAACATATCATTATTATTTTTAAATTGTTACTTAAAAATTCTAAATTATTACACAATAGAATATTAATCTTTACATCTTATAAATCATTAGGTGAATGTATAATTAGCTGCAGTTTATGTCATTCACAGTTTGTGACTTCTTTCCTAATTAAAGTCATGTGATACATCATATTAAAAACTGCAATTAACACTTATAATTTAAAGCAGCTTTACTTTTCACTATTCAGTGTCATTAAAAATTGCTACTTAAATCATTCAATGGAACGTAACTAATCAGTAAAACTTTTTTTTTAAGTTCAAATTAGAACTTCAAGTAGAAAAGAGCTTTAACAAGTGGTCAAACTATTATCGTTTTGGTCTATACTGTTTCCAGGACTTTCATCAAAAATGAAAGGTTTGATAATATGAAATATTACGAACTCTCTTTAGTTACACGTTATCTATTTCTATAACCGTTACTTAATCGGATTCACGTAAGACAACTTTGGAGAAATAGGAAATCTTTATTGGTTATTAAGTAATTAATTATTGTAGAGAAAAACAGGCTTCATTATTGATGTATGATGGAATTAATTGAAGATAAAAGACTTAGTTTTACGGAGTCGTATAGACTCTCTTTTTATCTGCTGCATGTTGCTTTCGTTGTTGACTTCATGGTGTCATCTATAGAAATGTGAACTGTTTAGTAATTTTACAACGTCACAAAAATATTCGATCACCTTGTGGTTGTCAAATTACATCATTCATTGAAACTCCGAATTCTAAAGAATCAATAAAAACATAAGAATATCCCCAGTTAAACTGTATGAAAAAATGTATTGTTTACAACTGACATCATTCTTTAGCAAAATTAAATTGTTCTTATAGGCAAAAGCTTTCTCATTGTCGTTTTATTTAGAAATTTCATCAAAAATTTTTCATCACTGTAAAAGAAGTAAATAGTTTTAAACGATCAAGCATCGTTTTAAAACATTCGTTCATCTCATTAATTTTAAGATTTCAAAATTTCATCTTACAAAACCAGAAAAAATTATTATAATTTCAATAGGTAATTTTGATTACTGAATACAATGTCAACTGGTATGCATTTCAGTTCTTGTCATTATTCCATTAATCTTACTTACTTCACTAACATTATTACTGATAATAAGTTAAACTTAATAGTGTTAATAGAATTATATTATTTTCTTATTAAGTCGTAAAAATTAACAAAATAGATTGAAGAAGAAAAAATTAAATTAGCATGTTGAATAGTTTACTTTCTAGCAATCTTTTTGGTTTAAGGTTAAACGTATTATTATAGTTAGGTTTAGGATTCATTTAGTGAAAAAAGAAAACTGTAAATTAAATATTACAAATATATTTAATATTCTGTTATTCTATAACACTCGTTGAATTCAAATGTTAGTGAGTAATGAATTAAAATTATGATGTACAATATTTCTCTATAGTCATATTTACTTCAATGTATAACTATATTAATATACAATTAGTTTGTTATCAGATGGGCTTTTGTAGAGATTTTTAGAAATTTCAGTAGTTGAAATCATGAGTCAATTGAAGCTAGATCACTATGGAAAACCTGAAAGCACTGGATGGCCGTTTCGTCCTAGTTTGTTGATATACACTATTGAGACTTGATACCTTTATTTCAAAATTAAGTACATTTTTTATGATTACACTGGTAAATTTTAAGATTTTTGATTAGTTACAAAAAAGATAAATTTCGTTATTAACTAATCTTTGATTTTAAGTAAAACTACCATGAACATTTTAAAACTTTTATATATGTAAAATATTACAAGAATACAATTTTCTGAGACTTCTTTTTAGATATACATCGGTCAGTAAAGATCTGGATAATTTTAATAAAGTCAGTAATTATTTTCTGACTCTTCCATAAATTTACTCTAATGAAATGACACTTCTTTGATACTTTATTAAACTGATGAAATTTTAAAGTGAATTTATAAGTATTAATACTAAGATTGGACTTGATACTTTTAAATAAATTGAGGATTAGGTAGAAATGTAAGCCACTTCTTACATTAAGTCACGAAACATCAGAAATACAATTTTTCTACTCATTAGGTTATTCCCATATTGTAATTTAGAATAGTATATATAAGCGAGCAATATTGTTTTTGATTAGATCCTCATCAGACTTTAATATACAGTAATATTTATATGCATATACGAAATTATTAACCCAATCAAGGCAGTTTATGAGTCAATGATAACAGTGAGAATGATTACATTATATTTGAGAGAAAATAAAACAAAATGTTAGGACGTGGTGAGGAAAAAATAATAATAAACGTAGAGAGAATATGGAAAATAATAATAAATAAAATCATTTATTAAGGCCAAGGGAGAGATAAGGGTATTATTAATTTCTTATGAACACAAAGACCTGGATTGTTGGCTCGAATTCCTATAGCTTCTGCTATGTGTAAGAGACGAGGTCGAACACCATAAGGAAAACTAGTAGGAATACAATAAATATATTTAAATGAATTATTTCTGTCTACTACATGACCGCTATCATTCAAGTATGATAAAACCGAGCTGCGTATTGTCTTGACGTTACCTTTTCCTACCCACAAAGGGAAGTGTTCACTAACTCTTTGGTTCAATTGTCTGGTAGTGCGCCTAACACAGCTTTCTCCACAGGAGCAGCTAAATCCGTAAATGCACATAGAATTGGCATAACCAGGTAACTTATCCTTTAGTAGGGGAATCACCATAGATCGTGTTGAGTACGATAGACAGAGGTTAGCTGCATTAAACGTTCTCTTCACTGCTCTAGTCAGTCTATCACGTAGTACATCACCAGCTATATCTCCATTGGACTGTATCTTCAGGAAGAGAGGTTTCTTACTAGCAGTTGATGTCACTATTTTCGTGTTTGCTACACTCAAGTGTTTCTTCAGAAAGCCCTGTGGATGACCCATTTCAATCAACATATTGTGTATGGGCTCTAATTCATTGTTGATTGTATCGACTGAACGTATCGTAACAGCTCTATTTGCCAGATATTTGACGAAGTTTCTCTTATAATGAACGGGTACAAAGCTTAAGAAATGTGTGTATTAAGTTGATAAAGAATTTTTTCTATACACACTTCCACTGATATAGCTGTTTTCTTTTCTGTTTAACAAAAAGTCAAGGAAATGTAGTTTATTACCTAGTTCCTCTTCACATGTAAATTTAATTGCTTGAGGTTTGTTGTTAAATAGTTCTAATAGTTCTTCTTTTCCAATATCCTGATCGACAACAATGAAAGTATCATCAACGTAGTGACAGTAGAAGTCAAGCTTATCAATAACATCCTTGAGAGGTCTTTTCTGTAGTTTCGCAAGAAAAAAATCGTCATGGATAGAACCTAGAGGTGAGCCCATCGCTACTAGTACTCCTTTCATCACACTACCAATTTATACTTTTCACTTATTTATGTAATCTATTCCACTGTTATCATTGACTCATAAACTGCCTTGATTGGGTTAATAATTTCGTATATGCATATAAATATTACTGTATATTAAAGTCTGATGAGGATCTAATCGAAAACAATATTGCTCGTTTATATATATCTATAATTAACTTTCTACCCATTCCTCAATTTATTTAAAACTATCAAGTTCAATCTTTCAATTGATACCTACTACTATACGGCTGCGAAACATGGCCTTTAAGAGTAGAAGATACCCGTAAGCTACAAGTATTTGACCACAGATGCCTTAGAAATATTGCTGGTATCTGCTGGGATCACCGGGTAAGTAATAGTGAGGTTAGACGTAGGGTTTTAGGGAATGATGGTAAATCAGTTGTTGAGGTTATAAATCTTCATCGACTGAGATGGTTGGGCCACGTGTTGCGTATGCTTGAACACCGATTGCCACGACGCGCAATGCTAACCGGTGTTAGGGATAATTGGAAGAAAGTTAGGTGCGGCGAAACCAAAACGTGGCATCAGTGCTTGAAGACACTAACTTCTGGTCTGAGCCATGTTGGTAGATGCAGAGTGCCTGGTTGGGGTCCGCGTGACTATCGTAACCAATGGTTGGAGACTCTTGGTGACATGACTCAGAATCGATCACAATGGCTTAGGTGTATACACTCTCTGTCTTCCCTTAAACTAAGAGATTAAAATCGCTTCATTTTTTTTTCTACGAACTAATTCTTTCTTCCTGTACTATTTCCTTATATGCAATCTTCTATATATTACCACCACTGAATTAACTACTTCTATGAATCCGGTGTTCATCTTGTTGTGCTAATGCGGTATGGCAACTTGGATTGATATTTAGAAATTTAACTAACTTTTAACTGATTTATCTTTTAATTTTATTGATATTTTGAAAAAGTTTATCTTACCTTTGGTTGATAATTAGAATAAACATTTTCTATTATTACCTATAATCAACTGTGATCGATTTATAAGATTATTTCATATTATTATTATTATTATTGTTATTATTATTATTCATTGTGAGTTCATTTCTCCATATCATTTTGATTAACTATATATCACATCATTTGTAATAAAGAAATTTGAGATTATTACCATGTCAGGTAGTTTATAGAATGATTATTTTGAAACCTGTTTTTATATTGTGCGTGATTTATGTTAAAATACTTAGTGAAATTACTTAAAAATAAAAACATACTTTTCTCACAATTATATATATGTATTTATTACTTACTTATTTACGCCTGCTGCTCCCAATGGAGCATAGGCCGCCAACCAGCATATAATTTATCAGACAAAATTACCAAGCGAAACATGTCACTCAATAAGTAAGGTACCCGGTTGCTTCTTGACGGTTAACTGTTTTAATTTCGAAGCCTTATGGATATGTTTATTTTTATCTTTTACGCGCATTGATGGTAAAATATATCTATGAGCACAAACATTTGTTATCGACTAGTAGCTATATCTGCGCAATAGATAGTTTATCAAGTATACTAATGCTGGATATAATAAAATATGCTAGATGTTCAATATTAAGCGGTTTGAGAACATTGAAAAAATTGCGTCATGATATTAAATCTCTAAATAAAAAGGCCTAAATCAAAAGCAGTACCGTTAAGAGTTTAAAATTGTCTTCATTGCATAAAATGTGGAAATTTAGAGATTTTCAACTATTGAAAACCCTTCTACGTGATAATACATAACCATTCGGTGTTTCAAAAGGGATTTTTGTGGATATTATAGCAATTTTAATGGTTGAGATCACGAGTTCATTAAAGCTAGACCATCATGGAAAACCTGTAAGCACTGGACAACCGTTTCATTCTAGTATGGGACTCCTCATCAGTGGGAATCCACGATCCCGCCTCTTGAGATTCAAACCCAGAACCCATCCGTCTCGTGTGCGAGCACTTAACCTCTAGACTACTAAGCCGGTCAGCATCTAACGGTGTTAATGTCTAACTTCAAATAAGCCACGAAATTGAGCGACACATTCACTATTGTCTTTAGTGAGTTACTATCTCAAAACAGACCCACTTGAACTCCACTGGTCATTGCTTCTCACTAGAACTCCAGGAAATATCTCTTGAAACTAGTCACTAGTGAGCATATGTTGATTAATATCAGAAGGGGTTTTTATGTATATAATAGTATAGTGTTTATCTTACAATCAAAATTACGAAAAAGTGTTGTTTTAATATTACACCAGCTATAAAGAAGACCATGTTTTACTTGTATTTTATTCAAACATTATTTAATCTTTAAATAATAAGTCAAATCTCTGTTACAAATATTTCATACCTGTATCTTTAATGTTCATTCATATAAAATTGATTTAAATCACCTTTCAATGATCAATTGTTTAAAAATTCTAATAAATTAATTTATAAAAATTTAAGATAATCATTTATTTCAAACTGCTTATCAGATATAATTGACATTTTTATTCATTGAACATAATTCTCGTAATATATGTAACTATTCATCATTATAAAAAATTAATAATGATTTAAATCAATTATGTTAATTGAAATAGGTGTTCAAATCACATACAGTAATTCATATTATTTACAAGAATTAACAATTGAATTTATTAGCCATTTAGATTTTAATTTTAATTTACATTATTTTGTTTTGTAAAATAGTTTATAGATATTAGAGTGTAAAACTGTCTAACTGAACTAGAAATAACGTACTCGTTTTATAACTTATAATGTAATGAACGAGAACAAAAGTAGGGACAATCGAATGTATTTGAACAAAAAATTATAGAATCTCATAGTAAAATCTGAGAACCATATAGTAGATACTTCATTTGCAAAATATCAATCAATCATTTCAGACTTTATTGTTCCTTCATTTCCTCAGCAATCATTCTCTTTTCTTTTTCTCTTCTCTTCAATCTTCTTAATCATCTACCACCAGGTGTTTCACTTTCGATTGATGGTACATACTATTTGTATCTATCGACATCAGTATCACGTACCACTATAAAAGTACATACTATCTTATGAAAGGTAAATCTTAAAATTTGTTCGCATCAAATCTCATCAGTTTTATGTTCAGAAATTCCGAATCAACTATAAATTAGTCCAATTAACAGAAGTAGAGTTGCGATACAGTGAGAAGCTGTTCATAATTACTTATAAATAGTTAATTATTAGAGATACCTAGTTGTTACCGTTATTATTATTGTCAATTTCTGTTTTACTCGTAATGTAGATATATTTGGAGTATCAAATAACTTCTGAATTGTTAAACATTTTTGAAACATAATTAATATTTAGTTTTCAATCTTTAATACATGGGGTATTGTAAAGTGAATATCCAAGCAATGTAAATAATTCACTATTTTCTCCTAACTTCTACCTAATGATCTATAAAGCACAACATCTCATTAAGGCAAATATTTTATTTAGATTTTAGAGACATTTTAATAGATCATGGTTAACTTTAAAGTAAAATCATTTTAAACTCCGATTCTGTATCAAGCGTCCAGGTTCGTTCATTTTAGCTCATTGCTAGAGAAACCTCAAGAAAACCTCCTACTTTAATAGACTACATTTACTCGACTATCGTTGTTAACAGCTCCACAGATATCTTTATGCTACACTCAATAAAATGAAGGTTTTTTGTAACTGGTTTTTTTTGTAGTTGTGTCCCAACAACTCAATGCAGATAAACATTCACTTAGTATAATACAGTTTTAGCTTGAATTAGCATTAGAATGGTCGAAAAGAATAATCACTGGACTGTATGAAAATTTTTTCCAGAAATTTATTTGAAAATGAATCAGTCATTGAATTGAATCTCCAGGTTTTATTCACTTTCGAAAGACCTATAAGCATCGTATATATCCCTCTGCATAGTTATTATTCATATATTTTATGTGTAGCTTATTATATGAATATCTTAATGAATAAATTAACCTTTATGCAAACGAGTGGTCTGATTGTAAGTTCATTTTTTTAATCCTATTTCTGAATGACATTGGAAAAGTAAACTCTGTTTTTCACAGTCAAATGAGAGAAAACGTGCTTGACTACATAAAATTAAGGAGTAATTTTAAGTGAGTCAAATAATGTAAGTGTTAGATTACTGTAAAAAAACGTGATTCTACAAAATAGTAATTTGTTTCACTAAGCTAATTTCATCATATCTACTATACATGTTATTTGTAAATTACTAAGGTCAAGAAATGTAACGAAATATTTAGGATGAAATTTTGTGTTCATCATGAAATATTCTTTTTTTGGATATATTTCAATGTATCACGAATTATGTTTTGCCCTTGATATCAATAAACGAAATAATGCAACCAAAGGATCTGTTTTTTATTAGTAATCAACAGTAATGATCAGGATAAATGTATTCTATCACTGAAATTCCCTGTTAAATTTCTTATCACCAAATTCAAAGATAATCTTGTTTAGTCATTCAAGTTAAACATTAAGAAATCTTGTATCAGACTATGTAGAAATATCATTATCTATAATTTGCCTTAGGTCTAAAAGTTTATCTATTATATTCAAATATATGTACGAACTATAGCATAAAACCTGTTGTCACCAACAATCTAAGCAATTTAGTTACCAGTTGGCTGTTTGTTTAAATACAAACTCTTTAAACGAAACATACTGATTAACTACAAGTAGTGCAGTCAGAAAACTTTCGACAAATATTTTCCTAATACTAGTGAAGCAGTTATGCATATTGACAGAAGAGTGAAACAGTTGTTGTTGTGGTATATAGTTATTTTAGAGGTTTGTTACAACCAGTACATATTCACCTAGCACTATCAGACATCAAAACGCAAATCCAATATCTTTCGTGTCTAACGCCGAACACGTTATTAACTGAGCTATTCTTGCATACAAAAATGAAATTTGTCTCTGAGGCATAAGCCAGTAACTATCAAGACTCAGTAGCTCAGTGGTTAGCGCTTCATGCTCATAAAACGCAATACACAGGGTTGAAGTTTTGGTGTGAATATTAACACTGGGATACAAGCACACTCAGTTGACGAGTTTTAAACTATTCGAAATGTCTATCTTCAGTCCCACAACCAGCCACTATCCAACTTTACTTTTAAACTTGTATCGTAGTGGCAATTTCTAGGCAATTCGTCTAAGATACATACATTAAGAAAATAGATTGATCGAATCTTGGCCCTCAATATTAATAATGGGGAGATTCAAACCCGTACAATTAAAATGATGTTGCATTAAATTGTAATAAAAATAAGAGATTTACCGTTCAAAGCAACTTGAAAAGGAAAACTTTTTCTCGCAAAGTGTACCATAACATTTCACCTTTTACCATTTACAGAACAAAGACTCGCAAAAATCAGCACAATTGCTTTAGCGATGTGTTTCAGTTGTTAGAATTAACACTGATAACTTCAAACACATTCACAAGAGTATTATCTAAGGGGTCATCAAGCTAACAAACAGATTTCGTCCATATTTATGTCAATAGGTAGATTTGCACATCCTTACCTTTTAAATTTCAAAGTTGTAATTTATGGAAAATTTATTCACTTTTACAGCGAGCGGTTCTCTACTGGACTATCAATTTTCAATCGCACTTCATTTTCGTTAAGCATTTTTTCATAATACCAACTTTTAGTTTAGCATAATTTTAATTGTGTTAACTTGCTTGATTGATTAATTGCAATTGGCAATGAGGACTATATAGTATGTATCACTCTGTGCCTATTGACATCCAATAAAATACATAGGCTTTCTGATTGTAATAAGTACAATAGTTAATACAATTCAAATAACTTTCACCTTTAAAAAATCCCAAATACTTGCAAACCGGCTAGTTAGAGGTCTCATCAATCTCCTATCTAGACATTTATCCATATATTTGGCTTTAACTAAATGGATAACTTGGAGAAATAGATAATATAGAGTACATAAGCTCGTCTAAATCTCAAGTGTAAATAAAAGGTCAGGGAACTCTAGTTCTTTGTATTCCCTACTACAATATATCTATCTTTGAACTCTTAATTACCATGCTTTACTACTTCATTATTTTGGTGAAGTCGCGTTGCAGTAAACACGACAGCAGTGAGGAACAATTGAATGAATTTGAACGAGAAACTACAGAGCATCTTAATAAAATCCATCAATTGTCTCAAAATGACTCAGACTTCATTGTTCTTGCATTTTCGTACGAATTACATTCTGTTTCCATTCTTTACTGTTCTATCCTCTTGTCTCTGTGCTGCCAGGCATTCTGTTCACGACTAGCGTCATATACTACTTATATCGATATAATTAGCACCCAGCACAACGTGACTGAATGACGAGACCTTAGCTATTTAAAGAAGAACCACTTTATTAACTAGTTTTAAAACTGAAGTTTTCGTAAGAGCTTTTAAATCCTCTCACCATAGTTACGATCCTAATCGAGTTTGGCAAGAATTTTACACTTTGATCGCTAATAGTATTTTATAGTGTGATTGTTTTTTTGTGGAAATCCATAACTTCCAAGTTTCTCTCACTTATGTATTCTTGAACACCACTTCGATTATTATGTCCATTTCAAAGGTATGGGTAAAGCGACCTTAAAATCCATATCTATTGGCATTGACTGAAAATAAAACACGATCATGGTCACAATCTCAGTTAATACCACTAGGAATGATATAGATTAGATCAAAGTATGTTCCGCGCAGGATTGTGTTGGGGCACGCTGATTGGCTATTTTTTTAACTAGTCAGAGCTAGCGAATACACTGACGTTTATTTTATTGTTATTCCTACTTCCATTCAACCTTGTCTACGTGGGATATAATTACATTCCTTTTTAACCGTGTTCTGAATTCAGGACTTGTCGAGTGAAGCAGTGTCTAAGAATACTAAGTAATAAGAATAGCTGGGACATAATATAAAAAAGCATAACAGTCTACTTCGAACATGTATGGGTAGTTTTAACTTTAAAAGGAGTTCGTTGTTTTTATTACAGATAAATATACTTCAGCATTTTCTGATCTATTATATTGATCAAATGTCGTTTAATAAAGAAAAATATACCAATGGAATGATAACTACATTATTTGAGTTTTTGTTGAAATGTGTACAATCTGTGTTTGGTATTAGTTTATCCATTTGACAAGTAATCGATTACAATTAATTTTCGCTTGCTTTGTGCTGTATAAATTATAGCAACAGTAAACATTAGTTAAGCATAGAATGTTTCAATAGTTGAAATCATGAATGAATTGAAGCTAGACCACCATGGAAAACCTGGAAGCACTGGACGGCCGTTTCGTCCTAGTATGGGACTCCTCAGCAGTGCGCATCCACGATCCATACTAGGACGAAACGGCAGTCCAGTGCTTCCAGGTTTTCCATGGTGGTCTAGCTTCAATTGATTCATGATTTCAACTATTGAAATTACCAATTCTCCACAAAACCCATTCTAGTCATAAAATGTTTGTCAAGTTTATAGGTTTTTCAATCAATCCGAATTGTTAATACCTTTATTAACAATTCAGATGTCTATAATGCTTTTCCATGAAACTCGCATAATGAATGGAATTATTAAAATACTGTTAATCAAAATCCACAGGCTTGTTATTTAAAATTAGGCCGAAAATTAGAGCTTTTTGTCATTATTTTGTCACTGTTAGAGATGAAGAACTGTATTTACTGAATCCAATGTTATTTTGCATTCCCGAAATAAATGGAATGAGTATGTAATTAAAAATGACCTAAATCATTTTAGAAGAAATTTGTAAAAGTCTTTAAAGCAAACGAACATTGTGCTAATGATTTCTCTCAATATTATCAATAACTAGGGTCTATAAGTCAATCTGTTTGTATAGCTGTCTTTTGTAAATAAACTGGATATATTACTTTTTTATTAATTAAGACCTTTCATCAATAAACAAAGTGATTTTCTTTTTCCATTCTCTAACACTGTTATAATTACAGTACAAAAGTTTTCATAGCTTCCTTAAAATTTTGGAACCTTATTGATAACTATTAATTTATAACTTCTTAGTTCTTATTTATGTGATGAGGTTAAGATGGAAGAGCAATTCATATTGACGTAGATGTTGATTTTGTTTAAATGAGCTTAAAATTGATTTGTATGGTTATAAACATTTCTTTCATTCTTATTTCTATATATTACTTATTTGGAAAATTAAAATAACCCATAGTGTCATTGAATAAGAAAAAGAGAATTCAGCGAAGAAAATTTTCTTTTCGACGACATCATTTACTTAAGCTGTACATTCGTATATATAGTTATATGGAAAATTTATGTCTATTGGAGGATAGAAAGGATTGTATGACAATAATGGATTCGAGGAAAATAACAAGTGGGGTTACGTACTAATCAAGGGGTAAGGAAGAAAATAATTTATGGGTCACTGCTGAGGCATTGGCAATCCACAAACTCAAGCCTGAACCTTGCGTGCAGAAACGATTTGTCCAACCTCTCATTCTTCCTTGGCTCTAATTCCCTTAACGGGTATGTTTCTGTTTTTTTTTGTTTTTTTTCTGCACTTTTATTTGATTATTATCGAATTTTTAAAATTACTATTTTGCATTTTAAACTCTAATCAGTTATTATTATTATTACCTTATCCAAGTTTTCATCATTATTATTCAGTTTATTATTATGACCTTTGTTGTTTGTCGCTTTTTTTCATATCTGTCAATTGGAATATTATCTGACCCATAAATTCTGTTCTTCCTTACCCCTTGATCAGTACGTTAACCTCATTTGTTATTTATTCTCGAATCCATTTTTGTGATACAATCCTTTCTATCCTCCAATAGACATATATTTTCCATATAACTATATATACGAATGTACAGATTAAGTAAATGATTTCATCGAAAAGAAAATTTTCTTCGCTGAATTCTCTTTTACTTATTTGGAAATTGTTATACTAATATTAAACTAGTATATTAACATATGAGTATTAAGAAAAATTTAACATTTTTCATTCGACTTTTGTTGTTTATGATTTTTACTTATAAAGTGATAATTACTTATTGGCAATATTGTCACATTCAAAACATTATTTAATGCGATCGTTTGAGAAAACTGTTTAGGCGAGACTATAATTTATGAACGAATAAATCAGATTTACGATAACAGGTCTTGGATTTAATTCATTCATTTGGCCAAATACCGTCTTGGCTTCCTAGCTTATGTCAGTTCGTGATGAAAACCTTAAATCTAATCTCTATCCCTAACAAGCAGTCGTAAATCAAAATCCTTATCCTTCAGACAGGTTTAAAACCCTAATTTAGCCCTAGTCAGTAGGTGGACATTTTCAAAGCCACTTTAGCGTCGCTCAAATGTCGTCTATGAATTATAGTCTCACTACTGTTGTTTCCATGCTCTTTATATCCCCACCCCTAATCAATATCATTTTTACATGAAAGAGAGTATTTATTGCCTCTTTTGGATGAAAAATGCCATTATCGCTCCAACATGCACTGCCATTACTTCATTATTTAATGTATGAGAAGGATGCGTTTTACTGAATACAATTTGTTTTATTAATTTTCCTGTTAGAAAAGTTTAAAAGAACCTATGTTATGTTTTAATATAAAATAAAAATGAATTCCAGTTTATTATGACATTAAATAACATAAAGCTGACTATTTATGAAATCACATTTACTTTTTTAACAAAGAATGAAATCCATTTACTGTGAATAACTAAAAACTAGTACATTTAGCGTTAGAAAGATTAATCAGGTAATTATCTATAAGAGATAAATTTCATTATCATATCAGTTAAATATTATTAATTCATTAATATGAAATAACTCATATTACTAATTATTCATTAGTATTATCGCATCTATTTCGTAATTTTAATGAATGATACCTTTTATTACTTATTAATCGATTAGTATTAGTATCTACTGATGTCAAAGATCAGTTACTATCTAGATACCTTTTGTTATAATTTCTCTTAAATCCAATTAAAAGCTTAAATATTTTTCTGATTGATAAATAGTAACAAAATTAAAACTTTAATTCGTGAATTCTTATCGATTAACTATAATTGTTTTATATTCTATCAAAATATATCAATAAAATCTTTATTGAAATATAAATTAAATCATATAAATTTCAATTATAAATTATTAACAAAAAAAAATTATAATATTCATTCAATTAAATTTGTTTAAATTAATTTTCTTTATTTTTTTAATCTTTTTTTCATTACTTTTATTTTTAATTTATCAGCTAAGCCGTGTAGTTGTTGTATGGAACAAAAATTCGCTCAATAGAATTGACTTACTGAGTTATTTTTTTTAATTTTTTGGTTTTTTTTAAAAAAATGAACTAAATCATTTAAAAATCTATAAATAAATAATTATGTTTCGTAATTTCATTAATTTTTAAAATAATATTCCCTAAGTATTTTATTATTTTATTCCATTGTTTAAATGAAATAGGCATAGTGATTCTATATTATATATATATATATATATATATATATATATATATATATATATATATATATATATATATATATATATATATATATATATATATATATATATATATATATATATATATATATCAGTGTGTTCTATTATGCAAACAATAAGCAATCAATGAAAATGTTTTAGAAAGTGTATTTTGTGTTTGCTTGTTTGTTTGTTTATTTCAATACAAACATGTTATAATCAACGAGAGAATAAAACACTCAAATATTCAATTAAACAAACAGATAAATCTATATACATCTAATTGTAATGATGATTTGATGTGTATTTTCTTTTAATTATTTTGTATTAGTAATACTCTTTTTCTTTAAAAAAAAATCAAGTCTTTCAATAATCTGTTGATTTCTTTAATCATGTAAACAATTATTATTTAAGTTTTAAACGCTGATTTTTCATAATGAATGTATTTAAGTCACTTTAATTAAAAAGAAATAACAAAAAAACAATAGCTTTTGTTATTACTGGGGGTTTATGGGGAAATTTTTTGGGTTTACAGTTTACGCAACGGATTGATTTTAATTAGATCACTTAAAAACACTCGCTAACAAACTAATTTGAAAAGCGGTCATAAAGTTTTATTGTGTAGTTTCAACTGAAGGAGTTTAATGAGATCTAATATACCAAAGCTATCACTGATGAAAACTAATGATGGTTATGCAACATTTTCAGTTGATCTTTATTGGACCATTTTATTATTACTTCATAGTGCAGTTTAACTTATTATAGTATATTTGAATTGTGTTAAATGGTGAAATCCAAGACAGTCGTTTCGTTCAATTTGAGACCCACCGGAATCACGTTGTTGATGTCCGCGCCCAGACTTGAATACAGCATCTATTGTAAAAAGAACTTCAGATTTAACCACCGAGTTACTGTATCCTTTAGCTCGTTCATTAAGAACAAAGTTGTATATGAATGTCTATATTTTTACATGGTTGACATTAGAGACTGCTATTTGTCAGTGTTAGAAATTAAAAAAATAGTACTATCTTCTAATGCTTTGATTTATGAACACTAAGTCTTTTCAATTAGATTACTGTTATTATTCTCTATAATAACAAATTTTTAATTGTATTCTGGTTCTGAATGAACTTCTACTGTTATATCCCGACGAGAATTATGAATGGTAACTCTTGAGAACTATTTATGAACCAATGCGATATATATATTTCTATTGCAAAATTATTAAGTAGCTAAACTATGAATATTCATGTTCCTCTTATTGAAAGCTTTGTTTTGATCCATAGACTATTGCTATACGATTTACCGTTCTTGAGTTATGCCTAATCTATTAATTACAATCTCCCACACTCACAGCCACTTTTGGCTAGATTTTATACAGATGTTATTTTCTAGTTTATGGTACGATGTGGTCTGTTTGGTTGGTATATAAACCCAGTATGTTCGAAATACATGATTCATATTGCGGAGGCTGAGATCAGTGTTCTGAACTCAACAGGCAGGGCTAGGCAGAAAGAAGGACTGATAAGGCTCTAGACTGCTCGTACGGGTTTTATGCGTCATTGACCCGGTCGGTAAATCACTGTTCTCTAATTGGCGGTATCATTACGTTAAATTAATAAGGCACAAGGCCACAAGTTATAACACCTAAGTCATAAATACTGTCGTAGGCTTCTTGTACTAATAATATGTTATATACTGCCTGACATTTAATCCAGCAATTACGTAGTCAAACATGGTCAAATGCAATTATCTACAATCTTCGTTTTCTGATAAGGTTTATAAAAAATGATATTGATCGCGTTAGATGAACGGTTTTAAGAATAAAAAATCATTTATCTAAGTATATTTTAAACTACGAATAACACACAGTGATCTCCAAACTCATAACATTTAAACATAAAATATTTTTTCACTCTATCATGCTGTTTTCAAGATTACTACTATGCCTTTATTACCAATGTTCACTTACTACTTACTATAATAAGTTGCATAATTTGGATGACTGTTTTACACCCAAGTGCACAAATCTATCTGTATTTTAGAGTTAAACTCGAAATGAATCTAACTGAGAGCATCAACATCATTGCTTATGAATCTTGTTCTTAGTTCCGACTATAACAAACGCTGTAAGATATAACTGAACACTATGAATAACAATCTCTAGGATATCAATATTATCAGCATTACCAAATATAAATCAACAATCAACTGAGTTAATTATTTCAATTTGTATATATGATATATACATTTTTGTTATCAGTTTAATACACTAGAAGATAAACTGATGCACAATTTATCAAAGAAAATGTTTGATAGAAAAACAGAATAATGAAAGTAAGTCGTTTAGAGGAAATAACATTTGTGTAAACATTTAATTTCTTAAATAAAAGTTAAGTTATTCAGTACTGATAAAACTAGTTAAGAAGAAAAGAAGAGAAAAGAAAGTATTCTTTCTGTATTTATAACACATTTCGAGAAGTTTGAAAAGAATCAGTATCTATACCTGTTCATTTGTTAATGTATATCTTGGGGCTTACAGAAATCCCAGCGATCAATGGACCCATTATCTCCAGTTTTTATATACAAGATAAAAGTGTACTTAACTTTTCATGGCCATTTTAGCAAGAAATAATTTAGGTTATCTCTCGCTTTTTTCATTTGTTGATTTGGAACGCCCGAACTATTGCTATCCATTAACGTCTCAATCATATTTTAAACATCTGTAATCCATTAATTCATTTAACTTCTTTTTTCTAATTGATTGTAGTAGTAAATTTTACATGCATATAGCCATTTCTGTGAAAAAGTTTAGTTCTCTTTATTTACTATGATGTAATTAGTACAAGACAAGCATTTTGTCCTGTTTGAATTTCATCGATCAGACATACTGGCACTCTAATGTCAATGCTTACATTAGAACTACAACGTTTTCGCTTCACATGCACAACAGGTATCCACCTATGTACATGAAATAAGTGGAATGCGCCTAGTAATTGAATCCAGGGAGTGCATTTCGTTCTATTTGGGAGTCATTAGTTGAATGTAACTGTATCCCAGAGTTGATGTTCACTCCATAACTCCAATCTGAAGATGTGTAGTTACCAACAACGGCGCAATCTAAACCATTAAAAATTAAGTTAGAGTTCATACGCATTACTAAATTAATAACGTGTTGGCGTTTGAAACGAACGGTTCTGGGTTCGAGTCTTTAAATGAACATCGACTCTGAGACCCAGGTGCACTCAGTTGACGAGTCAAAAATAGAACGAAATGCACATCCTGGGTTCCGCTGATACGTACATTCCATCTATTCTACATGAACTTGTGTCACAATGGCTATATCATGTAAGTCCGCACAGGACTTACATACTCGAACCACGACAGACCAAATTTCAATAAATATATCAACGATTGGACAATCCAAACCACTAAGAATTAAATTAGACATCCACCTAGTTTCCGTACACAAGACACCAATTCGTTTGACAAATATGCAATTTATTATCAAATTATAAGCATTTTTAGAAATCCATTTTCTAATGTTCTAAAATAGTTTAATCAGTTCCCATTTGCTCAAAAATCACTTGGATAAATATCTCAAAGTTCTCTGTGTTTATTAGTTGAGTGGTTCTAGAATGTTGTAATTCTACAGCTTAGTGAAGAAGTTCTATAGTTTTAATCAGTGAGTAATTTCTGAGTGACTGTAAAAGTTAACACTTTTAGGTGGAAAATTTGAAACATTTTCTCGATTTGACTTATAACCACCATTCAAAATAAAATCAGCCTATGAATTCAGGCAACGTTGATGCATCCTTTTAAGTAGCCCATATTCTCTTGGAGACTGTTTATTTTATCCCTGGCCAGCAAATACTAAATTTTTAAAACTGTTGCGTTCGTTAATCACAAACTAACTGTTATTCTCGAATTCTGATCTGGTCACCAACATATATTCATTTAATAGTTGAGTTCATTAGTCGATTGAAGCTAGACCACCAAGTGACTCATGAACTCAACTATTAAATTACTACAGTCTTTACAAAACCCCTTTCTAATAATAAACATCATCTGCTCACTAGTGACTGACTTCCTGAAGTTCTAGTAAGCAGCTGTGACCAGTGGAGTTCAAAGGAGTCTGTTGTGATACAATAACACACTGAAGACTGGTGAACGGTGGAGCAATTTCGTGGATTGGTTAAAGCTAGATATAACACCACTGGATGACTGCTCAGTGGTCATTCGAGACATATATTTTCGTAATGCCTGACATTTTGACTTCTTTTTTCACACCACTGACAATTATTACAGTAACGATGTTTTGGTCATCCAGTGATATAAATTCATAGAGGATAATTTCTCATTGCAGTTCGATTTCTCCACTAAAAGATATTACGCCTGCTGTGAGAACATAAAGACCTAGATCCTATTCAATGGAAGAGTCGGAAATGCATTTTGCAAGGAAATTTTAATCTAACACACCACAGCTGTTTAATGCTCCTTGATTTTCTACGTTTCTCTAGCTGAAGTCAGTTCTTGACGTACGGTACCTACATAACTGAAGTTTTGCTCTCAGTCGGTTCTTTTATTTTACTTACTTACTTACTTACGCCTATTACTACTCGTGAAGGAGCATAGGTTGCTCACCAGCATTCTCCATCCAAAGCTGTCCTGGGCAATCCTTTCCAGCTCTTTCCAGTTCTTATTCATCCCTTTCATACCTGCTTCTATTTCCCGACGTAATGTGTTCTTTGGCCTTCCTCTTTTCCACTTCCCTTCAGGATTCCAAGTCGGGGCTTGTCTCGTAATGCAGTTTGATGATTTGCGTAATATATGTCCTATCCATTTACATCGTCTTTTGCTAATTTTCTCTTTCGCTGGAAGCTGGTTGGTTCTCCTCCACAAAAGGCTGTTGCTGATGGTATCCGGAAAATGGATGTTGAATATCTTGCGTAGACAGCTATTTATAAATACCTGTACCTTCTTGATGGTGGTTGTTGTAGTTCTCCAAGTTTCAGCTCCGTACAGTAGAACTGCCTTGACGTTGGTATTGAAGATTCTGACTTTGGTTGAAAGTTGTTTTGAGTTCCATATGTTCTTCAATTAAAGGAATGCGGCCCTTGCTTTGCCAATCCTAGACTTTACGTCTGCATCTGATCCCCCTCTTTTATTCTAGCCTTAGATTATATGTCCAACCCTACAACAGTTTACAATTTTCTGTAGGTTCATTCTTATCATGAAGTTTAAGTGAATAATTCAATCTCTGTTACCATTAAATTGCATTATTACTGGTGTTACTATTATTAACTTTAGATAAATAAAATACAAAACATCATGTGAATTCATAATAACAGAGATCTAATTTTAAAAACCATTTCGAATTTTTCAACTGAAGAGCAATAAGTTATATTCATTTTACTTAATAATGTTTACTAATCTAAACACAAGTGTATAGATTTATAAAACATTTTTAGGATACGGAATAATAACAAGTAGCATAATGATAAGAAATATAAATAATTAGTTAATTGTTTTCTGACATTCATAGAATAAGTACAAATCTTTGATTAAAAGGCTTCAAAATGATGTATATTCTAATGTTTTTATGTTATTAAATGTTTAGAATAATGTGATAAAGTGACTGACAGATTGTTCAAAGTTCGTATTACTATCAGTAAAACTTAAACTCTTTCTACATCTCTATCTTTGGTAATTAGTTTTACGCTTAACATTACACCGTTATTTCGAAATGTTTAAATTGATTGATGTAACTTAACTCTTATTATTACTATGGTTATGACTAGCGAATATTTGTGAACTTGTAATGAAATGATTTATCGCTCATTTCCAAATAAATTCAAGTGCATTTTAAGTCAAAGTTTGATGGGAATTCAGATCTATTCATATAATCAGCTGGTAAATTTTAGTGTGTGAAATGTTTAATTGTACTTGAATCTATGCAATGCGAATAATTCTAACAGAAATGATATTCATTTTTTTACTTACACGATTTAATGTAGAGCCTAGCAACCGATCTTTAAGAACGTATATTCCTGTCAAGAAATAGTTAAAATCAGTTGCCAGGTTCCCTAGTGTGTAAATCTCTTAGACATACATGCTTTGACTAAAGATTTCTATGAGAATGACGCCATTATTCAAACAACTCTTTTCAGATCTGTCAAGAGTCTTAGTAGGGCTTCTTGTGACTACAGATCATTTTGCTACAGGTCATTTTGCTACCATTTTTGAACAGCCAGTAATATCCTTTAAACTCATCAAACTAGTTACGTCTTAGTTGTGCTACCTATTACATATTATCTAATAATTAAACAAACCTTTACATGCAGAATGGGAAAATGACGTGTTACTATTGACCAGATGAACTGAGGAGAAATAGAATATACAGCGCTCTGTCAGCATTTTACCTACTATAAATGTCGTTTGTTCTTAGTACTTTATCGTACAAGATTAGCTATGGCTAAACCAATCGTACTTGACTTGAAAACGGTGAACGCGATAACTGATTCGCCCTTTAAATGGACATAAAACTGAATAAAAATGGACAAAATACTCTCTCATATCACAAACCACTGTTAGTATACAAAAAAATATTAGAACCTGGTTAATTTGCGCCTCGATCTTCTCACAACACACTGTGAATCGGCTCATCTTTATCATCACATTCTATATTATTACAAGTAGATCTGAACTATAATGATGTGGACAAGTATGCCACGGGTAGCCAGAGTTTACCAATGATTTGTCCGCAGCACGTTTATAATCGAGAGACATCAACCTAGTGAAACAAGAAGTAGGGAACTAAAGAATTTGAAGATATATTTGGGAAGTTATCGATATGTTGATAAGCTAGATGTTGCGATAATTGAGTAGCACGACAAACTTAAGTATGATCTGGTGAAGATTCGTGACTGAGCGCCTTCAGTAAAACAAATGAGATCAGCGTCAATGTCCAAGACTTACATAACTTTATTTTAGGGATTTATTTACCACCAAAAGCGATTGTTGATAAATAGCTTGCTTCAAGTATAACGCGAGTTAATCATTTTAAATAATCAAACTTTCTAATGCGAAAATCAGTTATTTTTAGCATCGGACTATATTTGCTATGTAGTGAGATTCTGTGTGTTCTCTATGTGTGTTATGAAACAGTAAAGTGTGACAACCTTGAAAGATGACCCTAAATTTGTTTTTGTGTGTGTACGATTTACGATTGCACAACTTTCCACATCAGTTCCGTCCAAATTTAGTAGATTCAAACAAATTGTATTATAACACGAGTGATCGAAAAGTAACGTATATAATAATTACCGCCATTACCTTCACTGATGAAGTAAATGTCTAACTTTCTTTATTTGGATTAACCATATATAATATTTGTATAAACTTATGATTCCTTTGTACTTATTGACTACCTTATTTCGAATTCTAAATACAATACGTTCGTTTGTTCTCATTTAGTTTTATTTAGCCTTAACTGAGTTATTTCGGGGAGTCCTAGTTCGTATAATAAGTCCTAATATTTATAATCATCACACCACAGTATGTCGTTGTTGCTACTGCCGTCAATGTTCTCCAAAACTAACAGGCTTTGACTGCGAAAAGTGTCGCCATCTCTTTCGTGTTCTGGACTGAACAGATGTTTTCTTAAGTACATTTCAGTACTGAACTGCATTACCATATTATTATGGCAAAAATGATAATTGGAAATAAGATGCACTGTAATGCTGCACATTATAACTTTTTAATGGTGCACAAGTTGTAAATTTGAACACTCTAGTAGAGCAGAAGGTGGTTTGATTCTTATCCAGTTCTCCATTTGAGTCATACTTCTTGGAATATATTCAGACTATGTGACGTCCTTTGTGACATGGGGAGACATTATGAGGGTTTGTTTCGTCACAAGAGGTCTCAAGTAAGTACTGAGGGGAGGTGACGTAAATGATTCAGAAACCAGGTTACATAAGAGAAAGGGTTTCAAGAGCGCATATGTTTTGTGTGTTGTGCGACGCTAATGAGAAATACCTTCAAAAATACCACACAGACTAATGCTCATATAATTTTTTTTGTTGAATGTGCTGTTGTAATCGCCTGGAATGTAGTGGTGTATCCCTACTATGTGAGCTCACTTGTGGTGAACAGTATGCACATTAAGCTGCTTTTTGGACGAACTGAATTTCTATATTAGGTCCCTGATATCAGTAATCACTTTCGACCACTACCTAAAGAAAAATACTAAGAAACGCCAAAAATTATCTGATGTCATTGTGTTGAGTGATTTCATATGATGGGCTTCCCTCTTTAACTGGAGAAATTGTCCGGTGGCACTTGCTGGATGAAAGTCATGGTTGCTCCTTACACTTTACCATCAGATTCCTATGGAATTTATGTATCATTCATGATGTACCGTGCGTCATTACCAAACCTTTGCAATCCGTCAAAAGGTGTTGTAAAGTCAGTGAACTTTAGCTTAGTTGTCTATCAAATGAGTTGTCCATACCTCAGAAGATTGATCAAAAGACGCCGTGTTCTTTTGAAACTCGCCAAGGTCATTGATAACTCACATGGATTGGTCCTTCAATGAAATGGTTCCGGAAAGCATGAAAGTATAGTCACAGACTTTGTGTACCAATTTACTCCAATCCAGTCTATTTTATTATTGACTTAACTGGTAGGACCACACCTGTTTTGCATGAGAACTATGAGGCAGAGTTTACGGTTTTTTATCGTGAACCCCATAAATTGCCATTCAGACAGTCAATGGGCTACTAACCATCTTCGCGTGAGCGTTCGTTAGCGTCGAGCGAGGTATGTGACATTAGTTAGAGAATTACCGTTGGTTACTTACCTTTACTGTTGCATATCACTGGACTACTGACAATAAAGTCATTTTTGACTAAAATCAGGGTCACGGTGTGGTTCGGTGTATGACTGTTAACCTCTGACTGTCTGCTTGAAATGGTTTACGGAAACTTTACAGATAGATATTTGATCCAATCTTGTTAGGAATATTTTTATCCATTCCTAGGAATCGTTCATTAACTATTCCTTTCATTGTTTAGTATATTGGTTCGTGTTAGAAAATTCCTTGATTACATAGCACAGTCCATATCGTTTTGGGAATTTTGTGCTTTCGATATAATTTATTCTTTTTCTTAAATTAAAACCGTTTAAATTGAACAATGAGTTCGTGTTTTGATATAATTTGATACGAGTCACTCATAAAGGATTCGTACTCTACACGGAAGAACGCAGTCTGGTCCAATCGAATAAAATTTGGTTCGTTAGTTTGTAGTGGACGCCAGCAAATAGAGATTATTGAATATACATCTATATACTAAGTTAATAATAATATACCATAAAAAGTTAACAGTAAAAACCTTAAGTGTCTGTGTACGAGTAAGACCAAGGTTAACAGTTTATTTATAATATAAATGGTATATTATTGAGCAATCTGATAATAACAATTATTAAAGAATGAATGTTACTTGAAGGCTGCTCTCTGGGATGACAACTACAAATATATCCACTTGATTAATGTAGATTCCCCTGTGAATGATGGCACCGACGGCGTGACGAGAAAGACAGAGTCCAATAGTATTATGTAATAGTAATCCAGGCCAAAATACCAACGTAGTGTAGGAAGGCCTAAAAGGATATTATAACACTATTATAGTCTTCCGTCAAAGGCCGTGGCCAATAAAGCAGAAGGGCAGACGACGTAGAAAACGTGCTATATTTCAATCAGCGCGGTAGTAAAAAAGTATATTCAATTTTTCAAAACAATTATCATCGTTGTTTAAATAAGTGATACGGAAAAACAACAGATATTGAATAAAATGTGGTTACAAAAAAAATCACGGAATATACGTCACCATATAACTCCCCTCCTAGGGCATGCGTCAGTGGAAGTATTCCCGACGTAAAACTCTAAATGCTCTGGAGGGAAAAAAAAATTACACAATGAGAAGAATAAACAAATGTTATCAAAAAAATCATATGTGTATACGTATTTACGAACAAAATTGTAAAATATTTTGTCTGCCTCTCAAATACTTCATACGGTCCTTCATACGGGTGTTGTATAAGACGTTTTACGGAGTCGACACGATCAAGTACAAATTTACAGGTATCTAGGTGCTTGCTAACTTGCTCTTTCAAGACAGCTGGTTGAGGTGCAACAGGCCTAGTATTATTCATATGGCTCATTAGTCTTTCGCAAAAAGAAGTGGGATCCGTACATACGGGTTTGCAACTATGTGTCACTAGCTGACCAGGTAAGGTTAGATTAGTTCCATAGACAAGCTGTGCAGGAGTACATTGGGGGTCTTCTTTAATTGTGGAATGTATGCTTAGTAAAATAAGTGGTAGGGATTCGCTCCATCTAGAAATATCAGGTTGTGCCATCAGTGAGCTTTTTAGTTGTCTGTGGAATCGTTCCACTGGTCCATTCGCTGCTGGATGGTATGCTGTTGTAGTGATGTGATGAATTCCCAAAATGCGTATTAATTCGTTGAAGAGGTGAGATTGGAACTGCGAACCTCTGTCTGAAGTAATTGTGGAAGGTACACCAAAATTGGCTATCCATCTGTCGAGAAATACGGCAGCAACATTTTCTGCGGAGATGTCTTTTATTAGGCAAGCAATCGGCCATCTGGTAAAACGGTCTAATGCAGTAAAGATGTAAGTAAATCCGTTAGATGGGGCTAAAGGACCAACTAGATCAACATGAACATGTTGAAAACGATGGTCGGGTAGACTAAACGTCGACGGTGTTGTAATTGTATGTCTGTGAATTTTGCTGCGCTGGCATTGTAAACACTTTCTAGTCCATTGTTTTATATTTTCATTCATCTTTGGCCAAACAAATCTTTCCGAAATCAGTTTCACAGTAGCGCGGATTCCTTGATGAGATAGTGAATGAAGACAATCGAAACTCTTTTTCTGTACGCTATTGGCACAAAAGGTCTGTGTATTCCGGTCGAAGTATCACAAATGATAGTAGAGTCGGAACGCGGTATGGGAACACTTTTTAAGGACAGGCTCGAACTTTGTTTACAAGCTTCAAGGTCAGGATCATCTATTTGCAGACGTGCCATCACTGATAAATCGATTCCTTTGGTTAAGGAAATTCCATCGACATTTAAACGTGACAGAGTATCCGCAATCACATGTGATTCTTTTCTTTTATAAACTGTATGTTGGTTGAAAATTGGGAAATATAGTCCAATTGTCGCGTTTCTCTAGGGGAATATCGGTCACTTTTAGCGTTGAAAGCATAGGTTAAAGGTTTGTGATCCGTGAGTATCACAAAATCTCTGCCTTGAAGTAAGCGGTTAAAATGTTTAACAGCCAGATAAATAGCCGATAGTTCCCTACCAAAAGTACTATAGCGCGTTTGAGTTGGTTCTAGCTTCTTTGAAAAGAAAGCCAGCGGTTTGACCTCATTATTCACTCGCTATTGTAGTACTGCACCTACTGCTGCCTGGGATGCATCTGTGCACAAGATTAATGTTGCTTCCGGATCAGGGTTTAAGTAGGTAAGCATGGTAGTAGCAGCGATTGCTGTTTTAGCTGAAGAAAAAGCATCTTTCGCTTGAGAGGGTAATGTGAACCTTTTGGCTTTACCTTTTAACACATCCGTCAAAGGTTGTAGTATGGTTGAGCAATGTGGAATAAAGTGACGATAAAAATTGTTCATCCCTAATAAACGTCGAAGTTTATTCAATGAATCGGGTTCTGGAAAGTTCTTGATGGATTCTATTTTTGTATCCAACGGTTTAATTCCATGTGTGTCGATCACGTGACCTAAAAACTCTAAACTCTCAACCCCAAAAACACATTTGGATGGGTTAATAACTACGCCATATTTCTGAAATCTTTCTAGTAATTTATGTAGGTGATCAATGTGTTCGTGAAACGACTTGCTAGCTATCAATACGTCATCAATATACACAAAAACGAAATCTAGGCCTTTAGTGACCTCATCCATAAATCGTTGAAATGTTTGTGCGGCGTTCTTTAATCCAAATGGCATTCTCAGGAATTCGAACAAACCAAATGGAGTAATGATGGCTATTTTTGCTATGTCCTCGGATGCTACTGGAATCTGATGGTACGCTCGCACAAGGTCGATTTTAGAAAAAAATGTTTGCCGTGTAAAGTGAGCGAAAAATCATGTAAATGAGGGATCGGGTAACGATCCGGTAACGTTAGGTTATTCAATGACCTATAATCACCACAAGATCGCCAACCTTGGTCCCGCTTAGGCACCATATGGAGTGGGGATTCCCATGGGCTACTTGATGGACGTATTATACCTAGTTGCATCATGTGGTCGAATTCGGCCTTCGCAACCTTCAGTTTGTCCGGTGGTAATCGGCGTGGACGTGCCGATGTTGGTTGGCCTTTCGTGATGATCCGATGTACTACAGAATGTTGAACCGTGTTTTCACTGTAGTCCGCTTTCGTTATTTTGGGAAATTTAGATAAAATAGTGGCGAATATGTCGTTTTCTGGAGTGTCAATTTTAATACTATGTATGTGGTAGTCTGACTGAATTCCCAGGACTTAAAATTTAGTGCAGGAATCAATAAGTTTTCTTTTTATGTCAACTAATAAGTTATAAGAGCTTAAAAAATCTGCACCCAATATAGGTTGGCGGACGTCAGCAATAATAAACACCCAAGTTAAATGACGTCTAATTCCCAAGTCGAATGTTAGAAATTGTTCGTCGAATGTCTTTATTTAGGTCTTATTAGCCGCCCTTAGGGTATATTTTTCGCTCTTAGCAATCGGTTTGTTGGCTAAGGCAACTAGGATGACACTGACTTCGGCTCCAGTATCTACTAAGAATTTGTATCCTGAAGTTTTATCAAGGACATGGGAAAGACGAGTATGAGGATGATCTAAAACATTTGTTGCTACCGTGGTTTGGGTGACACTTTTTGTTGAGGAAAATGACTTGAAAATTTTACAAGACGTAACGCATTGCCTAGCTTTGTCACCAAATTTTCTATGGTACCAACAAATTCCAACCGTCTGCGCGGGTGACTTTGAGCGATGTCCAGACCTGGATCTTTGTCTCAGTGTTGGTCTGGTGTGGTGTGATTTAATCGTTGCAATAGAAGATTGCAGTGACTGTAGTTGACTTGTCAAGTGTGCTAATTATCTTTCGAAAGAGACTAAACAATTGGTATTTACTATTCTCGGTGGTTAAACTTCATTTATTTGGTGGCTGTCATGATAAACTTCCGTCATATTATCTGCCATATCCGCCAGGTCGGAATTGTCTGATACACTTAGGATTTGTCTAACATTATGTGGCAACCGTTGAAACCGCATTTGTTTCAGCGAGGCTTCATCTAGTTCGTACGGGCCCGCTAGTTGTTTCATATGCCGTAACAATTGTGGTGGCTTCCTGTCACCTAATTCGCATGCTGTTAGGAGTTGCTGAAGCCTTTTTTCATCAGATACTGTTGTGCGTTGTTTAACAGCAGCCTTAATTTTTTCGTAAGGGTCGGTTTCTGGTACTTGGTCAATTAAATCTCCGACTTCAGCGGCGATTTCGATGGGAAGCGCTCCGACTACATAGGCATACTTAGTCGCCTGAGAGAGTATGCCTCTCGCTAGAAATAAGGCTTCTACTTGTGCGAACCAGATTCTGGGGTTGTTGGCACCGTATGCCGGTAGTCTGACCTCGGAAACGGTATTGACCGAACTTAAGGCATTATCATCTGCATGTGACAAGTTCAGGGGATTCATTGAGGAACACTCAATATCGATAAGTTTATTCGGGGAGTACATGATGTGAAACAAAAGTCTACTGTTTTAAGTAAAAATGATAAAAATATAAACGATATAACTATTACAATGCACTCGAGGCTCACCAGATTTGTAGTGGACCCCAGCAAATAGAGATTATTGAATATACATCTATATACTAAGTTAATAATAATATACCATAAAAAGTTAACAGTAAAAACCTTAAGTGTCTGTGTACGAGTAAGACCAAGGTTAACAGTTTATTTATAATATAAATGGTATATTATTGAGCAATCTGATAATAACAATTATTAAAGAATGAATGTTACTTGAAGGCTGCTCTCTGGGATGACAACTACAAATATATCCACTTGATTAATGTAGATTCCCCTGTGAATGATGGCACCGACGGCGTGACGAGAAAGACAGAGTCCAATAGTATTATGTAATAGTAATCCAGGCCAAAATACCAACGTAGTGTAGGAAGGCCTAAAAGGATATTATAACACTATTATAGTCTTCCGTCAAAGGCCGTGGCCAATAAAGCAGAAGGGCAGACGACGTAGATATCGTGCTGTAACGTAGTCGAAATTACTATGTATGGTGTTGCTAACTTGTTCTGTTTTCCTTTTTATTTCAGGGCGATCAAAAACAAACGCTCTGCAAGCCGAGGAACAAGCTCTGAATGCCCTAAACCTACAAGATGACTCATAGACAATGGTACACTACCCCACCTTATTCCTGTTAAGCCCCCGCGAATTTTAATTTTCAAAATAAAAGTGCCGTGACAACAATCCCTTGTTCTCTTTTGGTGTGGGGCGTTGAATTAACCTTGTGTGTTGTAATTTTTAGATTCTCTTCGCTCTTTGGTGACTGCTGAAACACGTGTTACAGTGCTATATTTCAATCAGCGCGGTAGTAAAAAAGTATATTCAATTTTTCAAAACAATTATCATCGTTGTTTAAATAAGTGATACAGAAAAACAACAGATATTGAATAAAATGTGGTTACAAAAAAATCACGGAATATACGTCGCCATAAGTTCTGCATTCAATCCGAATATTGGTATTTCGGCCGTTACGATCGCCATTAACGATCTTGATGTCTGTGGTCTATTAAATAATTTTTATACAGGAAACTCCATGAAACCCGATGAAATGCACCCTTGATTAACTAATGTACAACCAAATTTTATCGTAAATCCTTTGACCGTGCTTCAGTCTGTCTGTAACCCTACATGTAAATGCCTTAACGGTTGGAAAAACACGAGATGTAAAACGTGCGAAAATCCTATAAAAATGCTTATAGTGACTTTGCAAAGTTATGCACAAACATTCACTCACGCGCGTTCAAAAAGGGCAGTGATTTTGTACTTGTTGTGATTAAACTTGCTTTTGTGTAATTGCTGTATCAAAAGCATTCTTGGTCTATAATAAAGTACTGTAGTTAAGGTTTTAAATCTTTCTAAGGTTTCTCTTGTGGTACCCTTTTACTCATTGACTGACACTCGTGTTCATACTGTGATCATATTTTGTTGTACACCTTAATCTGACTAAAATGTTTGATAGTGCTCACAAATGTGGACAGCCACACTCTTTGTTCCCTGTGGAGGAAGTAATGCAGTGTGATGAATGCAAAAGGTGGCTCCATCATATGTGCACCCGTTTAAGTCCCACTGAATAAAAAATATATTTGAAGCCTAACCCACACTGGCTTTACATGTTTTGCTGTGCAAATAAGACGTTACTAATGCAGGAGTCTATGAGCTTATTGACTTTGGCCCGTAAGAAAAACGATGGTGCATGCGCTGATAACACGAGCACTGACAGTGACAAATGTGTTAGTATAGTACCTGCTGTTACGAGACGCCTCAAACACCCTACCTTGATTAACGAGGGAAAAAGTACCATCTGGAACTGACATTAGTAACCATGCACCTCTAGTAGAAACTGAAGATCTGAATAAGACCATCACTGTTTCGAACAGTCCCGGTGTCCTGAGGGATGAAAGATGGACTACAGTACGGAAAAAACGAGGCGAAAAGAAAAAAGCTGGTGGTTAGCAAGTCATTGATGCTCCTATTGTGAGTCATAAAACGCACTACCAAGACCCGATAGTAAGAGGAAAACCCACTCAGGCGTGACTGAAAAGAATTATCTAATATTACTGTAAGCAAATTGCTGGAGTCAAACGACCCTAATCCCAAAATTAGACACGCGCATGATTTAGAGAAGCTGGGGGGATATATTCGTAGTACCTTGCCAGATAAGTCTAAAGGATTTCAGGTAAAAAGCTGTTTAGAATAGACAAGAGGACCGAGGACAATGATGAACCCGGACCATGCAGACTCCTTAAGGTAATCCTAAGATCAGAGAAGCAACGGGATCTCCTGTTAAATAATGCTCGTTGTCATGACAATTCCGATATCCGAGTTAGACCTGATATGTCTATCGGATATAGAATAAAAAGTGAGAAAGCACTAGCTGAACTAGAAATCCGTCAACAAAACGGTGAAGAAAATCTCCGGTTAGTGGGTTTTGGGATAGTCAGGTCTTGGAAGCGAATGCTACCAAGGCCTGTGTGGATAGGCCTATGATAATTAGAAGTATTTGAATTATAGTATGAACTAATAATCCCAAAAATATCGCAATTGAATCAAGAAGTACGACACAAGCACTAACGAATGTGCTGTATTTGAAATTTGAAATCAAGCATTCAACAAGTACAAAGCAATCATTAGTTCATTCAAACACCGCAAGGCCGTTCTACCTAGGAGTTTTATATGCCAACGCTCGTAGCCTAAGAAATAAGTTCTATGAACTGGAAGCATTAGTGGACAGATTAAGGCCACTCAAATAGCAATGGCAGAAGCTTGGTTGGTCCATGACTTAAACATTACTCCAGAATTATCCGGATACCATTACCTAAGGAGTGATAGACATAGGTGTAGAAAAAGTGGCGTCCTATTATATAGAGCCAATAATATAAATATCCGCTCCTCTGCTAGCGAATCCCATGACAGCGGTACTTGTGAAGTCATTAGCACTAAACTGGCTATCGGATGTAGTACATTTATGCTCGGTGTCATCTATCACAGCCAAATCTGCTTAGCTGATGACTTTATTTTAGAGTACATTCATCTTTGGAGTGCCAATACCAGATGCTTGATAATAGGAGACTGTGCATATTGGAAAAACGTTTCCAGGTAGTGATCATAACATTAACATATGCAGTCTTAATATAAAAACCACAACCGGTAGACGTAAAACTGCAACATTTCGTAGAAACTATCGCAAGGTTGATTGGAATAACTTCTACAATTACCTAAGAAGCACTGATTGGGGAACTTTCTTTACTGCAAACGATACCGACACACTAACCAATATATTTTATCTCAACATCAGAAGTATCATAAACAAAATCGCACCTTTAAAATACTGCAGACCTACGGTCTCCAAAGATCTTTATATACCGGTCGGTACACGAAGACGTCTTCAAAGACATTGTACTCGATTTCACAACTTTAATGACTTTTCATCTTTAGTGACGATGACTGAAATAATTATCCGAACAGAGGCATTAAGTAAACAAAAAGCAGTCGCACAGGAAAAACGTGCAGTCGAACTTAACAATAACTCCTCTGAACTCACCATACTCCTTCAAAATAAACTTAAACGTTCCAAATCGATAGGGAGCATATTCATTAAAGACAAACAAGTATACAAAGACCCTGAACTTGTTACGGAACTATTTAGTGAACATTTTTGTTGCTCACTAGCTAACGAAAAACCACTAAACGATTCAGAACCAATCACAGTACCTCCTTATGAAATTACTAATGTAGGCTTCAATGTACAAAATATCTCTAAGGCAATTAGTACATTGAAACACTCATACACTGATGGACCAGATGGTATTCCAGCTAGCATGCTAAAACGTGGAGGTGACGAAATGTGTGTTTTTCTTCTCAAACTATTTGCGATATCACTCTCTACAGCGTGTTACCCTACTTCCTGGAAAACTACACATATCATTCCCAAAGTTAAAACAGGGACTGAAGCAAATGTTGACAATTACCGGCCCATAAACATAACTTCAGTGGTGTCTAGATTGATGGAGAAAGTAGTTAAGGCGGCTGTAGTCCAACATCTACTTCTTTGTAATCTCATCTCGACCTCGTAGCATGGATTTCTTAAGTCCAGATCATGCGATACATGCCTAGTAGACTACCTGAATGATATAATTCTGAAAAGAGACAACGGCCTCCTTTCATCAGTTCTTTTCTTAGACTTTAAGAAAGCCTTTGATAAGGTCCCACATAAAAGGCCTCTCGTCAAACTAAAGTCCTTCGGAATAAACGACGCACTGTACTCATGGTTTGCTTCGTTCTTAACAGAACGTAAACAGATGGTAAAGTACAATGACTGTCTCTCATCACCTAGACCAATAACTAGTGGAGTCATCCAGGGCAGCGTATTAGGTCCACTCTTGTTTCTTATGTATATAAACGATATATGTAACACCATAAAATTTGGGAAACTATAATTATATGCCGATAATCTTAAAATAGTATACAGTTATAAGCCTGGGACCCTAAGCGAAAGTCTAACCCTGATCCAAAATGACCTCAATAACTTAACTATCTGGAGTGAAAATGGCAATTACTATGTAACCTGAAGAAGTGCGGGATTATGCACTTTGGAAAGTATCCCTATAAACTACAACTTGATTTAAATAAAAATAGAGTCCAGACACTCAAATCAGCACACGATCTAGGTATTAATTACACAAGAAGTCTGAACTTTAAAGAACATGCCTCATCTATTATTTCTAAATGTAGACGACAACTTGGTTTCATAGTGAGAAATTTCTTCACAACAGAGGCTAAGCTTACTCTCTACAAAATGTGCTTACGACCTTCCCTGGAATACTGCTCTTTTATCTTCTCTAATATGAATACCACCGACAAGATAAGAGTAGAAAACGTTCAAAGACGCTTCACACGCCAACTGCTAGGAAGTAACTCGAATGCCGATTACACAGATAGATGTAAGCATCTCTCTTTGGAACCTTTATGGCACTGTAGGCTGAAGAATTACTCAATATTTCTTTACAAAGCGATATATGAACTCTCATTTCTAACCTCTTGTCCGACAATGATCCACGATCCAGGCTTTAGACTAAGAAACAACACATATACACTACTTACCGTAAAACACCAAAAACTAATGCGTTGTAAGTTTTTTACAGTACGGTATAGTTTATTATGGAACAGATTGCAATTGCCTATCCGTAACTGTGACACATTTACCGGATTCAAAGGGCTAATAACCCTGTTTCTAGACTCCGAAGAGCTTCAATCTTCCATTGAACTCCCGCCCACCAATGAAGCACTTTATTATGGACCGCCTAATTTCTAAACTGAACAAGAACATAACGAGCCCGACTGTTATTGATATGAATACAACTAAATCACAGGACATATGGTTTACCTTTTCCTACTATTCATTGTTGATTAATCAAGGACTTATGCTCCTAACCCTCACTTCCAGTTTCCCAAATCTCTCCACTGGTTAAATATACATTTTTCTTCTTAACTGTCATGTTATTTTCTATTGCAAGTAGACAGATAACTCAGCAATCTTATGGATGCTGATCTGCTAAGGCCAATCATACGAAGATCAAAATCGATCATAAAATCTTGTGAGTTGCTCTGTTTTATTTTTCTTACCCTAAAAATTCTACAATTTTATACTCTTTCATGTCATTTGATTTGCTATTAGTCCTACTATCTTCAAACCACATATAATCTAATCGGTTTTTTGTTTTCCACTATTAGTTATCTTCATAGCAGTGTGATATACCAAATGGACATCTAACCCATAATACAAACGCTTTAACTATCTGATTTGCTTGTAACATGGAACTAGTAGAGACAGTGTATTCCAACCATGAGCTTTGATTAAAGCAGTATGCATACTTACCACAAACTTAAGAGAGCCTAACATCACAAAAGGAGGGAAGGTGACGTTACTGACCAGCAAACATGATGTTGCGAGATAACTTCAATCCACCCATGTCTGTAGGGCAGAACATTCTGTTAAATTACGGCTCCTCATAGTCTAGTGGAATGTCACGAACTAGTGGTATTGATGATGATTTATCATGCGAAACACCTCATTAAATCGTGTTTAGAATGTTAAATTGGTTTAACTTCCTACCCAACAATCCTATTACAAGCAAACTAGACAATTCGATAATAAAAAAAACGAAGCCTGCTTAAGACAACATAAAATGTAAAAAAGGCTCCAATAGCGTCGACAAAAAAGGGAGACAGCCATTTGTGTATCATAACACTGTTTTTAGCACTATATTTTGTAACTACATATTCTCATACTCTCAGTTTCTTTCTGAACCACCTCCATTTGTCAGTTGATTATCCACTCACACCTTGTTTACACTTATTTTCTTCAACTTATTAGGATGCTCCTGCTTACTAAATACTTTAATAAAAGAGAATCAGACTGAGTAGTCATACCTTAACTATTTCTTCATGAACATTGTGTGCTCTGCTTCTCTTCCTTTTTTGTTTTCTTTTTTTTCTTGCACCATTTTTCAGCCCTCTTGAGATACGGAACGGGTGACCTCGTCCTGCACCATCCTTAAAGCCTCAAATATTCCAAAGGGATATAAGATTGCAATTTCTAGAAGCCATCAACTGCACATAAATCTATTATCAGCCATCGGTTGCACGTCGCAACGCAACTTTCATGAAGCGCACCAACTGTGATACTGACTAAAACCATTCTACATTCATATCTTATAAATTATCGACCCAGCTGATTAATTTACTACAGTTGGAAATTGTATCATTTGTAACAATTTGATCTTGCCTGTAAACTGGCATACCTCATGTAACAAAATGTTATTTGAGAATAAATTATTATTATTACTATTATTGATGCACCTGATATTATTTGGACTGAGATGACCATGGCAGGATCTATAAATTTCCTTAAAAGTAGGTTCCTGATAACAATAATGGAGCATTAATCAGTGCGGCATGTATCCAAACCCACACGCTTTGGTGCTAATCAAGGTTCTTTTCTGTTGAACTTGATAATCACTCATATAACGACCGAACTACCAGTATTCGAGCTGAACTAAGGACTGACGAACCAAAACCTATTCGAATAGGTCAGACTACGATCTTCTGTATAGCTCGCCAAGTGTTTTTCAGACACTCGTATTAAATTATATCGAAACACAAGCTCTGTGCTCAATTTATACGGTTCTAATTTAAGAAATAGAACAAATTATATCAAAAATACAAAATACCTCAAACGGTACAGCCTGTGCTATACAGTCAGAAGTTTCCTTAACGCAAAGTAGTGCGCTAAACAATAAAAGAAGCAGTCAATACCAAAGGATTTGATACCTGAGAATCAACAAATATATTCACAACAAACAGGATCAAATATCTATCCGCAGGGATTCCGGGAATCCTCCCAGGCAGACAGTCAAAAGGTTAACAGTCACACTGAATCACGCCGTGACCTTGAGCTTAGTCAGACACGACCTCACTGTCAATAGTCCAGCAACATGCAATTAAAAATTAGGTAACAAAAAGATAAGTTTTTAATCAAAATCACATAATAAAAGCTCAAACGAGATCTGAACAAAGGTTAAAATATATGACAGGGAGAAGAAACAAATAAATAAAAATACTGTCCAACAAAAAAGTCTGTGGACGGATTTTCATCGTTCTCTTTCCATTACAACTCATGAGACTGAGGATATTGTCGACCTAGATATTCTTCCACAGCTAGTGAACAGCGATCACGCTGTTTTGTCATTCTCGTTCAGAACTAGGGAGATGTTATACGATCAGGTCACACCCCATCCAAATGTATGGAAAGCTAACATATCAGCCATTCAGGAATACGCTGCTAAGACAGATTGGTTTGTAGATACTAGCTTATCAGTTGAAGAAGCATGGTCTGTATTTAAATGTGAGTTTAGTTTAGTTACGTCCTCGTTCATACCATACCTGGTGCCTCAAAAACCGAATAACAGTCCACCGTGGATAACTAAGCCAGTCAATAAACTTCTTAGAAGAAGGAAGAAGCACTGGAATATGTTCATCTCTACTGGTTTAGAACAATACAGATCCAGTTATTGTAAGACTAGGAATGCCTGTAAAGCTTTAATAAGTAAGACTAGACGATCATATGAAAAACAATTGGTTATGGATTATAGATATAGTCCGAAACGGTTATTCTCGTACATAAAATGGCGAACTCAGAGAAGCGATGGAATTCCGTCACTTTTAATACAAGAAAATCCGTTAATCTTGGCAGAAAATGATACCAAAAAAGCTGAAGCTTTATCGAAATATTTCAGCAAAGTGTTTTCTATCACTAATGAGGAACGACCAAAGATTCATTGTGATCGTGGCGGCTCACTGATGGATCCTGTGGTCATTGAGAAAGGTACTGTTTTAAGGCTACTTCAGCATATCAAACCTGATAAGTCCAGTGGTCGTGATAATATTCATCCTAGGATTATGAAAGCCATTTCAGATTAAATTGCTGAAACTTTAGCGATACTGTTTGGCATGTCTCTAAAACAGTCCAGACTGCCCAGAGACTGGAAAGACGCTATAATAAGTCCGGTGTATAAGGCTGGGAGTATGGACTTAGTTTGTAACTATAGACCCGTTAGCTTAACTAGTGCAGTTGCAAAACATGAAAAAAATCATTCGGATATCTGTTATAAACTATGTTGGAGGGCATAATCTTTTCTCCAGGGAACAACATGGTTTTCGGAGAGGCCCATCATGCTTGAGAAATCTTATTGCAAGTGAAGATTGGGCTGCTGCAAAAGATCAGAATATTCCTGTAGATGTAATCTTCATAGACCTAAGTAAGGCCCTCGATAAGGTCTCCAATTATGGTCTTAAATTCAATCTGGAACGCTTTAGAATCCATTATACAGTCGTAGATTAGATAAGTAACTTTCTTTTTTACAGAGGACAAAAAGTTAAGGGTTAATGGGGCCCTTTACTCGTGGGTGCCTGTAAAAAGTGGAGTTCCCCAAGGTATAATCCTCGGTCCTCTTCTCTCTTTACTTGATGTAAATGAATTACCAAATGTAGCGAAATCATCCTTTCTACTCTCCGCAGATGACATAAAAATTTGGAAACCCATACACAGTATGTCGGAAAGGATACTATAACAGAATGATCTTAGCTCATTGGTGGCATGGTTAGACAGGGGTTCACTTGAAGTAAATCCTAATAAGAGTGTAGTGATGCAATTAAATAACAATAATGAATTGTATCACTATACAATATGTGGATTGCTACTACCCAAGGTAAGAAACTATAAAGATTTGGGAGTTATATTAAGCAGTGATCTCAAAACCACTAGTCACTGTAAGGCTGCTGCTGCAAAAGGCTATAGGGTATTATGGTCTATTCGTAGGTCTTGTGGTGGACCAGACAATATATTAATCCAAAAGATAATAACAGTTATTAATAGCAAATAATAATATATATATAGATATAAGTTAAATGTTATAAACACCAATAGAAATAAGGAACGTTACTTAGTTCACCAGGAGAGTGCGTGTTCCAAATTGACCTGGTATTGAATATCCACAATTATAGATGGTTAATAATTCCAGTAAGTTTGATGGATTCCCCAATGATATAATCCAGCGGTATATATATGGTATATTCCAATTACAGTCTGTAAATGTAAACGGTATTTGATTCAGACTTCGGTTAACACAAATGCGAGTGAATATAGATCGAGAGGTATGTGCAAAGTAGTGTATTTGGGAAACAACCACAAACGTGTCACGCTATGTAGTATCACAACAGAAAAAGTCATCCACTTAAACAACAGGTACAATCATTTAATGACAAATATACATGCAGTGGGAAATTAACAGAATAAATACAAATAACATCAAAAACTTTTTACAAAATAAACTTGTCAGGCATATCTCCACAGTTTTTCCAGTATTTAAATGATAAAATGTTTAGATTATTATACCCCATTTACGTGCGAACACATTTAAAATATGTTATTCAAGCAGCGAGTTCTTGTTTCAAGTATGAAGCAGATATGCTGGAAAGAGCCCAACGACGAGGTACTAAGATGGTACAAGGTCTATCTGGCCTATCTTATGAAGACAGACTGAGGCACCTCAACTTATTTGCGTTATCTTACCGTCGAATATAGGGTGATCTAATATTGGCTTATCGTATACTGAACGATGACCTTGGTATTAACATGTCTTATCTTTTACTTCCGTCTAAGACTGATCATTTGAGAGGACATTCGAAAAAAGTTCAAAAACCAAGATCAAATGGTTTACGTCTGGAGTTTCGTGAATTACTGGAATGCATTGTCCTACGCCAAGCAGTCGTTTAAATTTTCTAGAAACCTTACACTTCCTTTAGAGCCATGACAAATTTTGGCCACTCAAGCGACTATGTTTTCCAAATTACCTATTTTATCCATCAAAAAGGAGTAAAATTACATTTTTCAGTAGAAGTGTTCAGAATTCAGCATTTAGAATAACCTGGTGGTGAACACATTTGTCTGAAATTTATTATTGTTGAAACCGACTACACTCGCGACCCTAATATTTGGCGCCATTCAAAGCAAGTAACACTGTAACAGCGTCAAAATCATTATGTATGTTGTGTTAATGGATTCTGTTTTCCTTCTATTGCAGGGCGATCGAGAGTAAACGCTCTAGAAGAAGAAGAACAAGCCTTGCATGCACTGAGCCTGCAGGATGACGCATAAGACTGTTTGGTAAACTAACCCCGCCTTTCTGTACACTCCCCGCGAATTTTAATTTTTAAATAAATCTCTGGTGGTTCCATTCCGTGTTCTCCCTGTGTTGTGACGTGCTCAGTTAACCTTGTGTGTTTGTGGTTTAGATCTTCCAGTTCGCTCCAGTTCCTGCTGAATACACGAGTTACATTTGGTGATGGAGGTGACCACGGAAAAATGCGACGAGAAACTAGACGAACCTCCTGTGATTCCAATCAAGGTTGCGCCCTCTTCAACCCCTCGCCAGCCACCACCGTTGGAAACGTCGTCAGACTATGCCGTCTGGAAATTTAGAGTACAAGCATATCTGCGCAAGGTACCCGCTTTCGAACATTTCGACTACATTGTATCGTTCCTCAGTGACGAGGCTGTTAAACGAGCAACAGCTTATGGATTCTCAACAAATAATTCGCTATCTAAAAACTGGAGTATACTAGATGATTGTTTCTCATTACCTGTGGACAATCAACAGCTGACTATCCAATTTCTGTCACGTCAGCAATCGGCCGGTGAAAACCCTATCGAATACTTGGATTCTTTACAACAAATTGCGGTAAAAGCGTTCCATGAACTAGATGTCGACAAAAGAGACGAGTTGGTACGCTCCCGTTTCGTAGAAGGGCTCGTGCACAACCCCCTGAGAGAACATTTACTTCGAATGCCAGCAGCAAATACCACTGAACTGAAGAAGACCGTGCTCAGATTTATGACAGCAGATAGATTGTCCTGTTCTTCAGAAGCCCCACAACATTCACTGATGACAGTAGGGCATAATACAGAATCGAGGCAGGTAGATAATCTTCCGAAAGCAACAGCGATTTCGCACATTCCCAGCCAAGGTATTAGCCGTGGGACATCGAACTCGACATGGAGCAATCGACCACCATATAATAGTTGCCACAGTTGTCAACCAAGATGTATGTATTACAGGCGGTCCAACTGGTTGCAGAACAGACGACCAGCAGACAACAACTACCGCAGTCGTCGCAATGAATGTTCCTATTGTAAAAGATTTGAAAGAAACGCTTGGAGATGTGGCCACAATCGGTCTCTTAATCCAGGTGAGCCGTGTCATTATTATTTATCTTCCTGTTATGCTAGTCATATTAGCCCTATCACCCTAAAAGGTACAGTTCAAGGAGTTGGGACTGACGTACTGTTAGATACTGGAGCATCAGTATCTCTCGTCAAACAGGCATTCCTAAGGAAACTGAACCATGACTCCCAACAAAAGCGTTGTTCCTCTGCTTTAATAACAGCTGGGGGAGAACCCCTCAAAGTATGTTATAAGACAGTATTGGACTTAACTATAGAGCAGCATTCGTTTCATCATGAATTTTTAGTTTGCCCAACATTAGCCTGGGATATGATACTGGGCGTCGATTTTATGTTGAAACACAAAGTCTCTATATATATGGATAAGGCAGAAGCCAAAATAGGGGAGACTACAGTACACCTACACCAATGTCAAAGGGCAACTAAGCCTGTAACCCACGTCGGAATCTCAGAGCTCGTACGTCAGATACATAACAATCAAGTAATCACAGAGAATGATCGTCACACAACGATTGCCGTGCTCCAGCAGTTTAGTTCTGTGTTTGAAGAAGGCATTTCCGGAAATCGGACCACTACAGTGCAACACTCCATTCTTACAGGCGACCATATGCCACTTCGACAGCCACCTCGTAAGGTACCAGTGCACTACCAACCGCAACTCGACGCAATGATAAAAGATATGCTAGATAAAAAGATCATAGTCCCTTCGTCATCTCCATGGGCATCCCCTATTGTCTTAGTGAAAAAGAAAGATTCTTCTCTACGACTCTGCGTAGACTATCGACGCCTTAATGCTATCACTAAACGTGACTCCTTTCCACTCCCACGGATCGATACCACGCTAGATGCCTTGAAAGGCGCATGTTGGTTTTCGACTTTGGACCTAGCATCTGGGTATTGGCAAGTAGAGGTCCGACCGCAAGATAGAAAAAAAACGGCATTTATAGTACCAAATGGTCTGTATGAATTCCAAGTGATGCCCTTTGGTTTAACGAATGCCCCGGCTACCTTCCAAAGACTAATGCAAGCAGTGTTACAAGACATAGTACCCAACAAATGCCTGATATATCTTGATGACATTATTGTGTATGGTAGCACGCCCGAACAACACAATACCAATTTGAAAGCAGTCCTTCAGCGCCTTCAACAACACAATTTAAAAGTAAAACCGTCCAAATGTCGCCTGCTGCAGAAAGAAGTAATCTTCCTCGGACACCGTATCACTGCAGACGGGGTAGGCACAGATACAGAAAAGACACGTGCGATTGTTAATTGGCCGCAACCACAATCACCCGAAGACGTTCGCAGCTTCCTTGGGCTAGCCTCTTATTACAGACGCTTTGTTCGCGACTTTGCATCATTAGCAACACCTTTGCATCGATTAACACACAAGGGACGAAAATTCTTATGGACTAGCGAGTGTCAACAAGCGTTCGATGCTTTGAAAGCACGATTGACCTCCCCACCTATATTAGCCTTTCCGGATACCTCAGCAGGCGGGGGTGAATTTATACTCGATACGGATGCTAGCTCCTCGGCCATTGGAGCAGTTCTGTCGCAAGTAGATCGAGATGGACACGAAAGAGTCATCGCGTACGCCAGTCGACGATTAGATAAGAGTGAAGCACGGTATTCTACAACACGTCGAGAGATGTTAGCACTAGTAAAATTTTTACAACACTTTCGCCATTATCTACTGGGCAAACCCTTTCGTGTGCGCACGGATCACCGTGCATTACAGTGGCTCCGCTCTTTCCGCGAACCAGAAGGGCAAGTAGCACGCTGGCAGGAACGGCTACAAGAGTTTAACTTCACATGCGAGTATCGACCGGGAAACCGACATACAAACGCGGATGCCCTTTCCCGAATACCCCAGACCACAAATAATGTTAACGCAATTCTGAGTACAGCGTTAGAGACTGATTGGCCCTCACTACAAGCAACAGATCCAGACCTGCAGATTATTTACCAAAGACAGTTACACGGGAACAATAAGCCATCCTGGAAGGAGTTAAAGGATCAAACCCTAACAACGCGTCGTATTTGCACCAAATGGAGTAACCTAAAATTATATGGGGACACGCTATTCCTAATTAATGAATCGAAACAACCCCTGCTGATAGTACCGCGAGTCAAAGTCGAGAGCATTGTGGAGCAGGTACATCGTGAACTTGGTCATGCGGGAGAACGAAGGACGGAACATGCTGCCCGTCAACGCTTTTGGTGGCCATCTATACATGAAGATGTAGCGCGATTTTGCAAGAATTGTAACACGTGTTGCCGTTTCAAATCACCTCAGCAGACACCCCGTGCACCAATGACACCGATGGTGACAACAGGACCACATCAGAGGGTCGGCATAGATATCATGGGACCATTGACAACGACAAAGAACGGGAATCGCTACATACTGGTTATGGTGGATTATTTCACAAAATGGTGTGAAGCAGTACCCACTCCACAGCAAGATGCCCTTACTGTCGCCCGAGCTTTTATCGATCATTGGGTCTCTCGTTATGGTGCACCAGTCTCACTTCATTCCGATCAAGGTCCAGCCTTTGAAAGTCAACTCATCGCTGAAATATGCCGACTATTGGGAATCAGGAAGACACACACTACTGCGTATCACCCAGAGGGTAACGGCCTCGTGGAAAGAACGAACAGGACTATTAAAGCCATCTTACAGTCGTTTGTCAGCAGATCGTCACCTGAATTATGGGATAATGTGCTCCCTCAATGCCTTTTAGCGTATCGTACGTCGATACACGGTTCCACGGGATTCTCACCTGCTATGTTACTGTTCGGGCACGAATTACGCTTACCAGTAGAGATACAGTCGCCCCTACTACCTTACGAGGAACAAGAGCATGTACCGTACATACGTACTCTCCGCAACCGCTTAGCTGATGCATACCGCCTGGTCAATATCAACTTGCGTAAGGCTAGCGAACACCAAAAAGATATATACGATCGTCAGGTGCAAGGACCAAAGTACACAGTCGGAGATCGCGTCTGGCTACGCCGTCCAATGACTTCGTTAGGGGGTTGCAGTAAATTCCATCAACCCTGGCAAGGCCCTTTTGAAATTGTCCTCATCCGATCCCCCACTACGTTTGTACTACGAAACATACAACGGCCTAATGACGACGTGATAACAGTGCACTACAACCAGCTAAAACCGGATCGGACGACGTTTTCCTCCGATGTTCAGTTGGCCGAACCACCGCCGGCCACGAGATTTTATGAGGTTCCACCTGAAGGAGGGTCAGCATATCCATGCCCAAGACCAGGCGCTGAGGACAGCGCCTCATTAAGAGAGGGGGCGATGTAACAGCGTCAAAATCATTATGTATGTTGTGTTAATGGATTCTGTTTTCCTTCTATTGCAGGGCGATCGAGAGTAAACGCTCTAGAAGAAGAAGAACAAGCCTTGCATGCACTGAGCCTGCAGGATGACGCATAAGACTGTTTGGTAAACTAACCCCGCCTTTCTGTACACTCCCCGCGAATTTTAATTTTTAAATAAATCTCTGGTGGTTCCATTCCGTGTTCTCCCTGTGTTGTGACGTGCTCAGTTAACCTTGTGTGTTTGTGGTTTAGATCTTCCAGTTCGCTCCAGTTCCTGCTGAATACACGAGTTACAACACATGTAAATAGAGGTTGTACCTGGTTCGGAAGTGCAGAATTTAGCTGGCATTTTCTGGATGTTTTTTCAGGAATCATTTAGTGATACTACCGAGTATTCGTGACGTGCATAGCATCTTAGTTTAAGTTTTATCTTTATTTTTTATAAAGCGTAGGCTTCCATGAACGGTGTTAAGATGTCCAGCAAAAATATCCGAATTGCTTTTATTTTAAATTTCTAAACTTTTATTTAAATGTCCTGTGACTTTCTTGTATTCATCATAGCGTCTCACAAAGGCAGGTTCAAATTCTCAGTCATATCACTGAATAATCTCAAATGCTTTTTGTTTTGAATTCATTTAATATGACACAGCTTATTGAGATCGTTTCTCAGCTTAGCGTTTATTTATTATCCATGTATCCACTTTTTTAATTTATACAATCATCCTGATTTTGGCGCACGACACGAAGAGCGTAGGTTAATAGTTTGAAAACTGTTTGCGACCCTTGGCTCTTTATTATCTCGTTACTTTAGTTGACACCCGACGCACCATTGACCTTATGTTTATATTAACTGCAATTTTTGTAGTAACTTAAAATATAAGTCCGTTCCAAACCTATGTGTTTCAGTACATTTGACTCGGTTACCGTAAGATGCCCACACTTTTTTGTGCTTGTTCTCGTTATTTCCATACTGCTGGATTAATTTCATTATATTTTTAATATCATCGCCAAATTGCCCTATTAGGTTGACTCAGGATGGTCTTGTTCTAAAGCTTATATTATTTTTTCTAACAAGTCATGCTTCGTTTTTAAACGTTTCCTCATGTTTGTTTTATCCTCTGTTCATTGGGTAATTCACAACACGGTATTTGAATCGCAAACTACATAATTGCATATAGGTTATGTGTATTCGAGCCGGTCTCTGTGACTCCTATTCATTAAAATTTTTATGGTCCCCTCAGTCTTAGGTTTTAATATCACTTGATACACGCTTTTTTAAGGCCAAACCATTTATTCGACTGTTACTTGACTACTTTGCTGTCCATCCTGCTGATTTCATCTTTATTTGCTGACGCGCTGTAGTAACTTGCACAAATGCTACTTGCTGCACTCGGTGGTGATTGTGTTTGACTGAATTTAAAAGGGGTACAATTCAGAGGTAATGATTAACCGTGGTTTTAACTTCCAACCCAAAATGAGACATGAATCTTCTGCCTTTGTTGAACTTATTACCATAGTACTTGACCCATCTTGTCATAGTTGACTATTCTATGCTGAACATTCCTTACATTTGTCTCTGGTTATTTCTGTATTTACGTTCGAGTACTGAAAATATAATGACGCCAAGAACATCAACTTTTAATTTGGTTATCATCACTTGACAGTCATCTAAATCAGTTTGCAAACCAAGTAGTTCATACCCTTCGTTTTCCATTAACCTAATGTCAGTCAGTCATTTAAAACGTAGGACCAAGTACATATATGCATCGGTTCAAGTTGCTACACCTCATTAGCGCAGCAAGATAAACACCAAATTCATAGTAGTTACTTCAATGGTAGTAATATATAGAAGAAAGATTGTACATAAGGATATAATACAGGAATAAGGAATTTGTTGGTAAAAATAAAGCAAGTTATATCTCACGGTTTAAGGACAGGCAAAGGGTGTATACACCTATGCCACTATGATCGATTATAAGCCAAGCCACCTAGAGTCTCCAACCATTGGTTACGATAGTCGCGCGGACTCCAACCAAGTAGTCTACATCTACCAACATGGCTCAGACCAGAAGTTAGTGATTTCAAGCACTGATACCACTTTTTATTTTGACCGCCCTAACTTTCTTCCAACATAGTGTTAGTCCTGTGATACTGCACGAGTACTCAAACTAATCCAAGGTTTTGTCTTGGAGTATCCCCCACCGTACCTTTGACCTGATGTTTTGATTTACGTTGCGATGACGTAACTTGTATGCATCTCATCGTACCCCTCGCCTGAATTAATTCAGCCATAATTGATTTAGAGCCTGGCATGAAGGTACGTTATCCCAAATTTCCACACCACAACTCGTATCTCTTACGTTCTTTGAGGATGTTGGATGTTATATACACCACCGATCTAAAATTGTGGTTCCTTTACTCTCCCCTCAGGTGAACGATCAGTACCTACCGTTCTCGTAAAATCATCGATCATTTTCTATTCTCTTTAATGGGAACATCTGTACCCTTTCTGTGTGTAGGACTTGCTTGAGTCAAAATATGAACAAGTCGTATGAGAGCATCCAAGATTAAATCAAACTGTACTAGGACACATAGGAAAAGGCGATCAATTGGTCTTTTTGGATATCTCTTACTAGTATAAGTTACTTATTTCTGACTGTCAACTCATTTAATATCACACCAGCTTCCGTTTTTAGAGCCTCACTACTGCAATGTTAATTAAAAAGCCATTCGAATGACTAGTTCTCCGGAACAAAACAAGATACATTTCCATGTAAGGGTTTCCTGGCAGTTGTAAACTATTGGCTCAATAACCCTTACACAATAAGTAGATTTTAAAGATGAGAATAGTTGTCAATATTTGATCATTCAGTTACGTTAGTTTTAGTTACAAGCAGGACTACTGACTAGTGGTTCAGTGTCTAGAATTCTGAATTGTTCATGTCCTTTTTTTCCTTTTTACAAATTTATTCCACTGGATTATACTCCTTGAATAACGTCCTCAAACCCTAATGTTTCAGATGACTGATTATACTTTTACTACCTCTACCACTACGGGATTTGAATCGAAAACTGCATCTCCGTGCTAATGTGGTATGGCAACTCGAACTGATGTATGTACGTACGAAGTTCTACGTTGTTATTGACTGTTTAGTGTCTAGCCCCCAAATGCCCTGGTACGGCCGAGAGTGGGGAGAGTGCTCTCTCCCTCTCGAAATGCTCTCACATGGCCATGCGTATATAGCCCCTGCCAGGGAAGTCCTACTCACTGCCTTCTCGTGGCGGGGGTGTTGTTTACAAAAATGAGAGGACGAAAAGCGAATGTCTGGCGCTTCAACCGGACCCCAAACCAATGGTGCACATGGGCTCCAGTATCCTGCCTGAGGGAACAAATGGCGTATGAACCAATCGTTGGTCACCGGCTACCATGGGACTGCATCTCCTCACGATGCTCCACTGCCTTGTGGATCAGACGTTCAGGTCGAAGGCTCGGGGTGTGGCCCCCTAAGAAAACCACCTGCTTCGGTTTGGGCACCTGGGCGGTATCACAGCCCTCACACAAATCAATTGAGATTTGTGTGGCGCATATGTATTTGGTGCCTCCCTGTACCTATACTTATGTGTTAAAATAAAAATAAAAAATAAAAGTTTAGTGTCTAACGCACTTGATTTTCTAGTGTTGGGTAGCAGGTTAATGCCCTTGCGATCTAGAGTTCAGGCAATGGCCATGCAGAAATAACAGTATTTAGCACAAATTCGTATTGATTCAAGTTTCCACCACTTGTAACTAATATTTTACCATTAAATTAGTTAGTTTGCCGTCAAAATACTCAAAAATTGAATAATTAGCGTAACCTCTGACTGAAATTTTTTAATGGGATTCTCCTTTAGCCAAGGAGACGCTAATCACCTTCGTATTTTATTGCTATCCATGCTATTGTCTAAAATGACCATCTTTTGATTGTAATATGGTCAAAACATTTCTTCTGAAAGCTTTACCTTGTTATATTTGCGTGTCTCTAATGATTTCAATTATGTGAAGTAATTGTTCATTCATTTTTGATATTTTTCTAGTGTAGGTTCGTATCTACTAAGCGTGCGTGTAAAGTAAAATGAAATTTTCAGCACTAGGCGTAAGTTTTCTGTTTTTGTCTTGCTTACTTTCTAGAAGTCTTCACGACCACTATTCTTGTCAACTCTAGTTTTATTTGATGTTGAAACTACGGGATTACCATCTGCTAACTTTAATCCAGAAATTACAGAATTATGTATGTTGGCTTGTAGTCGATTTAGTTTGGAGAATGCCACTGATGAGCCTAGAGTAGAAAATAAACTCACACTATGCTTCAATCCTACTAGAACTATTTCATCGATAGCATCTAAAATCTCTGGTAAGTATATATATCTCTAATTCTCTTAAACTTGAAAGGTTTAAATTCTGATAATTTGTTCCATCAGAAGGATTTTGATGCTAGTGCAGTGGATCTTATTCAGTTATTTCTTAATCGATTGGACTCACCTGTATGTTTTATCGCTCATAATGGGCTGCGTTTTGACTTTCCATTATTGAGAGCTCAAATAATGAGTGTCAAAGGAAAAGATTACAATCTGAATGACTCTACAAATGCACCAATTATATGTACAGACACATTACCTTTATTTCGCGAGTTCGCCTCCCATTTAACTGGAGTAAATTCAGATGATTCTGGCTTTATTTCAACTGATGACCAGTTATCCACTCCTGTTCCTATATCTCATTCTAGTCCAATAAAGTTACCTACTACTACGAACAAACATTCCTTTCATTTAGGTGATATACATGAACGTGTGTTTGGTGAAAAGCATAAACATGCTCACAGTGCAGAAGGTGATTGTAGAGCAATGCTTCGACTAATCCAATATTTAGGACCACCTGCTATCGATTGGTTACAATCTCATTATATAAATTTTAATTCAATAACACCCATGTACAGCCTACAGACATCCAGCACTAGTCGAATTTGTTCTCTTTTCCCTTACCAAAGAACGAAAGTATATTCAAATGTATCCGTTAGTGATACCACTTCTCAGTTGGACAACTTGCAGTTGGAATAATACAAAAGCCTTGTAAGGATATTTTTATCAAAATTATTTCTGAAATAACTTTTAGGTGTTTTTATGACCTATTTTTGGCTGTGTTTTTTATCTAATTTGACTGACTCGTCAGCAAACTTTCATTTATTTTTTTATTAAATACGCACAGTTATCTACTTAAAACGTTTTATATTATTTAACTTCTTGATGATTGATTTTCATGCTTGTACTGTTTTTAATCTTTTTTTAATCATGTATTTATCTACTTAAAATGTCATGTCAAAAAAATTGGGTCTTTATCTCTCCATGTTCTTTCTGATAAACGTTATTTCTTTCCCACGTCATTTGCATTATTCTTATAATCATTAAGTAACTAAATGATTTACAGAAATTTTACTGTTATGTCTATGGTAGATTAACGCCTATATTTATTATATTTTGTTGGTTACATAATGTAATTTTAATATATATATATATATATATATATATATATATATATATATATCGGTGTAAATGTATTGCTTGTAAATTATTAAATTCTTTTGTCCATAGTATAGCTCAAACACTATTTTTTGATCTTAAGCAAGTATACAAATACTATTGGTAAAATAATCAACAGGTTAAGCAATCTTGTAATTATTAGTAGAATGTAAAACATGACTAATTCTTTCTTTTTTACTCTAATTGATCTTAACAACACTAATTTGTTTATTCACTCTTTTTTTTCTGTTACCTAACGATAGGATTTGTTGATAAGGAGAAACTATAGCATCCTTTAGGCGCATGACTAGCTCGTTAAAACCGCAAAAACATGCGTATTTAGGTTTCTACTCTTCTATACAATATGTTTGGATGAAGTCAATTATCGTAATGTAGTGATACGAGAATATGAAACCTGTTGTATTAGTTGTACTGCTTGCTACTTCATTCATGTTACATGAAGATCTCAGTTGTTAACTTGTCTTAAGTGCAATGCTGTCATTGCAAACTGAATGTTCCACAGTTTGACTACCGTTTGAATAACAAATTACCGTAAACTGATCTTTCACCTGCTAGACCACTCCTGTCACAGGCAAGTACCCAAACAAACCAGATTTTCAACGGCTCGTAAAAATGGTGAGTGGAATAAGCCAACCATTTACCAATTCAAGATTTTGTTAGGAATTACCAAAGTAACTGGGACACTAAATCAACTGAAGTGACGAACGCTTATAACTTCATTCTGTATATTTAAGCCTTTAACAGAGAGGACTAATTCCATACATATTAATCAGTTAACTCGAGGCCTCCATATTGCCACTATTCTCATCCCATACGATTATGTGTGCCTACTACTACACTTTATTTAAATAATGGTTCATAATTCATTAGGGACATAGATTGAGATTTATAACTCAATAGTCTAGTATGTAGAGAAACTAATTAAGCAAACATTGGAAATAGATACCACCAGTGGTAATATAGCACGAAGTAACTCGAGACAAATTTAAAAAACATTAGACTGTAGGATTTTAGGTCCTACCATAACATACTGGGGAAATGTTAGGACACCGAACAGCAGACAATTCTGCTAAGCCATTTCAGTCAGAGCTATATACGGAAGCATAACATATATCGTGATTTACGGTCAAAAACTGCAAGTCATGAGTACCTCACTGCTCCACATCTCTTATTCATTCTTTTTGTACTACTTCTCTTATACAACTGTTCGTATCGCCGTTTTGACTCCTCCGATTTCCTAATCGTTAGTTTGCATTTTATACGTCTGCATAAAGTGTACGATCACAGACTACTGAACATATATGCTAGATCAGTGGCAATATTTTCCAGTGGTCTGTAAGGGACTACAAATTTTCTAAATAATGAGCATGTTTGACGAAGGAAGACCTGTCCCGATATCGTATGCAACACTCGTCTCCACTAGAAAAAAACAACTATTTTTGACTGCGCTTCATATTTCTGTGTCATCCATCGAGATCAATTAAAAATTAAGTAGACCCGACAGTTCGTTGCTTTTGAGGTTTATTACTCGAATAGTACGAGACAGAGCGGACCTCTTTTAAAACGAGTCAAACCAACAGCCGTACTATGACCATCATCTGCACATATCGAACACAGCCAGTTTCACAGAGCTGGATTAAGTATGACACGCTAACCAATACCTTACCCACTGGGCTTCAACCGTTAGGTCCGAAAACAGCAGGCAACGTGGCCAGATGACCTGCGTACACACCTCAGCAACATCCTAGATATATCATCACCCTGTATAGAAAAGTCCACTAAACGTGCGACCTCATTAGTACTTCATGTCAACAAATTGAAGCGTCACCAAACGTCTTATTAGTAGACAGCCGCGTATCCGAAGTTGGGATCTCACACCACCTAACAGTACTGGGCAATAAATCCCAGCGATAGTGTTTCATGAAAACATCTAATGGACTCGATAAACAATACCTAAAATGTACTATTGATGGAAATAACACATCAGTCCTCAGCTCAGTTTGGAAACCCCCGAGTTGTGACCCTGTGGGCACTACCCTCCTCAGAATAACTATCTGGCTCTTTTTATCGGAATATAATTGTCCAGGCATGACATTCGGGAAATTCATGTGTTTAGTTTCTTGATAGTACGCTTACGAAGATTAGGAGACTGGCAGTACAGTTTGCGGACGAAGATAAAGCATACGTACGACTCATACTGAACTAACGAATAGTAAAGCGATGAACACCTGTCTAGTTAATAGTATCTCATTGCTTTCATGGGTAAATCCCAAACAGTTATCAAAATTAAAATGCCAGATTTGGAATGAAGACAATGAAATAATTAAGTAGGCTGATAAAGTCAATATGTACAATGCCACTATGTTCAAGGACCTTAGTGACAGGATGTGAAAAATGTCAGAAGAGTATTTCTGTGGAAAAATCATCACACGCGTCACACTTTAAAACATCTAAGAGTTCATCCAGGCTTTCTTCTGAATTATAAGCATCTATTAATCCAGGAATGTTTTCTATGTGGTCGTCTTGTAGACTGTTCAGGATACTATCGTACAAGCACGGAGAAGATGGATTCAGGTCGTCAGAGCAATTGCCGTCTCCAGACTGTTTGGTTTCAGACATATTTTGCGACGAGACTTCGACGGTTTGAGCATCGAATAAAGTTGATGATATTTCTTCCGGAACATCCTCGAGATTGGAGTTTTGGACGCATTCTTTAGGCCATTGTGGAAGTGGAGGAGGAGGAGAACGGATAGACAGAGAGCCACTCCCTTCTGCAGAGGGAGGAGTTCAGCTGACTCTGGTGACTCGATCTGACTTCCCGAAAACTTCTCCATATGTCTAATAATACCACTTAGTTTTTCTTGGAGTGCTTGAAACTTTTGCTCTTGTTCAATAAACTTGAGGCGGAGCATTCGGTTGGAAGATTTTAGGTACTCATTTTCCCAACGTAGATGGGCCAGATTTTCCTCCATATTTTCCATCAAATCTTTCCTGCGGTCACGCGCTTTCTGGGCTGCCTCCCGGTTAAGTATTTTTCTGCAACAATAAATTAACTAATTAAATAAATGTACCTTCGGATGATTTTCTCTTCCTCAGTAAGATTATCCAATCTGGCTCGCTTTCTGTGAGACAAAATAGTGGAAGGTTCTGGGTAAGACAGTGACTTTCGAACCAAAGCTACCCTATCACTAGGACAAGGCAAGCCTTCGACAGCAACAACAACAGGACTCCACATCACGAGAGAACAGGGAATACGGGACCCGCCAAACAAGTATGGTGGGTTTCAATGGGTCCAGTGTCAGGTCGTCGAAGTTGTTTACAGGATCTCGTAAATGTCATAGCTGATTGAAGAAAACTAACCCCTAAATGCCATAAGACTGAAATATGTTGTATTCGGTCATTTCTTAGATACCTCTATTCTACGTGTGCCGAAATAAAATATTTAAGCGGTAAAGTTCTGTATTTTCTCCAAGTTTGCCTCTCGAGCAGTACAGCTTGGCCATCACGTTAAGGTCGACCAAGTTATGCGATAGCAGTATAGTTCAAATGGTTGTGGACGGAATAGAAGAATCTTTCGCTTAACAGGCTCCCGTGTCTAGTAGCAGGGGATCACCAATACCTCCAGGCAAGAACCTAGGTATATTAACGATAAAAGAGAAAAAAATGAACTGGTGAATCATAGTAAGATACTATCCTTAGTTCTTAAGAATAGATCAAGTCGCCTCCTAAAGGACTCCTGGGAAGTTGCTTGAACTAACTCAGCTGGCAGAGAATTCCAGCATTTGACAACTCCTAAGGAGTAGAAATTGTGCCTGCAGTCCGTTCTACTATGTTGTATCTCTAATTTCTGGGTATAACCCCTTAGGTTAGTGTTGGGACTAAGCTTAAGTAGGTGTTTAAGAGGGTGTCCAGGTGTGTTAAGGATACTGTAAGTCATTAGAAGGTCACATCTAAGACGCCTATACTCCAATGGGTAAAGGTCGAGTGACTGGAGGCGCTCATCGTAAGGTTTAAATTTGAGTCCCCGAACTGATTTCGTGGCTCGCCGTTAGATACGCTCCAGAGTGTCCTTATCCTTTTGGAGTTTAGGAGGAAATACTATGTTTCCGTACTCAAAATGGGGACGAATGAAACCATTGAAGATTATGTGGAAAGTTCTCCCGTCAAACTGAGCAAAAATGCGCTTCAATGATACCAGTTCAAGGTTTGCTCGAAAGGCATTTCTGTCACGGTTGGCGTAAGACTTTAAGTCGTAGGGCACTAGAACTCCTAAATCTTTTTCGACTCGGGATACTACTAGAGAGTTTCCTAAGTTGTAACTGTAATCTGCGACGTGTCGCAGGTGGACTACTTTACACTTTGAACTGTTAAAAGTGAATCCGCTATCGTCTGCCCAACTTTGAAGTCGAGTCAGAAATGCTTGTATGTCCTCCTGGTCGCGTATTTCTCCCAAAGTTCCACGTCATCGGCAAAGAGCAATATGTCTGAAGTTACCTGTTGAGGAAGATCATTTATATAAATCAGGAAGAAAAGAGGTCATACTACTGAACCCTTGTGGACCCCACTAGGACAGTCCATAGCCTTTGAGAAATTGAAGTTTACCCTGACCTTAAAATGTCGATTTGTCAGATATGAACTGAGCCAGTCAATTAAAGGAGGTTTGATACCCAATTGTTTGAGATTGTTAATAAGACAGATGTGGTTAACCCTATCAAAAGCTTTACAGAAATCAAGGTAAATGATGTCCATCTTCCCCTTGCGATCAACGATTCTCGTCCATCTGTCCACCTCGGTCAGCAGGTTCGTCATACAGGAGTAACCCTTCCTGAAACCATGCTGTTGGGATGAGAAGAAATTTAAGGACAGCAGCAGATAGTCGTGTATACCATCGTATAGCAGGGACTCCATGATCTTTGAAGGTACAGAGAGAAGAGCCACCGGTCGGTAACTTGAAGGTTCGCTGCGTCGATCTCCTTTGAAGATTGGTGTGATATGAGCCAGCTTCCAAATATCCGGTAGTTTGCCTCGACTTAGCGAGTGTGAGAACATCACGCTAAGCGATGTTGCCAGGATTGAAGCTGCTTCCCTCAGTATAGTAGAGTGGACCATATCTGAACCAGGAGAAGTGTCTGTTCTCAGGTCTTGTAGTTTACGGGACAAAAAGTCAGCGCTCAGTTTCACTGCGGAAAGTCCTATGCAGTTGCAGATGAAGCTGTCATAAATATAGTTAGTGTGATTCGGCTGAAATGCCCGGGATTATTGCTCAACCAAAAGTTCAGCGGCGTTACTGGGCCATTAGGACCTAGCAGTTGAGAAACTCCAGTTTTGGCTTGACGAAGAGAGGATGAATAACGGAATAAGCTTTTCGGATTGGAGACAAATTAATCCATAAGCTTTATCTGGTACTGAAGCCTGTCTTCTCTTATAGCCTTCGTACATATGTTCCTTATATGTTTGTATTGCCTGTACTCGCCGTTGTTGTTGGTTCGTTTGTATTCTGCCCAACAGTGCCTTTTGCGGCTTAGCAAACGAAGAGTGCGGTTCTTGATGACCGTAAACTGCTTGTAGATTCTTGAGACCATTTGAGGAGCGGACTGGTTTATAGTACATAAGAGCATGTACAGTAATAAGTCCCAATGAGCATCCACATCAAGTTGAGGGTGAACATCCCAATCCACCTGTTGTAGATAGTCCTGTAGAGCTGACGCTTTCAACCGTTTGAAATTCCAGCACCTGTTGTTGGTGAGATATCTTAGCTCAGTTTTGCTGACAAAACTGAAGGCTATAACGGCGTGATCGCTTTTCCTCAGGGGAGCCAGAATTGAGAGGTTTTTAACTAGGAATTCTTCGTTTGTAAATACACAGTCTAAGCGCGACGACGTCTGACTGCTTCTCCGACGAGTTGCCGACTTCACATTTTCGTATAATCCCAAATCCTCAATGAGCTTGAAGAAACGAGCTTCAATTGAATTTTCACCTCCAATATACGTATGTTCCGCGAAGTTGACTCTAGGGAGATTGGAGTTCCCTAGAATCAGGATATGAATGAAACCGAGACGCGTAGAGCGGGATAGTCCTTCCAGCATACGATTGTCATACTCGATGTCGGCAGTGGGCTTCCTACATATGACTCCAACTAGGCACCTCGAAGTAGTAGACAACCTTACTAAGCACTGTATGGATTCCTCAAGATTGTTAAACTCATGGTTGTGAACTTGGTGTACCTCCAAGCCAAATCGTATGTATATGGCTACTCCACCCCCAATTCCAGTCTTTCTGTCGTTGCGAAACAGAAACATCCCAGGTATTGCTAGCTCCTAGTCCGAAAAGCGAGATATGCAAGTTTCAGATATTCCTATCAGATGAACCTTATTAGCGTTGCTAAGTTCACTTAGTTCATCCATTTTATTTGGTAGACTCGTGGCGTTCATGTATAAGCAGTTTATGCTTCCAATTTCAAATGTGTGAGCTTCTTCCTGTTTGTCTGTATGAGCCTTACGTGAATGGACAGGTAGCCTACCTATGTAAGGATTGCCGAGCTGATAGCCCCTGTTCTTCACACGCATTTTATAGTCAAAATAAGAATAAGGATGTTGATAAGTCAACCATCTATGGAACACGCATCAGCACCATCATTATGTCGACGGTAATTGACTCCCCCACTAAACTTGGATCTCCTAGTTCAGGGTCTTTAAACGCAACGGTGGTTCCTCTGCAGGTGACTGCAACCACGCCAACAGAACTAATAAGGACCAGGTGTCACCGTCTAAGGTTGACATCCCAAGCGTTGTGCTTGATCCTGGCGTAATAGGGCCTATCCGGATGCATATGGATTACGGTTGGCAACCAACGTCTGTTTGCACGAAATTCTTCCATAGTTGCAGCCGCTCTATGGGAGGATGGGAAAGTTAACTTCATTACTCGGAGTCTAGACTCTCCATCCTTCTTGTTTTTTCTCGTCACTTGTTGAGTCAGAATATTTTTAAGCGTCAATGATTGCTTGATGAATTTTCATTCCAAAATATTAGAGTTTGTGTGACCAGAGTCCGTGTTTTTTGGTACACCTTGCACGATGATATTTCTTCCGCGGAAAACTTCTCTCGAGAATCTTTAAGGACGTTCCGGATGAGATTGCGCTCAGAATACGGTATGTCGGGCAGTATTCTTACGTTCCCATCGGATTTCAGTAGATGACTAGCTAGCAGGACATCCTCTACTTCGGTAGCATTCTTGAGTGTTACACGGAATAGTCTTGGGTGATTTTGATGTTTGGATTCCTTTCCCAAAGTGACCTGTGCGACCGTCAAGGGCTTTTTGTTCAGTTCACCCCAGAGCATCCTGTCGTTTTTGTCCTGCGAACTGAGAGGAAGGTCAGGATTGTCTATGAGGTTCATGATTATGAGAGAGTCGTTGTTGTTTTCCCAGGTTTTCCGGTGGGTTCAGGTTCAGTACGTTGTTGTTTGGAGGTCGAAGCAGGTTTTTGAGTCGTAGGCATTTTGATAACCGGGCGGACGTTTTCGAGGGTAAACTGAGCGATCAAAGCACCAGTTGATGTCCGTACAACACTTGGGATGTCAACCTTAGACGGTGACACCTGGTCCTTATTAGTTCTGTTGGCGTGGTTGCAGTCACCTGCAGAGGAACCACCGTTGCGTTTAAAGACCCTGAACTAGGAGATCCAAGTTTAGTGGGGGAGTCAATTACCGTCGACATAATGATGGTGCTGATGCGTGTTCCATAGATGGTTGACTTATCAACATCCTTATTCTTATTTTGACTATAAAATGCGTGTGAAGAACAGGGGCTATCAGCTCGGCAATCCTTACATAGGTAGGCTACCTGTCCATTCACGTAAGGCTCATACAGACAAACAGGAAGAAGCTCACACATTTGAAATTGGAAGCATAAACTGCTTATACATGAACGCCACGAGTCTACCAAATAAAATGGATGAACTAAGTGAACTTAGCAACGCTAATAAGGTTCATCTGATAGGAATATCTGAAACTTGCATATCTCGCTTTTCGGACTAGGAGCTAGCAATACCTGGGATGTTTCTGTTTCGCAACGACAGAAAGACTGGAATTGGGGGTGGAGTAGCCATATACATACGATTTGGCTTGGAGGTACACCAAGTTCACAACCATGAGTTTAACAATCTTGAGGAATCCATACAGTGCTTAGTAAGGTTGTCTACTACTTCGAGGTGCCTAGTTGGAGTCATATGTAGGAAGCCCACTGCCGACATCGAGTATGACAATCGTATGCTGGAAGGACTATCCCGCTCTACGCGTCTCGGTTTCATTCATATCCTGATTCTAGGGAACTCCAATCTCCCTAGAGTCAACTTCGCGGAACATACGTATATTGGAGGTGAAAATTCAATTGAAGCTCGTTTCTTCAAGCTCATTGAGGATTTGGGATTATACGAAAATGTGAAGTCGGCAACTCGTCGGAGAAGCAGTCAGACGTCGTCGCGCTTAGACTGTGTATTTACAAACGAAGAATTCCTAGTTAAAAACCTCTCAATTCTGGCTCCCCTGAGGAAAAGCGATCACGCCGTTATAGCCTTCAGTTTTGTCAGCAAAACTGAGCTAAGATATCTCACCAACAACAGGTGCTGGAATTTCAAACGGTTGAAAGCGTCAGCTCTACAGGACTATCTACAACAGGTGGATTGGGATGTTCACCCTCAACTTGATGTGGATGCTCATTGGGACTTATTACTGTACATGCTCTTATGTACTATAAACCAGTCCGCTCCTCAAATGGTCTCAAGAATCTACAAGCAGTTTACGGTCATCAAGAACCGCACTCTTCGTTTGCTAAGCCGCAAAAGGCACTGTTGAGCAGAATACAAACGAACCAACAACAACGGCGAGTACAGGCAATACAAACATATAAGGAACATATGTACGAAGGCTATAAGAGAAGACAGGCTTCAGTACCAGATAAAGCTTATGGATTAATTTGTCTCCAATCCGAAAAGCTTATTCCGTTATTCATCCTCTCTTCGTCAAGCCAAAACTGGAGTTTCTCAACTGCTAGGTCCTAATGGCCCAGTAACGCCGCTGAACTTTTGGTTGAGCAATAATCCCGGGCATTTCAGCCGAATCACACTAACTATATTTATGACAGCTTCATCTGCAACTGCACAGGACTTTCCGCAGTGAAACTGAGCGCTGACTTTTTGTCCCGTAAACTACAAGACCTGAGAACAGACACTTCTCCTGGTTCAGATATGGTCCACTCTACTATACTGAGGGAAGCAGCTTCAATCCTGGCAACATCGCTTAGCGTGATGTTCTCACACTCGCTAAGTCGAGGCAAACTACCGGATATTTGGAAGCTGGCTCATATCACACCAATCTTCAAAGGAGATCGACGCAGCGAACCTTCAAGTTACCGACCGGTGGCTCTTCTCTCTGTACCTTCAAAGATCATGGAGTCCCTGCTATACGATGGTATACACGACTATCTGCTGCTGTCCTTAAATTTCTTCTCATCCCAACAGCATGGTTTCAGGAAGGGTTACTCCTGTATGACGAACCTGCTGACCGAGGTGGACAGATGGACGAGAATCGTTGATCGCAAGGGGAAGATGGACATCATTTACCTTGATTTCTGTAAAGCTTTTGATAGGGTTAACCACATCTGTCTTATTAACAATCTCAAACAATTGGGTATCAAACCTCCTTTAATTGACTGGCTCAGTTCATATCTGACAAATCGACATTTTAAGGTCAGGGTAAACTTCAATTTCTCAAAGGCTATGGACTGTCCTAGTGGGGTCCACAAGGGTTCAGTAGTATGACCTCTTTTCTTCCTGATTTATATAAATGATCTTCCTCAACAGGTAACTTCAGACATATTGCTCTTTGCCGATGACGTGGAACTTTGGGAGAAATACGCGACCAGGAGGACATACAAGCATTTCTGACTCGACTTCAAAGTTGGGCAGACGATAGCGGATTCACTTTTAACAGTTCAAAGTGTAAAGTAGTCCACCTGCGACACGTCGCAGATTACAGTTACAACTTAGGAAACTCTCTAGTAGTATCCCGAGTCGAAAAAGATTTAGGAGTTCTAGTGCCCTACGACTTAAAGTCTTACGCCAACCGTGACAGAAATGCCTTTCGAGCAAACCTTGAACTGGTATCATTGAAGCGCATTTTTGCTCAGTTTGACGGGAGAACTTTCCACATAATCTTCAATGGTTTCATTCGTCCCCATTTTGAGTACGGAAACATAGTATTTCCTCCTAAACTCCAAAAGGATAAGGACACTCTGGAGCGTATCTAACGGCGAGCCACGAAATCAGTTCGGGGACTCAAATTTAAACCTTACGATGAGCGCCTCCAGTCACTCGACCTTTACCCATTGGAGTATAGGCGTCTTAGATGTGACCTTCTAATGACTTACAGTATCCTTAACACACCTGGACACCCTCTTAAACACCTACTTAAGCTTAGTCCCAACACTAACCTAAGGGGTTATACCCAGAAATTAGAGATACAACATAGTAGAACGGACTGCAGGCACAATTTCTACTCCTTAGGAGTTGTCAAATGCTGGAATTCTCTGCCAGCTGAGTTAGTTCAAGCAACTTCCCAGGAGTCCTTTAGGAGGCGACTTGATCTATTCTTAAGAACTAAGGATAGTATCTTACTATGATTCACCAGTTCATTTTTTTCTCTTTTATCGTTAATATACCTAGGTTCTTGCCTGGAGGTATTGGTGATCCCCTGCTACTAGACACGGGAGCCTGTTAAGCGAAAGATTCTTCTATTACGTGCACAACCATTTGAACCGTTTTGAACTTAAGGTTTGGAAAGTTAATCAGTCTCATTTATTCTCTTGAACTCTAGTAGGCCAATATCTACTTTTGAAGCTGCAATATGCATTTCTGCTACTGAAATTTGAAAAACTTATATATATTTAAAGTCAAGGTCTGTTGGCAATATGGTTTACTTAGTCACAAGTGGCCGAGTTTAAATTCTACGATAAACAGGTTCAATATTTCGGTGAAACAAATTCATCTTTAACGGCGAAATCGATGACAATCAATATGACATTTTTCATTCGGCAATAGATCCTTAAGTCAGCCAAAACAGAAATCTGAAACGAAGTGGTTTGGAGACACGTTAGGAAGGTAATCGCTACGTCGATAAATACGTGATATAAGCTAACCAGTTATTGGGAGGGATGCTTAGCTCGATGTACTCGGATGCTCGGCCGAGCACTTTTAACTAAGGTGTGTCCGGTAAAACTAATGAGATCAGCGTCAAAGTAGAAGACTTACAGTTTTACTAGCAATATTTTCTGCAGGGCCGTTTAGTTAAACTGAAGTGAAGTCGAGGATAGAATTACTTCTTAATTAAGGGTCATAGAGAACTAAAAATGATGAAGCATGAGTTATTCTTGAAGGAATACACGTTCCGAGCTTCATAGCATCTTAGTTTTTCGCAATTGAGTTTCTGATTCCATATATTCATATAACCCTAGTTCTACCGAGTAAAGAGACTATACTTGAATGAATTTACACTCGCAAACCTATAAATACTGAGTCCCCTTAAATTAGAAAAGTGTGTCCTAGTTCAAGAATGAGGTTTAACCCATCCTCCAAAGTCCTATTGTTATACAGAATTTCAGAATCGAGCTTTCTGTAGACTAACCGTGGGAAGTTAAATAAACAGTCAAATCAGGTGTTGTGATATTAGTATATTTTCACCTTTGTTTTAAACATACCATTTTTCCGGAAGAATTTTGCTTGTTTTTTCACAATCATCATTTATTTGGAAAATTAATTAAGCATAATATTTTTCAAGATTTTATATCATAACGAATTCTTTACTTGACGAAACCCAAACAGCTATTTCAAATTCAGTTGATATCAAAGTTACATTCGAGGTAGCCAGCAGAAATTTGGTAGATAATTGGTTCATTTTATATTTTATGTAAAATTGTGTGCATTTTACAAGGTTGAAAAGTTAGGAAAGAGAGTGAAATCGTAGTCAGGAACAACAAGAAGCTATGAAATCACAAAATGCTAACCTGCACATATGTTCATTTTATATTCGCAATAATGTTGTAATAAGTTCCTGGATAGAAATATACTTATGTCCATCATCCCTTATGGAGGAGCATAATACACCCACCAGCATTTTCCGGCCAACCCTTTCCTGGGAAATCCTTTCCAGTTCTTTCCAGTTGCTATCCATTCTTTTGATGTCCGCTTTCAAATCTCGGTGCATTATGCTCACTGACCTTTTCCGTTTCACCTCAGGATTCCAAGTTAGCGCTTGCAGCGCAATACAATTTGGTGTTAGCTTACAGTTGTCTTGAGTTTCGTACATTCTTCAACTATAGTAATATTGCCCTTGATTCACCAACCCTTATCTTTACGACTGCATCTGATCCTCATTGTCCTTCAGTGATGATGTCCAGATACACGGAAAATTTCACCTCTCCCAGAGCTTCTCCATCAAGTGTGATTGGATTAGTTATGACTGTGTTATGCTTCAGGATCTTGAATCTTTCACTGTGTATGTTGAGGACTACTGCTACACTGCTTGTATAGACCCGAATTTGTTGATGTGTATCGGACAAAAGGGCCTGGTCATCTGTGAAGTCCAAACTGTTTAACTGCATGCAAGTCGTTGATTGTATTCCGCGTTTTTCCTCAGATGTGGAGGTCTTTAAGATCCAGTCAACTACCGGAAGAAAGAGGATGGGAGGGAGTAATAAGCCTTGTCTGATTCCGGTCCCCACTTGGAATGCATTTGTCAGCTGTCCTCTATCCACTACCTTTCAGTGTAGTTTGTCGTATGAATTCCGGATATTGACGATTTTCTTAGGTACTCCATAGTGTCGAAGTTTTCATAATGTTTTCCTATCCACACTGTTAAATGCCTTCTCGTAGTCAAGGAAGTCAATGCATGGCGACGACTTCCATTCAATCGATTGTTCAGTGATGATTCAGAGTGTCACAATTTGGTCTCTGCACGATCGGATCTTACGGAATCCAGTCTGTTGATCTCCAAGCTGGACGTCCACTGAATCTTTCATCTGGTTCAGTAACATTCTATGGAAATCTTGTCCTGGTACCAATAGTAGTATGATACCTCTGTAGTTTTCAGATATGCTCAGATCTTCTTTTTGCATCTTGATGAGATATCCCTCTTTCTGGTCTGTCGGCACATGTTCTTTCCTCCAAATCTTCCCGAATAGAACATGAAGCATGTTTTCGATTACTTCTATGTGCTTCGGTTGGTATATTGTCAGGTTCTGTTGCTTTCCCACTCTTGATTTGTCTGATGCCCATCCCAATTTCTTCCATCGTTGATGGAGTGACATCTGTAGGAATGTCTGTGTGTGCTGTTCCGATATCCAGTGGGTGCGGTGGGGCTGATCTGTTCAGGAGTCCTTTGCTGTTCGTGAATCCCTGAAAATTTTTGTCCTCCACTAATCGCTTTGGTTTACCATATTTCCGTGCTAATTACCTTGTTGCACCATACCTAATACCACATACTTCAGTTTTATGGCATTCAGTGGTTATTTTTCTTCAATCAGCTATGAAATTAACAAGGTTCTGCAAACAACTCATTGAGACTCTGTTTTAGCTTACCAATATTTCTTTCAATCCTGCCTCCTCTTCAAATTTAGGCGTTCTCTTGAAGGTGTTATTTAATCAATACCACTAGATAAGGAAACCCGTTGGACCTGATCATATCTTCTTGAACAATATGATTAGACGTCCTGTATTTAAGTGTTTGCGTTACCTATGCTTTTTAAATGGACAAGATGAAAAGCAATGTGCGGTCGCAAGTATCTGTTTCACAACACTCCAACCTGCACTAGTTTGACATAACATTATAAAAAGTGTTGTTGGCAAGGGGTATTAGTCAGTCTTACCCTCTGGTTATGCAATTCATTTGCCAAGCTGACTACCCAATCTCCCTATTTTGTGGGAATGGCACAAAACACCAAAATTTTCCCATGTCTGGAGAAACAACCAAATTAGGTATAAGATTACGAATTATCATTTGACTTTGGAGAAAACCCAGAAATTTCCTCAAAGTCAAGAGGTAGAGATATTTTCAATGATATTTCCAAGGTCTGCTAGACAAATAAAATAGGACGATATTTAAGGAGTAAACAGTGAAAATTCCTTTGAAAAGATATGTGATTATAGGCGACCTTGAATCAAATTTTAGCCCTAATTAACACAAAAAGTTTTTCATCAGCTCAAATACCTGGTTCTGGGTTTTCTTTAAAGTCTTATGAAAATTTGTATTTTTCACCAGTCTAAAGAAATATTGCAGCAGACCCGAAATCCGCTCGAGCGTTTTGGCAATTTCCTCAAAACAGCTTGCGCGGTTTGTGTAAAACTCGACCAGGGAACATTTGGGGGATTTAGTCTTATTTATTCAAGATTTTCTGTTTCAGTTTTTCTGATTTTCTCGTCGTTGGCAAAATCCCCTGGAATTCGGGGGATCGGAAATCTCGGGCAAGCAATGCAGATTTTCCCCTTAAATCTCCCTATTTATGCGAAATATGTCGAAATTATACCCTAACTCTCAAAATTAAAATCAAGTTGTCTATTCTTTATCAATATTAACACGTCAAATAGTTAAGTTCGCTCGAAATTCGGCAGGATTGTCTACCAAAGCAATCACTTTAATAGACAAATTCGCTTACTTCCTAGGTATACTGCAGTACACCTAAGGCGTTTGCCTTTATCTTCCCCAGGACAATTAAGTTTTCTATCCATTCGATATGATTCAAACTGTTGATTTATATGAGGTGAATAATTTGTTAACAATTTTTACATAAAGTTCTCAGTAGTATTTACGTTCGGGTATTGCAATTAACCCAAAGGATTATTTTCAACCATAATCTAAAATAACGTATCTAATGCTAAGTTTATTGAACATGTGTTTATCAAGGCTTCTTAGTGAAAGTAAAATGCCATTGTTTACATATACTCTCACCTTTTCCGAAATACAGACAGATGATATCATCGTTTTGTGCTATGCATCGTTTCAGTTGCTATCTCGATGTAAATCTTTGATCTAAGTGAACTCTGTCTTTAAACTGGTATCAGAGTGGCTAAACTAAGAAGTGACGTCGTTTCGCAAAATGTCCAACTGTTGATTTGGACTTTGCTAGATCTAAATTAGGTTGCTTGGATTTGGTCACTGGAAATAGTGGCATCCTGATATATTTAGTATCACTGAATAATATACTCACTAGACGACAATCAATTACTTCATACTATTTGGCTGGTCCCATTGTCAGTTTATTTCACTATTTTTATTAGTTCTGTTTCTCTGTAATCCTTTAAAGAGTAACATTATTGAACAAACAGATGGATGCGTTGCTTCAAGCTGACAAACTTCTATTTTCGTCATAATGACAATGCTTATTTTTCTGTTATAGGAACATTCATTTCCAAAAAAGTCTCAGATAATCGAACTGCCAACTGACGGGCCTACATGTTCACATGGTCCTATGTTAAAAATAGTTGATCAGATCTCCCATTCGTTTCATTATGCTTGTTCGGCATTTCGTGATAAAGGTGAATGTGAGAAACAAGACTTGTACCAGAGCAGCACTTTTAGAAACTGGCCATTGGAAGATATTCTTGAGATAAGTCAGTCAGATAGAGCCTATTGTTACACTTGTGATTGTTTGTTTTCGTTGTCACTGAGTGGAAAAAAGCATGAAATGCACGAGTATAGGAAAAATTTATCAAATAATCTATTGGGAATGCCATCGTACCTGCTAAAACCACTCGAAAATTCTAAGGCTCATGCAGTACGTCTTGTATTCTACTTACCCACAAGTCCTCTAGCAATATTTTTTCTCCTTAGACAGTTTGAATCGACTGTATTCCATTATTCAAAAACTGTCAGTAAACTATGTCATCTGTATTGGTTCACCACGTCTACATGATTTCATCCAACTTCAGCACATACATAGAGGGCAATTATTAGACTCGTATTTATTAGATATGGACTTTCGGCTGGTAAGTGCATATTAATTTTTTGATTTCTGCAGTCTAGTTTCTATAATCCACATCGTTTCTCACGATATAATATGGTAAACGGATTTTTCTTCAGTCGAACGGAAGAAGAAAAATTTCATCATTTCATCAAGGATAATATAAAGCCTGGTGATAAATGCTGCATATTCTGTGATCCTCCATTCTCTGCACCATTGTCGTTAGTTGTGAAGCAGATCAATTCAATAATACAGTATATTTCAAGTTTCAAAAGTACTTTGCAATATACGATAATTATACACTTTTAGTTACTAAAAATAATTGCAAGAATTTAAATCAAAATGATATTCCATATCTGCTAGTTCTCCCATTTTTCTTCGAGAAAAAGCTGCGGAAGATTGCCCCCTTTTTGAACTTGCTAGATTATAAAGTAATCAACAGTGTTGCTAATGTTATTACACGTAAAGATCACTTATGAAAACCACTCAAGACTGGATTGTGATATCACTGATAATCGAAACCACAGGGATTTAAATAATAAAACTGGTGATTCAAATAGAGGACAGAGGCGCGACTCAATTGTTCGCTTATTTACAAGTTTACTGCCTTCTTTGGTCCATCCACCTAAATCAGTAGAGGAATGTTTCAGGTATTTCCTAGTTACTTAGTGTATATAGACTGAATGTCATTTTTTGTGTTGTTGATTGTCAAAAGTACAGATTTGATAATCGTAAGGACGTGATGTAGTACGTTTCAGTTGACCTCGCCTCACTGAATAAAAAAATGTGCTAAAATTGCGTAACAGGTGTAAATACAGGTACAAATAGACATAAGGTAGAACCGAGCAAACTATTAAGTTGTAGAAAATAAACCAATAGAATAAACATAAACAGTTATTGTTATTTCTCTGTCACACTGCATTAATTTCATCATTATCTTCCATCTATAGATCTCTGTAGTATCACTAGCCCTCATACATCTAAGGTGTAACTCAAATCGAGAACAGTAAACTTCACCTTGTAATTGAGTTATATTCTTATTAATTCAGCTACAAGATACGTCATCTAAGCACTACAGGTTAACCTGGAGATATTGAGATAAACTATGAAATCTTGAGAGATCATATGATATTTTACTTGTAGTAGCTTATCTTAAAAATGAGGAGAGTAAAAAACTTTGATGAGCATCACATCAAGTGATTTTCCATTGTAGTATCTGGCGCGACTACCAGAAAATAGATCTGTGTATCCGACTCTGAGTCACAATATTTTGTCCTATGGCTACAATACTTGATTGCTCAAAATGAAATATATTTTTGTTCAAATCCTCAGTAACTTAACGAAGTTTTTTGATACCTCTCCCTCTAGCATACTACTGTAGATGCTTTTGAGGTAAGTATTGCAAGTGAAACTTAACGAAAACAATCATATGTACGTTCCCAAACGCCCTGGTACGGCCGAGAGTGGGGAGAGTCCGCTCTCCCTCTCGAAATACTCTCACATGGCCACGCGTATATAGCCTATGCCAGGGAAGTCCTACTCACTGCCTTCTCGTGGTGAGGGTGTTGTTTACTAAAATGAGAGGACGAAAAGCAAATTTCCGGCGCTTTAACCGGATCCCAAACCAATGGTGCACATGGGCTCCAGTATCCTGCCTGAGGGAACAAATGGCGTATGAACCAATCGTTGGTCACCGGCTACCATGGGACTGCATCTCCTCACGATGCTCCACTGCCTTGTGGATCAGACGTTCAGGTCGAAGGCTCGGGGTGTGGCCCCCTAAGAAAACCACCTGCTTCGGTTTGGGCACCTGGGCGGTATCACAGCCCTCACACATATCAATTGATATCTGTGTGGCGCATATGTATTTGGTGCCTTCTTGTACCAATATCTATGTGTTAAAATAAAATAAATAAAATATAAATCCGAAAGGTGATGTAATGTGAAAGTTTAATTAAAATACTCATAACCAGTCTTAATACGTCTTATTTCCCAAGATTCTCTTCTTCCGAAGTCCAATTAGTCGTCCCATGTTAATTTAGTCTCAGACTTTATAAATTACATTAACCAATCTGGTTTCTGTATGGTTATCACCGGAGGATTTCTGTTCATCATTACAAACAAAAAAGATCACCTAGTTAGGGTTAAATGTGAATATATTTGTATCAGTGGAGAAATGATCAAAAATTCAAGTCCATTCCCGAAGTTTAACTAAAAAATCCTCAGTGATTCAAAGAATAATGCATTAGTTTTGGTTTCCTGTGTCTTCATGAGTTTATCATTGAGAATTAATCGATACATAGTACTATTAATTGTCAAAGCAGAAAAAAACCGATTATCTAATACTCTCTAACACTAAATGTTTCTTTATTATAAACTCATATTATTATAGTTTCAAGTATAATGGTTTATTCTTGACATTTAGGTTTTGTGAAATTTGTCAACGTTATTCGCACATAGCAAATCTACACTGTCCTAAATGTGACCGTTGCACAACTAAAGTGAGTCTTATCTAAGGACACTCTAATATTACTATAACATAAATAACTGTTTAATTACCTGGTAATATTTAAGCATCTGAATAAGTATGCACATCTTTTTCTACTTCTTCTTTAAAGTTAACAGACCCCAAATGATTTCACACGGAAAATATCTGGTCATATTTTTCCATACTGTTTTTCGAACAGTGCCCATAACTTTTACTTCCATACATTTACTTGTAATCACGATTTCGCTCACTAAAGTATAACTACCATAAAATTTTGCTGATTTGTAATGTCAGTGTATCAGGATTCTATGTAAAAGGTTATCTGGTATTTCCGAATAGTGGGGTGGTGGCCCAATGGCAAGGCGTTTAAGTTTCATCCACGAATTTCCGTGTATTAACTTCACTCCGTCTACTTCAGTTTGGGTAGTATCACTAACTACTACACCTTAAGTTTGGCTCGTACCCAAGTACCAGGTGAATAGATTATTTATCTAATTTCTAATTAATACTATCTTCATTTTCCACTAAAAGTATTGATAGTGCATTAGTATACCATCATCTTGCTTTTGTTCTGAGTCGTTTAGTTTCTTATGGCAGAATTAGTTATTTTACGGATAAGTGGCCAATGTTTTTAAAATATTTAATGAGTAATTCCTATCAACATAAAAATATAGTATCCACTCATTTTACATAAATATTTTCCATTTTAACATCCTAATCTAGAATGGACCAACCTATGTACACTGTGATAAATGTAATCGATGTAGACCTGCTAAGAAATTTCATTGCGATCAATGTAAGCATTGCGTATCTATCAATCAATGCGTTCATCAATTCAAACGCAAAAAGCTCTCTTACAATACATCTGATAATTTATAATTTGTAAAGTAATATTTATTCAATAAAATATTTTCTACTTTAAAATCTTTAATTTTTTTAATGGAAATATTATGTTTGATTTCATTGGTCATGTATGTTGACCGACATTCGCATATACACTCATTAGGCTAGCTTGCGTTTGATGAGGATTTGTTGTCGTTATTTTACTTCTATGTCCTTTCTTTGTAATTGATACTCAAATAAGGATTGAATTACAACTATATATGTACAAGAATGGTTAGATCTTTGTTTTTTTTTAATTGGTATATTAGCATTAGATTAGCATTAAAATGTTCCTTAGTGAACTTTTACGACAATGTATAATCATAACTAAACTAATGGTGGGTATTTCACCCCAAATGGAATAATGCATAAGAATTTATTAGAAATTTACTTTTAAGTGACTCCATTAAGTTATAATATGCTTTGATTAGTTTCTGTATAAACAAAGGTATGAGTTTTTTTTATATGGAATAGTTTTTAAAATGTTGCTTTTAGGTATTAAGAAGAGTTATCTTCTACCGGACTTTACCCAATTTTAAGTGTAACTCGACTATCATTTTCTCGTTGTTACGCGTAGCACTACACAAATATTCGCATTACCGAATGATTGTTTCTATACTTGGTTCGCTAATTCTTATCTAGTTTTGCAGAGTCTTATAAGCTTAATTAGCTTAGTGGCATCTCTTTAAGTGGTTCCGTTAGCCATTTGTATTAGTCCCAACAATGGCGAGGTTAAAAATTGATTATGTAGACTACTTCATTTATCTGGTGCACTGGGTTATTAGTTATGGAACATTATATTACACAACATTTTACAACATCCTGAAGTGAAATCCCATGAGGAAACTGTGTATACGTAGTTCTCAGTTTTTTTCATTGTGTACGATTTTTAGAAAACAATCAAGGGAAAGTTATTGGTTTGGAACAGTAATATTTCATATAATATGTAAGTAGGTATTCTATCATCATTCCACATGCTTCTATTTCACACACAAATATTTTATTTTTCGGCTGTTATGCACTTGGGTTGTTAGTTTTAAAACGTTTTTGATTTCCTTCCAATGCGCTCAATTATTAAAATTCTTACCCTTAAGTAGTTTGAATTAACTATGATATTATCATACAGTGCATGTAGATGGAATCACATTGCTCTTTCCCTTTTAAATATTGTACCGTCGAGTGTTGGTTTACAGTTTACCTTAAAGTAGTTTTAGGTACTAGTTCAATCAGTTTGAGAAATAAGAGGCTCCCATTCGTGAATCCATTGCTTGAACGTCATGATGACATAAATAATAGTGATGGTGTACAGGCGAGACTATAATTAATGGGCGAGCCAATAAGATTTAAAATAGCAAGCCTTGAATTTCGACGCGCAATTCATTTATCCATATGAATAAACAGCATTTTGGCATTGTAGCTGACGTGAGCTCGTCGTCCATAGATTGTAGTTTCTCTTGATGTACCTGTTTTATTTTGAGTCTTGTTCAATTCGGTCTACGGTAATCGCCGTTAATGGACAATCGAGGTTATTCTTGTACGAACGGATTCTGCGAAGAACTTGATCAGGCAGCAACTGACTCACAAAACTCTAACGATAATCCCATTGATTGAACTCATAAAGAAGACAACAGAATAAATGAAAACCTGATGTTTAATGAAGATCAAATTAAAGTGGAATGACTATATATGCAACAACTAAATAGAACTTTGGAATAGACAAATTAGCTAACTTAAAGTAGTAATAATGAGTCAGAAAATGGTCAATATCGTACAGCAACACGAATTAGGAAACTTGTGATCTCTATTGTCGTCACAAAGATGGACGAACATTTATTCACAAAAATTAGATGACCTGGTTTATTCCTAGCAGTAGCTTGTTTATTAAGTGTAGGTTTGTGTATATATTCGTTGAGTCACACTATTTTTATGAGTTAGTAGTACTAATTAGCTGCTCAAACAGAACTTAGTTGGGATAGAGTTTGAATCTAAGGGCTAAAAGCTGAATGTGTTACCCCCCCTCGACTAATTGCTAATTTTTGATCTTAGTTCAAACATTTATTTTTCAGTCATCCCATATCTACTTGTCTTGTGAGTTAGCTTGATTTTACTTTTTATTTGTTTAATTTATTTTTGTAGGTTCCGGCATCCTACATCTTTCATGAGATCCTTGTATTTTAAATTTAGGAAGAAAAAATGACCAACTGGATTATCTTGTTGATCTTTATTCATTCTAGTTATTTTTAAAGAGTATATTCTTTGTTGCTATTGTTGTTCTCGTTGTTGTTGAGTGTATGGTCTTGGTAGTATTTTGTTGTTTTCAATTAACAGTTTATTATTAAGTTTAACATATTCCCTAATGATGTTAACAAATGTTAATATCAATGGTTCTTATTGTTTTAAATATTTTCTTATATGTTTTATCATTTTTTCAATGATCATTTATTATTATTATTATCATTATAATAATGATAATAATAATTTTAATTCATTGTATGATATGATGATTATTTCAAATGAAGAATATACAAGAAAATTTCAACAATCTTATTATCAATTACCTTTGTATATGAATAAACATTGTACATATTCTACATGTTTCAATATTAGTAATTGTGTTCGTGAAATTATTGACAAATCATTACATAATATCCGAATTTATATTTATCCTTTAAATGATAGTTTAATGTTTACAAGTTTTAGTCAACCATTTATTTCTTTATATAATACTATTTTATTTAGTAAATATTATGTGAATCAAATTGAAGAAGCATGTATTATTATCCCAGGATTAGATTTATTATATGCTTATCCAGATAATAATCAAATAATCGATTTATCTATGCGTTATTTACATCATTTGCCAAGGTTTGTCTTCTTTTTTTCGGTTTATCATTATATCAGAAGGGGTTTTGTGGAGATTTTAGTAACTACTAAAATCTCCACAAAACCCCTTCTGATAATAATCATCTGCTCATTAGTGACGGACTTTAAGAGGCATTTCTTGGAGTTCTAGTGAGAAGCCGTGACCAGTGGAGTTCAACCAGGTCTGTTGTGAGATATCAGCTCACTGAAGACAATGGCATACGGTGGCGCAATTTCCTGGATTGGTTGAAGTTAGACATTAACACCTTTGGATACCGGTTCAGTGGTCTAGTGGTTAAGCGCTCGCGCTTGAGACTGACGGGTCCTGGGTTCGAATCCCACGGGTGGCGGAACGGGCGTCCAGTGCTTCCGGGTTTTCCATGGTGGTCTAGCTTCAATTGGCTCATGATTTTAACTATTGAAATTATCATTATATGTAAAAAAATATTTGAGATAATTGTAGAGATTGAAATTCACATAGTTTCAATGTTTAACCATGCCAACTGCTGGTTTGTGCTTTTTGAATAAAATAAACAAAGTGCATTTACATTGAGTTTAGTCATTGTGTCAACTCGCTCGTTTTACTGTGTTAAATATTTTGATTTGGATAAATAGATTCGAATCATAACAAAGTAGATTTTGTTTATTTCTCTAAAGAAGCTCTGAATGAAATACTGCAATCATTGAAATTCTATCAAATATAATGCCTTCCATATTATCAGCATTGAATTTTTGTCAGAATTTTCGTTGAAATGTTAACAAATATTCATAGAAATTATCATAATCATTTTTGTGTCTTTATTTCGTTTGTTTCATTTACTCAAGCTGGAACGAAGGGAAAAATCATTTGATTATTAATTTTCTCTCAAATGAAAAATTAAAATATTCAGCTTCAGCTATTGTTGCCAGTGCTAGTCATACAAGTTTAACGTTCAGATCGAAATTTGATATAGTTCTGCCGGCATTTAATCCATTAACTGTTGTAGTGAATCAACGTATTCATGAGAGGTAATAATAATATGGAATGAATTATTTTTTTCTTTACCTAGCCTGAATATATAGTATTTTTTTATAAAGATCTAAAGCGTAGTGTGAATTATCAACATAGTGTTGCGAAGATTGTTGAATTCTATGAAAATCATAAACCGATCGATTTTGGACCACCATTTGTATTTCCGGAATCACTGAACGACTGTTTCATCCACAACCTCTCATTCGCGAATCGAACCTAGGATCCTCGGCCTCGCGCGCGAACGTTTAATCGCTTGACCACTATTCACGGCTTCTCAACTGCGTCAAGTGTGAGGCAGTTATCCACCGAGGACATTGAAAAATGGTAGCTCAATATCGTGGATTAAATTAACATTAGCACCGTTGGGTGGTGACTCGCTGGTCTAGAGGTTAAGCGTTCGTACGCGAGACTGAAGATCGCGAAGTCGTGGATACACACTACTGGAGAGTTCCGTATTAGGATGTAACGGCTATCCAGTGGTTCCAGGTTTTCAAGGGTGGTCTAACATAGATCGGCTCGTGATTTCAATGTAGTTCGAATATTTTACTGTTGCTTTCATAGAATTCAATGTATATCGATTGTTTAATCATAATTAAGAAATTGAAGAATTGTTCCGTTTGACCGTCTTGTTATGATTCGACATTTTTCAGAAATCCATACATCTATTAACTTACATTAACATCTTGCTAATATAATTCAGTCCCATTAAATATTAATGGTGTTTTGCAGTTAACAGAATGAAATACCTGCACCCTCCCTTTATTTCTAAGTGCTTCATTGTTTTGTGTTAGAAGCGTCCAGCTAAATCGTGTTCCTCTGAAAAATCACCATAGATTCTCTAATATTTTCTTTTTTTTCCAATGTATATCACTACAAATCAGTTATTCTATAAAGTGAAATTCTTTATGCTTACAGTTACGTTGTTTAATAACTTGAATTTACTGTTAAAGTTCTACACGAAGTAGGCGCTGAAGAGGTTGTCCAGCAGGACAATGAAAGCTCAGCAAGCAATTAAACCATCTAGGTCTGAGAACTCAACACTACCTAAAGCTCTTCAATGTATTTGTTATTTTATTCTTGATAATATTTCTCATGAACTTCATCTGAGTTATGTGAATTCACCTGAGAATTTGTTAGAAATAGTTAAGTTTTATGTATTGTGTTCAAACTTATACACTAGTTAACTTAGTACTTAGAATAAATCGTTTTAAGCGAATGTATCCCATCTTGTGTTTTGTCTTATTTTATTTACTAATGAGCGGTAACTTAGCGGTTAATACACTTAGCCTTCAGTCACTGGGTTACAGTTTTGAATTATGTTTCTTCGACAACTGGATGGTATTGTTAGCTTTTACACAGAAAGTGTGGTTGAAAACCGATTACACCTACCTGTGCATCATCTCACTCAGCTTATAATTTTATCGGATGGTAATTCTAATGAGTAAAGGTAAACCGGATATTTTACGAGTAACTGTTCTTCATGTAACAACTTTAATGTTTTGTTTGACTATGTTGAACAATGCTATGTTTCCAAAAACTATCAGAATCAACTAAGGAAGAGTTCTTTGCTAGACCACGCGCGTACTTTTCAATTAAGTACCATAAAGTTTACATCCTGAATAACTATTTCTCAATAATACGCCAAAAAATACATAAATACTCATGGATTTTTTGCTTGTCATCGTCGTTCGGAGAGAGTGATAAATCTTCTGTTTCTTTTTGTCTTTTCAGTAGTTAGGGGGCTAGATCAAGAGTCAATAGGGGTTTAGTACAAACTAAAGTACATTTAAATTTGGTTCATTCATTGTATCAACTCTCGTGCTCACCAATACGTTGATATCTTGATTTATGTAGCTAGATTCAAACCATAATAAACTGTCAACATTTGTGATTAATTATTTTTCCTAAACAAAGCTATATGAAGCTGATCGGCTACAGTTAGGAACTGGGGCGAAAAGTTTTTTCACAATGTAGGTTTTTTCTCTTGTGTTTGTTAGTCAGAATTTCGTATTTGAACTAGTTTTCCTCATCTACTCCCTTGACACAACACACGTCGTTAAACTTGGAAAAATATCAAGATGTTGATTTTTCACTGATTCTAAAGTAGCTGTCAGTGTTATTTGGCTGTTAGAAGTTAAATTTTGTCGGTAAATAAAATGTGAAGTGTTTTCATTTGTCAATAACAAGCTATACAATTGATTACTTGGGTCATTTCAACAGAAATTACGTATCCCTTATAACGGCAACAGATTACAGTTTTCAAACTTATTTAGAGGATTGTTGATTTAACACTAAGTTTAAAATTAAATTGTCCTTCGTTAATTTTTAAGTATTTCTGAATACATCGGCTGTAATAATTGCTTTCCATTATCTCTTGTTTTTCTTATTTAAAACCCCGGTTAGACGTACTATTTTTTTAATTGTTTTCCAATCAACTGATCAAAATTTGATCTACCAAGTGCAATACCTCCTATTAGATTCTCGCACGTCAAATTCAAATTTAGTGCGACCTATACTTGTTCTAGACTCTTCATCAAACCAATCTAATACAACCTATAATCAACGTTTTGTGCTAGTATCTGAATCACCATATCGTCAAGGTGTGAAAAAATGGATAGACTATTCGGAATCATTGTGTTCTAGTGAATTTTGTTTGATCATTGATACGGACAATTTAAATCGTTTTAATTTGTATGATAGTTTAGCTTGTGGTTGTATCCCGGTGATTGTCAATGATGATATTGTTTTACCTTTCTCAGAAGTTCTTGATTGGTATAAGTAAGTTCATTAATTTTAATTCCTATCTTAAAAACCTGAACCATGTGCTTAAGGGCATTTCAAATTTTTGATGTTTTAAATATTGTATTGCTAATTATTAGTTGGGAGTTAAATAGTGTTATTTATCGATAGATAATGAATGTTGCGTGTACTCAAGTTGAATACCTTGTTAATGGATTATCAGGTTACTCTTAGAACCATGTCCTAACCTCTAGCTTTTCGTCAATAAACGCCTGGTTATTACGCTTATTGTCAATACAAAAAGTTTGTGTAATTTGTTGCGAGATTCGCCAAATTATGAGGCTATCAAATATGTCGAAGTCCTATTTACTCACGTCCTTCTGGAGTACCATGCTTTGTACACGTAACCCGAGAGACAACTTAACAGTAATTTACAATCTTATTGGGTATCTCCGAATACTCTAGCTGGAACTACTATTCCACATCTATGAAGGTTTTTATGCTCTAATATTGGGACAGACTATGTCTATTTAGATTAAGTTATGAATGTCATTATTTATTTTTTGCATGGTTTTATCTAACTAGGTCTATAAGATTTTTCAATCGACATAATTTATCTCATATCAATGTAACACTGAAATTTCTGGATTCTACATTAGTTAGTTTTCTTGATATTAGATTTCAAATTATCATATTTTTTGTAACGCTTCATGTTTGGATGTGTTATAACTTGTGGCCTGTGTGCCCTGTTAATGTATAACGCAACGTTATCGCCAATTAGAGAGCAGTGAATTATCGACAGGACCAATGACGCGTCAAACCCGTACGAGCAGTCTAGAGTCCTTATCGGTCCTGCTTCCTGCCTAGCCCAGCCAGTTAAGTCCAAAACACCAATCTCAGCTTCTGCAATATGAATCATTTATTTCAAGCATACTGGGTTTATATACCAACCAAACAGACCACACGTACCATAAAATAGGAAACAACATTTGTAAAAGATTTAGCCAAAAGTGGCTGTGAGTGTGGGAGGTAGTAATTAATAGACAGGCCATAATCCAAAATGGTAAATCGTAGAATAATAGTTCATAGGTCAAAATAAAGCTTATAATAAGATGGACATGAATATGTATAATTTAGTTACTTGACAATTATACGATAAAAATATATGCATAGTATTGGTTCATAAATGGGTCCCAAAAGTTACCATTCATTATGTTTATCGGGACATAACGGAATGAATGAAATTAAGAAAAATACTGTTTCTTTGATCTTCAGTCTTTTTTTATTTAGGTTTTCTAACTTGTTGGGGTCAACAAATTAATTTGATTCTCTACGACATATCACAAAGCATATGAACTTAAATAAGAGTAAATAATCTAGAGAAAAGTTCAGCTATTATTATCTTACATATGTTATCTAAGTTTAGTTCTGATACTTGTAAAAAAAACTAAACCAAAATATGATATATTGAATTTGTAGAATAGAATTTATCTTCTTGATTGAATACATTATTCAATGAAATATAATAAATTTCATTGTCTCTATGCAAAGAATTTGGGTACTTCACAATTTGTTAAGCATCGATTGTGTGAAATTTGTATTAGTGTGTTTTCGAGAAGTTAGACAGCTAACCGTAATTCTTTTGGTCATTTTTATTACTTCAGTATTAACTGATCTTGTACATATCTGTGAGATGAGGCATTCAATCATTAATAAAAAACTTCAAAATTTATTTGGTATATTAGCTTAGGTTAAAAATTTCTCTTTATCTATTCACCTTTTTCGCAAATATCAAACAAAACAACGCCAATATAGTCTCTAGTCTCATTCTCAATCATTTAATTTCAAATTGGAGACAATCCATTCAGTAATATACCCTCTTAATGATGTTATTAATTAGATGCGTTCTACATGAAGAGTAAAGTGATGCGAATTCGTATAAACTTCTGCTATTGAAGCAGCTATCGCCTTACCTCCTCTTTTAAACAGGATTTCGGCTACTCGTTGCAACTCTGCAATCATTTCGTTAACATAAATGTTATATACAAGTTCAAATTCTTATGGGATTAAGGATTACAAACCTCTAATTGCCACTTAGTTTCCCTTTCAAATCTTCCGACAGTGGTTTTTTAAAGCCTCGCGATGAAAGCGCTACTAGTATTAAAACAGTTTGAAACACATTTTCAGTGTCCGTGACCATGTTCGAAACAAATTGACTCACTGATTAGATTAATGTTGCTCATAATAAGGTAAACTGGTAAATATTCCCACAAATTATTGTCATTTCGTATTTCTGTTCAAGCACTAGTTAACAGTAAGTTCATTTTTAATGTCATTGGATGACAGTTGACATTGATGTCATAGGGAGGGGTGAAGAAATTTCACTACTAATAAAATAGTTCTATTCCTTTATTTAGGAAAACCTTTACCCACGCAAATTCTTTTTTTTAAAAAGTGCTTATCAATTTTACCACTAAGAAAGAAAGCCATTAAGGAAGCCGAATAATCTACTATTTTATCACATATAAATGACTTAATAGAGAATCCCATCAAATTATTTAGACGATTGCAAGTGAATGTAACGTACAAACCAACGAAAGCACTTGAATGAATGTTGTGTAAACTGAATAACCCATTGACAAAATATAATATGTCAAACATCATCTACTTGATAAACTTTTAGCTGTAAAATCACTATATCAGTCAAAGTGACTATCCTCCTTCTCTTCGTCTACATGAACACTAATTAAGTGGAATGGAACTTTACTAAAATCTCCAACCATAAATCTTCCCCATTATTATTGGAATATAAACCTGGGCCGAGCATTTCAATTGGTTGGAACTGTCATTCTAAATGTTTTAAGATAAATTCAGATTTTTTTAAAATGCATAATTGTTATACTTGAAATAGTCTTTTAAAACCTTTATTTCTCTACCATAAATAAATTAGAATTGCTATTCGTATTCCACAAGTTAAATTTCAAAAGATTCCATCCATCTTATCAACATATTCATCAAAAGAAAAATCTCTCCTTCGAAAACAGATAATGTTTATTTATCAACGTTATTTTTCATCAATAGAAAAAATTATATTGACCACATTGGACATATTAAATGATCGTGTATTTCCTCAATATTCACGGTCTTATGCTGAATGGAATTATCCTAATTATTCTAAGGTGATTATTTATTTATTTATTTTAGTATTAACACTAAATTTTTCCCTAGTTTACTAGTTTTGTTTGCTAATTTTAAAGCAATGAGAGAAACATTTTATATCATTAGGTCAAATAAAGTCAGTTCAGCAAAGAACAGTTTCCCTTCAACGAGTAGTAGTACAATGCACTAAAAGTATCAGACAGTTGTCATTACTCATATTCTGAGCTATAAATATTCAGTTATCATAATTACTTTCCGTTCAACTATGTCATTAAGTTTTTTTTTCTTATTTGCTTTCAATTTGTCGCATAAATGTTTCATATCAGATTTTGTTAAAGTAATGTTGGACATCTTTACATTAACAATTATCAATAGTTTCTTCATGATATTCTGTATCACGTGGTGTATTAATTCAGTAAATAGGAATTAATATTAAAATTTTGAGGATTAGAGGTAATTTATTTGTCGAAAGAATTGTTTGCCGATATCAGCAATGTTATTCAGTTATGTGTAGTTTTCGCGCAGCTTCAGTTTACATTGATACTGTGTTTTATTGGCTAGTTATAGAATGTTGTAGTTTGTGATTAAACATTATCAACGAGCAAGCAAGTTTTTGGATTGGAGGATCTTGTTAGTGCGAAATTCTCTGAACTGGATATTCTTTGTTGTTAAGATGTCATTGTCGCACAATATAATCCCAGTTTTTAAAAAAAATTGGTAAACATATCTTTATAGGTGACTTGGTAGTTTATCCTACTGATTAAAATGTGTGATTATATGTTTAATAATTTTCATTACTACGTTCGTTCTTCAGTAAATCACCACGACCAATTGGCCTTAGGGCCAATTATGAGTATAACTCCTCCTTTCGAAGTTGGTATGTAATTAGACAGTACTGAACAGTAGACTTACCATTTCTGTGTTCTAAGATTTGCTATTATTTTCAGCTAACACCGTAATGTAACATGCTTCGTTTTAGTTCGATAGCGCTTTACATATGCTTATGATGAAAAAATGTTAGTGAGTTTTCATCTGTTGTTATTTTGAAGGGAAAAATTATATCTAACTTCCATTACTAGTAAGTATCTTATGTTCTCGGCAAATTAAAATACTGGTTCCCGAGCAGTACATTAGATAGAACGGTAAATTGATAGTTAAATGACACTTGATTCTCAATTACTGAGCTCGAACTACGCTCCATCTGGTTAAGTTTGACTGATTAGTTAGTGTCATTTGTGCTTACTCGAAATAGTGCAATTCAAAGTTGCTGACTACATGAACGTGTACTTAATTACTGATTTATTCAATTTTAATCTTTAATTACGAGCTAACGGTGGATGAACCGTTACAAACCAGAAGGCGTTCAACAACTGTCTCTTTCCACGTTGCTTAACTGTTAGCATCCACCACCTTACACGGGATTTAATCCGTAACTTTCAGGTGTTACCATAATCACAACTCGTTTCCGCTACTAAAATCGAGTGTTCAGCATTTTCCAACGTCAATCGACTTAATATTTAGAGTTATTGCCATTCAATATAATCTTTGAGCTTCTATCTAACTTTTATCTTCGTTGAGTCGATGGTTCACTACCTCTCATGAAAATCTCAGGAAATCCGTGTCAAATTTGGCTTCTTGTAGGTACACAATTATTTGTTTAATGGATTCTGTAGCGGCTGTATCGTTTGTAGGTTATTTTAACTGTGGACGTTATTTATTCTTGTATATCAAATATTTTTCCCAATCTTCCCATTTCAGGTTGGACTACCTATATCTCCAGTATTGTTTTACCCAGCTAAAGCTTTTCCACGTACTGGATTTACTGCTCTCATTCGAGCTCATAATCATTTCACACTACTTTGTATTTTGTTAAAATCAATTCAGTCTGTAAAATCCTTGAGACGGATTGTTGTTGTATGGACAAATAAAATATATCCAGTTCCTGATTGTAAGTTTTGATTAACTACATATATTCTCCGTTTAGTGTTTTGACAACTGTAATACTACATATGTTTTATGCTCATTTTGAAATATTTAATGGAACAACATTTGTAAATAAGTGTCACGCATTGATCATCAGGATTTCCCCTTATTGGATTCAGAATTGCTAGAACTGAGTGGATATTGAGGGGGGATGTTGGAACTTTTAAAATTATTGTATGATGAGTTATTATCTCCATTTTTACTATACAATTAGTAATTAATTCATTTATAGTATTTTTAAGTTGTCTTGTTTATAAGCTTCCGTTTAGTATATTAACTGTCTACATACGTTTAAATATTCCTAAATTATCGTTAATTAAATATTCCTCTCTTACTCCATTTTTTTTACTCACGACTTAGTTGTGTATAAACTAAGACTTCTTATTGATGGTGTGTTGTGGTCAGGTAATAAATGTACATAGTCCTCTAAGTGTTCAGTTTACAATAATAGAGGTCTCGTTTGCTTATTGTGTTTCGACTTCTGGCTGGCTGTCGGGCTAGCGCGAAGTTGCGTTCCGGACTAATGGAAATAAGAACAATCGCGGTCACTACTCAGGGCTATTTATAATTGATTGAAGCGTGTCATTGGGTAAATTGAAGGTCAGTGATCCAATAAACATGAAGCGCCTTTGTATTATTCAACTATATCTAATGATTTGATCGAGGGTTGTATAAGAAGATTGAATGTCATAGCAAGAACACAGTTCTCGTATATATATATATATATATATATATATATATATATATATATATATATATATATATATATATATATATATATATATATCCATTTTAGACGTCAGAATTTCCGTGAAGTATAGTGTGTAACGTGATCCAACTCCTAATAATTCGTGCTCCTTTAGTCGGGATAGACCAGTGTTGTTTTTGTAATAAGTTTTCCTTGATCTCTTTCAATGAGTTTCAGCGATATTTGTTATTTAGATTAACCGAGACTAGGAAAAGAAAAAAGTTTGGGGCATCTAGTTTATCTTGATTAAAAATGGGAAGTTATCTCCGTACAGACAACCTGTAAAATATATATCCGAATCTGGATAAAATTAAATTTCTTTGAATCGTATTGCTTATGTTTCAAACTTATTGGGGCTTTTTTTTCTTGTTGCAATTTCAGCTACATTATGGCCATCTTTAATGGTTCCTTTAAGTATAGTTCGTTCAGCTTATGGTTCAGTGAACGGTCGATTTTTTCCTTATCGACAAATAATAACTGAAGCTATTTTTTCTATTGAAGAAGATACATGCTTACCGTCTGTTGAGTTAATCGAACGTGCATTTGAGGTAATTGACTTATTTAAACAAATTCACTCGTCAGTCTTGATATAGATTATTTGGAGCAATGTTTTAATATTTTTCTATGTAAACCTTTTTATTCCTTTTTGAACCATATTCTTTAATTTTTAAACTTTTTACTTCTATTATTTTGACTCCTTTTATACTCCCCTTGTTAATTTCATCTAACTGCGTTAATGTGTTACGGAAACTTACTATTGGAACATTTGTGTCAAACTCAACTTTGATTATGACGATTGTAACAGTGATTAGAAAACACAGGTAAAAAAAAAACCAAAAATGATATAATCCTAAATCGTTGTTAATAAGAAGTCTTTTTATCAAGATATTTATAAAGCAATTCATGGAATACTGAGGACTCAAATACAATTAAATGGAATTTTTGAAAAAAAAGAACGATAAAAGAATGTTTCAAAAATAATATAGTATGAACTTCTGTAGGTACGAATACTTTGGTAATATAATAAAAAGGAAACTTTCAGTATAGTGTTCATAACATACTAACATTGTGTAAAAACTATCAAAAATTAGGGATCATTAAACAGCCTCTATACTGTACTTTCGAACTCAATAACCAACAGTCATGAACTTGATTTAAACCGAGCTTAAAACATTCAAATCTTTCTATTAACAAGTTTATCACTCAGTTACTGGGTCAAAATTTATGCAGTCCATAATAGCTAATTTATCATTCAATGCAATTCAATCTGAAATCTGATTTTAATAACTCTACTCATATACTAATTTCTTACTAAAAACATGAATCTAAAAATCAACATTTGTTTACGAATTGAATCTTCAAATCATCCCAATTATTTTCATCTTGTCATATTAAGTCAACAAACATTCGCTCCCAGGCACTTCTCTTATTATGAAAGTCTGATTTTTACAACCGAGATTTTCAATCAAAATTTTAACCATCCATTTAAGGTTAATCTTATACGCAGATGATATAGTCCTGTTTAATGAAGACGCTGTTAAAATGCAGAGTCTTTTGGTAGCACTGAGCAACAATGCCAGAATGTTTGGGATGCACTTCTCTCCCTCGAAATGCAAGTTGTTGCTTCAGGACTGGTCTGTGTCAACACCTGAACTAAGGATAGGGAGTGAAGTAGTCGAACGCGTTGATATCTGTCTATCAATTAAGGGACGAGTATACTGCGCGGCAGTTCGTTCTGTTTTACTTAAGAAGGGAAGATACTCATAAGCTACTAATATTTGACCACAGATGCCTTAGAAATATTGCTGGTATCTGCTAGGATCACCGGGTAAGTAATAATGCGGTTAGATGCAGAGTATTAGGAAATGATGGTAAATCAGTTGATGAGGTTATGAATCTTCATCGACTGAGATGGTTGAGACATGTGTTACGTATGCTTGAACACTGATTACCATGACGCGTGCAATGCTAACCGGCGTTGGGGATGGTTTGAAGAAAGTTAGGGGCGGCCAAACCGAAACGTGGCATCAGTGCTTGAAGTCACTAACTTCTGGTCTTAGCCATGTCGGTAGATGCAGACTGCCTGGTTGGGGTCTGCGTGACTAGTCGTAACTAATGGTTGGAGACTCTTGGTGACATGGCTCAGAATCGATGACAATGGCGTCGGTGTATACACTCTCTGTCTCCCCTTAAACTATGAGACTAAAATTATTTCATATCTTTTTTTCTACCAATTAATTCTTTCTTTATTATATCCTTATGTGCAATCTTTCCTTTATATATTAAACAATTGAGTCAACTGCTTCTATGAATCCGGTGTTCGTCTTGCTGTGCTAATGGCGTGGACCGATGCATGTATGTGCCTGGTCCTACGTTGTGACTGACTGACTGACTGGTTAATCTCATCTAGATACTTTTTTTAAAGAAAGAAACTTCATTCTTCAATAAAAATGTTCAATACTGATTATATATGTATTATTGTGATAATTATTATTACTTTGTAGTTATGGTGCCAAAATCCTGAACGATTAATAAGCTTATCTGATCAATCCATCTGGAATTTATTTGATAATAATCAATCCTTTTCTGCTAGTTTTTCATCAGTGTTTTTCCATAAAGTAAGTGATTTTAAAGAATTACAGTAATGGTAATAATATATGTAATTAAGTAGGTAAAATATATTTGTAAAATCTCAGCGATTGAATTTGAAGTAAATGCAATCTTTCTTATCTGAACATGTTGAATAATTAACTGGAACAGCAATAAATAACACAAACATTTATTCATTGCTTCATTTTATTCATGATGTGACATATTTGATTCATATCATACATAAAAATTGTATGTTTTCTTTTAAATATTCACCGGTCAGAGACAGTAAAATGGTCAATAAATTTTCTCACACCTTAGATCCACTTACGTATACATACAATCTATTATCTTAACACACTTTTCGTTTCACACCACATGTCGGATACATACTAAAGCAAACACTTACTTTAAACATTGTTAACATGATTGGATGACCATTTTAGTATACAGTTAACTGTTTATATTTAATAATTTTGATGTTTGATTATATTTCCTTGAAAAAGCTTGGACTAGATTGCTGAGGGGAACGTTGGATTTACTTCAAGTTCGATCTCTGAGATTTTATAAATATATTCTCCCTTCCTAATGCTTACATTAACTTAGCGCTCGAATACTGTGAAACTGTTCGTTCAAATTTAAACGAAAGTTCTTATAAATACATGTCATTGTATTTATTATAATACACTTTGGTTTACAACGACATCATTTTTCGTATTCGACACAACCATAGGCTATTAAATTTATAACAGCATTACTTTCTTACTGGCATCAGTGTATCGGATACCGTTTTTCAAGTAATTTATCGTCTAAATATTAGTCTATCTATAATAGAACACTACATCAATTTTCACGTGTCATAATATTTATGTTCTGATAAATGTTTGTATTATTGATACTGCATTTGCGAAATCGGATCAGAATGTAGAAACAGTCTTAAAAATTCATGTCATGTACGTCATCTTGTATCATCAGTATGATGACGTGTGTGTATTAATTTTTTGATAATGTTGTTCGTGATGATCTTTGTTTCCCTGTTTTTGATATTCGGAACTGAATTTGATCTGTCTCTGTTGACATATAGGCTCCTTGACTGAATCGATCTGTGTCGTCTGCAATTGTAAGCTTATTACTCTTTGAACAATTTGTAGAAGATAAATTTAAGAAATACGGTTCGCTTCATTTGGCATTAGATAGATATATGTATCTGTCTCCCAGTGTTAACGTTGAGACTCGGATCGAGTACTTACCGTTTCAAAAGTCAACACCTTATCCACGAGAGAACATTAATCATTATAAATAATAATGTCATACAAATTTAACAAAGGGTGTATACTGTGACTTAGTGTTTGAAGCGTTGAATTCGAGACTCGCTGTGAACACTGGGGGACGACTACATTGAGATGATGAGTTCTAGGATGAACGAAACACATGTTTCGAATTCCACTATAAGCTGCTATACAGAAATATAATATATGTCAGCAACGAAACATATATGTGATTTCAATATTTTTACGGACTTTCAAATGTAAATTTAATCAGTGTCCTGTTAATGTGTTGACTAATGTAAAGTAGTAAAGACGATTCAAAAGAAACTCTGTAGGATTAGCGATAACATACTAGATCAAGATATTTTTTCATGATGGGTTTAATTCATGTGCTGTTAATATTGTTCCATTATTTTCAGTCACTACTTTCATGATTCTATTTTAACCTTATATCATTCAAATGTAGTAACATTGTAATTTTAGATCTTTTATTTTTACCCACATTCCTAATGTAGGTATTCAACATCATTAACTTCTATCTTTGTTACTTGATGCTCACAGCTTACTAACTACTTAATAAGTGATTTAGTGACCATAATCGATTTCTGTTGTGGACTTCACAGTTTGTAGGCTACTTGTAATTGCGTTAAATAAAATTTAGCCTGCCCTGTAATATGCTCTATATTTTGTTCGTGACCTAATCAAGCAGTCTAATTATCCAGTGATTGTATAATTTAGTATTACTAGGTCATATTGTCTCACGGCTAGCGTTATAATTCCACTTTCAGTACCCCTTCACAACACTAAATATTATGTATAAATTTCCTATTAGATCTAATTCATAGTTATGAGTAACATAAAAACGTCTGTGGTTTAAGCTTATTATTTCCATCTGCCGCAACACCATTCCCATTTGAACTTTTCATACCTGCCGCCCAATCATATTAATCATGTTAAAAAAGATATGATCGATTATTTTTGTTTTAAAATGGATATAAAAGTCAATAACTTGTGAAGTGATTACCTTTTTAATAACAGTCAGCTCTAGCGATCACGCGTTCGCTAGTTTGGATTCGAGTTCAAGCATGGTGACGCCCGGAAGTAATTTGTTTCTCAGCAACCTACTACTGTCTACCTACCTTTGCAGTAAAGCGTTTGACGTTAATTCCCTGGTACGGTCGAGGGTGGGTAGAGTCAACTTTCCTTCCCGAACTGCTCTCACATGGCCACGCGTATATAGCCACTCCCAGAGAAGATCTACTCACTGCCTTCTCACGGCGGATTGTTGTTTACATAAGTGAGGGAAAGCGAATGTCCAGCACTTAAACTGCTTTCAAACCAATGGTGCACATGGGCTCCAGGATCCCGAGGGAGCAAATGACGTATGAACCAATTGTTGGTTACCGGTTACCATTGAACTGTACATCCTGAAGTTGCTCCACTGCCTTGTGGATTAATCCTCTAGGCCAAATGCTTGCGGGGGGCCCTCCAAAAAAAGCATCTGCTTCGGTTTGGGTGCCAAGGCAGTATTTCAACCCTTACACAGTTCGAATGATTTGTGTCCCGACCGTAGCTGCTACCTTGACGTGGTGGTCGGGCTTGCCTATCGTGATGACCCAACAGAGCTATATTGGTTGGAACATATGTTCCTGCACAGTCTACCATACCAGGCAGGTCGATTGGACAACGGTAAGACTAAAAGCAGCAACTCAAGGTCTGAGGGCGAAGTCGTACTGCTGACTGTACAGAGGTGTGACAGCAGTAAGGTGTTTCCCTCGGACAACCAGCATCTGCAGCGATGCTGCCTTCTCACAAGGAAGGAAGGGGTTAGAAAAGGTCGACCCTAAAAATGTCGCACCTCGCCTTACCTCACGGATTTCCGTCTCCGGCGGTAAGGCCTTTGAAGAAGGAAGCCAACACGTTAAGAACTTCCCACAAAAAGGCCATGGGCGACCGGTCTCAAGCAGTTGTCCCTTGGGTTCTGCGGTCATGCTCCCAGGTCTCTAAGACCAACACTAATCCGATTTCCATTTCAGGTTCCTCAAGAAATACCCTTCCATGGTGTGGGCAACCGGGAAGTGATATCAGTCCTCATACCCGTAACAGCACACAAGACCAAGTTGGTCACATTCAAATCCTTCCTACACCTCCTAATAACTCTCTTATCTCCACGACTATCCCTTCTTACGTCCCTGTATCACCTCGCCCCGCTAGTGCGAACGATTCGAGTACGCGGAATGTTATTCCTGGTCTCCTGAAACCACGCTCCAAACTACACGTAGGAGCTTTCAACGTCCGAACACTGTGCCGAATAGGACAACAGGCTTCGTTAGCTACGACTTTAGAATCTCGCTCCATCGATGTGTGCTGCGTCTCCGAAACGCGCACACAGGAATCTAGTAGTGTCATTCATTTGATCGCACCATGTCAAAGTAACGAACCAACTCGATTTACGCTTCGTGTAACTGGAAGCCCTGATGCTGCTTCCCGGGGCCTCGCCGGCGTAGGTATAGCATTGAGTCCTAGGGCGGAACTAGCTCTCCTAGACTGGATCCCAGTAGACAGTCGTTTGTGCTCCGTCCGACTAAACGGAACAGTAAGGACTCGAATAGATAGGGACACTCGTCGTCTCTGCCTATTCTCCCACTGACTGCAGCTCAGAGGATGTAAAAGATGAGTTTTACAGAAAGCTTTCCGACCTTCTCCGAAAAGCTAGGCGTTCAGATGTAGTAATAGTGGCTGGTGACTTTAATGCTCAAGTAGGTAAACTTAGCGAAAAGGAGAGACACCTGGGTGGATCTTATGGTGTCCCGGTTCAAAGAACAGATAACGGCGACCGTCTGTTGCAGCTATGCTCAGATAACCGCCTGTTTCTTGCAAACACTAACTTTAGGCATAAGGAAAAACATCTTATAACATGGCGACCCCCTAATTCGTCTCAACGCTGGACCCAAATAGATCACATCGCTATCAGCCACCGATGGAGGGGCTCGATAGAAGACTGTCGCTCATTCTGGAGCACATGCTTAGACTTAGGTCATGCTCTGGTGCGAGCGCGTATTTGTCTACGTCTTACTGGACGTAGGAAAGATGGTGCAAGGAAACCTCTTAGGGTCCTACTTAATGATAGTCAAGCTAAGAGTATATTTCAGGAACATCTAGAAAAAGTTAGACAGCCATGTAAGTGATGCCCACCCCGAGGCAGCGTGGAATGACATCCGAAAAGCTGTAGAAACAGCAGTGATGTCTGCAAGTACGGTAAACCATAAGGTTAGGGAGAAACACTGGATCTCAGCAGCATCTACCGCACTGATAGGTGCTCGAAAACTCATTCCATCTAGCTCTGAACATAACAAAAAGCGGAGTCAGCTTAAGCGTAAGCTGACAAGAAGCCTACTCAACGGTAGTGAACAGTGGTGGGTAGCGAAAGCAAGAGAGATGGAAAAGGCAGCGGTAATAGGTAATAGCAGGCAACTGTTCAGACTTGTTAAGGAAACCGGTATTAGGAACCCAACTGTTAGCGAAACAATCTCAGAGAAAGATGGAAATATTGTACATTCTCAATCCAGGAGATTGGATCGATGGGCAGAATACTTTAGGGATCAGTTCAACTGGGCTTCAGCCACACTTCGGTTTCCCACGATCTCCAGTCGACCTGAATGGCAAGTTGATGTAAGTCCTCCGACTCTTTACGAAGTTGAAAAAGCTATAGGAAATTTGAAGCGTGGGAGAGCAGCAGGCCCTGACAGGTTTACCCCTGAGATTTTTAAGGATGGTGGTCCAGTATTAGCAGCGAGATTGACTGAGGTCCTAGGTAGAATCTGGGAACTGGACGTAATCCCATCTGACTGGTCTCAATCACTGATTGTGCCAGTCTATAAGAAAGGATAAAAGTCCTCCTGTGACAATCACAGAGGAATTAGTTTGACTAATATAGTGTCTAAAATATTAGCTTCAATAATACTTCGACGTCTAACCAAAGCTCGTGAAGAGCAGACTAGAGAAAACCAGGCTGGTTTTCGACCTGGACGTGGTTGTATAGATCAGATATTCACTCTACGTCAGGTTCTAGAACATAGACATACATTCAGACGCCTTAAAATGGTAATATTTCTCGACCTTAAGGCAGTATTTGACTCTGTTGATCGTGAGGTTCTATGGCAGTGTTTGTCACTGAAAGGAGTACCAAAGAAGTACATCAACCTTATAAAGGCTCTCTACTCGAACACAACTGGTCGAGTGAGAGCTTATGGCGATCTGTCATCAGAACTGATTACCTCAAGTGGTGTTCGTCAGGGCTGTCCACTCTCTCCATTCTTGTTTAACTTTGTCGTTGACGTGCTTTTAGAAATAACACTTTCCACATCTGACTTTCCAGAGGTTGAACTTTTACTGGGAGATTCACTTGTTGACTTAAAGTATGCCGATGACATAGTTCTATTTGGTGAAGACGCTGACAGAAGATAGAGTCTGCTGACCACTATAAGCAACAATGCAAGCATGTTCGGCATGCGATTTTCTCCCTCGAAATGCATGATGTTGCTTCAGGATTGGGTTGCATCGACACCCGAACTAGTGATAGGGAGTGAAGTAGTTGATCGTGTCGACCGCTTCACTTATCTCGGAAGTCTCATCAGCCCTTGTGGTTTGGTGTGTGACGAAATCTCAGCACGGATACAGAAGGTTCGACTAGCTTTTGCCAACTTGCGTCATTTGTGGCGTAGGCGAGATATCCGTCTATTAACCATAGGACGTGTTTACTGCGCAGCAGTTCGTTCCGTCCTACTTTATGGCAGTGAAACATGGTCGGTAAGAGTAGAGGATATTCGTAGGTTACTATTATTTGATCATAGGTGTCTTCGAAACATCGCTCGTATATCCTGGGACCACCGAGTAAGTAACTCAGTTGTTATGAAACGGGTACTAGGTAAAGATGGCAAATCAATTGAGGAAGTAGTGAAACTTAATCAGTTGAGATGGCTGAGACAAATGTTACGCATGCCCGACCACCGACTGCCCCGACGTGCTATGTTTTATGGTGTAGGAGTAGGTTGGAAAAAAGCTAGGGGCGGCCAGACCAAAACATGGCAGAAATCCATGAAGTCACTGACAAGTGGACTGATTCATGTTGGTAGGTGTAGACTACCTGGTTGGGGACCGCGAGATGATAGCAACCGATGGTTAGAGACCTTGAATGACATGGCTCAAAATCGTTTGCAATGGCGCAGGTGCATCCACTCTTTGTGTTCTCTCAAACTCTAATCTTCTGAATTCTTCATGTCCTCCATTTTCTTCCCAATTTATTCCACTGGACTATACTCCTTTAATAACATCATCAAACCTTAGTGTTCCCTATCACTACTTATACTTTCACTACCTCTACCACTACGGGATTTGAATCGATAACTGAATCTCTGTGCTAATGTGGTATGGCAACTCGAACTGATGTACGTACGTACGAAGTTCCACGTTGTTACTGATTGACTGACTAACTGATGATTTGTGTGGCGCATATATATTTGGCACCTTTTACCAATGTTTATGTGTTTAAATAAATAAATATAATACATTGAACTACAATAGTGTCTATTTTTTTAGTTCTAAGCTTTTGGTATTTATCATTTCATGTGTAATTTATAGCTGTGTAAACCAATAATTTTAATTATTATCGATAAACTAACAGTATGTTTGTTTTCCCTTTCCATCTTATCCGGACAAACAGCATTATTTACATCTGTATACAGATCTTTTAGCAAGTTATGTCAAAGCATTTATAGATGATTTAGATACATGTGAAGATATCTTCTTTTATTGGTTCATTATACAAACATCTGATGGTCAGTCGGTATTGAGCAGCGGTGGCAGTAACCATTCACCTACAAACAGTTATCACAATTATTCATCCAATCTATATAATTTATCAAATGAATGTAATATTACACCGAAACATTGTTCATTTCATGTAAGTCGATTGAAATCTTTTGTTCGACAATTTGATCGAACAAATTATTATCCAATGAGAATTTCTCATATAACAGCTGGTGCCTTATAAAATGTATTTAATGTTACTAATACTGCTACTACTATTAATAGTAATAGTATTATTACAGCTCATATAATTATTAATTTTATTTGATCTTTTCAGTATTGAAATATGTTTAATCTATCATTGATCAACAGATTATAGTCTTATTCATATATTATGTATATGAACATTTATTTATATTTCATCCGTTTCTGTTTTTCTCAAATTCAAAATAAAAGTCTTCAGATTATTGTGGATTTCTTTGTTATTCAAACAAAAAGTGAAAATAGTGACCCTATTATATGAAATATTTTATTATCACGATCAAGTTTATAGCATTTAAATCTATTCAATATTGTGTAACCTAATAGTTGGGTACAACTGGATAATATGCCAAGCTTTGTTATTTATTCTCTCGGTATTACGTAGATTAAGTGATACTATGTTGTGGGTTAGTTATATCCACATAAGTAATATATAACGGTGATCAGACATAGAATGTATTTCAGAGAAGATCGATAAGGAAAGAACGGGAACGAAACTCAATTAGTATAAGAATGCATTAACAATGAAATCTGAGACAATAGACTGATATTTGCGAAGGGAACAGTTAAGTTTGAGACGATGGATTGATATTTTGCAAATTAACAAATGTCAAAACAGTTTTACTGTATGGGCGGGAATTTGGAGAACTACGAAAGCCATCATCCAGAAGATACAGGTGTTTATTAACAGTTGTCTACGCAAAATACTTCGGATCCGTTGGTCAGACACTATCAGCAACAACCTACTATGGAAGAGAACAAACCAGATCCTAGTGGAGGAAGAAATCAGGAAGGAACGCTGGAAGTGGATAGGACACACATTGAGGAAAGCACCGAACTGCATCATAATGCAAACGCTTACTTGGAATCCTCAGGGGCAAAAAAGAAGAGAAATACCAAAGAACACATTACGTCGAGAAATAGAGACAAACATGAGAAAAATGATCAACAATTGGATAGAACTAAGAAGGAAGGCCCAGGACAGAGTGGGTTGTAGAATGCTAGTCGGTGATCTATGCTCCATTGGAGGTAACAGGCGTAAGTAATATGGTTCTCAGATTTTAGTGAGATGCTCTGTAATTTTGTGTCAAATGCATTCGATTGTTTCCACTGGTGTTCTTGTTCACTACACCCTGATTAAAAATGATTAAGCCATGCATTGTTCAAGTGTTGAGATATAATGATTGATAGTGATTAGTGTTTTAACACTTTACTGTTTCTGATGTAATTTAAAATGTAAAATTCTTTTCGCTAAAGTAATTTTGTATCTTACATGATATCGTTAAATGAAGTGAAAATTTATACCTATTTTAAATTTTGATTTATAGTAACTGATATAATGAATCAACAATATTGTATTAATCAATTTGTTTCTGTTTTAGACCGATCATGCAAGTAAATTCTCATCTAGTCATTTTTGTATCGCAATTTTAGATTCGTACAAAATTTATGAAAAGAATTATGCTTTCACTAGATGAATAATCATTCTTTGTAGTTCAGTGAGATGTAAAGTTATGAGGTGATGAAAAGTGGGGACGGATTATACTGTCTTCTAATTCTTACATATATACTTTGTAAGCTAATAAAAGCATTGATCATTTAAAACTAATTAGAAAAATGTTGTCAGTTTAGAAATCTCAATTATATAGATATTGAATTCATTTAAACCTTATTGACTCTGAAAATCTATTGGATTAACAACTAGGAATGATTAAAGCAGAATGCATGAAATAAAATTTGTTGAAATGATATACTTATAGTTATAAAGAAGAAAATATCGTCTCCACTGTAGTATTACTAGCAGAATCTTAAATTTGTTAATAGTTACATTGTTTCTGTGAGTTTTATTGTAAAATGTTAACTGCGCACCATTCTCACCATTCATCTGATATTGATATAATTGTAGTGAACATGAAATTTCAGCAATATGGATATATAGAACAATAAATTGCTCCTAACAGAAGTGTTTAAGGTTAGAAGATCGGTGAATCTATTGTATCTGCAACTTCAAAAAGACCATTTACTGGTGGTTTATATTTTTAGTAAGTAATAAAAGACTAGAATGAATGATGTTTTCAACAGATTTAATCGAATCATGATTAATCCATCACTTTATCTTTACTGTGTTCATTTATTTGACAAGTTAAGGATAGACACTATTCGAAACAGGATGTAGACAGGCTCTTATCATTTGTTGCTTAAATCTATCTTTATTGATCTATTTGTTATGATTCACTTTTCTAGGTATTTTTTTGTACCTGTCTGTGACGTGATGTGCCTGTTGATAAATTCTCCATACATATTTATCCATTTTATTCATATTCAATGCAATCAATTCATGTGTATGTTTAGTTATTTCTGTTTACTAATTAATCCATGGGTAACTACCGGGGTTCATTTTGAACAAATCTGTGAATGTATATCTCATTGATTGCATCCTATTATGTCAGTTATTCTATTAGTTTACATTAATATGACCTACAACGAACATCTGATCATTTTCACTACTGATTCCATTTGTCCGATTACTCACTAGTCAAGAAATTATGATTTCCGTAATAAGAAATGCTTATTTACTTATTTCAGATATCGGTCTATGTCATTCAGTTGTTTAAATCTTTCTAGTAACAATTGATATAGATGACTAAAAGTGTTTCACTTCGATCTAATGAGTAACAAGAAGGTTATAGCTTAAAAAGTTCTATTTTTTATTGTTACAACTAAAGTATATTTATTATTGACTAACTTAGCCGTAAACCCAGTTGATTTTCTCTAATGTCTAAATATTCTTCTTAATCTAACTAGGGAAGTATCTAACTAATTCGATTAACTTCTACTTACTTCATTCAAATAGTGTAAATTCAGTAAAAATAAGTCTACTAGAAAAATACTAATTTATTTCATTATCAAATTTGATTAATTATTGTTATTATTATAAAGTATGGTTTTCATAATAATAATCATTGGCGAAAAATGGCATCACATTTCCTACTGTTCTCCACTGTTCACTTCAATCTCCTGAAAACGATTCATTAAATGCTTATCAAATAAGTGCGATGGTACATTAGGTAAACCATAATCCCATCCATATCGTTCACGTGCTTCAGCTAATTTAGCTAATCTTTCCTCATGATTTAATTTAGGTAGCCATGGATAACGAGGACATATACGAATATCTTGTCTATTTATAGTTTTCTCTAAAGAATATGTATGTTTAATTAAATAAGATAAATCAAAATGTTTCTGCATTAAATTTGGATATAAACCAGGTAAATTATTTGGTGGAGTGAATTTTCTAGTAGGAGAAACTGAACGTTTACTTGAACTACTCGATCCAGCTGTAGTTGGTCTCTTGAAAAAGATTATGGGACAAAATTTAAAATATATCAGATAAGTAATATGTTTACGACAATTGGCAGATGATAATAGACTATTTAAATATCATTCAGTAAAAGGGATATATTTCTAGAAGAAGATAGTCAGTTTTATACATTCTAATCTTCAGATACAATTGAAATTTACTAACATTTGTGTATGTTATCGAGTTATTTAGCTAAATTACATGTAATATTTATGCTGTATTGTTTCTAGGAGACTGGCAGTTAATTTTCAATTCTTGTTGACAAAGTTTGATAAACTTATGTCAGAGACTCAAGAGTTAAGAAGTTAATTTCGAATGTTAGTTTATTTAAGGCAGTTCAGTTTCAATCACCAATATTAATGATTCAACTGTGAATAAGATTTTGTTGATCACTGTTTCAGTTCACCAGTATGATAGTCGATAAAACTTTCTTGATGGCATTTAATCAGTTACTGCTAGAACTGCATGTAAATAACATGTAGAAAAGTATTCTTATAAGGTCTTAAAATATTGGTTAATCGTTATAAATGAATCGCGACCTTCGTCAAAATATAAGCTAACAAGAAACAAAACCCAGCAGGTTCACTTATGTAGTGCTACATAGAAGGTCAGTTTATTTATCAGATTGATAAGGTTGTTTCGTATGTAGAAAAAAAACGATAGTAATCAACTGTCTACTACCGGTAAAATACATAGGTACATGAATAACAGTAGTTTTACAAGATACACAGATAATAATCGCTAATTTTAATCCTTACGACTTCAATTCTTCAGTGAATTTAAACAAATAAACAGTTTATAATTTAACTATTGTCACACTTATCATAAACGCGTTCACGGTATGTAATTCAATGTACATAGAAACTATTTGTATTATTAAACTGACCGTAAGTAAATTGTATGCAAACAGAAATGCTCTAAAACGAACTAAATATATTTAGAAAATTAGACTGTGCAATTGCTCATACGAAAACTAAGCGTTAGTATGTGAAATTATAGTTTTATAAATTTAAGAAATACTGATACATTAATACCTATTCGAAATATGGAATTCTCATTCTGAACAATATGTACGATTTAGGTCGGAACACCTAATTTAGACAGTTGTTTTTACAAAGTAGGATCTATGAGTCAATCTAGGCTACATCACCATTCAAAACCTGGAAGCATTAAACAGTCATTCCGTTCCAGCATGGAACTACTTAGCAGCGCACATCTACGATTCTGTACGTGAAACTTGAACTCAGGAACTTCGGTTCCGTGCTCGAATGCTTAAACTCTAGACCACTGAGCCGGCATCCAGCGGTGTTAATGTCTAACTTCAATAGATCCATGGTCTTGCACAACCCTTCACCCATTGTCTGAGATGGATAACTATCTGACATTCAAAACGGATCGGACTCCACTGGTCACGACTTTCCAAGAAATCTATCTTGCAGCTAGTCACTAGTAAGCACATGATTATTATCAGAATGGAGATTGTAGTATTTTCAAAGTTGAATTCATGATTCAATCTAAGCCAAACCACCACTGACAACCCGTAAGCACTGGACGACAATTTTGTTAACTAGGGGATATTTGATAACTGAAACTTATAAATTTATGCGTAACGAATCGTGAGTAAAACAGAATTCTCGGGTACTATGTGAACCAATAGATGCTCCAGGTACACTGTACACTACTTTTTCCAACTCACTGAATGACAAAAAGCAATTAAATTATCATGGAAAATTTGAATCACAGAATTGGATTTTACTATGCAATGTTAACTGGAACAATGATGTGTGACGTATTTGTAAGGAATTTTCATTTGAACAAGTATTTTCGTAAAGTGAATATTATATTCAACAGAATACACCCATTGAGGCATTAAATAAGAAAGATTAGTTCAGTGAAGAGTTCTCCTTTTGGCGAATTCATTTTCAAAGCTGTACAATCGCAAATATATATACTTATTTTTACAGGATTATAATAAACTTGTTATACATGGTGACAGTGAGGTTAAATAAACGAAGGTATTAAAAAAAAATTTTAAACAAGGAAAGTTTAATAACCGTTTGATTGTTAATGGTTTAAGTATTCATCGAAAGATAGATAGAGAACTTATCATTGGGAAAGGATGGCTCAACATGATAAGATAAAATGTTGAAATTGGGATGAAATGTAATCGGAATGATCATGGAAATAAAAACAAACCAGTTGGGGGTAGAAGATTTAAGGGGAAGGTGAGTTAGATGGCTGTAAATGAACAAGAGAAAAATTTTAATACATTAAGACCCTGGTAGAAGAAGAGGTTGTGCCAGTCTCTTTTGCACACATAATTCTGGTTTTTCCAGATGTATGGTTATTGCTTCGGCAATGCAAACAAGATGCAGTCTAATTGCCTTAGGAAGACTTCTACTCACCTTGTAGATGACTTTGGACGCAGTCTACCTTGATTGAGTGACCTGTGTTCACAAGGTGTTCGATTATAGAACTTCTTACTAAGCCGCTGCCTCATCTTTTTATCCAAGTCGGACAAATGTTCTTGAATTCTTTTGGATAAAGTACGCATTGAACGACCTATATACCTAGCTCCACATGAGCAGGTACGTTGGTAAATACACATTGAGTTGGTCAGATGCGATAACTTATCTTTCAGATTATTGGTGAACAATGATCGGCTGGAGAATAATATTCGCAATGTTGCTGCGAAGAATGTTCTTTTTAAGGAATCCATACATCTGGAAAAACCAGAATTATGTGTGCAAAAGAGACTGGCACAACCTCTTCTTCTACCAGGGTCTTAATGTATTAAAATTTTTCTCTTGTTCATTTACAGCCATCTAACTCACCTTCCCCTTAAATCTTCTACCCCCAACTGGTTTGTTTTTATTTCCATGATCATTCCGATTACATTTCATCCCAATTTCAACATTTTATCTTATCATGTTGAGCCATCCTTTCCCAATGATAAGTTCTCTATCTATCTTTCGATGAATACTTAAACCATTAACAATCAAACGGTTATTAAACTTTCCTTGTTTAAAATTTTTTTTTAATACCTTCGTTTATTTAACCTCACTGTCACCATGTATAACAAGTTTATTATAATCCTGTAAAAATAAGTATATATATTTGCGATTGTACAGCTTTGAAAATGAATTCGCCAAAAGGAGAACTCTTCACTGAACTAATCTTTCTTATTTACTATTATATTCGTGTGACTTCACTTTTAGTAAGTTTACATTTTCACCGTAGACCTCTATACAACAATACAAAGTGTGAGTTGAGATCAGTCGTACTAGTCATCTTGACTGTACTCTTAGAAGTAGGGGGAAATAGATGTTTGTTATCTGTTCTATTTAGTCATCCGAATCTGTTTATTTGTTTTGTATCACAATATAAGTACATAGTCAACCTTTTAATTTAATCTAGAAGGGGTTTAGTATGAATACTTAGGTTTGTTGTAGCCTTTGCTATACGAATGGTTTGAAACTTATTACCTAAAAGTTTGAACTAATAATCATAAGTACTTATAAAGTACACAATATCACCAACTGAGTTTATAAATCAATGTTTGATTTATCAGATGAAATGCTATTCTTTTTAATGCTTAATATCTTTATCAAAAATAAATTACAATTTATAATAGATAAGCCCTAGTTTAATGTGATTTATGAATTTATCTTCAACCGCTAAGAGATTTATGTGTGAATGAATGATTAATTATCCGGAACTTCATTTCAACCTACCGACTAAATTCTAATATTTGCACAGTTTAAAGCGATTAGTCCCTTTTATAAATAGGTGCGAAAGTCATTCAACACTAAGACCTTTCGTTTTTTCGGTTCCGAAGAAAAAAGTTTATATCTACCAAATAGAGATGAATCCAACAGTATAGTTTTAATACAAAGATTGAAAATAGATATCGAGCAAACCTATTAAGCTGCTAAGTTGGTTGCGATTGAAAAATCTAAGCCCATGATTCCAAATAGACATAGACAATACACAAGTGATTACATCACATCCTATTGCATTTACCAATTTACATGTTTGTGTGGACACATACATAGGGAGGAGTAATCAAGCAATGCAATCAAGGGCCATGGAATATGTACCTAGATGGCTTCAAAACCAGTTAACGTCAAATGATCCGATCAATGTGGAAAGTAGAAAACCATGTTAATCGATAGGTAAATACATAACTGGAACGGGGCATAGAGTTGATATCAATACAGCTTTCAAAACGTTGTGTAGAAATAGTCAAGGACGAATTCTCAGGTTTATTGAAGCGTTGGCTATTCGTAAATTTAAACTCACCTTACGTGCACAGAAACTATTTGTCGTAACCTCGAATTTACCCTGGCCTAGGGTAATGCGACATTTTATTCTTTCTATACGATGTAAACACATTTTTTCTTCTTTACTTGAACTTTCTTTTAATTGACCTTTATTAATCTTCATATAAAATGCCCTAACAAATATATTTATGTGACCAAATTGTTCGAAATGTATATCCCAAGTACATCTTGAACAGTTATTTTAAGTAAAGATGGATAGTGGCTAGCAGTGGAATCCAACATGCGCGATTCGTCCTATTTGGGACTCTTCAGCTGGATGTACCTGCACCTCAGAGTGAACATCAAATCTAGGATGTAGGTACATCCAGCTGACGAGTCCCAAATAGAACGAAACGCGCGTCTTGGATTCCACTGCTAGCCACTATCCATCTTTGCTAAAAAAATTCTGTAACTAAAGGCTATATCAAAACAATCCGCACAAGATACACATATGCCAACGTGAGACTGGTAAACTGCAGTCTTAAATAACAAGAAGATATAAGTAAATCAACACCAAATGAATTCGAAAGAAAATATTTTAAATTAGCCGAATGTTGAAAATCACCGATTAATCAATCATAAGCCATAAAAAATATCAAATTAATTCAAACACTTTTACTAACCATAGTGATTGTGAAACGAAAAAAAAACAAACAAGGAAACTCAAACTCTTACCATTTTATTTATCATCTCTGTTTTTATGTTGTAAACGAGAGATAGGGAAATAAAAGTATTACAAATATACTTAAAATTACAATAAAATCAATCTCCCTTTGAAAAATTAGTGATTATTTAAGCTGATATTATTACTATCAGAAGGGGGGTTGTGGAGATTTTTAGTAATTTTAATAGTTGAATTCATGATTCAATTGAAGCTAGACAACCATGGAAAACCTAGAACCACGAGATGACTGTTATTATTACTATTAGAAAGAAAGCCTATTACAAATATTATTCCATTGGATTATTTTTTACAAAAAATAATATACTCAAACAAATACTAAGAATTGGAAAGAAGAAGAAATACACTAATCTGATATAATAAACAATCATTAGATTATATATGGTAAGGATTATTTTAATTGATTCCTGAGTCAATAAACTGACAAAGTTGATATACTTCAATTGTTTATAATATGTAATCATGTTATTTTTGTGTTAATAGGACACATGGCAACAAGTTATAACATATTCTTTATATAGGAATTCTAATTCATTAAATGAAGAAAACCCATTCTACTTAATAACAGTCTTTGCATTTGGTAACGATTCATGTTCAACGGTTTAAAAAAAAAATTTAGTCTTGAGACTAGACATTACTCGAACAAATTGTATTATTACATAGTATATCTATTAATAAGTATTCTTAGAGTATTTTATTAAAAATCTTAAAGTCTACTTTGGAAATACAACTGTATATAAGGTAGTTTGTATTGAAATAGTGGAATTAATGGATTGGTCGAGGTCAGACATTAACACCATTGGATGCCGGCCCAATGGTCTAAAGGTTAAGGGTCCGCGTGTGAGACTGACAGGTCCTGAGTTTGAATCTCGCGGAGCCGAATCGTGAATGAGCACTGCTGAGGAGTCCCATACGGCCGTCCAGTGATTCCAGGTTTTCCGTGGTGGTCTAGCTTCAATTAACTCATGAATTTAATTATTAAATAGTAGAATATTTACTTTTTACAGCAAGTTAACAGATGAATGTATCCATAAAACCGAAAGTAACATGAATAAATATGAATGTTTGATTTTTCCTACTTAACATGTTTTCTTACGACACCAAGAGTATTTAATAGAAAATTGGTATTTTAAAACAGTTAGTCCCTTTGATAAATTTTGATAATGCAATGAGAAGACGAAGTTTATCAGAATTATGTGATATATTAGCGTTAGTAATATAAGAATCTTCGTTCAACTAAATTACAACCAAATATTTCTAATCTTATTCGACTGACGAAATCGTATATAGACAAATGCCGTGATAAGTTGATCAATTTAATTGAACTTCATACTCAAGCATTACCTGTATTAACAGAATTGTCAATCGTATGTCATATAAAATTCATCAACTTTTGTAATACTGTCGTTTTGAAAACGAAAGAAGGGATAAGAAAAAAGCTGGAAAAATCTTGCTGTAATAATAATAATCTCACTTCCTTCCCAATCAATCCTGATAAATATGTCACTAATTTGTCCTCTATTGCATTGTCTGTTCATGAGAAGGAGGCACTATCTTTGGGTTTAAGATTTTCCGTTCCTATTACACAAATATCTGTATTGACAATCAATGCCCAATTTGAAAACCTCTATGATCAATTGAGTACTTTAACCCCTTCGTCCTTAGAGAATCAAAGTTGGTTTAAAGCCAAACTAGTAGATATAGCGCATCAGTTTCATTCTTCTGGACCAAAACAGAGAAGCATATTAACTTCTCACCACTTCAAATCATTAAAAGAATTGCGAAATAATCCTGAAATTATTATACTTAAACCCGACAAAGGATCTGGTGTTATTATTATGAATAAGTCCGATTACCAAAATAAAATGGAATCCATTCTCAGTGATAAAAGCAAATTTTTGGCTGATGTTGACTCCGATGGATTACGTAAATTAGAAAAAAAAGTAAACTCAAATCTTATGAAATTGTTAAACATGAAAGCTATTAACAAGGATGAGTATAATTTATTAAGACCTATGGGTTCGGCATATCCAAATTTATATGGATTACCAAAAATTCATAAGCCTAATATTCCCCTCCGCCCAATTCTATCAATGTGTCGGTCGCCTACACACAACCTTGCGAAATGGCTTACAAAAGTACTAAATCCTATCAGAAATCAATATTGTAAGTATTCGTTGACTGACTCATTTGAATTGATTAATTGCTTAAAGAACATAAATATAAAGACAAAGACAATGTGCTCTTTCGACGTGAATACTTTATTTACAAATGTACCTCTCAGGAAAACTGTTGATATTTTGTGTGACTATATTTCTTTGAATAACCTTGCTCTTCCATTTCCTGTTAGCACTCTTAAAGATTTATTATTATTGTGTACAGATAATGTAAAATTCACTTTTGAAGGTGAGCACTTCCGACAAATAGATGGTGTAGCTATGGAGAGTCCTCTAGGACCATTGTTGGCTGATGTGTTCATGGGATATGTGGAAAATTTAGTTGAAAACTCAATTCAAAAGATGGGATTGTATAAACGATATGTTGATGATATAATAATCATAGGGGATAAAGGTGATGACATAAACCGCTTGTTAAAAGAATTCAATAGAAGTCAAAACCACATTTCTCTTACATGTGAAGAAGAGAAGAACAACAGACTTCCTTTTCTAGACATCTTGATCAGTAGGAGAGATGATGGTTCTATCCAACGTGCTATCTACAAAAAGCCAACATGGACAGGGCAATACCTTAATTTTCATAGTCACTGCCCTATTCATTACAAACGCGGTTTAATAAAGAGCTTATTCAGTAGAATCAATCGTATCTGTACTAGTGATACTATTGAAGTCGAGACGAAGCTCCTGACTGATACGTTAGTGAATAATGGTTATCCCTTGAAGTCCATAAACCGCTGGAAGGGTTGCAATACGATTAGACTTATGACGCTTCTGGCACCTAAAAAGCGAGTTTATATTACGTTGCCATTCAGAGGCGACACAAATAGTCTCATGTTGAAACGGAGACTTAAATTAGCCATGAACTGGACATTTTATGCAGCCCAACTTGTCATTATTGAAAAGACAAGGTCTATGTTTCACCAAAAGCCCAAACAGCACGTAAGCGATTGTGTCACATCCCATTACGTCTATCAATTTACATGTATGTGTGGAAACACGTACACAGGGAGGAGCAATCGTGATTTGCAATTAAGGGTGGGTGAACACATACCAAAATGGTTGCAAAAACAAATGGATTCCAATAGTCAAATAAGATCACAGGATAGACAGACATCATCCTCCGTTGCGAAACATTTGATTGAGACGGGTCATAAGGTCGACATCAAATCAGCATTTGTAGTGTTATACAAAAGCCTTCAAGGACGTATACTAAGGTTTATTGAAGCCTTGGCTATACGGAAACTAAAACCCCCTTTATGTGTTCAAAAATAATTTGTCCTTACACTAAACCTACCCTGGTGGTCGACATTCATTTCCCGGCAAATATAAATCGCTGGCACCCCTTTATAAAAAAGGTAGGGTGTGAATTGAAAATTTAGGTATCTGTGATTGGTGTACTTGTTTTGCAAGTGTGTACTCAAGTGAAAATGAACCAAAAATTTGTCACCTTTAATAATTTTGTAATTGGTCGTAAATTCTTGATCTTTGCAATCTGATTAGTTGAAATCGAAATAGGATCAAGTGCTTTGATTGGAAGTCAGAAATTGCATTTTTATATTTTAAATGTAATAATAATGAAAAATTCATTTGTGTAAAGGTAATCTTAAAAACAATTTAGACTTTTCAAGAAGAAAACACCAACTGAAATCGTAGTGTTAGTGAATGTGTATTGAGATAAATGTTTGATATCCGATCAAGTGATTTAATGTCAACCTTCAATTGAAGTTGGTAGTTATGTTGCCACTAATACTGATATGTATAACGTTAACAGAGAGTTTAGGGAAAAAGAGGAACTGAAAAGCGGTTTGAATATTTGATAAGAGTGATTGATGAATTATGTTGGTAGTCTAATGTTGAATACCCAATTAATGAACAAATTATTACAGAAGTGGTAAGAATGTTTTCAAAATAGGTACTTAATATTTAGTAAACGTTGAATTTGTAAATAGACAATCCTAGTGAGAAATAGTAAACGTTAGAAATCAATGCGGTCAATTTTAAAATCCATTTAAACGGTTTATTGTTTTGTCGGTCGTAATAAAAGCTGGTGTGTTTAATCAGTCATTTATGAATAAGCGTAATAAGAAAGCTTAAATATCTATACATTATTATGAATGTAACCATTTTTGACAAGCATTTGAAATGTCAGTTTAATAAAGTGTAAATGAACAAGCCTAGGTCGTCTGACTCAACAAATATTTATCGACATTAAATGTATAAATATGAATAAGGTCTATTGCATCAATGAACATGTGAAATGTTATTATAATGTATTGTCCCTATTGCCGTTATTATTAATATTATTAGTAGTAGTAGTATTATCAATACTATAAATACTGTTATTAATATTTGTATTATTATTATTATTATTATTATTATTATTATTATTATTATTATTATTATTATTATTATTACGTCCATTGACACGATGAAATTCGCAAATTGTGCCTTTTTTGACAGAACATTTGTTGCGTTTTCAATATTCCCACAATCGTGTTACACCTATTGTGACTGAACACTTAACTGCAAATCATGCTGACCTATATTGAATAATGCCCTTAGTAATTTGCCTAAATATATATATATATATATATATATATATATATATATATATATATATATATATATATGCAAACGTTCAGCATTGTTAACCCATTACATTGTCAAATCCATAAATGCCGTGCCTTATTTTTGGCCTTCATTAAATCTTAGAATTCTGGACTTAAAACTGTATGGTATGATGAGGAATTTATGTAAAAGGATTGTTCGAAAATTTATTTTATTTTATAGGTGTGTAAGTGAAAGCGGTTGTGTAATCAATATAGATTCATAACAATGAATACGTAGTTGACGATCAGACGTACGCATAGTCCTGCTTAAATGTACTTTTATTATAAAAAGACAATAAAAATGTATTGAATTTGTGTTTATTAAAACGACTATATTCTTATTTCCTTTTTACACCCACCATATGACCTTGAATCACATTGATAATTTCAGTGATTACTGTTTAACCATTTTTATAACTTCGTTAGTTTATTCATAAATAAGAAAATTTTCTTAATTCAGTTAACTTTTCTATGAGCTGTAATCACATTGATCGTTTTTATCATCTACTTATTATATTCACTAATCAATATAATTCGAAATTGATTGACCTTATGAAAAAATTACAATTATCACTATATTGAAATATTCCTATTACAAATGTACTATTATTAACTAGTTAATAAATGTGTTACTAATACATGAACGGTAATCACATTATTTTTTATCTACAATTACTAGATTAGTGTTCATTAGATGACAAAATGTTGTCTAACTTTTCTTAACCTTTATATCTAATTAACGTTAGAAATAAGTTTACAAAAACATAAACGATAATCCCATTAGACATTAATTTCGATTATTAATCTCTAAGGGATATCTTAATCACTTGACCTTTGCCATTGAAAAAATGTGGAAAACAGAAATAATGTAAATCAAATTGTGGGTGGCCCTGAAAAGGGCCTTTATTCGTTCTCGATTTAGTTGGAAATGGCGCCGCACATAGGGCAATGAACTGCTCGGATGTTTGGTGATGGGTCGTATCCACAGAAGGTATGAAACATAGCGTCACATCTACAGAAAACCCAATCAACCGTTTGATTTGTTTCACAAGGCGGCTGCGCAAGATTACAGATATCGCATACTCTATCTTCTTCATCCTCTTCTTCACTTTGGATGTCCCGTTCAGTTAACTCCTCAGAGTTGATACTATATATTTCCTCCTCAGGTTGACTGAGCGTATCATCCAAATCAACAGGTCTTCCTTGTATAAACGGTTGTGTAACGTGAGTCGACGTTGTTGGCTGGGCGTACAAATCAAACGATGTTGTTGATAGTCCACCGTGTACTAGGAAGCGATGAAGTAAAGTGATTTGTTCGTCAGACATTCGCGTTACTAAATCTCGAACTTCATTCCTCAAGTTCGGCTGACTCAATTGCACTGGGATGTAATTTTCAACTGCGATATGAGTCAAATAAGCATCGCTGTGTAACCACCGGTCACAAATGGACTGTACATTCACATCAGTATTACTTCGTGCGTTGTAAGCCAATATATGAAAGCCGGACACTGGGTGTTCAATGAAGCGCTTCGTGAAACAAATTATAATAACAAGAACCAATTTACCTCCTCCTCCTAATACTCTGTGACGAACCGTTAGATCTTGTACGCACGTTCCTCCAACACACAAATTTTATATAAGAATTTTGATCTCGACTAATATGCGAATCTCGCACGACATAATGACTGTAACTAGACCTTTCATAATTGATGATAGCCGTCTTCAACGCTTCAATCGATGGAAAGGCAACAAGAAACAAGCTTGTTAAAAACACTTCATCCAGTTCCGTTACGTGAGAAACAACAGCCCTTGTACTTGGAACGTTACTGTCCTCCATAATGATGATTAGAATCTACATCATCGGCATGTACTCATAATTTATAACAACTTTCCAGACAAAACTAACCAATTACATAGAATTTTTAAAACTACTAATTTCATTGGACGAAACAGGGGATGAAAAATATTGTAATTTGGGGGTGGAAAAAAATTTTTCAGGGGGGTGGGGAACACTTTAAAAAAAAAATTGCCGGTGGGATAAGATAATTCTACCCTGGTAATACTGATTTATTATCCAGAGTGGTAATCACATTTGTTTTGTGTACTTTAATATTTTTTCCTTTGTCATGACTTACCCTCAACCAGTCTAGTTGACCTTTTATTTTTATATATAAATGCTCTTAACTAGTATATGTGTGATCAGATTGTTCGAAATGTATTGCGCTAATATATCATCACATAATTCTGATAAACTTCGTCTTCTCATTGCATTATTAGAAAATCGGTAATTTTTGAAAACAAGGTAATAAATAAATTTGTGGTTTAACGATATATATCTATCTATCGTTTTTTCTTTTAATTCCGTAGCTTATAGGTCAATGAGCATCAAGATTAACAATTACGGTTTATGTTCATCGTTGACTTTTCAACAGACTAACAAATTACACCTTAGTCTTTGACAATAACTATCTCATTGAACTTTAACATATCGTCTAGTGACTTGTTTCTTTTACTGGTTGAAAAACCACAGGGCTGTATGATGTTATCAACTTTTAATTATAATCTTGGGACTTATTTTATTTACTTGTCAAAACTCATGAATGTAGTATACACCAATAAAAACCGAAACACTGTTGTTGAGAAGAGGTAGAGAGAAGAGTCATATGTAATGATTAAAATACTGATAAACTATGCAACATTATACTTCTGAACAATATCTTGAAAAGTAATCCAGGAGTCGCGTTAAATTCATTCCGGGAATTATCAGGTAGATGTACTTTTTTTCCTGACTATTCTGATGGGAGACCTAAATGCCAAGGTTGGAATTGACAACACCGGATATGAAGAGATCATGGGACGACACGAACTCGGAGAAAGGAACGAAAATGGTGAGAGATTTGAAAATCTATGTGCCTTCAATAAACTGGTCATAGGCGGGACTATATTCCCACATAAACGCATACACAAAACCACATGGACTTCACTGGATCACACCACACAGAACCAAATCGACCATATCTGCATCAACAAAAAGTTCAGGAGGACGATGGAGGACGTGAGAACAAAGAGAGGAGCTGATATAGCATCAGATCATCACTTGCTGGTCGCCAAGATGAAATTGAAACTCAAGAGGCACTGGACAACGGGGAGGACAATATCCCAAAAGTTTAATACGGCTCTTCTTCGGGATACTGACAAACTCAATAAATTCAAGATAACCCTCAGCAATAAGTTCCAAGCCTTTCATGATCTACTCAATGGAGAAGGAACTACTATGGAGAGCAAATGGAAAGAGATAAAAGAAGCAATCACTTCAACATGTCATGAGGTTCTGGGCCAAAAGAAGCACCATCACAAGGATTGGATCACGGTCGATACACTGTATAAGATTCAAAAAAGGACGAACAAGAAAGCAGCGATCAATAACAGTCGAACAAGAGCAGAAAAAGTCAAGGCACAGGCTGAATACACAGAAGTAAACAAGCAAGTGAAGAGCAGCATCAGAACTGACAAACGTAAATATGTGGAAGATTTGGCAATGACGGCGGAAAAGGCTGCCAGAGAAGGAAACATGAGACAACTGTATGACACAACAAAGAAACTCTCTGGAAATCACCGTAAACCAGAACGACCAGTGAAAAGCAAGGAAGGCAAGATAATCACCAACATTGAAGAACAACGAAACAGGTGGGTAGAACACTTCAAAGAACTCTTGTATCGACCAGCCCCACTGAACCCACCCAACATCGAAGCAGCACTCACGGACCTCCCAATTGATGTTGGCGCACCGACAATTGAAGAAATGAGCATGGCTATCAGACAAATCAAGTGTGGCAAAGCAGCAGGACTAGACAGCATTCCAGCAGAGGCACTGAAAGCAGACGTAGCGGCAACTGCAAGGATACTCCGAACTCTCTTCAGATCTGGGATGAGGAACAGGTACCAAAATACTGGAAAGAAGGACTTCTAGTCAAAATGCCAAAGAAAGGCGATCTCAGCAACTGTGACAACTACAGGGGAATCACTCTTCTTTCAATACCGGGAAAAGTCTTCAACAGGGTATTGTTAAACAGGATGAAGGACTCCGTAGACGCACAACTTCGCGACCAACAGGCAGGATTCCGTAAGGATAGATCGTGCACAGACTAAATCGCAACTCTACGGATCATTGTGGAACAATCAATTGAATGGAATTCATCACTCTATATCAACTTCATCGACTACGAAAAAGCATTTGATAGCGTGGACAGAACAACCCTATGGAAGCTTCTTCGACACTACGGCGTGCCTCAAAAGATAGTCAATATCATACAGAATTCCTATGATGGATTAAACTGCAAAATCATGCATGGAGGACAGTTGACAAAGTCGTTCGAAGTAAAGACCGGTGTCAGGCAAGGTTGCTTACTCTCACCCTTTCTCTTTCTCCTGGTGATCGACTGGATCATGAAGACATCAACATCTGAAGGGAAGCACGGGATACAGTGGACATTTAGGATGCAATTGGATGATCTAGACTTCGCAGATGATCTGGCTCTTCTGTCGCATACGCAACAACAAATGCAGGAAAAGACAACCAGTGTAGCTGCAGCCTCAGCAGCAATAGGTCTCAATATACACAAAGGGAAAAGCAAGATTCTTCGATACAACACAGCATGTAACAATCCAATCACAATTGATGGAGAAGCTTTGGAAAATGTAAAAACCTTTACATATTTGGGCAGTATCATCGATGAACACGGTGGATCTGATGCAGATGTGAAGGCACGGATTGGCAAAGCAAGAGCAGCATATTTACAACTGAAGAATATCTGGAACTCAAAACAATTAGCAACCAACACCAAAGTCAGAATTTTCAATACAAATGTCAAGACAGTTCTACTGTATGGGGCGGAAACCTGGAAAACTACGAAATCCATCGTCCAAAAGATACAGGTGTTCATTAACAGTTGTCTACGCAAAATACTTCGGATCCGTTGGCCGGACACTATTAGCAACAACCTACTGTGGGAGAGAACAAATCAGATCCCAGTGGAGGAAGAAATCAGGAAGAAGCGCTGGAAGTGGATAGGACACACATTGAGGAAAGCACCGATCTGCGTCACAAGACAAGCCCTCACATGGAATCCTCAAGGTCGAAGGAGGAGAGGAAGACCAAAGAACACATTACGCCGGGAAATGGAGATAGATATGAGAAAAATGAACAAGAACTGGATGGAACTAGAAAAGAGGGCCCAGGACAGAGTGGGTTGGGCAATGCTGGTCGGCGGCCTATGCTCCATTGGGAGTAACAGGCGTAAGTAAGTAAGTCAGTAAAAAATTAAGGTAGTTTATAAATCAAAGATGAGAATATAATTAAAAACAATATTCTTCGCTTATATATTTTGTTCTAATTCACAATATATAGAAATTTTTAGTAGAAATTTTTATGGAATAAATGGATTTATGATTAGTAGTGAACCTAAACAGTTAACTAATATAGATATCATCCTTTAGCAGCATATATTTACTTAAACTGACTATATACATAGAGTGATGTACGGCACAACTGCCAATACAACTACTGCAAACGAATAATGTTTTTTTTATTTATCTTATTTCATGTGGTGCGCACTGTTGAGTAGTCCAATACTAGGAAGAAACGGTCGTCCATTGCTTCCAGGTATTCCATGGTGGTCTAGCTCCAATTGACTCATGATTTCAACTATTGAAATCATTGAAATCTCCACAAAACCCCTTCAGATAATTATTATTTTATCAGTAAGGTTACTTAATTAGTAGATGGAAAGTACACAGACAGGCATAAGTAAAAAATCTTGAGAATCTTTTAAAAATAAACTAACCAAAATAAAACTATGTTAACTAAATAAATAATAAATGACTATGGTAAATACTAAAGATCAGTTCTATTTGTTTATATTTTATGTTGATCTAATCATATCTGATAAGTAATCCTGATGAACTGTTCAATATGATGAAACAATTGATTCACTATCATTATGTTCTTATGGTATGTCAGATGATTTTTTATTCTTTTCAAGGATAAATATTATCAATGATGTTGAATAATTCTATGTAGAATGATAGATCATTGGATTTAAACGTGGTTGTCTAAATGTAACATACTCATTGTAAAATCATAATATTCTAGATTTGATTTCTAATATGTTTAAAATTATACGAGCTTTTTTAATAGCTCTTCGCGACCAACAGGCAGGATTCCGTAAGGATAGATCGTGCACAGACTAAATCGCAACTCTACGGATCATTGTGGAACAATCAATTGAATGGAATTCATCACTCTATATCAACTTCATCGACTACGAAAAAGCATTTGATAGCGTGGACAGAACAACCCTATGGAAGCTTCTTCGACACTACGGCGTGCCTCAAAAGATAGTCAATATCATACAGAATTCCTATGATGGATTAAACTGCAAAATCGCGCATGGAGGACAGTTGACAAAGTCGTTCGAAGTAAAGACCGGTGTCAGGCAAGGTTGCTTACTCTCACCCTTTCTCTTTCTCCTGGTGATCGACTGGATCATGAAGACATCAACATCTGAAGGGAAGCACGGGATACAGTGGACATTTAGGATGCAATTGGATGATCTAGACTTCGCAGATGATCTGGCTCTTCTGTCGCATACGCAACAACAAATGCAGGAAAAGACAACCAGTGTAGCTGCAGCCTCAGCAGCAATAGGTCTCAATATACACAAAGGGAAAAGCAAGATTCTTCGATACAACACAGCATGTAACAATCCAATCACAATTGATGGAGAAGCTTTGGAAAATGTAAAAACCTTTACATATTTGGGCAGTATCATCGATGAACACGGTGGATCTGATGCAGATGTGAAGGCACGGATTGGCAAAGCAAGAGCAGCATATTTACAACTGAAGAATATCTAGAACTCAAAACAATTAGCAACCAACACCAAAGTCAGAATTTTCAATACAAATGTCAAGACAGTTCTACTGTATGGGGCGGAAACCTGGAAAACTACGAAATCCATCGTCCAAAAGATACAGGTGTTCATTAACAGTTGTCTACGCAAAATACTTCGGATCCGTTGGCCGGACACTATTAGCAACAACCTACTGTGGGAGAGAACAAATCAGATCCCAGTGGAGGAAGAAATCAGGAAGAAGCGCTGGAAGTGGATAGGACACACATTGAGGAAAGCACCGATCTGCGTCACAAGACAAGCCCTCACATGGAATCCTCAAGGTCGAAGGAGGAGAGGAAGACCAAAGAACACATTACGCCGGGAAATGGAGATAGATATGAGAAAAATGAACAAGAACTGGATGGAACTAGAAAAGAGGGCCCAGGACAGAGTGGGTTGGGCAATGCTGGTCGGCGGCCTATGCTCCATTGGGAGTAACAGGCGTAAGTAAGTAAGTCAGTAAAAAATTAAGGTAGTTTATAAATCAAAGATGAGAATATAATTAAAAACAATATTCTTCGCTTATATATTTTGTTCTAATTCACAATATATAGAAATTTTTAGTAGAAATTTTTATGGAATAAATGGATTTATGATTAGTAGTGAACCTAAACAGTTAACTAATATAGATATCATCCTTTAGCAGCATATATTTACTTAAACTGACTATATACATAGAGTGATGTACGGCACAACTGCCAATACAACTACTGCAAACGAATAATGTTTTTTTTATTTATCTTATTTCATGTGGTGCGCACTGTTGAGTAGTCCAATACTAGGAAGAAACGGTCGTCCATTGCTTCCAGGTATTCCATGGTGGTCTAGCTCCAATTGACTCATGATTTCAACTATTGAAATCATTGAAATCTCCACAAAACCCCTTCAGATAATTATTATTTTATCAGTAAGGTTACTTAATTAGTAGATGGAAAGTACACAGACAGGCATAAGTAAAAAATCTTGAGAATCTTTTAAAAATAAACTAACCAAAATAAAACTATGTTAACAAAATAAATAATAAATGACTATGGTAAATACTAAAGATCAGTTCTATTTGTTTATATTTTATGTTGATCTAATCATATCTGATAAGTAATCCTGATGAACTGTTCAATATGATGAAACAATTGATTCACTATCATTATGTTCTTATGGTATGTCAGATGATTTTTTATTCTTTTCAAGGATAAATATTATCAATGATGTTGAATAATTCTATGTAGAATGATAGATCATTGGATTTAAACGTGGTTGTCTAAATGTAACATACTCATTGTAAAATCATAATATTCTAGATTTGATTTCTAATATGTTTAAAATTATACGAGCTTTTTTAATAGCTCTTCGCGACCAACAGGCAGGATTCCGTAAGGATAGATCGTGCACAGACTAAATCGCAACTCTACGGATCATTGTGGAACAATCAATTGAATGGAATTCATCACTCTATATCAACTTCATCGACTACGAAAAAGCATTTGATAGCGTGGACAGAACAACCCTATGGAAGCTTCTTCGACACTACGGCGTGCCTCAAAAGATAGTCAATATCATACAGAATTCCTATGATGGATTAAACTGCAAAATCATGCATGGAGGACAGTTGACAAAGTCGTTCGAAGTAAAGACCGGTGTCAGGCAAGGTTGCTTACTCTCACCCTTTCTCTTTCTCCTGGTGATCGACTGGATCATGAAGACATCAACATCTGAAGGGAAGCACGGGATACAGTGGACATTTAGGATGCAATTGGATGATCTAGACTTCGCAGATGATCTGGCTCTTCTGTCGCATACGCAACAACAAATGCAGGAAAAGACAACCAGTGTAGCTGCAGCCTCAGCAGCAATAGGTCTCAATATACACAAAGGGAAAAGCAAGATTCTTCGATACAACACAGCATGTAACAATCCAATCACAATTGATGGAGAAGCTTTGGAAAATGTAAAAACCTTTACATATTTGGGCAGTATCATCGATGAACACGGTGGATCTGATGCAGATGTGAAGGCACGGATTGGCAAAGCAAGAGCAGCATATTTACAACTGAAGAATATCTAGAACTCAAAACAATTAGCAACCAACACCAAAGTCAGAATTTTCAATACAAATGTCAAGACAGTTCTACTGTATGGGGCGGAAACCTGGAAAACTACGAAATCCATCGTCCAAAAGATACAGGTGTTTATTAACAGTTGTCTACGCAAAATACTTCGGATCCGTTGGCGAGACACTATTAGCAACAACCTACTGTGGGAGAGAACAAATCAGATCCCAGTGGAGGAAGAAATCAGGAAGAAGCGCTGGAAGTGGATAGGACACACATTGAGGAAAGCACCGATCTGCGTCACAAGACAAGCCCTCATATGGAATCCTCAAGGTCGAAGGAAGAAAGGAAGACCAAAGAACACATTACGCCGGGAAATGGAGATAGATATGAGAAAAATGAACAAGAATTGGATGGAACTTGAAAAGAGGGCCCAGGACAGAGTGGGTTGGAGAATGCTGGTCGGCGGCCTATGCTCCATTGGGAGTAACAGGCGTAAGTAGTAAGTAGTATTGAATCATGATAAACACTAACATCTCCAACAGATACACTTTTTTATTTTTTAGGGTTTTTACTACCTCAATTGAAAGAAGTTCGAGTCACCAAAAGCAGCTTTTAAAAGCGATCAAATATTTTGCTTATAAAATTTTACCATAGAATTAAAGTAATCCTGCAAAGACAATAACAGTATGACAATCGTGAAGATTGTATAAGAGAAATATGACTGAAATCTGTGGATCAGGGTCTTCTGTTTCGAATTTTAGTGGTAGATTAAATTGGTACGTTACAACAACTCCATGAATTTTTTACACTAACTCAATTAGGTGTTCACGAAGTATTAAATTACCATTATTAATGATATTCAAATAAACTTACTTTGCGTTTTGCACTGCCCTGTTTCTTCTGTTTATCAGCTGCCTCTTGTGCTAATTCCCACTTATCATGTACATGTTCTATTACTCTTGGATCAGACCAATTCAATGCTACTACATATGGGTTTTCTCCTATAATAAAATACAAATTATCTTACAGTCATTTTCTTTCTATATATTTCTTGCCTACTTGAAGAGATCATGTTTTCGATCATGAAGTCATCCACTTAAATCAGGTACAATCTAACTTCTATAATAGTATGATACATGTATCTATATACTTGTGAAACACAAATCAATTGAATAAAATTTGAAAACGTAATCGTATTTACTGTCGACCAGTAACGCACAATTTATTATTAAGCTGACTTCAGGAATATCTATAAGATACAATACATAAAATACTGTTTTTATGACATCCAGCTCTATTACATTATTTTATCTGTTAATGACAAATATTTATTTGTAAATATATCATCTGTATATATACCATCGATAAAATAAATGCTTTTTGATTGATTATACTGGGTCATAAAAAAGCTTCATCTAATAAACTGGTGATCTAACTCCAGTTAGCGGAGCAGAAAAAAGAAGAAGAGAGAGGTAGTTTAGTTTACAATACTGAAGTGAGAGTAGCAAGTTATCACCACAGATCACGAACGTATCAACTGGCGGCAAGATTGTTGGATAATGGATATTGTCAAATTAAAAGTATTAGTAGAGAAGCAGCTTAAACTAATCCAGTTGGTGATAAACTCGAACCAAACAGCACCTAAATCATCTATTACATCTGCTCTCAGTAATGCACCCTCTGTTACAAACAGCATCGCTTAGATTTAGCTATGACCCAGATTCAAATGGTACATTTGACACATGGTTCAGTTGGCATGAGGATCTCTTTAAATGTGATTTTGCCGAAATTCGACAGATACTTCGAAAATTAGGTCCAGCTCAGTTGGACAAGTACTGTAACTTAACACTATCTCAAAATTCATGCGACCGCTCTTTCACTTATACTATACAGTCATCAAGCCAAAAGTTTATTGACAACTCATTATTAAATCATCGATACAGATTTTTGAAACCAGTAATGTACGAAACTGATGATTTCCTAATTCATGTTCATATCGTCAATCATGAATGTTAACGATTTCGATGAATGTCGCTGACAGCAGACCATTTCAAAGCTTTAATTCTCACTTGCAGCTTACAGTGATAAAAAATTACAGATAATAGAACACGATAATTGAGGCGTTTGGATTAAGATCCTAGCATTTCATTAAATGATATGATAAATAAGTACCAAATCTTAATCAATCATTAGTATAGTATCCCGTGTGCTACCTTTTGTATATTCTACACACATCCAAAAGTATTTGAAAGTTCTCCTACTGTAAAACCTTATCTTAGGTTTGGTGTTTTGCACTTCTTTAATTGCCGGCTCATATATTATATAAGTTGCAATTATTGTATTAAGGCTCTTCGCAAATCTTATGATCACTTCAGAAGTGTTTAACGAAATAAGGATCGGAAAGTACACTTAAAATCTGCATGTTAACTGTCCTAATCTGAATGCAGTCTAAAGCTTACAATTAAAGTTGTTTCTCATCAGTCAATAAAACAATTTACTAATTAAAATTAAAATATATCCCGTTAACAGTTTGTCTCACCTTTGCGTGTTTCTACAAATAATTTAGATCCTTTTGATAAGAAGTAATCGACTACATTAAGTCTTGAACATTCAATAGCACGAAATAATGGTGTTGCACCATTCAATGCTTTTGCTTCAATTAATGCACCATTATTTAATAATAATTCAACCATATCAATCATTCCTGAATGAGCTGCATGATGTAATGGTGTCCAACGGAAATTATCACGTGCATTAACATTTGCTCTACAACAGATTCATGAAATTAGAATATTTAGGGAAAAATGAAGATACTGGTCTTAACATTTAAGAAAACGTTTAATTTTGTTTGTACTTACAACTAGATTCTTGTCAGTTTTAAAGTAGTCTAGAATAACCATTACTATTATTATTTCAGTTAAATAAAGTACCAGTGATAAGCCAATAAATTATAGTTAAATCACAAACTATACCACCATTGAAAACCTGGAATTTTCACGAAGCTTTCTGTAGTTATAATAATTATGTACTCCTTGTGAATAGATTCAGGATGCAACTCCTGAAGTTCTAGTGGGAAGCAGTGACCAGTAGAGTTCAAGCATGTCTGGTGTGATCGGAGTTGAGTATGTTCGCCATCAAATGCTAGCCCAGTGGTTTGGAGATTTGTCATTTACATTTGAGATAGGAAGTCCTAGCTTCCATTCCCTGATGCAAATTTGTGTATGTCCACTGTTGTACAGTTCTATACTACACCATCCAGTGCTTCTGAGCATATTGACATATCTACTGATTTTTATATTCCATAATTTCTTTGTATATTAAATCTTCATAATGTCTAATTGTGCTGACAGATAGTGCTTTTACTGATAAACATATTATATTTATTATATCGTACATTATATGTTATTTAGTAACTATGATTAATAGTAATTCATTGAAACATATCCTAAGTATGAAACTTTCAATTGTCAATTGTTACTAGTGCCTTTTCGAATATCAATTATGATAGCCTTAGTGAATTAAATCAAGTCATTTTTTTGACTTATTAGTATTAGCTTATTAATGTTATTTATTTGAAAATTTATTTAACATAATAATGTAATGAACTTCACTTGGTATTGTTTACTTGAATCTTCCCATTGATGATTAGGACTGCAATTGATCAGTCTCATATTGGCATATGTGCATACTAGGCGTATTGCCTCGATATTGCCTTAATTCACAAGCGTTCTAAGCAAAGATAGATAGTGGCTAACAGTGGGATCCAGGACGCGCGTTTCGTTTTATTTGGGACTTGTCAGCTGTATGTACCTGCATCTCAGATTTGATGTTCACTCTGGGACTTGAACCCAGTACCGTTCTCTTCAAAGGCCATCGCGTTATCCACTTAGCTACCTAGTCTTGATAGCCACTTGCTTGTGCAATAAGGTGAAGTTTAAATTCACTTGGTATTGTTTACCTGAATCTTCCAATCGATGGTTAAAACTGCAGTTGATCAGTCTCTTATTGGCATATATGCATACAGTGCGGATCGCCTAGATATTGCCTTAATTCACAAGCATTCTAAGCAAATATGGAAAGTGCCTAGCAATTGTTAATTGATTTCAGAATTACATCACTTTTAGATTACATCAATATTAAGAATTCATAGGTAACAATTAACTTATGACAATAATAAACTTACCCTAATTTGATAAGTTCAATAGCTGTGTCTAAATTACCATGATGTGCTGCTATCATTAAAGGTGTTTTATAAAATTTATCTCTTGTATCAATGTTATATCCTTCGGATAAAGCTAAACGAATTGAATCTGTAGTGAAAATAACAATGAAAACAAATAATCATTGTATAATAATGAAAATTACAATGATGGTGGTGACTATATTATTCTGCCATAAAGTTTGAAAATAAAACTACTTATGTAATAAAAGTTCACCTCTTCGGTATAATCAACCTTAAGGTTTAAATATATAATTGATCATTTAAACTTGAATGGTAATCGAATTGTTCACAATGGTGAGACTATAATTTATGGACGACCTTTGAGCGACGCTAAAGTGATATTGAGAGGGTCCACCTAATAACTAGGACTAAATGAAGATTATAAACATGTGTGAGGAATTAGAATTATGATTTTACAGTTGATAGCTAAGGTTAGGAATTAGATTTAGGATTTTCGTCACGAACTGACATAATCTACAATGCCAAAACAGTATTGTGCCAAATGGATGAATGAATTTCGTGCCAAAATCTCAGATCTATTATCTTTTACCTGATTGGTCCGTCCGTAAACTATAGTCTCGTCGTTCACAATAATATATTTGATATCATATTTAATATATACGATAACCAAAGTTAGATACCTTAATCTATAGATAATTCTAATCATTCTAAACTACTTTTTCAAGTGTAAGTATCAAGGATTCTTGAAATTTCAGACAACATATCTAATTTGCCATAAACAAATGTGTACACGATTTGGCATTTTATTTTATTTTATGTAACTCAATTACTCGTTTTATTTTTGGTGATGAGTTGACTATGTTTAGTAAGTCAGTGAGTTTAAAACGTGTTTTAACTAACAATTTTGTGAAGTTTTGAAAACTTAATCTTATTAATAATAAGTATTTAAAATTTGGTCAAATTTCAACGCATAAAATGTTGATGTAAGAAATTAATCATACACATTTATCCCATTCCCCATCTATCTACTATTCAGCCGATTTTTCATCTTATAAAGAGATTAGCGCATAAAGCTACGAATGTCTGTTAAGTTATTACACAGGCAACAATATATGTTTTGAAAATAAAAAGTGGTCATCAAAAAAGAGAAATAACTAATTCATATAAGGAATAGAAATAATAGAGAATTAAACAAACACTTTACCCATGTCATTATGTAAAGCTGCTGAATGAAAACTTATATACTGACGTCTTGGAGTATCTAAATACCAAACAGAATCATCTTGTAAAGGATGCACAGGTGGATGGTCTGCATCGAAACGATCTAAATAGTAACAGAAACAAATTACTTCTCTGGAAATATAACACATAAAACAACTATTATTTGTTCCGATGTATATAAATGGGTTAATAGGTACGAAAAAAATCAGTACTCTGGGTGACATGGCTCAGAATCGATCACATTGGCGTAGGTGTATACACTCTTTGTCTTCCCTTAAACTATGAGATCAAAATCGCTTCATATCTTTCTTTCTACGAACTAATTCTTCCTCCTTGACAGTCAGTCAGCTACAACGTAGAAACAAGCACATATGCTATCTTTCTTTGATATATTACCATAACTGAATTAACTACTATCAATCCGGTGTTCATCTTGCTGTGCTAATGACGTATGGCAACTTAGACCGATGAATATATGTGCCTGGTCCTACGTTGTAGCTGACTGATTGAGTACTTAACATATAAATATGTCTACTGGAAGCTACTTTGTTCATATAGCAACTGAACAGTCTACATTTGATTCCGTACTAAATTATTCAAGCCCTTCATTGGAGAGTCTTCATATAGGGTGAAATAGCTGCTCATTATTACCTATTTTTATTATTTTTTTCTAATATGACATCAGTTTATGATGGAAACTGGCTTCAGCTATTATAAATTTTATCATATTAACTAACAAAAGAGAACTTTTTAAACATGATTAAGTCTCATTGTTTTTATCATTATTAAGCAGCGATTATGCTCTGAAAATTTGATGAATTGAGAATTTTGGAAAATGAGCCTTTAACGAAAATAACGCATTGTATAGTCTTGGAAATTTCAAGCTAAAGCGTTTTCTGACACATTTACACATTGGATCGAAATAAGTTACAAGATTTTTTAGAAAAAAAGTCTATTTATTACATTGTCGTATGATCTTAAAAACATATCCCATGGAGAGCAGCTATCTAAATGCCTGTTCCAAGCAATAGATTTTGCTATTGATATCGTAACATAAGATTTAATGAATGTAGGTATTAGTGAAACCTATTGACATTGTAATTTTGTTACTATGAATCTAAAAAGCATTACTTCAAAGTAAACAACTGAAATATTAAATAGTTTGGTCGGTGAAGGCTTCTACAGTTTTAAGACATTGATCACGATTGAAAAAATAGATATTTTATCATCGATTCACCTGTTCTTTATCTTAGTGTAACTGAAAGAGATTTTGTTTTATGCAGTTAAATAAGATACAAACCTGGCTGTAAAATATTTGAATAGTTATCATTGTAGCTGAATTAATGTGCAGTGTGAGATGGTGAAGAAGATTTATAGCTCAGGTAGATGATTTTGATGGAGTTTTGTTCTCTGAGCTGGATCGTTTGGTCGTGGAGCTTTAATCGTTCTTCTGAACGACATCATCAGCACAAGCTTCAGATAGAAGTGAATCGTTCGAATTTCTCCATATGTGTTTCACAGCGTGTTCTAAAACACATATGGAGAAATTCGAACGATTCACTTCTATCTGAAGCTTGTGCTGATGATGTCGTTCAGAAGAACGATGAAAGCTCCACGACCAAACGATCCAGCTCAAGGAACAAAACTCTATCATAATGTACAGTGTATAAAAACAGAATATATGGTACTAAAAACTTACTTAAATCAATGGGATGAATCTCCTTAGGAATGTACATTATAGAGGGACCTCCATCTGCACGACGATAAATAGCCTCTGATGGTAGTGTACATATATTCATAGGTAATTTTCTGCGTTTACTACCTAAGAGAAACAGTAAATAAAAAACAAAATTTATTTGACAAACTTAATTATTAAATTACATCAGAAATTTTAACTGATATATAATATCAATGGTTGAGATCATGAGTCAGTTGAAGCTAGACCACTGCTTCCACGTTTTCCATGGTGGTCTAGCTTCAACTGACTCATGATCTGAGCCATTGAAATTACCATAATATCCCCAAAACCCATTCTGATATATTATATTTAAACCACAAATAAACCTTATATTTTCTAATAACTTTGTCATTCACAATAACTTAAACGAACAGAAAACTAAATTACTTCTCAATTTGGGATTATAGAGATTGTTTATTTTGATTGATCAGTTCATGGTTTCAACAAAAATTACTACTGAAGCACCAATCTGCTTGGGAAAAAAATATATAATTGAGGTCTACACAGGTTTTTCTTCAAAGAACACAATGAATAAGTTTTCTAAATTGGTTCCTAGTTGACTGTACTAAATTATATTTATTTTAACTAGGAATAATTGCAGTCATAACACCAAAGATAGAGAAATCAAAATAAGTTAATTGCAAACAGTAAAACAAGAAGATTCTAGACAGAAAATAATAAAATCTGATATTCTATCTTTGCAATGATTTATTGTATTTTAATGAAGTGAATGAATTAAGTAGTTCAAAATGTAGTATGATATTAGTTAAACTAGAATTAATCATAATACCAGAGATGAATTCACTCTTTGCTTTTTCCTAAATCATTGATTTTAAAATTATTTTGAATCCTTCATTGGGCTAATTCATTTGATCTTCTTGAATCATCTACTTTGTGAATAATTCTTCTTAATACTACTGACGCTACAAGAACAACAACTACTACTATACCGAACGGAAAATTAGGTAAGTTAAACCAATTTATTGTAATAAACACTAGATTTTAAAATATGAAAATAAACACTGAATACACCCTTTCCATATCTTGTTTGAATTATCTCTTACGAACTTCATCGTTCTATTTATATCTCTTTGCATAAGTAGCTCATAACACATGGCTACTATTACTATAACTAATTTGCTAATTATCTTGATCTGAATGTGCTGATATGGTTCGGGAACATAATCTAATACACATATTTTATACTATTCATATATCATGAAATTAACTACATACCTCTTAATAGTACTGATTACTGAATTTCAACTGAAAATTCTTTCTTTAATTAACTTTTGGAAAAATTCTAGGTTCTGAATTTACCAGAAAGGGATAATATTAGACAAAATTATAACTAGTACTATGAATTTTTACACCTTATTTTGCAATCTATTTCAACTGATTGTTTGAATTGATATTAGATACCTAACCCAGTATTATCTGATTAAATGTATTTGATTTTTTCAAACAGTTGAATTTATGAGTTAATCTAAGTTAGACCATTATCGAGAACCTGGAAATACTGGACGATTGTTTCGTCTTAGTATAGGACTCTTCAACAGTGAGTATTCAAATGTTAAAATACAACAATCTCCACAAATCCCTATACTGATATTTGTTTTTATTCAGTGAAAAATATTAATCATTACTGAGAATGCATTAACGTGTTATAGTTACTTTTAAGTGCTAGATGTTTGTCATTTATCAATTATTTCCAATGATATATATACTTGAAATGTATGTTTTGAATATCTAAGGTAATTAGCACTCTAAAAATGACCAATAGACTCTGAAAATGAAATAGTACGAAATTATAAACTTTCTACAATAGAAAGTTCAAATTCAGTGCAAACTAAAAATGAATAGTGTATGAGTGGACTTAAAAATGTCTAAATTATTTACCAAACCTACAATTTTCATTGCAATATTGCATAGAGTTTGACTATATTTTGTAATTGACAATGAAGTTAGAAAAGTTTAAGAGAAAGCTGGCAGTTTTATTGCAGTGTGTGCTATTGATGTCGACAGATATAAGTAGTATGCATCACTAATTGAAAGTGGAATGCCTAGTGGCAGAAGGTTGAGAAAATCAAGGAAAAGGGAATAGTATTGAAACGAAGGAACAATGAAGTCTGAGACAATTGACGAATGTTTTGTAAATGATGTATTCACTGTATGGATCTCAGATTTTACCAAGAAATTCTATGATGTTTTATTAAAATGTATTTGATTGTCCCCACCGGTGTTCTTGTTCAGTCTGAGCTGCAGTCAGTGGGAGAATAGGCAGAGACGACGAAGAGGCAATGACGAATGTCCCTATCTTTCCGAGTCCTTACTGTTCCGTTTAGTCGGACGGAGCACAAACGACTGTCTACTGAGAACCAGTCTATGAGAACTAGTTCTTTTCTGGGATTCAATGCTATACATACACCAGCGAGGCCACAGGAAGCAGCATCAGGGCTTCCGGATTCACGAATAGTGAATCCAGTTGGTTCTTTATTTTGACATGATGAGGTCAAATGAATGACGCTACTCAGACCCTGTGTGCGCGTTTCGGAGACACAGCATACATCAATGGCGCGAGATTCCAAAATCGTAGCTAAGGAAGCCTGTTGTCCTATTTGGCACAGTGTTCGCACGTTAAATACTCCTACGTGTAGTTTGGAGCGTGGTTTCAGGAGACAAGGTAGGACCTTACCACCGGAGACGAAAATCCGTGAGGTAAGGTGAGGTGTGACATTTTTAGGGTCAACCTTTTCTAACCCCTTCTTTCTTTTTGAGAAGGCAACATCGCTGCAGATGCTGGTTGCCTCAGGGAAACACCTTACTGTTGTCACACCCCTCTACAATCAGCAGCACGACTTTACCTTTAAACCTTTAGTTGAGTTGCTGCTTTTAGTTTTACCGTTCTTCAATCAACCTGCTTGGCATGGTATAACCCACAGGAAAATATTCTTCAGACAATATAGCTCGGTTGAGTCATCACGATAGGCAAGCCCGACCACCGCGTCATGGTGGCAGCTACGGTCGGGATGTTCTTGTTCGCTACATTATGATTGACATAATCTTTTTAATATCACTTAGATACATAAATAAATAATACATCAGGTATACTAAACATAAAGTATTAATTCGGATGATATGTCAAGTGCTTATGGTACAGGCTAAAAGTAAGTAACATGCTTAGTTTCCAGAGTAAGGTCACCTCCTCCATATTCTCAGCATTTGGATTATTTCGACTACTGTAAGTATACCACGTTAGACAAATAAATTTTTTCTTCAGACATTTGCAAGTTAAGTGTAAGTCATATCAGTTGTTTTTATCAATAAATCTAAATATTAATGTGGCGTTGTGGAGATTACCAACAATGATCTTACTTAAAATCGATCTCATCACAAATAAACTTAAACAAACCATTAAATCTAACTAACTGACATGGAAGTAATGATGAAAGAATCCATCAAACAGATTTATTTACAAGGAATTATACTTTCGAAATAAACCTCAGATTTACTATTTCCCAACAAGATTGCAGAAAATGATGAGAATTATTATACATGTCAACTGAAATTTATGAATGAACCAGAGTATTGACTAATTTAATTGAGATTAAATATAACGAGTAGCAATTCGTAATTAAGTGTAAAATTTATCTAATATCATCAGTAGGTAATTGTCATATTCTTAACATAACTGGTCCCCACTAATCATAGACTTTATCGAAAACTTTTTGATCCATTCCAATGTTCACAACGATACTCGAACTCGGTATCCATAGGCACAAGTTCTAAAAGCTTCTAAATCACAGTAAACCCTATTCGTTTGTCGATAATAACACGTATTATTTATTGTATAAGTTTGTATGTCCATGTTGTTAATACTGCACTTTGAATGGACAAACAATTAAATGGAATAATTTCAAGTTATCTGTTAAAGAATTTCATACCCTCAAGAGAGCCTGATCAATACAGTCTTCATTATAAATAATGGAAAAACATAAACGCATAAAGTTAGTGCCAAATTGTATTCTTGTAGATAATAAAATTTCAGGTTTTAAATTACGTAATGCACGAAAACGAGGTTGATCTTAGTCTGTCTTCAGAGTTTACATGTATAGTTAGCTTCAAGCATCAATAAATTACAAAAAATGTATAATGCGGGACCAGTTTGTAATGGTTCAACTTATTACACCTTAAATTATTATAGTGATCCAAGACAATAAACGACATGAGGTAAAGAAAATACGTCTGGAAAATAAACTCAAGGCAAATATGTGAAATATGACTTGAATAAAGGAAAGAATGAATGAAAAATATGAAATGGCGTAAATCGGATGCATTAAAAGAATAGCAGAAAACATAATTTACCACCTATTTATCAGGTACATATTCATGTATCTCACTTTGAGTAACAACCTTTTTGTGAGAACTTGTGCTATTATTTTGTTACGCAAATCAAAGCAGGAAAGTGGGGTTCGGTCCCGTTACTTAAAGGCGAAAAGTAAATGCTTTAACCACTAAACCACTACTTCACTATGATTTGCTAGATTTGATACATAGTGGGTGCTTATTTAGCAACTCACATATCTATTATATAGTAAACCAAGATGGTGTTACAATCTAACATCAGTAAAGTAAACAATTATCCAATTAATGAGATGCTGATGGCTTGCTATAATTGAAAAAAAGAAATTATATTAAGGAAAATAAAAATAAACCGACTTTGATTCCAAATTACCTTTACCACCTTTTCTTTTTTTCTTTTTACCTTTCTTCTTCTCAAAGGCTGATACTAAGTAATTTTTATTCAAATATTTTTTTCCAGTTAAAAACTCTTCCCAATCAATACAACCATCTGCATTTTTCTCATGTAAGGTAAGTAGTGTTTTACTAATTACCTCATTGATTGGTCCATCTAACGAACTAATTACTGATGTGAAATCTTCTATGGGAATTCTTGTGTTTGATGCTTTTCTAGATCTGGAACGGCTTGTACTACGTTTTTTTGATCGTTTTCTCTTTTTACCGGAACTGGTTTTCGTGCTTAATTTATCTAATTCTTGTTGGTCGGAAGCATGCACTGCAGTGATTAAACTTTGTTCACTAACTTGAAAATCATTTCTACTATCTAACTCTCTTGAAACACTTGAATTTGTTTCTTTCTGTTCTTCTAGAGCACTTGATAATCGCTGACTAATTTCAATGAAACGTTCTTTTAAATCATTTGCAAATACTACTGACCAATCGTATAGTCTAATGGCCCAGAATTCTGCATTTTTTAGTGTTTTACTTGTTACACGTTCTAGTTTACGTAGTTCTTTGGCACACAATTTTTTACCTTCATCAACAGCAATGTTTCGAGGTAATTTTCCATTTGCGTTCTTTATTTTTGCATCACAACCTATGAAAGATTGAAAACAATCATGTATTAAGTAAAAATAGTGAATGTGTAGTATTCAAGTACTATACAACTCTCTTATAAAGTCAGACAGTCTTGATTATTATCTCATTTAAAAATATTTTCACTTAATTAGTCAGAAGTATATATCTACTAGTTCCCAGTTCTCTTATAGAATTTATCTCCTTTATATTAATATTTAGCTAATTTTATTTAGATTTTCAACTCAGATGGCTATGAACAACATTTAATTCAGTCACTTCTATTTCTCATTCAATACTACTCATTTATTTGATAGCCTATTTGTAACTTAAGTACTGAAAATCTTCATTCATGTTCATCATTGTTTCAGTTTAAACATGATTAACTAGTGCATCGTTAAATCCAACATTTTACGATAAATTTAATTATTAATTTTTGATATCAGAAGGGGCCTTTGCGGATATTATAGTAATTTCAATAGTTGAGACCGTGAGTCAATTGAAGCTAGACCACCATGAAAAACCTGGAAGCACTGGACAGCCGTTTCGCCCTTAAGTTTTATTTCAAGTCTATGGTATCGTTAAACTTTAAATTGATTAGTCGACCCTATAGCTTTCTACGCTATTTTCTTAAGGTATTTAAAGCAATACTGTAGCAAACAGAGCACCAGTGAAGACAATCGAATGTATTTGACACAAAATTACAGAGCATCTCAATAAAATCTGAGAACCATATAGTAACTAGTTCACTTGCAAAATATCAATCCATCGTTTCAAACTTAACTGTCCCTTTGCAAATATCAGTCCATTGTCTCAGATTTCATTGTTCATGCATTCTCATACCAACTGAGTTCCGTTTCCGTCCTTTCCCTATCGGTCTTCTACTGAAATACGTTCTATGCCTAACCACCGTTATATACTACTTATTTGGATATAAGTAACCCACATCACAATAATATTATTTACTCATCACATTAAATTAAAATAAAATATAAATCAGAAATATTGTCAATTTACCTCTTTGTCCAAGAAATTTACAACACATTTCATCGACTTTAGCAGCCATATGTAATGGATTATTTCCATCGTTATCAAGCTATTTTAAATTATATTAAAGTGAAATGAATATCGAATCAGTGTTTATTATACAGAAATGATTAAACTGATATTATTATTATCAGTAGTAGTAGTAGTACCAGTAATACTGTAAATGTCAATCAAACATACTTAATATATAATGACATTCAAAATGAATATTTTGTTGAAACTAATACTAACACACTGAACGCAAGTTGGACAACAACGACTAGCTTCAGGAGAGCTTCTGTTATACTCCGGACATGAACAAGAAAATGCTCCACATACACAAGGAGTTGCATTGATGCTGTCCAAACAAGCACAAAATGTACTTATAGGATGGGAATCTCATGGACCAAGGATCATCAAAGCCTCCTTCAAAACAAAGAAAGAGGTCATTACAATGAACGTCATCCAATGCTACGCGCTTACCAACGACTACAATGAAGACGCTAAAGATCAATTCTATGGTAGGCTGCAGTCAATCGTCGAGAAGTGCCCAACAAACGACCTGACTATTCTGATGGGAGACCTAAATGCCAAGGTTGGAATTGGCAACACCGGATATGAAGAGATCATGGGACGACACGGACTCGGAGAAAGGAATGAAAATGGTGAGAGATTTGCAAATCTATGTGCCTTTAATAAACTGGTTATAGGCGGGACTATATTCCCACATAAACGCATCCACAAAATCACATGGACTTCACTGGATCACACCACACAGAACCAAATCGACCATATCTGCATCAACAAAAAGTTCAGGAGGACGATGGAGGACGTGAGAACAAAGAGAGGAGCTGATATAGCATCAGATCATCACTTGCTGGTCGCCAAGATGAAATTGAAACTCAGGAGGCACTGGACAACGGGGCGGACAATATCACAAAAATTTAATACGGCTCTTCTTCGGGATAATGACAAACTCAATAAATTCAAGATAACCCTCAGCAATAAGTTCCAGGCCTTTCATGATCTACTCAATGGACAAGAAACTACTATGGAGAGCAAATGGAAAGAGATAAAAGAGGTAATCACTTCAACATGTCATGAGGTTCTGGGCTAAAAGAAGCACCATCACAAGGATTGGATCACGGTCGATACACTGGATAAGATTCAAAAAAGGACGAACAAGAAAGCAGCGATCAATAACAGTCGAACAAGAGCAGAAAAAGCCAAGGCACAGGCTGAATACACAGAAGTAAACAAGCAAGTGAAGAGCAGCATCAGAACTGACAAACGTAAATATGTGGAAGATTTGGCAATGACGGCGGAAAAGGCTGCGAGAGAAGGAAACATGAGACAACTGTATGACACAACAAAGAAACTCTCTGGAAATCACCGTAAACCAGAACGACCAGTGAAAAGCAAGGAAGGCAAGATAATCACCAACATTGAAGAACAACGAAACAGGTGGGTAGAACACTTCAAAGAACTCTTGTATCGACCAGCCCCACTGAACCCACCCAACATCGAAGCAGCACTCACGGACCTCCCAATCGATGTTGGCCCACCAACAATTGAAGAAATCAGCATGGCTATCAGACAAATCAAGTGTGGCAAAGCAGCAGATCCAGAGAGCATTCCAGAAGAGGCACTGAAAGCAGACGTAGCGGTAAGTGCAAGGATACTCCACATTCTCTTCAGAAAGATTTGGGATGAGGAACAAATACCGACAGACTGGAAGGAAGGACTTCTGGTCAAAATACCAAAGAAAGGAGATCTCAGCAACTATGACTACTACAGGGGAATCACTCTTCTTTCAATACCAGGAAAAGTCTTCAACAGGGTATTGTTAAACAGGATGAAGGACTTCGTAGACGCACAACTTCGCGACCGACAGGCAGGATTCTGTAAGGATAGATTGTGCACAGACCAAATCGCAACTCTACGGATCATTGTGGAACAATCAATTGAATGGAATTCATCACTCTATATCAACTTCATTGACTACAAAAAAGCATTTGATAGCGTGGACAGAACAACTCTATGGAAGCTTCTTCGACACTACGGCGTGCCTCAGAAGATAGTCAATATCATACAGAATTCCTACGATGGATTAAACTGCAAAATCGTGCATGGAGGACAGTTGACAAAGTCGTTCGAAGTAAAGACCAGTGTTAGGCAAGGTTGCTTACTCTCACTCGACTGAATCATGAAGACGTCAACATCTGAAGGGAAACACGGGATACAGTGGGCATTTAGGATGCAATTGGATGATCTAGACTCCGCAGATGATCTGGCTCTTCTATCGCATACGCAACAACAAATGCAGGAGAAGACAACCAGTGTAGCTGCAACCTCAGCAGCAATAGGTCTCAATATACACAAAGTAAAAAGCAAGATTCTTCGATACATCACAGCATGTAACAATCCAATCACAATTGATGGAGAAGCTTTGGAAGATGTAAAAACCTTTACATATTTGGGCAGTATCATCGATGAACACGGTGGATCTGATGCAGATGTGAAGGCACGGATTGGCAAAGCAAGAGCAGCATATTTACAACTGAAGAATATCTGGAACTCAAAACAATTAGCAACCAACACCAAAGTCAGAATTTTCAATACAAATGTCAAGACAGTTCTACTGTATGGGGCGGAAACCTGGAAAACTACGAAATCCATCATCCAGAAGATATAGGTGTTTATTAACAGTTGTCTACGCAAAATACTTCAGATCCGTTGGCGAGACACTATTAGCAACAACCTAATGTGGGAGAGAACAAATCAGATCCCAGTGGAGGAAGAAATCATGAAGATACGCTGGTAGTGGATAGGACACACATTGAGGAAAGCGTCACAAGACAAACCCTCATATGGAATCCTCAAGGCCGAAGGGGGAGAGGAAGACCAAAGAACACATTACGCCGGGAAATGGAGATAGATATGAGAAAAATGAACAAGAACTGGATGGAACTAGAAAAGAAGGCCCAGGACAGAGTGGGTTGAAGAATGCTGGTCGGCGGCCTATGCTCCATTGGGAGTAACAGGCGTAAGTAAGTAAGTCAGTAAAAAATTAAGGTAGTTTATAAATCAAAGATGAGAATATAATTAAAAACAATATTCTTCGCTTATATATTTTGTTCTAATTCACAATATATAGAAATTTTTAGTAGAAATTTTTATGGAATAAATGGATTTATGATTAGTAGTGAACCTAAACAGTTAACTAATATAGATATCATCCTTTAGCAGCATATATTTACTTAAACTGACTATATACATAGAGTGATGTACGGCACAACTGCCAATACAACTACTGCAAACGAATAATGTTTTTTTTATTTATCTTATTTCATGTGGTGCGCACTGTTGAGTAGTCCAATACTAGGAAGAAACGGTCGTCCATTGCTTCCAGGTATTCCATGGTGGTCTAGCTCCAATTGACTCATGATTTCAACTATTGAAATCATTGAAATCTCCACAAAACCCCTTCAGATAATTATTATTTTATCAGTAAGGTTACTTAATTAGTAGATGGAAAGTACACAGACAGGCATAAGTAAAAAATCTTGAGAATCTTTTAAAAATAAACTAACCAAAATAAAACTATGTTAACAAAATAAATAATAAATGACTATGGTAAATACTAAAGATCAGTTCTATTTGTTTATATTTTATGTTGATCTAATCATATCTGATAAGTAATCCTGATGAACTGTTCAATATGATGAAACAATTGATCCACTATCATTATGTTCTTATGGTATGTCAGATGATTTTTTATTCTTTTCAAGGATAAATATTATCAATGATGTTGAATAATTCTATGTAGAATGATAGATCATTGGATTTAAACGTGGTTGTCTAAACGTAACATACTCATTGTAAAATCATAATATTCTAAATTTGATTTCTAATATGTTTAAAATTATACGAGCTTTTTTAATAGCTCTTCAATCGTTTCTGGTTCATGATTTAAGACGTCATAAAATTTAGTAAAATGGGTGTTTAAAAGTCTGTCTTTGTTCAGTTATCAGCAGATATGTATTACATTAGTAACTATGAAATTTATTGTACGAAGGTCTGTTACTTTGAATTAATAGAGGCTAACGAAAAATTCCAAAAGAGATTAACCTCTAGTGAAAATGTTCCTTCTTAATTAGTTTTAACCATTTTAACTTTGCAGATCTTATAGTAAAGATACAGAAGAAATTTAGTCATCAAATAAATAGCTTATTCAGACTTGTAACTTGATTTTCTCATTTATGTGATTTAAGAGAAAATGACTGAACTAAAATGACCGTTGTTACTACCTTGACGTGGTGGTCGGGCTTGCCTATCGTGATGAAGCAACTGAGCTACACTGTCTGGAACAACCATTCCTCAAGGTCCTACCATGCCAGACAGGTCGGTTGAAGAGCGGTAAGACTAAAAGCAACAAAACCAAGGTTCGAAGGCGAAGTCGTACTGCTGACTGTACAGAGGTGTGACAGCAGTAAGGTGTTTCCTTCAGACAACCAGCATAACAGCGATGCTGCCTTCCCACAAGGAGGGGTGAGGTTAGAAAAGGTCGACCCTAAAAATCCACACCACGCCTTATCTCACGGATATCCGTCTCCGGCGGTAAGGTCACAACAAGTACGGAACTAACACAAAAATCACTCATAAAAAGGTCGTGTGTGACCGACCTCAAGCAGCTGTCCCTTGGGCACTGTAGTCACGCCCTCAGGTCACTATGACCACCCTCTAAATGCAAGTTCTTACTTCAGGACTGGTCTGCGTCTACACCTGAACTAAGGATAGGGAGTGAAGTAGTCCAACGCGTTGACATCATCATAGATCTACTGATCGAAACAACGCTCTCATCGACTGGATTCTCAGGTATTGATCTCCTACCAGGAGGTCCACCTATCGATTTAGAATACGCAGATGACATAGTCCTGTTTGAGGAAGACGCTGATGAAATGCAGAGTCTTTTGGTAGTACTGAGCAACAATGCCAGAATGTTTGGGATGCGCTTCTCTCCCTCGAAATGCAAGTTCTTGCTTCAGGACTGGCCTGCGTCTACACCTGAACTAAGGATAGGGAGTGGAGTAGTCCAACGCGTTGACAACTTCACTTATCTTGGAAGTTTGATCAGCCCTAATGGGTTGGTGTCTGGCGAAATTTCAGCACGGATTCAAAAAGCTCGTTTGGCCTTTGCCAACTTACGTCACCTATGGCGAAGGTGAGATATCCGTCTATCAATTAAGGGACGAGTATACTGCGCGACAGTTCGTTCCGTTCCACTATACGGCTGCGAACCATGGCCTTTAAGAGTAGAAGATACTCGTAAGTTACTAGTGTTTGACCACAGATGCCTTAGAAATATTGCTGGTATCTACTAGGATCACCGGGTAAGTAATAGGGAGGTTAGACGTAGGGTATTAGGAAATGATGGTAAATCAGTTGATGAGGCTATAAATCTTCATCGACTGAGATGGTTGAGACACATGTTACGTATACTTGAACACTGATTACCATGACGTTCAATGCTAACCGGCGTTGGAGATGGTTGGAAGAAAGTTAGGGGCGGCCAAACCGAAACGTGGCATCAGTGCTTGAAGTCACTAACTTCTGGTCTGACCCATGTTGGTAGATTCAGACTGCCTGGTTGGGGTCCGCGTGACTATCGTAACCAATGGTTGGAGACTCTTGGTGACATGACTCAGAATCGATCACAATGGCTTAGGTGTATACACTCTCTGTCTTCCCTTAAACTAAGAGATTAAAATCGCTTCATATCTTTCTTTCTACGAACTAATTCTTTATGCCTGTACTATCTCTTTATATGCAATCTTTCTTTTATATATTACCACCACTGAATTAACTACTTCTATGAATCCGGTGTTCATCTTGCTGTGCTAATGAGGTATGGCAACTTGGACCGATGCATATATGTGCCTGGTCCTACGTTGCAGCTGACTGACTGACTGACTGACTGACAGGCTGACGATATGCCTCATTACATCACTATCTGTTGACGTTAACAGTCGGATGAAGGTATGTTCAGATGTGTACTATGTACATATTTACTACAAAGTCTGATATCCATAATAAAAAACACGATTATGGTAAAAGTTAGTAATCAACTTGAAATCCTTGAATGAAAACTCTTTCTAATATGCTGCATAAGGCCGCTAAATGAAGAAAAAAATTGATTGAGTGTACCGTTTAAGACATCCTGATTCAAAGTGCCATGCTTGTCTGTTATACTGATCGCTCTTTTACGATATTAACTGAGAATCAATCGATTTCAAAGATGTAAGTCATCCTGGGAATAACAGTAATAGCACACTGTCCGATATACCAGATATTTATTTGACTAATGGACTTTAAAAAAAACTCCCAATAGGTTGTTCGCTTTACAGTAGTTCATAATTGAATTTCACTTACAGCATTGAAGTCGAATCCGAATGCAGAAAGTACAAACAAAACCTTTAAATGACCATTTTTAGCAGCTTCATGAGCGCTACTTTGTTTGTCTTTGTCACGAGAATTTAGATCAGCTCCAGCACGTAATGCTGCTGTAACTGAGGTGCTACTACCTGTTCCACATGCTTCTAAAAATGAAGTCTTGCCATTTTTCTAAATTATAATGAAAATAAATACAGAAATAATATGGTGTGAATTATTGAGATTGCTTTTGTGAATATGACGTAATAGGCTCTTCCAATTAAGTTAAGATCTCCTCTTACAAAGTTTATGGTAGAGATCCTGTAACTTTACATAGTAAAAAATATAGAATAATATGCGTGTGATTGAAATATTTGGAAAAATATATACAAGATTTATTAGACCGTTTGTCAAGATTCCTTTGATTGAGAGAAATATTACATCGTAGATCGACAAAGGCTAGGAAATGTTTTTGAAAAAAAAACTATGAAGCACAGGATGTATCTTTTATTCTAGTTTAATATTTCTCAGAATTATCTACTTATGACTCTGCATGAGATTTAGTTCAAAAATTTGATCAGTTGTAACAAACATTTTATCAATTAAGCAAAAGAATATGTTAAACTACTGCCACATTCCAAAATATAAAGCATATACTGACTAATGTAAGCTAGCTTGAATAAAAATAAAGAAGATTTTGAGTATGAGAATTTTCTTTTAATATTTTATCACTAAAAGCTTGCTGATCCACATAATAGGCTCTCATTTAGTGAAACTGACAGTAATTTTACATAACCAGCCTAGTAACACCCAATAAATTCAGCTTATGATGATCTGATCTATGTATATGTAAGATCTCTTAGGAAGTACAAACCATGAACTATTGAATAATTCTACCATATAATGACTTTAAGTACAGTTTACATAGACGTATCTCAATAATAAAGCTGGAAATAGATCACAACAAACCAAAAGTTTGATTGATAAAGGCATTTCATCGATCTATAAAATGTTTTGCTGATTTTTGATTCATTCAATTAAGTCATTAGTTCTTCTCTAAGAACACAGAAATTTAAAAATTCAGCCGTTCAAAGCATAAGATATCAGAGCAGAACAACGATTATTGCAGTGAGATCGTTCTTTATTTTATCTACAAAAATGTTTTTAGTCCGTTCTGGTACTTCTCAGTGTTACTTTCTCAAGACGTTCTGATCACTTCACAGAATTTTCTCCGTGTTGGATTTCTTCTGATGCTTAAAACATTCTGGTCTATTAAAACAATATTTTATCAAATGAAGCTCACGATTTTTTAATCATTTTATAAGCATATAGTTTTATTGAGAATTTTGAAGTGGATCAAGTTGAATATTTAAACCAAAGCTTGTTCTTTTGAATGTGACCATGCACAGAAAATAAAGGAATGAAACCATTATGATTATTTAAATCTGAGGAGAGGGATTCATTTCCGGAATATTGAACTTCATCTTGAAAAGTATTTAAAAAAATTAACTCAAAATAATAAGGTATAACATGTCCATTGTGCGGAAATAAATAAGTGGCGAGGTGTATGAATAACATACCGAGTAAATGTTTGGATTAGCGCCATGGTTCAGTAATTCATGAATGAACTTCTCATTTTCAATAGATCTTTTACATGCAATATGCAATGCTGTTTGTCCATCACGGTCCTGTTTATTAATGAGCATACTTTTGTCTAGTAATAGACCCAAACATTTTAAATGCGCATCGGTTGGTGAAATACAATAGAATAATGCGGCTAAAAGCAGTAATCATAAACTAGTTGAAATTACTTCTTTCATTGAAATCAATTGCATTTCTATTGGCACCTTTGTCAAGTAATTTCTGTAGAATATTCACGTTTCCAAGTTCAGCTGCCGTCATTAGAGCAGTTTTGCCATCAAAATCTACTATATCTATGCATGCGCCGTTCAAAAGAAGAAACTAAAACGTCATTTACAAGGTTTGCTTTATTACTTCAATTGTGTAAATGTCGTCCAACTTGACGGCTAAAATTACAGCCGTTACACCATTATCTGGATCATTATAATTGATAAGATTCGGTACCCCATGTTCAATCAACTTCTTTATTTGGTCGACATCTTTATTATTTACACACTGAAGAAGCTTCCTTATCTGTAAACGTTCTAACCGAGAATTGGCTATTGGCATATGGCGTAACGCTAAGTTAATTATTTGTAATGAAGCTCCCAAAAATGTTATTTAGAAATATTTACTAGTGAAAATTTAAAACATCAAAAAAAGCGAAAACCGAAATGAAAAAATGAACTCTCATTTTACAAGGATCAATTATGATTAACTTGAAATAAACAAACGAGCATGACCTGGACTGGAGAAATATGTAAGATAGACGAATAAAGGTTATCTGTTAATTAAGCCTTCCGTTAGTATAAGTTAATTTGAGAGTAGTCAGAGATGCAAGTGTTTGTTTTATTTCTTGTTTGATGTGTTTATCAGTTCCTGTGTTTTCATGATTATTTCAGAGTCAGTTTGTCGTTTGACAGTTTATTTATCATCCAAGAGTTATATTCAAATAGTTAATGAAGTTACGTTCACCAATATTCCTGATTGCACATACTTAAGCTTTAATTACCTTAAATGCAGCTACAAATTTTACTGACATAAAAAACTAGGATTTCTAGATGTCACAATATACTTACTCTCATAAAGCAAATTGAGAATCAGTTTAGCAAACGTTTGCTTCATAAAAAGATTAATTACTACTTATACGAAAAAAAAACAGGACGTTTGTAGATTAGCATTTAGAATTACTGATTTTTATCTTTCAAGATACTGATAGTTCCTGCTCCTAACATAAATGTAGTCAAAATATTCCACGTTATAGGATTGAATGTATTCTAAAAATATTTCAAATGTTCCTTATTTTCAATATGATGAACACCTCATAACTGACAAAACAATTTCAAACAGCCATTAAATTTGTCTCTGTATTTCAGTTTTAAAATATATCATACATTTTTGTCGAAGCTAAAGCTGGTGTGTAAAATGATGTGAGAAACATGTTACTCATCGCCGACTGAGCTTCTAATAGAAAAACAACTTTAGATTGCACTTGACTCTTTTAGCCATGTGCATAAACATTTACTAGTCATCAAATTTCTTCAAAGATGAAGTCATTCAAGGTTGTTGAGAATCTGTAGTGTCTGAATAAAATGATAATTTGTTTACAAGTTATTACGCTCTTAATTCTAAATCTAAAAAATACCCTCATATGCATATACAGCCTAATCCTGTCTTGAAGGTCTGGTTCATTCGTGGCTACTTAAGTATGCTACTGACGCGTCCAAGAGTTTTGATCGAGCATAAAACATTGAATAATTACTTATTTTATATTCTGACGATCAGATATGAATCTGTGTTAGAATACTTGGGTAAACTTTAAATACCCGATTTTCATGCATTGCTATCTGGTGTTCTTATTGAAAATTCTATTCACTTGCTTTAGAAATGAATTTTCAGCCTCAGGTTTGACACAATTACGATGCATGACATATTTTTGGAATGAAAGTATGAAATTATTACAATTCTTATTTAATAGTATAAAAAGTATAGCAGATTCGCACATTCACCCATTGTAAATTCATTAGTATCATAAAGAACACACTATTAGTAGTCCACTGCAAAGTAGATAGTACCACCTAAATACATAGACCGCTAAACCGTATTATTATATAATAGCTTTAAAACCTTTCTGTTGATTATTATTTCAAAGGATTTCTTGAGAATCCATAAAGCCTGTAAACTGCAAAGTCTTTGCAGACACGTGTCAAGTATAAATCAAGTACAAATCAAACTCGTAAAATCAACTTACCGACTCAAATTTGCTTTCTGACCGGATATACTTTAAGTTTGTCAAAATAGTCTATCATCGGTGTTAATTTTCAAGTATACGTAATAAACTTAAAAGCATACGTTTTTAAGACATTTTATTACTCCGTAAAACATGCGTTTTAGTAAGTAGGGACGTAACTAAATCACCTTACAAATTGAATATTTCTAAGTTACACAACAGATAACCGAACGTGAGACAGATTATCAAATATCGTCAACAACAAGTCTAGCTAACTCAAATAGATCTATTGCACATCATTGGTTGACCCTAGTGAAATTGTTTTCACTCTTTATGTGTCTAGCCTGCTCTTATTAATACATTTCTGCACCCGTTATGTTTATTTTACAGTCAGATAAGTAGCCACAGTACATACATACCACATAAACGAGAATCCATGTAAGGTACTGATTGCGAGATACAACTTTGGTGCAAGCTAGGGGGTCACATCTTTCACGTCTAACCCAAATAGATTAAGAATATCCACACACATTACGTATGTTGACGATCTATAACATTTACATGATTTGAAGTTATGGCATATTTCATAAACTCCGTTGTGCAATGTTATAAACTCACTACAACGTTAAGTTCTGTGATTCACTGTTTGTCTTAAGTTTAGAAAACATTTTTTTGAATTATTTGAGCAGTTATAAAACCAATGTTATACTGTTCAAATATAGTAAGTGCAGTTAACCATATTTTAGTTTTTATAATAGTGTAACTTAACAAATTTCTATACGCAGAGATGAATTTTGGCCAACAGTGAAATCCAGGACATGCGTTTTATCCTACGTGGGACTCGGCAGATGTGTATGCTGATAAATTGCCGTCTTTAAACATCAATAAAAAGGATCCAAACAACCAACGAAAAAATGCATTCAACTGATTATAGTGTCTAGGATTTTGAATAAAAGTCGGTTTTAAATAAACAGAAAGAAATATTGTTAGCATAAATTCCATTACTTTAAATGCCGTCTATTTTAGACTGGTGAAGATAAATTTATACTTATTATTCCGAAAAAGCAGTTATAAAGTGCCTGACACATGTCAGAAAACTCAAGCTCAATGTTGCCTTGAAAGTCATTACATTTGTTTTATTTTGATTTGACGACAAAAACAAACCACAAGATCATCCCAGGAGGTGTTGTTGGACATTCCGCTCAAAAAATGAGCTCCAAAACTTAATATGTTAAAATAGGTGTAAACTTGCAAGGTATCAGATTGTTTTCCCATCTATTTTTAAACAATAAAACCATAGAGTATTAGTAGCTGCGTTTTCAACCTCCACAAATCGGCTCTCGTTAATTTCTTCGACCACATTGCAATCACTCTCACACATCAAATTATTAACACCAACCGGCGTATCCTATACCATGTATTCCCCCATATCTGTACTTTGATACCTGCTTGTGTCTAAATAATTATTCACTACCTACTCGTAATAGATAATTAAAGTCAATTATAATGAGAAATATGGCTCAATACTTTTCTGTTTGTTTTCATGGTTATAACTTAGTACATAAATGCTTGAAATACATATTCTTCCAGCACATTTCGTACTAAGCCCGTTACGTTAAAAGAGCATGAGAATGTCAGTCGGAAATCTGTATTTCCTATTGCAGCCAACAAGTAGCTACAAATTTAAAGTGATATTATGATTGGAAAATCATGCGTAAACCGTCTCTTACATCAGATATAAAATTATTTATAAACATTTGGAATCAGTAGATGGTTAAAAAAGAAGCTTTTTGTTATACTTCAAACTGAATATTTATGTGCTAAAGAAATATAATCCAATAATGTTTATCATATTAATAAGCAACCACCATCGTACAGACATATATTTCATACGTACGATGATATGGACGAAAATAATAAAGATGATTAAAGCGCATTAATTACCAAAAAGAATATGAAAAAAAGGTTAAGGTCAAAAAGTATCAAAGTTAAAATCGTACCACTAATTATCATGAAAACACATACTATGTAACAGATTAAAACAAAAGCGCACAAAACTTATACCTTGATTACCTTTACAAACAATGGACAAAATACCATTCTTATAATGATTATGGGGATTTAAATGCCGTATATTTTCCACAACTGTCTATAATAGATACTGAATTCATCAAATGAATTTTTTATGCTATGAATGTATAAAACTCCACTGATCAGACTAGGTCCTTGAGGTGCCGCATAGATCCCAATCAGTACATTCCGAAATTCCTGTTCTTCACTTTATACTTATTGGATTCAAACATTTGCAGCTCTATAAGTCATTTATATACATATCTGTGTTCTATTATTCCATTGAGAAACGAATAATCATTAACGAAATACATTGGAATACTATTTCGCTTCAATTTGGGAAAAAGAGCCATCGCTAAAAATTTTGAAGAGAGTTACTTGACGTACATCAATTTATAACTCAGAAGGTTTCAATACTGAGACATTTCTTGTGTAGGGCCAGCGAAATTCCGCTGAGCCGTAGCCAAATCATCAATGGGGTAATCCACGTAAGGTGCAGACCGCGAAGTGTGAATTCGACGTTAGCTAGTTTGTCACACCACTCACGTCTAACTCGAGTAAGCCTCCAATCATTTCGACATAGATCATCTACGTTGGTGATCTACACTACACTGATGACTTTTGCGAAGAGTTAGTAGCATTGATGAACAACAATCTGAATTTTCGTGAAAATGACGTGCGAAAGGAAAACTCGATCATGAATTTCACATGCACTGCTAGTCTGTCACATAAAAGACCTGACTGAATCTGCTAGTGATTGTGTGAGTACTATTTACGACTGGAATTACATCACATATTACCTTCATTCACCGCAAAAATCAATGAAATCCGTTGTCTATACTCCTTCAGTTGACGTCTTATTATTAATCAACTCATCCGTTACTGTAACACACTCCTTGATAGCTTAATTTTTTACTCCTCACACATTTCGGAGTGATTGTTTCTCAGTCTTATGTCTTAGTCTGTGAATCAGAATGTCAAGACATTATGATCAGTAATGAAGTGTTTTTCTTCCATTTCCAGTTTTGCTGTTATCCGATGGCCAATGTGCACAGTGTGAGACGTCTAAGGACACATTTACTTTCATTTATCAGCCGAGTGTTGCATGTAAGACTGCAGTTGGTATCATAGATTTTATTCCAAGCTCTGACTTTTACTTCATTCACTTTTCCGTTCAGCAAGCTGGGGTGTGCTTCAGAAGCATGTTTACTGAGGTCGTACACAACTAGTTTCAGACGACATAAATGAAATGCCAAGTAATAATAATAATGTATTTCTGCATAAGCAGGTACACGCCATGTTCACAGTCATGATCTACAGATTACAACATTTGTTGGAGCATAGCATGCTTACCAACTTATTAAGTTTATAGTTGTTATAAAGTAGACTCGTAGATCGCTTGCTATAAATCATGACCTTGAGTTGATGCATAAGTCAAGTTTGTTCCAGACGTCAGAAGTTCCACAGCTGTGCCCTCAGACCAAGATTCTGAAGAAGAAAAAAATAAAAAAGAGAAACAGCAGAGCAGCAAGGCACTTGGATATGGACTCCAAACGTTGCTTAACATTGCGTAGTAGAACAGACAGATGTATAATAAATTAGATTGAATTCATATTATCTCTTGTTAGAACGAAATGAAATCAGAGGCTCCATTTAAGAGAATGTAGTAATAAAGAACAATGAATTGTGATGTTTAACAAGTTGGAGTAAGTTCACATGAAGGAAGGGAAGTCAAGATTGGCACAAGGAAAGCTGTTTATTAGAAGGAAGTATGCATATAGTAGGTAAAGTGTTGAGAATAATAATAACTACATCTTTTATTGCCTGATTTTTCCTTTCTTTCTTTTTTTGTTCATCCGATGCCAGTCACACAATCCTAGCGTAAAAGTCCGAGTTAGCGTAATATAGGTTGTCTTAGTAGAATAGCCAATCCAGTATAAAATTGGAAACATGAGTGTGAGTGGTGAGTGTAGGAAGACAATCTATATCACAGATTGATTGACTTATGCTCAATCATAGAGAGCCTGATACATACAAAATGTTCTGCCCCACAAACACGGGTGGATTGAAGTCATCGCCCTCACCATCAATGCTTGCTGGTCAGTAACTCCACCCTCCCTCCTTTTGTGATGTTAGGCTCATTTAAGCTTATTCTTGGATATATATCATACCTCACACAATCCTCTGTTTCACAATCTGTTGGAAAACACTATTTCTATAAGTACCATTTTACAAGCTTATCAGGCAGTTACAAATTATGAACTGTGGGTAAGGCATCGATGCAGTGCTTTAATTGACTATAGTATAAAGTATAGTTTGCCTATTAAAGTATAAGCATTAAGAGGGGTGTAATGTGGGATAGTGGTTTAATAAAACGGGCGGAAAAGTATAGAAGCATATGGGTTGTAGATTAGGTAACGAGTGGAGGAATAATATTAATTGCTAGTCAACATGGTGTGCAGAAGAGTAATAAGCAATAGACAAGGATAGACTCACACTAACTTGGTGCTGATGTTCTTTTGTGTTGTCCTAACCAGTTGATGGGTAACAGGCTCCATAGATGCAGTTCGATCGGTAGTAGGCAGTCGATTGCGCGGTTCTCTTGACTTTTTAAGGTGGTAATGAGTGTCTCTTAGCGACCGAGTTTAGTTGAACAGTATCAGTAGGTCCAGTGAGTTACCTGTTCACTTTAAGTGAAGAAGTAGTGGGAAAGGTAACTAAAACAACTGCAAAGTAGGAAAAATAAGGCAAACTGAACTTGAAGTCCATTTTGGTTTAGACATGTAGAGAGCTTATGATATCTGAGTGGGGCGCATATGTGTTCGTACGTGTTAGATCAGTGCAAATGATGGCTTGGTCATGCAGTCTTACAAACGTATGTAATTCATCTGCCATGCGTATTTCGGAGGGAAGACTGTTCCAAATTATTGCATACTTGATGAGGAAGAAGTTTTCCCGTGTTTCTGATCTGTGTTTCTCAACATGGACCGTAGATACTTTGTTTCGAAGTGCGTATTCATGTGAATCTCGGGCAAGAACTATATTACATGTTGAATAAGTAAGGTTTTTGCGTAGTTTGAAGTAAAGAATCAAATTGGACCTAAGCCTTCTCTTCCAAAGTGGTGCTATTCCTAGGATTTGGCATCAGGAACTGTAGTCAACGACTGATTCAGTCTTAAGTACTTTGCGGGATGATATGTTCGTATCAGATCAATCTTAGAAAATATAGTCGTGCCCTTGAGCGATGCCGTGATGTCGTGTATGTGGGGAATGGGGCAGCTACGTTTAATGCTCGGTAGTCGCCGGATGGTCTCAAACTAACCCAATCCTTTTTGCGCACCATAGGAAGAGGAGCGGCCCAAAGACTGTGAGAAGGATGAATACTACCGGTAGACAGTAAATTGTCAAACTCACGTTTAGCGAAGGCTAATTTGTCCGGTGCCAGTCAGCGTGGTCTTGCCGTGACTGGTGGTCCGCGGGTGACTATGTGGTGTACCACACGATTGGTCACCGATGAAATCTCCTCGAGTGGTTTAGTTATTCTGGGGAATTTCTCGAATAAGGCGTGGAATTTATTGTCACGCGAATAAAAAGTGCCAAGGATTCGGTACACGTACATCGGAGTCTCTTATATTAATACTATTCTTATCGTTATCCGTCATGCCGAGTATATTATATATTAAAAATTAATATGAAAATACACGACAGACGTGAATAGATAAACAATAGACTCACCGAATTGCCTTCTTTGGAATATTTGACTGAGGTTGAGACGTGTTCTCAGATTTGGCTCACCAATTGTAGCATGGAGTCGAGTCGCGATTGACTATGAACACCACTACAAGACTATGTGCCAATTAACCAATTAGATCCCCGTAGGTCAATATCAGAAGGCAGATGATGGCTGCAGTCGAGATGTATTTGTTGGCGATCTCGTGGTATCGAAAGAATACCGAGATCGTGCCAAAGGAGTAGAAGCGTGGTTACTAAGCGTAACCGAATTCGTACAAGTTCACAGCCAACAGGAGAGTGAGTGTAATGGCTGTCATCGGCATAGTTAAACAAACGAGCACAGTAAAACAATCACTGGTACAATTGGTTATAATAATGATTGTTTTCATTGAACCAATCGCGTTCTGTTGACAAAAGTAGGTCATTACAAAGGTATGATGGAAGAAGCATGGTATAAATGTCACTTCAGAGCTGGTAACTCCACATACCCCAACTTTCACTGAAACCACAAACAAAGAAACATGAATGTATGGTATTAATAATATGTATTGGAAATTCAACTTTTGTAGACACCTATTCTTATAGTACTTTGAGTAGATTTTTGTGAAAATTAGCAGCATTTGAATTATTGTACGATGCAGAAATTCCTAAAACAGGCAATTTATAGCAAATAGAACTAGGTGAACACAAATAAACGAATTTGAAACCAAGTAGTCAATAAGCACAAAGGAATCATGAATTCATACAAATGCCACGACGTAACACAGTAGCCCTCTAGCAATGTTAGAGTTCCTAAATAACAACAGATATGATGAATAGTACTAAGTCGTCGGCTTCCACCTATAAATAATGGATTCTACTTCGTAGTAAGCGTAATTGTGAATAAAACATACAAGAATTACGACCTTTGGCACAGATCTTGTGATCATTCACTTATCAAGCTAGATCACTCATTACCTCATAAGTTTTAACAGTTACACAAAATTTACAACTTTACTATATGACTTCCATCGGCGGATTTTTTATGGTTTTGACATAACGCATTTTTAAATTTCTAAATTTACATGGTTATCGTAAGTCTTAAGTTATATTGGTGTAAAAATCCACCATTGTAAATAACATTTTGTATCCTGATTCTTTATATGTTTTGTTGGAATCCTGGCTTGAGAATCAACATCGGGTTCTTTTACAAACTAATGATAATAAATATTCCAAACGGCGTTTTAATCCTCTAAACACTGTAATTTAAAACACTTCAGTCTTCCGATTGTTGCCGTAAACAAATAGAACGTAAGAATAATGAAGTATTCAGTAGGCATACTTCCTGTATTGTGTTTATCGATTTATTAACTTTAGTTCGCACGGCTGTACAAATTTTCGAGAGTAAAATCAAACTGTATGTGAGTCGCAAATGAATACATTTTCAGTGAAGATCACTAGTAGAAAGTCAAACTTTTACAACAATCGGAGTTGTCAGAAAACACTATCTATATTCAAACTATCACCCAAGCTCGCCAGTTATTCATTTGGATATGGCGGGCAGAAATCTCAGGGACAATTTAAATGCTGGGAGACAGAGTATACAGTTAATCTGTATGCATGTAATTAAAACGCGATAAATCATAGTGCTGAGGTGAAGATATGTAGTTAAGTTAATGAGTTTATGTATGCATGTGTAAATAACACATATGTAAGGTTAACTCGGTTTGCTGCCAAGCATGTAGAATGCAAACATCAATGAGTCTCTTCTACGGCATTCAATTTTATATAAAATGCTTAGATGAAAATACAAACCTACTTCAAAAGTTTATTTGATCAGGCAACAAAATTCACATACCATATGTTACTATTTATCTACGTCACAGAACATGTCTGTTTTTCTCAGCCTAAGAATTTTCGTTATCTGTCTAACTAAGATTAATCCGCAGTGTAAGCTTTGAGATTCAACAATCTTCAAAGAATACTATCATGAACATATCATTAGGGACGTAGAACATTTCCTTATAGTTTCACTAATGCTTTGTTTTCTTCCGATTTTTTTACATAACGTGATCACTACCTGAAAGTACTAAAGATCCATTGCTACCAGACACGGAAGCTGGTTAAGTGGAAGCTGTAATTCTTTTCAAATTTATTTGATCAATTGAACTGGTGAGCGCTTCTTTAGTATCCTTACGTTTCGTCTTATCAATGGTTTATGACTCATCGTTCCTACTGACTGTGAAGGTTTGTCTTCTTTCTGTCTAAGGGGTTAATTTGACATTCTACAGGATCGCGTAACAGAAAAACTTAAGACTCTTGGTGCATTCATAGATGATGAACTTCCGGATTATATTATGGTTATGGTTGCGAACAAAAAAAGTGAAAGCGCTATGGCTAAAGACTTACAGTTGTTCCTGGGTGAACATACCAATAAGTTTACTGAGTGGTGAGGGAAATTTCGACTTATTTTAGTTTGTAGGCTCCACCAAACACTTGAAAACTTAAAAGTTGTGGGTCGTGGTAAGTTCTCACCTAACTTTATTCTGATTTCTTAAGACTCTAGTGATGGACGTAGAGATAATGAGAGTGTGCGATCTTCACGATCAAAGTCTGGGCGACGGAAGGGTCGTAAATCACGTTCGTCTGAATCTCGCAGTGACTCTCCCAAGTTCTCGAACCGTTCTAGATCGAGGTCGCCTTTAGGACCAGTTAAACATGGTAGATATGCTAATAGTTCCCGCGAACCCCACGCAGAAGTGGATGGTAATGTAAAGGCAGCAGCAGGTGAGATGAATTAACATGTAAACAAGTTGTAGATGTATATATTTCAGAGGATAATGGGTCTTACCACATTAAAGAAGTGAGTAATTCAGTAGTATCTGTTTATTGTTTAGGAGCGTAAAATCATGTCCACTTCTTCCTTATCCCGAAAGTTAGTTCAAGAAAGTGAAAATAATTCAGAACTATCGGATAAAATTAACAGCCTGCAATCAGTTGTTGAGGTGAAAAACTCAGATAGTGTTAAGGTAATCATTGTTTTTGTGCTGTATTGCTATATCTGATATTGTTGGCAACGCCATTTCCATTTATGACTCCAGTTTTCCTCAAGGCGCACGGAGTTTCTTGTTTGTTAATGGACATTCGATCACAGTTATCAAAACATTTCGCCTATTCGAAAAACCTTGAAAAGCGATAGTGATCTCATCTAGTAGTGTTCGCTAGGAGTTTCAAATACTTATATACGTATTCGAGTTTACAGTAGACGTAGTCGAAAACACATATTTTTGTAATCCCTACCGATCTGTCTATTAAAGCATGATATCATTTTGTTCAGGGACTATAAAGGTCAGTAATCTTCAACTTAGGATGTGGTACATATGTACACCGGTTCAGACTTCTACTACACATCAGCACATTAAGGTAAAATTATCAAAGCAGATACCGGAGTTGCAGTAGTAACAGTATCATTGCCGACAGAAGACTAAGACCGTAATCAGGGAGTTGGTGTAGTCCGACATGCCAGTCCTATATAACTTTTATACCTTGTTACCATATCATAATTTGGCCATCTCTCCACTTCCACTTCATTCCAGCGTCAGGAAATTAAGTATGATGTGGGAGTACCACACCTAGCTTCCGATACCTCTGTTTCACTATAGTTATATCAGGTGAGGTTTCGATACCGTACCCGAACATACACTACCGAACCTCACTATTACTAACATATTGTTGCCACTGGAGTATCAACAGTCCTTCAGAGATAGTGATGGTCGAACAGGGACCCTGGATATGGAGAGTCCACCTAAGGGATTTGGAAAACCCTGATTCCAAACCAATTCTGCACATGGGCTCCTGTATTCTGAAGGAACAAATGGCATATGAACCAATTGTTGGTCACCAGCTACCATGGGACTTCATCTCCTGACGTTTCTCTACTGCCTTGTGGATCAAACCTTTAGGTCGAAGGTTCCGGGTGTGGCTCCTTAAGAAAACCACGTGCTGATGTCTGAGCACACGGGCAGTGTCATAGCCCGCACACGAATCAAGTGACTTGTGTGGCGCATACGTATTCGGTACCCCTTTGTACCAATATTTATGTATTCAAATAAATACCCTCAAATATGAGACTAGGTTTCACTAACATAGGACAGGACTGCTCTCGCCGCCGTGATGTAAACCCGAAACTTTATACAGATATTATGAGGATGCTAAAGATGTCCCATACAGGTATAAATCACTCCGGTTTTCACTATACATATATTGGTTTCATCTGTCACACCATCACAAATGCTCGTGCAAAATTAATCAGGAACACAAATAATGAAGGGAGGTAGTTGTATGTTTTTACTTTACCTGAAGTATTCGTGTACCGTTAGAATGTTACCAAATACAGACACACTGTCCTTCGACAGATAGTATCGAAGTACATCTAATGAATTAAAACGAATCATAATAAAAAGAAATACAACTGTTTTCGCCTGCCAACGACGATGGAATGGGATCTCTCTGCTGTTTCTGGGTTCCAATTTATCATTACGCCAACCAACATCGCGAGTCGAAGCAGGCGTTGATCAAGGATACGTACTACATTTCCCAAGCATTTCCAGTTGATGAAGATTCACACCCTCATTAACTGGCTTGCCACTTTTCCCTTCTACTCTGCGCTTATCCTTACCATTGTCCATTCAGCAATCCCTTAATATTTGAGTACTGCTTTGAGGATACATTTGGTAAAAAACTTCTAACTTTCCTGTCTTTCATTCTGTAAAACAATTGGGCATATAATTTGAGTATTGACTGTGGTAAGTCATTTATTTATGACCGCTACCCAGATTTCGTACTGATGCGGTTAGGAGGGTCGTCTCCGCTACATTATTCGATTGGTTCGTTGAGCCAAGTCATTTCACTCGAAATTGAATAGAAAAACAAATGTCTCTGTCTTGTACCATTTCGTACGTGTAAGGATCGTAGCGTACAAATATTCCTAATACTGCACGGAACGTTTATGCTGCAAAACCTAAATGTTCTTATTCATTAGTCATTGGTATTATAATTATTTTCTTATTTTTCAAGAACTGATATATTATTTGAAGAGAGAAAATTTGTTGCAATGAGTTGTTTCTTTTCATCATAGCACGTGAGAACAAAACAAGAGTATCCTCAACCATCAAGCTTGCTCCTTAAAAGAGCTGTGAATGAAGCTAAAGCCAGCACAATGGCAACTGAATCCAGTTTGCACACTCCAGCAAAACGAAAACCAATCGCTCGACCAATAGCTTGGTTAGTTGTGAACATATAAATAAATAAATTTTTATAAATTCACCTCAAAGTAAAAAATACATTTCATAGTCAGCCTATTATGTTATTTTCGTATTTTTTGTTTTGAAATTTTATTTCTAATGTTATTAAAGGGCCAAACTTTTGGAGTAGACCAATAACAAGATTTAGATAAGCTTTTTGTAAACGTTTCCCTAACCTCACTCAATCGACTGTAAGGTAACATTAATATTATGTAATCAGAATTAATAAAGCGGATATTCCCAATTTGAAAAATTCTTTTTAGGGTGATTTAATAAATATTCTAGTAATAAAACAGAATTCCGAAACCAGGTAAGCAGAAACAGTCTGATATATGTTATGCAGTCTTTAAGCTGTGTTCAGTGTAGGAAAATTGGTGATACAATTTGACTTCTTCCAGAATAAGGTACATAAAGCAGAATATTAAACTGTAACCCAAAGATTTGTGATCGTATCGTTGAACTACTAAGCCATAAATACCACTTTTAATAATGATCATACAGATTTTACTGTAATTGTTGGGTAACAGCTGCATTAGCAAAATTTAGTAAATCTGGTTATTTCTAGAAATCATAGGGCATCCATGTGTTGTTAGTTGTGAAGTAGTTGGCAAACGGTATAGTTGTCGAAGGTGTATCAAACTTTACGCTTCAATTTCAGTGGACTGTATCATTTAATGATATTTCTATATTCATGTCAAAACAATTAAATTGATAGAACTCAAATCGGGAATCTTGATTTAATTTCCTAATGTTATTCTGATAAAAAAGAGTTCTGAGTTTTAAGATCTATTTTCTGTCCGAAACCATATTTTAACATCTATTACTAGAGATTCCATTATCTGACCTAAGTTTTCTGAATAATTGATTATAATAACATAAAAATCAAAATTGAAATCTAAGTGTTTTGTGAGAGATCTCTATAACTAGAAATGAAATAAGGCTCACAACTGTGTATGTGACCAGTTTTAGGATAGTAAACAGTAAATCGACTACTTCATCATTTTAAGCTGACAATTAAAACAGTAGGAATATGGATAACACAACTGGCAACTACTAACTATTGCGAACTAAGCATACATCCTACCCACATGTTCAGGTTTGTTCTGCCACCTGTAAAACTCGTTGTACATACAGATGGAACTTCATTTTTTCATTTAAGTGCGACCATTGGCAATGTATTGCACTGATGCATTTAAACTGACTAATGCTTATTTGTTGTCACTGGTTTAAGGTCTGTCAAAAAAGAGCGGTTATTACCGCTTATTGTGGCCGACGTAAACTATTATTTCAATCATATCTGTAAAATGTTTACATTAAATCTCATCTACCTTGTCTTAAAATTATTTACTTTTATTTGTATTCTTTTGTCTATTTTATTACTCAAAATGTTTTGTTTGTCTATGTCCATTGCTTATTTGTACTACATCTATAGTTGAGTAAGATAAAATATATTATTTTCTACACAGACTAAGACAGATGTCATTTGATATTATCAAATAACAGTAGTATCTTAGCCATTTTGCATTTTCAATGATTATATGTTGACTGTATCAAAGCGGCCATATTTGGATAAACAATATATCCCATGATGTGAAATTTTATTTATTTATACTTCTGCATAGAGATACTACAGATAAAGAGAAGGATTATGATTTGTTCCTATTTACTCACAATGCTTTTTAAAATGAAATTGTGAGACTGCTTATTGATTTGTAGGAAAATAAACTGAAGAAATCTTATAAACAGCTCGCTGTTTGGTAGCTAAGCACAATTTAAAGGTAAACCTATCAAAACAGTACCAAGCAATTTTTCAAGACTAAACTTAAAACCGTGACTATTGGGAAATTAACGGTGACCCTGTGTTTAACGAATTACTGTTTTTCCCAACTTGTTCATCATTTGTCTATATCTGGACTATAGTCTTGTTCTTAAAACTAGATAATTAAGTATTCACATTATATTTGGGAAATAACACCGTGTCATACGTAAAGCAGTCACTCACTAATGACAGAAGGTGGTTGCGCAGTATTGCAAACTCAAGCCAGACACGTAAACCTTTGGATGGGACCTCACTTGTCTAAAGGTTATCCACTCACCATGCTTCTTAAAGATACTAAGCTCGACCACCTGTGAGGTCGTAAACGCGCATTCTTGAAGAGCTCCATGGAAGGACGAGACGGCTTTACAGTGCATCCAAATTTTGATGGTTCTTTAGCTAGGATCGATCCGTGATATAAACTATAAAAATCTAACAATCTCCACAAACATCTGTAGCAACTTTTATAAAGTTTCATGAGACTAAAATCAATTAAGCTTACGGGTAAAATTCCTAAGGTTTTGAAAAGTAGACACATTTACTGTCATGCTAATAGTTTGTCAAGTTTTTACTACCTTTAGAATACCCGGTGAATCGTTTTTCATTTGTGGTTATAATTTGTACTAACTTGATAACTGAACCCAAATTGATCTTATTTCGTGGTATGATTGCAGTATAAGAATTTTGTGACCAAAGGGAGACCTTTTACTTATTTTTTTACTCTACAAACAGTTCTGATGTGTCGTCGTCTTCACAACCTGATTCTACAAGGTTTTTCATTACGTTGTCTGGTGCCGAACCTAAATCTACACAAATGATTACTTCTCCTAAACTTCGTAACTCTTCAAGAGTTGGTCGCTTGCGTTCCGTTGGGTACTTCGACCAGACAGATGTACTGAATGATAGAAAACTTCGACTGGGTCCACGCTTAGTAAATACTAAATCATTACATGGGGAAGGTAGAATAAGTGCTAAACATCGCCTTGGCCCTGTTATTCAATCCAATGGACGCGTAGTTAGTTTATCTCGAAGTGATGAGAATTTCGACTACAATTCAGGGAATGAATTTGACGATTTTGTTGAAGGTGACTACGTAGAATTAGCATGTGACGATGCATTTGGAAATGATGGAATCGATGAAAATCTACAACTTAAAGGAAGCTATGTACCATTGTCAAAAATAACTCTAGCCGATAAATTAAGTCAACAAACACCGCAGTTAGTGGTGAATTTGAATGAAACAGATGAAGAAGAAGATGTTACCAGCTTTTTAGCTGGCGCTGAAAGACAAAAGAAAAACAGCTCAATCAAACATAAAGAAAAGATACAAAATGATATTGCCACAGAATCGGAAGCTCAACCAAATATTCCAAGGTTAGAATTTTTATGATTTCACTAAAATGTATTTCAAAATTTGAATTAATATTGTCACGGTGTGATCTAAGTTATTGAAAAACTCAGTATCAGTTCGTAAACATAACATGGATTATAATGCACGCTTGTTCATAGTAAAAACTCGTAGTTTACGATTTATCAGATGCCTAATCACTTTAGTTGAATATTAGTATCTGATTCTTTTCTTACTTACACTTAAGCTGTACATCAACAGTATTAATCTTCCGTAGATAAAGAAATATAAAATCTCAAAATCTTAAACAAAATGAGAAAAACGTCCATAAACGGTGAAAAATAAGTGACATCCAATATTTAGTCAGGATTTAAATGTGACCAAATTGGTCTCGTATGTTGTTACGGATATGAGGGCTGATTACACTCTCCGGCTGCCCACACCATGGAAGGGTATTTCTTGAGGAACCTGAAATGGAAATCGGATTAGTGTTGGTCTTAGAGACCTGGGAGCATGACCGCAGAACCCAAGGGACAACTGCTTGAGACCGGTCGCCCATGGCCTTTTTGTGGGAAGTTCTTAACGTGTTGGCTTCCTTCTTCAAAGGCCTTACCGCCGGAGACGGAAATCCGTGAGGTAAGGCGAGGTGCGACATTTTTAGGGTCGACCTTTTCTAACCCCTTCCTTCCTTGTAAGAAGGCAGAATCGTTGCAGATGCTGGTTGCCTCAGGGAAGCACCTTACTTCCGTCACACCTCTGTACAGTCAGCAGTACGACTTCACCCTCAGACCTTGAGTTGCTGCTTTTAGTCTTACCGTTCTCCAATCGACCTGCCTGGCATGGTAGACTGTGCAGGAACATATGTTCCAACCAATATAGCTCGGTTGGGTGATCACGATAGGCAAGCCCGACCACTACGTCAAGGTAACAGCTACGGTTGGTTATCCAATATTCAGTGGAGTATGATAAGTTTACTAGACCTGCACTATAACGATCAATTTTACATGGTATCATTCAAAGTTCCCATTCATTCACCTCTGACTCCGTGACGGTATCAGTCAAATAGTATATTTTTGGCCATAATTTCGACCAGTAATAGACTATGAATACCGGCAACTTGTCCTAGTTCCATGACCGTTCATTTAAATTTTATTCTGTAACATATTAAATTGCATTCGAAGACATCCAATAAGAACTTAGTCATAGTTTTATAATTTGGAATAATACAGTTGTAATCATTCCCTATTTCAGTTCAAACTCCTAACTTATTTTTAGATTTCGTTTATATTCTTGATATTAGAAATAATATCCACTTAAATGGTCTGTTTGACTCTAACTATCTACACCTGAAAATCAACTGAAGTTAAAACTCAATGCATCATTTATTTCAAACATAAGTGAATTATCCAAGGCCTTGTTGCCAAGACAAAAATATATTAGTCACTTTGTTATAATTATAATTCTTATCCAATCAGCGCTGCGCCAACGCAAGCGTGCAATGAGCATGATTTAATCCAATCTATGTCCCGCTAACACACTTCCTTACAGTTTCAACTAGGTTCTTCTGTCTTCTAAATAAACAATCAAAACTTATGCATCTGTTTACTTTTAGCTCATTGGAACGTTGTAAATTCTGGCCTAATTGTCGCAATGGTACTTCCTGTCCGTACATTCATCCCACAGAACCATGCCAGTTGTTTCCACGATGTAAATTTGGAGCAACATGTACATTTGTCCATCCACCATGTCGTTATGGGGCATTATGTAGTCGTCCTGACTGTGCTTTCACACATTCATCGAAAAAAGTATTGCGTAAGTGTTATATATATATATATATATATATATATATATATATATATATATATATATATATATATATATATATGGTAATGCCGTTGCCGACTTATTGTTTTTTATGAATTTTAGTTCACCATCATAATACCGCTGGGTTTGCTATTCAGACGCTCGATTCGAAAAAAACATCTCTTTTTCATTTAGTTCTAAATGAAGATATGGGTTTATTTTCGAACATTGTTTGACATTATGTCAGTGTAAAGCGTACTATTGTGACTTATGGTCCGTCAAATATCACGTGACAAAATCGCCAATCAAAATACCGACTTCTATGACCTTGTCCCTATGCAAAACCAACAATGCCTTGAGTCAAATCGGAATCCTTATTGGTCCTCAACATAGTAGCTTCTTGCCTAGCCCAGCCAGATCAGACCAGAACATAAATGTTAGCCTCCGCTGTTTGAGTCGTATGTTTCAAAAATACCTTGTTTATATACAAGCAGACCAGGCTGCGTCACATCATGAACTGAAAAGTATTAGTTATCAGTTAGCCGCAACGTAGGACCAGGCACATATATGCATCGGTCCAAGTTGCCATACCTCATTAGCACAGCAAGATGAACACCGGATTCATAGAAGTAGTTAATTCAGTGGTGGTAATATATAAAAGAAAGATTGCATATAAAGAGATAGTACAGGCATAAAGAATTAGTTCGTAGAAAGAAAGATATGAAGCGATTTTAATCTCTTAGTTTAAGGGAAGACAGAGAATGTATACACCTAAGCCATTGTGATCGATTCTGAGTCATGTCACCAAGAGTCTCCAACCATTGGTTAAGATAGTCACGCGGACCCCAACCAGGTAGTCTGCATCTACCAACATGGGTCAGACCAGAAGTTAGTGACTTCAAGCACTGATGCCACGTTTCGGTTTGGCCGCCCCTAACTTTCTTCCAACCATCCCCAACGCCGGTTAGCATTGCACGCGTCATGGTAATCAGTGTTCAAGTATACGTAACATGTGTCTCAACCATCTCAGTCGATGAAGATTTATAGCCTCATCAACTGATTTACCATCATTTCCTAATACCCTACGTCTAACCTCCCTATTACTTACCCGGTGATCCTAGTAGATACCAGCAATATTTCTAAGGCATCTGTGGTCAAACACTAGTAACTTACGAGTATCTTCTACTCTTAAAGGCCATGGTTCGCAGCCGTATAGTGGAACGGAACGAACTGTCGCGCAGTATACTCGTCCCTTAATTGATAGACGGATATCTCACCTTCGCCATAGGTGACGTAAGTTGGCAAAGGCCAAACGAGCTTTTTGAATCCGTGCTGAAATTTCGCCAGACACCAACCCATTAGGGCTGATCAAACTTCCAAGATAAGTGAAGTTGTCAACGCGTTGGACTACTTCACTCCCTATCCTTAGTTCAGGTGTAGACGCAGGCCAGTCCTGAAGCAAGAACTTGCATTTCGAGGGAGAGAAGCGCATCCCAAACATTCTGGCATTGTTGCTCAGTACTACCAAAAGACTCTGCATTTCATCAGCGTCTTCCTCAAACAGGACTATGTCATCTGCGTATTCTAAATCGATAGGTGGACCTCCTGGTAGGAGATCAATACCTGAGAATCCAGTCGATGAGAGCGTTGTTTCGATCAGTAGATCTATGATGAAGTTAAACAAAAATGGAGAAAGTGGACAGCCTTGACGGACACCACTTGGGGCTGTAAAGGCAGGGTGTATCTCGTCGGCTCTCCGTTTTGCCAAGGTGAGGTCAAGTGAATGACCACACTAGGATTCTGTATGCGTGTTTCAGAGACATAGTATACATCAATAGTAGCTGTAAGTATTGAAGACTGTAATTAATAAATCGGGAATAAATTAAGAGTGATAAATCGTATAATAGTCAAATGAAATATATAATCTAGTTACTTAATAATTATCTAATAGGATTATATGTAATAATAGTTCATAAATAACTCTTAACAGTTACCATCCATTTACTCTTCGTTGGGATATCACACATACCTGAAAATCGCACGTTTTAATTCAAGTCTAAACATTTCGTTAACAGATTTTAAATTTATTCCGATGAGTCTGATCGTAAAATCTCTAGAAATGTATATTTCCAAAACATTTCGCAACAAAATTCAATCATAACGGAAAATTTCATTACAATGGTACTGACAACTTTCTTTAGTTTGCTACATAAGCTACAATCGTCCTCTTGTAAATCTTACATTATTATGTGTGGTTTTCAACACCTGATGAAGTAACATTGATTTTTTTACCTAACCATCTGATACTGCAAATATATCTATATCTAAGGTTAAAATTAAGAAATCCTAATTTTCAATTAAAATAACTATCTTTTCTTAATTGTCTATGTCTGAAAGACAGGACATTTTACATTGATAAAAGTTATTAACGTTACTTGGAGCCAAGTACAAAGCACAAGACTGTTCTATTAACTGGAAATGTTAACCTTAGCTAAATTATCTATTTATATGATTGTCTAATCTAGTTTACTCACTTATCGATAGTTTAGTTGTTGACATTATTTAAATAAAGCAATACATGATTAATCCACTTAATGTAATACCAACACCATATTTATGTCCGTAATGAAAATTTGAAAAATTATAAGACAAAGACAAAAATGAAGCTGTATATGACGAGAACCTAGCACAGTCATGGACCTGTTCTAGCTGAAATGAAAGCTGTGTTTTATAAGTAATTTTATTTTTGACCAAATACTAATATCTAAGCGTCGTGATAAACCCTTTTGGACCATACCATCCAAATTTCAGACAATATTTCACGTGTAATAATAAAAACTTTATTTTCATTAAAAACAACCTATGTATGTCTGACATAACTGTGCATTCTCAGTAAATTAATGAGTTTTATGTTGTTAATAAGAACTATTACTTAAACATTCCAATTTTTGTGTTGTCATCTTATAGGAGACGTTGTAAAGTTAATCTAGCAGTATTAATTTTCACGTACTAGTGTGTGCGTGTGTGTAGGAGTTACAAAACCGTCCCGTTTATTAATGTATGCTACGTTAAGACGAGTATGAATTTTTCTAATTATTAATTATAATTATCTGTTTATTTTACTACTTGCGTTTTTATAGCTGTCATATCTGCCAACCCAGCTCAAATAGTATGCCGTTTTCAAAACAGATGTACAAATCCCCACTGTCAATTTTATCACCCACCTGTTGTTGTTCAAGCCCCTCCAATCATTGTTCGAAGTTCAGCTCCAACTGTTCCTGTTTTCAATAGCCAAATCCCATGTCGATACGGATCTGGTTGTACTAATCGTACTAAATGTCCTTTCCTTCATTCTGATTTACCTTCAGTTGATCAACTTAAGTGGATTGCACCTTCCAAGAAACAGCAATCATCTAATCCGATTTCCACAAAGGCAAACTCTACAGAGAAAGTAGTTAAGTCTGTAACCACACTTAAAGAATAATGGATTAGTTGTTATTAGTGCTATCGACTAAAGCTTTCTTAAAGACTATTAGTTAACAATATTGTGTTTTGTCATGCATTTCTGCTGTTTATTTTTTCAATTTTAATAATAAATAATTGGGAATTCGTAGTGTTTATATATTGCTGATGGATTCAAATATAAAACATTAATAAAAGAATATTTGAACTTGAGCTGCATGGTTTTGCAGAATGCATTACTTCCTCGTATTTCTTAGAATTAAAAAGAATACAAATGTATGAAGAAAGTGTGTTAAAACTAAGATAATAATATACCTGTAAAATTTTTTATCAATGTTCTCAGTCAATAATTTATAACAACGGGTTGTTGTTACAGTAAATTGTCTTACACAACATAATCTGCTGAAGATTTTTATCTGACGTAGAAGTACTTGTGGATGCAGTATGTATACATACTCAACAATTATTTGCAATACCATTGATTTATATCACAACAAAGTATTTTAATACTTAATTTTAGCCATTACCATAAGTATGTATATCACTTGTGTCAGAAATGTAATAAGACATCCGAGTATTGTTTCTTCTGGACATCTGAATAGGATATCAGGACCGCCTTCGATTCGTTGGACAGGACAGCTCTCTGGGATTGTCTGAGAAGTTTATTAACACCTTAAAGGCTCTATATAGAAACACCTCAGTTAGAGTGTGGGCATACAACCACCTTTCTCCATTGTTCCATTCAAGCAGTGGGGTTAGACAGGGTTGCCCAATCTCACCATTCCTCTTCAACTTTGCCATCGATGACATTCTGGAAACAGCTCTGATGGATGTAAGTAATGGTGGTGTGGATCTGTTACCTGGAGAAAGACTTCTCGACCTTGAGTATGCGGATGATATTGTCTTACTGTGTGATAATGCCCAAGCCATGCAATCAACACTTAATCAATGTCCATAGGTACGTTCTGTGCTGTGCACCTTTAAAGTGCAAAGTACTTCTACAAGACTGGCAGGATTCTAATCCTGTACTCACTCTGGATGGTGAGCAGATAGAAGCAGTCGAGAAGTTCGTGTATCTAGGTAGCTGCATAAGTGCTGGTGGTGGCGTGAGTGATGAGATCAATGCACGTATCAGTCAGTCAGTAAAAACGTGGAACTTCGTACGTACGTACATCAGTTCGAGTTGTCATACCACCGACCCTAGTTTTCTTCCAACCTATTCCTACACTAGAAAACATAGCACGTCGGGGCAGTCGGTGGTTGGGCATGCGCAACACATGTCCCAGCCATCTCAACTGATTAAGCTTCACTACTTCATCAATTGATTTGCCATCTTTACCTAGTACCCGTTTCCTAACAACTGAGTTGCTTACTCGGTGGTCCCAGGATATACGAGCAATGTTTCGAAGACACGTATGATCAAATACTAGTAACCTACGAATATCCTCTACTCTTACTGGCCATGTTTCACTGCCATAAAGTAGGACGGAACGAACTGCTGCGCAGTAAATACGTCCTTTGGTTGATAGACGGATATCTCGCCTACGCCACGAATGACGCAAGTTGGCAAAAGCTAGTCGAGCCTTCTGTATCCGTGCTGAGATTTCTTCACACGCCAAACCACAAGGGCTGATGAGACTTCCGAGATAAGTGAAGCGGTCGACACGATCAACTACTTCACTCCCTATCACTAGTTCGGGTGTCGACGCAACCCAATCCTGAAGCAACATTTTGCGTTTCGAGGGAGAAAATCGCATGCCGAACATGCCTGCATTGTTGCTTAGAGTGGTCAGCAGACTCTATCTTCTGTCAGCGTCTTCACCAAATAGAACTATGTCATCGGCATACTCTAAGTCAACAAGTGAATCTTTTGGTAGAAGTTCAACTCCCGGAAAGTCAGATGTGGAAAGTGTCATCTCTAAAAGGACGTCAACGACAAAGTTAAACAAGAATGGAGAGAGTGGACAGCCCTGACGAACACCACTTGAGGTAATCAGTTCTGATGACAGATCGCCATAAGCTCTCACTCGACCAGTTGTGTTCGAGTAGAGAGCCTTTATAAGGTTGATGTACTTCTTTGGTACTCCCTTCAGTGACAAAAACTGCCATAGAACCTCACGATCAACAGAGTCAAATGCCGCCTTAAAGTCGAGAAATACTACCATTGTGGGGCGACTGAATGTGTGTCTATGTTCTAGGACCTGACGTAATGTGAATATTTGATCAATACAACCACGTCCAGGTCGAAAACCAGCCTGGTTTTCTCTAGTCTGCTCTTCACGAGCTTTGGTTAGACGTCGAAGTATTATTGAAGCTAATATTTTAGACACTCAGTCAGTAACAACGTAGAACTTCGTACGCACGTACATCAGTTCGAGTTTCCACACAACATTAGCACAAAGATACGATTGTCGATTCAAATTCCATAGTGGTAGAGGTAGTAGGAGTATAAGCAGTCATCGGAAACATTAGGGTTCGAAGATGTTATTCAAGAAGTATAATCCAGTGAAATAAATTTGGAAAGAGAAAAAAGAAGGGACATGAAGTATTCAGAAGATTTGAATTTGGTAAAACACAAAGAGCGGACGCATCTTCGCCATCGCAAACGATTTTGAGCCATGTCATTCAGGGTCTCTAACGTCCAGGTCGTAAACTAGCCTGGTTTTCTCTAGTCTGCTCTTCACGAGCTTTGGTTAGACGTCGAAGTATTATTGAAGCTAATATTTTAGACACTATATTAGTCAAACTGATTTCTCTGTGATTGTCACAAGAGGACTTTTGTCAGTGATTGAAACCAGTCAGATGGGATTATGTCCAGTTCCTAGATTCTACCTAAGACCTCAGTTAATCTCACTGCTAATATTGGACAACCATCCTTGAAAATCTCAGGAGTAAACTTGTCAGAGCCTGCTGCTCTCCCACGCTTCAGATTTCCTATAGCTTTTTCAACTTCGTAAACAGTCGGAGGACCTACACTAACTTGCCATTCAGGTTGACTGGAGATCGTGGGAAATCGAAGTGTGACTGAAAGCCAGTTGAACTGATCCCTAAAGTGTTCTGCCCATCGATTCAATCTCCTGGATTGAGAATGTACAATATTTCCATCTTTCTCTGAGATTGTTTCGCTAACAGTTGGGTTCCTAATACCGGTTTCCTTAACAAGTCTGAACAGTTGTCTGCTATTACCTATTGCCGCTGCCTTTTCCATCTCTCTTGCTTTCGCTACCCACCACTGTTCACTACCGTTGAGTAGGCTTCTTGTCAGCTTACGCTTAAGCTGACTTCGCTCTTTGTTATGTTCAAAGCCAGATGGAATGAGTATTCCAGCACCCATCAGTGCGGTAAATATTACTGAGATCCAGTGTTTCTCACTAACCTTGTGGTTTACCATACTAGCAGATATCACTGCTGTCTCCAAAGCTTTTTGGATATCATCCCATGCTGCCTCGAGGTGGGCATCACATACATGGCTGCCTAACTGTTTTTCTAGTTGTTCCTGAAATATACTCTTAGCTTGACTATCATTAAGTAGGACCCTAAGAGGTTTCCTTGCACCATCTTTCCTACGTCCAGTAAGACGTAGACAAATACGCGCTCGCACCAGAGCATGACCTAAGTCTAAGCATGTGCTCCAGAATGAGCGACAGTCTTCTATCGAGCCCCTCCATCGGTGGCTGATAGCGATGTGATCTATTTGGGTCCAGCGTTGAGACGAATTAGGGGGTCGCCATGTTATAAGATGTTTTTCCTTATGCCTAAAGTTAGTGTTTGCAAGAAACAGGCGGTTATCTGAGCATAGCTGCAACAGACGGTCGCCGTTATCTGTTCTTTGAACCGGGACACCATAAGATCCACCCAGGTGTCTCTCCTTTTCGCTAAGTTTACCTACTTGAGCATTAAAGTCACCAGCCACTATTACTACATCTGAACGCCTAGCTTTTCGGAGAAGGTCGGAAAGCTTTCTGTAAAACTCATCTTTTACATCATCTGAGCTGCAGTCAGTGGGAGAATAGGCAGAGATGACGAAAAGGCAACGACGAGTGTCCCTATCTTTTCGAATCCTTACTGTTCCGTTTAGTCGGACGGAGCACAAACGACTGTCTACTGGGATCCAGTCTAGGAGAGCTAGTTCCGCCCTAGGACTCAATGCTATACCTACGCCGGCGAGGCCCCGGGAAGCAGCATCAGGGCTTCCAGTTACACGAAGCGTAAATCGAGTTGGTTCGTTACTTTGACATGGTGCGATCAAATGAATGACACTACTAGATTCCTGTGTGCGCGTTTCGGAGACGCAGCACACATCGATGGAGCGAGATTCTAAAGTCGTAGCTAACGAAGCCTGTTGTCCTATTCGGCACAGTGTTCGGACGTTGAAAGCTCCTACGTGTAGTTTAGAGCGTGGTTTCAGGAGACCAGGAATAACATTCCGCGTACTCGAATCGTTCACACTAGCGGGGCGAGGTGATACAGGGACGTAAGAAGGGATAGTCGTGGAGATAAGAGAGTTATTAGGAGGTGTAGGAAGGATTTGAATGTGACCAACTTGGTCTTGTGTGCTGTTACGTGTATGAGGACTGATATCACTTCCCGGTTGCCCACACCATGGAAGGGTATTTCTTGAGGAACCTGAAATGGAAATCGGATTAGTGTTGGTCTTAGAGACCTGGGAGCATGACCGCAGAACCCAAGGGACAACTGCTTGAGACCGGTCGCCCATGGCCTTTTTGTGGGAAGTTCTTAACGTGTTGGCTTCCTTCTTCAAAGGCCTTACCGCCGGAGACGGAAATCCGTGAGGTAAGGCGAGGTGCGACATTTTTAGGGTCGACCTTTTCTAACCCCTTCCTTCCTTGTGAGAAGGCAGCATCGTTGCAGATGCTGGTTGCCTCAGGGAAGCACCTTACTTCCGTCACACCTCTGTACAGTCAGCAGTACGACTTCACCCTCAGACCTTGAGTTGCTGCTTTTAGTCTTACCGTTCTCCAATCGACCTGCCTGGCATGGTAGACTGTGCAGGAACATATGTTCCAACCAATATAGCTCGGTTGGGTGATCACGATAGGCAAGCCCGACCACTACGTCAAGGTAGCAGCTACGGTCGTATAGTGAAAGCCAGAGTGGCTGTTGCCAATCTGGGCCATCTTTTGCGCCTTCGTGATGTCAGTCTGGCTGTAAAAGGTCGGATCTACAACGCGCCGGTGAGAGCAGTGTTGCTCTGTGCTTGTGAAACCTGGCCTTTCCGAGTCAAGGATGTTGGACGACTCTCTATGTTTGATCATCATTGTCTCCGAAGGATTTCTGGCATCCAGTGGCAACACCATATTAGTAATGCAGAGGTTCGGCATCGTGACGATAATGCAATTAGTGTCACCATCTTGAAACATCGACTTCGGTGGCCTGGACATGTTCTACGAATGTCGTCCCAGAGAATTCCTCGTCGTGCATTATTTGCCGACGCTGGAACTGGTTGGAAAAGGCGGAGATGTAGTCAGTGTATGACATGGTGTCGTGGTATGAAAGAAAGTTGTAAAGGACTGGCTTCTGTTGGTTTTTCACTACTCCCTGGCTGGGATCCGAGAGATGGTGCAACACAGTGGCTAGGGAAGTTATCAGATATGGCTCAAAATAGAAGCCAGTGGCGATCCTACTATAACCTTCTTTCACTTTCCTCATAAAAAGTGGTTGTAACTTCCTTAACTGAAGGAATTCTATCTAGTTGTACCTTTCTGTTTCCCCCATTATTATTACACTACCATACACTAATCTGTGGTCTTTATTCTTTTTTTCACACACACCTTACATTCTTTTTTTCTTCCCATTCTCATTGTTTTGTGTGGCGCATGTATCTGTGGTGCCGCATTGTACCAATATTTATATGTTCAAATAAATAAATAAACCTGAATAGGACTATGTTGAAATTAAATCATGCCTTAAATTATGATGTGTTCACAAATTCAAATGAACATTCTAACTTCTTGACTCTCAGTTTATGTTAAGATAGTTAGTACACTTGATGAGTATAAATCTAGCCAACCATACTTTATCAGGTAGTTAAATAAGTTTGATCGTAAATGCAATCAATACAAAGATAAAAAAAAACCTTTCATTAACCAATATGTATCATGTATTAAGACATGAAGTAATCAAGTCTGCACATGTCCCGATGATTCTATTTATTGTTTTATAGATAATGCTTCTTAAAACTAATTATCCCGGCGAATATGCATTGTACTTGATTTCCAAATAAGTTATTATTGTTCAACTTTGCAATAAAAATAATCATTCTGACAATATTCAAGTAAAATTATTGTGGGTGCACAAAAATCTTATCACTAATATTCTACACTGTCAATGTTGAGTATGATAACTTGAGAACTATGAGGGCTTATACCATGTTACATAAAAATAGAACAAAACAACTTGTCCGAATATTTTTTTATTATGTGGAATAATTAGTCATTATATCCAAATATAAGTAGTATATATCTATACACCTAGTATTATTAGGAGTAGTGGGAATAGTTTGTTTATTAACAAATTCGTCGAAAGACAATGTACATACAGACAGTAACAACAACAAAACAGAGGTAAGAAACGAGAGCAAAAAATTAAAAAGAAAGGTCTAGCCACTAAAACTATGGCCCAGTTTTAGAGGGAAAGGCTAGCCGTGATATTTGACGTTTTTCTTTTACTCCATCTCGTAGTAAGGACAACATGAATACAGAAAAGCAAAGCAATTATATCAATTGAAAAGGAGAGAAATGAATTAATGAGATAGAGAAGTTTTTTTCTTAAGGAAAGTGGAATAAGTGTGATCATGTAAGTCACACCATACGTGAATAAGTAACATTCATTATTTATCTGTTTCTGAGTTTTTTTTTCATAAACAATGTATAATCTATCTATCTACTTATAAATCAATACTAATATTAGTTGTTGTAGAAAAGGAATCTTCACATTAAAAACAACAAATACAATAATCATCCGTTACACACATATATGAAAGCAAAGGAATTGAAAAAAGATGTATAATCCTGTTGAAAGTGTACATACAACAACAAAATATGGCCAATAAATATTTCTTTTTAACAAAAGTAAATTAGAATCATAATACTAGACGGAAAAATTACAATAGTAGTAATCACAAATAATGACAAAATTGCGACTTTCGAGTTATCTATCATTTGTGAACAGATTGTGTTTTTATCGTAGAAAATAATTTCTCTAAATGTTTATAAATGAAAATATGTATGTTTGTGTGCATGTGTAAACAGAGCAGTTATTAGTTGCATTATAAACATTGTGTACACTCTCAGCATACATGGATGATACATAAGTACACATGAATTTGATCCCTGTTTTTTCTATTAGTATTAGTACATTGTGTTTAAAATATTTTATCATTGTTTACAATTTTAATAAACATACAATCTAACAGTAAATAGTACAATCTAGTTGTAAAGGTGATTTGTCAACAAAATCTATGACCATAAATGTATTCAGTATTATAATTATTATTCATATTTCAGATAGATATTTCCAGACAACATTCTAAATGAAACATAGAAAGTACTAGCGTTTTCTTTTAATACAATGTGAGTAGAAAAATGTTTATTGCACAGAACACATTCAAATTATATGTAAATATATATATATATATATATATATATATATATATATATATATTTGAGTGCATAGACAACTGTAAAATGTGTACATACATATGTAACAAAACGTTTTAAAGTTCGAACAAGCGGAAGTAAAGGTAGCGAGTTATATCACAGACGTAATACTTTTCAACTCGAAGATTCATATGTATATACGAATACCGAGCATTTATATCAATCACATAACAATGGAGAGCGTATATGAGAAGGGGTAGGGAAGTAGATTGTACAACAATCTGTTGTTTGACGAAAAAAATGGTCAGCTTCTCGGTTGGGAAACACTGACGAAACTCACTGACTAGTTACTTGAAACTAATAAACTTGATGTGGATCAATTACATTAGTACAATACGACTTTTTTCGTTGATATCCACTGTATACTACTAGTCACAATGTATAATTAGTTATAACAGTATGTAAACGTTTACAAAAGTATGTTTGGTGTGTGTGATTAGTGGAGTGAGCAGTTGACATTTGTTACGATAAAAAATTTAATTTTATCAACACATAGAATAATGATGATAGTAGTAATACTGTGTTTTCAGTCTTAATGTTGAAACACTAACAATAGTGCTAATGTAATTCATGTCATGAACACTAGAATGATACATTGGAGAAACTAGTATAAACACCTGTCACATCACAACACAGACAAGAAGAAAAAGACGACAGAAGTGTTCACCCTGAGGAATAATAATAAGAAACAGAACAATGATATGAGCAAACGAACACCAAAATAACTGAAATCTGTTTATGCAGTAAAATCAATGAAAAAGAAATGCTTGTTTCTATCGTTATTGAATGAGTATCTAGATGACCGTTGCACGTTTCAGAGCTAAAAGATCTTCTTCATATTTACGGATAAATTCTTCACGTTCCTGGCGAGAGTGTAAAGGAAAAAAGGTGCATAAGATAAATATAAATTGCATAGAAGAAGCATGACTTTTTTAGTTAATACACTAAAAGTGTTTACTTTAAAGTAACTTATTTTAAACGTGTCCATAACATCAACTTTTTTGTCTTTCACAATTTTAATAAAATTAAATCTCCTATTTAATATCGGATAAATAAATAAATGAAAAGATTCATCAAATGGTGTCCGCGCATTAGTTTACAAGGTAAACTTATTGTAGTACTTTAAACAGCTTGTATACATGAATTTTATTGTACATAAAGATGGCTGACCATGTATCAACTTTTACGAAACAAAGATAATAAAAGATACAGAAAATGTTCACTTGGTTGATATGGTAATAATCAAGATTATTATTAAACAATAGGTGTTCATGAAAAGTTGTAATTATTTTTTATCTAATTCACGTATACAATACAAGAGCATAATGCCACACAATCCTCTGATTGAAAATGTAAAAAAAGCGCCATCAAACAAAGAGATGATCTATGGTGAGTGAAACTAAAATATGATTGGTCGTTGAGCGTGGACACACAGCCACAACCTAAAGACTATTAAATATGTGATTTTCCTTCTAATCACTTCTACTATGGATTCATTGTGTGACTGCTTGTTGTTATAGTTGTAGTGAATAAAGTATTCTCTAGTGTTAATCTGATTCTCTATTTTGGGTTGCGTAATCCTGGTTCTGATATAACGTGATGAGTCTTATTAACGTATTATCGTAATATACGTGTAACAGAGGAAAATATTGCAATCATTCGTTATATCAAAAAGATTATTGGAAAAATTGATGAATTGAAATGAAAAAAAATTTATTACCTTTTTAATTCCGTTGATGATTTCTTGTTCATCGAAAGTGTGACGTTTATTTAATTCTTGTGTTTGTTTATCATGTCGTTGAGCTTGTAGTTTACGTTGATCTATAAATCGTTTTGTATTATAATCATTTAATTCGCGTATACGACGATCACGTTCTGCTTTATTGCGTAATTTGCGATCATTCATTACGGAACGGTTTGATTCAATTGAAGCTTTGGTTTGTTGTGCTTTCATTTCTTTCACTTCACGATCTTGTATAATGCGTAATTCACGTTTCTGTTCTTCTTGAACCTCCTTCATAATCTAAATGTTAAACAATAAAATACATTTACTCGGTATTGTTAACTTGAATCTTCCCAATAACCTGTAGGACTGCACTCGGTCATGCTCTTATTGGCATATATGCATCCTATATAGATTGCCTCGATATTGCCTCAATTCACAAGCATTATGAGAGAAGATGGATGGTGACTTACAGTGGAGTCTATGACGCACGTTTCGTCCTATTCGGGACACGTCAGTTGGATAAACCTCCATCACAGTATTGATATTCGTCCTGTGACTCGAACTCAGCACCGTTCCCTCCAAATGCCATCACATTATGCACCTACACACTGAGTCCTGATAATAGTCAGCTTATGCAATGGTGTGAAATTTATTTCACTTTGTATTGGTCGTCTGAATCTTACTATTGATGTTTAGGATCCCACTGTTAACCACCATCCATCTCTGTTTATAATTCAATTTTGAGATAGTTTCCGTGGAAGACTGACCGTACTTTATGAGCCATTGAAAACAGAAATATTCACTGGAACAGATGTTCCATTCTAGTTTAATGTCTTCATCAGACCATGATGAATGCTCATATGAATGATTGAATTTTCAGTCGTCAAGTCTCACTGTAAGCACATTGGTTGTGAAAGGAGTTACAAGGACTCAGTAGCTAAGTGGATGACGCGATAGCGTTTCAGAAGAACGATACTGGGTTCGAGTCCCAGAGTTAACAGCTACTCTGAGGTGCAGGTGCATGCAGCTGACGAGTCCCAGGTAGAACGAAACGCGCGTCCTGGATTCTACTATCTATCTTTGCTAAGAAAATACATTTCATGAAATAAAATGTTAATCAAAATACGTAGCAAAACATTTAAAGAATAGTAATGATTAATTCACGAACAGATCATAGTCGAACAAGTATTGGAGATCAGGAATCATTGGATAGATTTTTTGTTGCGGGACTTTTCATCAGTGAGTGTTCATAACTCCTCTAGGGATCGAAGCCAGGATCTTCAAGTCTCGCGGTGAATGCCTAACCCTTAAACTACTATAAATGATTGGATACCAACTAAGTGGTCTACAGGTTAAGTGATCTCCATGAAACTTGTAAATTTTCAGTATATTCGTGAATGCCTGAGAAGTGTCGTACTAAGAAATGATATGAAAATGTCAACTATTATAATAACCTGGAAGAGCATAGAGATACCACATGCCTATTTTCAAACGGTAGGCGAGACATTATGTATGAGACATGCTATTTGAGGAAGTAGATTCTGCACTTAATCATGGTCATAACCCTTACATATCCTAGTCTAGGTGAGAAGGAAAATGGTATGATGTATATCTGTGGTTTATATACATTGTAATTTAGTTTAGCAACTCAGTCAGTCGGTGACAACGTGGAACTTCGTACGTACGTACATCAGTTCGAGTTGCCATACCACATTAGCACAGAGATTCAGTTATCGATTTAAATCCCGTAGTGGTAGAGGTAGTGAAAGTATAAGTAGTGATAGGGAACATTAAGGTTTGATGATGTTATTTAAGCAGTATAGTCCAGTGGAATAGATTTGGAAAGAAAGTAAAGGACATGAAGAATTTAGAAGATTAGAGTTTGAGAGAACACAAAGAGTGGATGCACCTGCGCCATTGCAAACGATTTTGAGCCATGTCATTCAAGGTCTCTAACCATCGGTTGCTATCATCTCGCGGTCCCCAACCAGGTATTCTACACCTACCAACATGGCTCAGTCAACTTGTCAGCAACTAATTTTTACTGTTCATGTAGTCGTCTCATGAGCATAGTGGGCTCGGTATTTTCTAGGGAGAGCATATAGCAACCTAATCGAACCCTGCAACACAATTTCAAGATGAGTTATTCCTTTAAAATACTTAATTTTCAGTGTAATTTATTTTACAAGGAATTTTTGCACTACTATAACTTAATATAACCGAACAAGTGAACGACAAAATCAGAAGCGGAAAAAATTTATATCGAGAATTGACATTAGATTGTAAAAATAAACAGCTATTTTACGTGCGAACGCCTAACCTCTAAACTACTCAGTCGGAATCCAATAGTGTATATGTCTAACTTCAATGAATTCGCGATAGTCTGCAGCTATCGTTCATCCCCCCAGTAGAAAACTCTCACACACTGCATGGCTGAATTTCACTAGTCATAGCTTCTCACTAGAACACATGGAGGAGACCAGTGAATTTTGATTCTCAGTGGTGGTCAAACCAAGATCGTTTCTTGATTTAAACAAGGAAAACAGAGAATTAACTAACTCTACGAGTATAAATCTTCATCTTTAGCAAAAGATGAAAATAAAAGACCTACATTATTTTCAAAGTATGATTTGACTGAATTTATTTGTCTAATCATACATCGATAAAAATAACAGAAGAAACAGAAAAGAAGCAATACAAGACAACAACGACAAGAAACACTTTTAAAGTAAAGCGAGAAAAGAACTAACAGCATAAAATGAGTTCATTTTATAATTCAAGGCTTCTTAACAAGCTGGAATTGGCTTTAAACAATGAAGTTAAGTTCAAAACAACATAAAAAAGTTTTGGACTTAATCATTTGAAAGCCGTGCTTGAAAAGGAGTAAAGTATGCTTTCACAGATTTATGATCACTAACCACTTAATGGACAGTATACATAGCGTGTATATTTTTAATGCGTGTCAAATAATTGACAAGCAATAAAGCTTTCAGTTAACTTTGGATGGGTTGTTATCATCGAAAGCCTTCAATCTGACCTTGGACATGGTGAAATAATCATAATGGTTTAACATTCTTCCATTACATAGCAATTCACTGACAACGTTAAATCAGATTTTGCATTAACTAGATGATCCAATTATATAACCACTCATTCGTTAAACAATTTACTCATTTAGCATCTCAACAGCTAATAATAAAACACTACTTTTTATGAATTCATTTTCAACATATAAGTACTAATCATTTTAAACAACTACGTTAAGTATATTTTGTCTTTGCTAAAAATATACATAGTTGTCTAGTTTTTTCATTATTACATCTTCTTTCTTAAGTGGATAACACATCGACAACATTTTCCTAATTCGCATTTTCCTAATATTTGTCGGTACTTGATTCATTGTCATGGCTTTTAGTTTGCAAACTTTGTTTTCAGAGCGACATCTGAGGACTTTCAGATATAACAGTCGTTTCTCTTCAAATGTGACTTCCTAGAAGTTCCATCTTCTCCATTAATATGTGAACCATTAACGTTTAAGTTTTGTTGTATGATAGACATCTCGTTTATTGGGGTTCCTATTCATTGCGTAGTGTTAGGATAATCATCAATTGTATGTAAATAGAATTTACTGTAGCTTAATAGGAAACTTCACTAATTTAATCATTCTTGATAGGATATGAACAATCTTCTTCATGTTCCTAATGTTTTTCGTATGTTGTTTTGAAATAAAATCCACCGACTTCCTGTATGAAAAACGGTGTTTATTATAGTACTATTAATAATAATTTATAAGCTCTGCTGCGGCTGATGAGGAGCTTCAAAATCTTACGAATTCACGCTATTCGCCAAAGACTGTCGTACTTTATTTCAAGTTATTAAATGAAACATTAATATTGATATAAGAATAACAAAATATTGTTATTATTTATCTTACCTTAATTAATAAATCTTTACGTGAATCGAAAAAGCTCAATACTAAATCATAAACTTCTTTCATTTGTGTTGATTTTAGATTACTCCATTGATCTGTATGCTGACGGACAAGTTCACACATCTAAATGAATAAACAAATAATATAGAAACAGAAAATTATAAGATAATTAGAAAGTGATTGTTTCGAAGATGATGATGTTATAATTGTTAGAATGAAAGTTAAAAATGTTCATTGATAAATGATAAGCAATCATGATACAAAATATAACTGAGTGATGATTATTTATCCAGATTATTTGTCAACATTGACCCCCAACCCCTATGGACGATTCAAAATCAAAGACAAAAACTATTAATCAGAAGAAAAGGTATTATACAAAAAATATTAACAAAAAATTAAACATAACTAAATAACATAAGTTGACTGGAGAACTCAATTTGTTCAATTATCTTCAATAAATTAAAAAATAACTGTTAAACTTAATTACAGTACAAAATAGCATGTTTTCTGTTTTTGTTTCACATCTGTGATGTTTTGAATACAATTGAACTGTGAGATTCATAAGCAAGTGTAAATAAATTAATGACAAGGTCCAACTATGTCAAGATGAGGAACAGCTATCATCTATGGTAATAATGATAATAAATAATTATTGAGTTAAATTATGAATTAAATTAAAAAACACTGTGTTTTATGTTAATGGATTGAATTATAATAAAAAAATAAAACGCTGAATACTTAATTCAGAGACCTAAAATTAATGGGCTTACAGTGAGACTTGACGACTGCAAATTCAATCATTCATATGAGCATTCATCACGGTCTGATGAAGACATTAAACTAGAATGGAACATCTGTTCCAGTGAATATTTCTGTTTTCAATGGCTCATAAAGTACGGTCAGTCTTCCACGGAAACTATCTCAAAATTGAATTATAAACAGAGATGGATGGTGGTTAACAGTGGGATCCAAAACATCAATAGTAAGATTCAGACGACCAATACAAAGTGAAATAAATTTCACACCATTGCATAAGCTGACTATTATCAGGACTCAGTGTGTAGGTGCATAATGTGATGGCATTTGGAGGGAACGGTGCTGAGTTCGAGTCACAGGACGAATATCAATACTGGGATGGAGGTTTATCCAACTGACGTGTCCCGAATAGGACGAAACGTGCGTCATAGACTCCACTGTAAGTCACCATCCATCTTCTCTCATAATGCTTGTGAATTGAGGCAATATCGAGGTAATCTATATAGGATGCATATATGCCAATAAGAGCATAACCGAGTGCAGTTCTAAACGTCAATGGGAATTTTCAAACAACCAATACAAATATGAATCAAAGTTAGATATTTTTCTTACAACCAGCCGATCAAAATTAACCCGTAGAAAAGTATTGAAATGCTGGTGAAATGTTTACATCTCAGGCAAACAACAAAGGCGCCTACTTAAAATATGGATTCAATTCTGATGATCATGTCTAGAATAACATTAAAAGCTTTAATGTTATCACACAACATGAAAAACAAAATGAATTATTTTTCTAGCGTTCATGAAAGGGTTTAATGTTATCATAACCCACTAGACATCAATGAAATCAAGTTTAATGGGAGTCATATCAACGAAAAAAATTTATAAATTATATTCCAATTAGTGACAATCACAATAAACTAAAAAAAAACAAACTATTATCATTCACCATAGAAACTACAAGCTGAAAAATTTATATATCAATGAAACTATTTAAAAATGATACTTCCCATTGATAAAATTCTATGATGATGCATTGAAATGTTCAAATGAAAAAGGAATATATGAATGAAATTTCTAAATGTATGAAAATTCTTTATTATTATTATTATTGTTATTATTATTATTATTATTATTAAGTAGTAGTAGTCAATTATCAATTACACAGTTTTCACAATATTCTCATAGTACAAAAATTACATAATATGATGAATTGAAAATTTTCAAATTAAAAGAAAAAAACAGAAACCAATGAATCAATAATTATTGCATATATAAATGTTACATAATTATTTGCCCAAAAAATATATACATCTATAAGTTATTGGATTATTTAAAACATTTCCTTCCAATACACACACATGTCATTTACAGTGACTTTTAAAGTGCTAAAAATGGTATAAGGAAAAAACACTACAAGTTAAGTAAAGAAAAATGTAGCGACATTTGAAAATTTAAATGTGAATAGATTGTAAATGAATTTGGTTGAAATTATTTGTGTGTATGTGTATGTGTGCGGAAATACAAACAAAATCAGTACATCATTTAATAGAATAATTTATTATTATATTATTACTACTTAAATTATTTGTTATTAAGTGAATATTGTGGTTGGTAGTGGAATGTAACAGTGGAGTTTCGTCCCACTTATGACTGAGGTTCAAATTAAAATTCGAATCATTTACCTTACGCTTCAAACATCCAATGCATTATTCACTGAGTCTAGATAACCACTAGCTTGTGAGTTCGGTATGAAATTTATTTGTAACTATCTTTAGTTCCCAGTTGATGATGCTAAAAAATAAAACTGACTAGTCTCAAATAAGACGAAACATATGTCCTGAATTCCAATTTCAGTCACTATTCGGCTTTTGTAAAAACTTGGAACGAAATGTCAATAAAGAGACAATACAATTAGGATGCATCTATCCTAATAGAGACTGATCGATAAGATGTAAAGGTTAATCTTTGTTATATCAATCTAATATAAATTTCGTCCCGGTACAACAAGTGTGAAATCTGTTCAGGTCAATATTTTTTGTATTAATTCAGTAAGGATTTCATTCAATGAGACATATATATTCTCCATATAAAATTCAGTGTGAACTGCATTCAGTATATATATTTTGCAGAACCTCAGTGTATTTTATTTCTAAATGTTATATTCTTAACTAAACATTAATCGCACGTAAAAAGTGCATTACATAAATGAATGCAATTTTTGTTTGGTTAAAATGAATTGTTTTTGAGGGTCAGTCAATAAACTCTCTAACTGCATCTCTCTTCATATTATTATTTTGGTATCGTAAACATTGCAGCGGTTACCGATTTTAAATAATAATAGTAGGGCTAAAGTAACAGCATTAGTCAATTTTAATCCTTAATATTAGCAACGGTAACATAAACTATTTAACAGGAAGATACGTGTATAGCACAATTTACGAGTTTCATATCTTCATAGTGAAAAGATTTTAGAAACATTTCAAGTATCTATTTGCTCATTCATTAAACAGACACTTGAGAAAAATTTGATATTGTTTCCTCTAAAGAAAAATTTTGAATAAAACACTGTAAGGACTATTAAAAATTGAACATTCAATGTAAATAATTTTATGACGTTGGCATAACATGTATTTTCTAGGATTGATAAAATATTCTTTTATAACAGAGATTATGAGAAAACTTGACAAATCATTTTATTAAATTAGTAGCTAACTAGTATGAACCAGTGAAAAATATCAGTCAAATTGAAACTGAATTTTAGATAGTGAAATTATTAAATGTTACTGAAGACCATACAAAACAACTAACCAAACAGTACATTATTGAAGTGTGAAAAATTATTTTAATTTAATGAGAGTATATCCATTCATTCTTCGGCAAATTTCTTTTAATTTTAATCATTACCAAGATTGCATATTTTCATTTCACAATCTAATTTACAATTTTCTAGTATATTTCTTTTGTGTTTCAGATATTTATTACTTTTGATATCATTATTATTATTTTAACAGAGATCGTGAACCGATCAATGTTAGACCACCAGTGAAAACCTGTTAGCACTGGACAGTCGTTTCGTCCCATTATGGGACTCCTTAACAAGCTACACAACCCTATGCCGATAATTATCATATTCTCAATAGTGACTAGCTTCAAGAGGTAATTCTTGGAGTTTTAGTAAAAGCCGTGATTAGTAAAGTTCAACCGTGTCGAGTGTGGACAGTTATTCAAGACAATAGAAGATGGTCGCGGAATAGTGTGGATTGGTTGCAGTTAGACACAAATACCGTTAAATGCCGGCTGTGGTCTAGAGATTAAGTGTTTGCGCTCAAGACTACAGGTGCTGGATTTGAAAAATGGTCTCGGATATTCACGTTTGTCTAGACAGCTTTTCAGAAAATTGATTCCAGTATTCGCTGGATTTGAGTTCTACGTACGTAGTCGTGAATGTGCACTGTTGAGGAGCACCATAATATGAAGAAACGGCCATCCAATGCTTCCATGTTTCCAATGGTGGTTTAGCACTGATCGTTCCATGATCTCAGTTACAGTTCAACGATTTCTACAAGATCCATAAGACTTATCAGTGGCAAGAGGGTTAAAAAAGGAACCAAGGTCATCCAGTAATTGGACGAAAATCAGTGTAACTATTTCGGACAATCAGCATACAGAATTGCCGTCGGTGTCCTTGAACGACATTGATTGCTAATTAGTCATACAGTATTTTTCATTACCGTGCTGATTCATACAGAACGAGAAAATGGCTCTCCGTTCCGACCAATTGCAGTTGCTATTTCAGAGACAACAGCAGCGTTTTAAAAAGAATCAGTTGGAATTTATAGACAGACTACACACGTTGCTGCTGAATCATCCACGCTTTGTAGATGTGATGGGAGTTAATGAATTAATTTCTAAATTGCTTACAGAGCTGGATAATGATTGCAGAATGAATGAAAGTGTCAGTGAAGGTTTCCATAAATCCGTGACAAGCAACAATTTAAACGAAACAGTAGCAGTAATACATAATCCGTAAAGTGGCTCGGTAATGTCTATTTCAGAGACATGTTCCGTCGTGGGTTCAAATCCCATTATTCCCGAAACACAATGTACAAACACTGACTTGTCCAGCTCACAGAAAGACGGGGTCTTTTTAAATGCTCATAAAACTTTTGTAGTATCCACCCACGAGGAAACAGAAAATAAATCAAGTAACATAATTAAGACAGATGCACCAAATAGAGCTCATCATTTTGCGACAAACGTTTCTGATTAATCTAATTATTGGGCTTCTTTAGTTGTTTTACCAGATATGGGTTATTTTAATGACTCACATGTTCTCGATAAAATTTCTTATAACAATAAGAAAAATAAGTCGGATGCATCAAATGATAACCAAGAACTTAATGCAATTTTGGTAGATGCTGATTATCCTAATGATCCATTATCTACTAATGAGATTTTCAATAAATTTGATGGAAATGTTTCAGAAGAATCAAACCCTAATGACCTTATATCAAGTGTTGTTGATCTTCACCATCTAGTTAGTTCTAGTGGACTCTCTATTCAATGCGGAAAATATGTTTTAAATAGTCATACTAACTGTAACTTGGGAATACGATGACCCAACATTATTTCGTGGGGATGATAAAGTAAGAAAATTTAAAGTCAGAATTGAAACTTTGAGTCTTCAAAAAAAAGAAAGGGAGGTGATGTGACGGGACGAAAAGTCAAAATTTTATTGATATGCTCATTATGAGTTTTGTCCAACATTACTTCCGTTTTAATTCAATGTGATGATCACTTAATGTAGTATTTCTTTTATTTTCCAATGTGATCTTTTATTCCGTATGACACGTTATTCTTGTATTAAATTAACATGAACTGTACTCAGCATATGATTTGCTATAACTGTATGTACTTTCCATATATGTGATTTCATTCTAATTATTAATCACAATGGGTGTACAAATCAATATATAAATGAGTGTATTTTTGGTCACAGTCGTCATTGTCGTGTTTTGATGGTTAATACATCATCACTTATGCCAGTCTTTGTGTTCTTACATTGCAGAGGCCTCTCGCTTCGAATATAAGTAATAAGCGTTTCCGATATAACAATCAGAGACGACCAGATATAACAAGTAGCGTTCAATCCACAGGACATTATTATTATTTTTATTAACATTTGTATGCTTATGTTGATTCTGTTTCTTTCATACTAGCTTTCTTGCATTGTGCTAATGAAAAATGTGAAAGTCTGAATAGATATAAATAATTTGTCTCGGGGCTAATATTGACCTCCATTAACCAGATATCTGGTCAAGTTTTTATTGATATATATATATATATATATAAAGAGAGAGACTTTGGATTGTAAAATTGAAAACTAACACTACTAACCTGATTATGATGCGTATCTTGTAAAGCAGCATTTTGTCCATTTTCCCTTAAAAAAAGAATGTTGTAGAAAACATTTGTATTTAGTAGATTAAAAATAAAGAAAATTAACTTATTACACAAACAACAATACATAGCAAAAATAAATGACTGAAGATAAAAAAGCCCATACCTCCCATTAATTAGTTTTCATAAAATGATAACTGGGTTTAGTATATTTCAATGTATTTAAACTATTTAATTACATATTCATGGTGATTATCTTTACAGTAGGATTCAGAATAATGAAGTAGGAGAAAGTTCGACTTCTTAAGATCGGCCACGGCTTATATTAGGATTCGAGTAGAAGTAAACTATTTGAAAGATGTAATCATGTCTTAATTACTAAGTATTATAAAATTTAAGCGTCTAAAATGAAATTCAAAACATGCATTATTGGACAAATAACAATCCAAATGTAATGGCAATATGCATAGTTTAAAACAACTGACTGATCTTAATTAGACAATTATTGAGATAAATGTAGTATTTCTTATCTGTTTTGTCCTGGTATGAGTCTCCAGTGAGATCGTGGATGCGCACTGCTGGGGCAAAAAATAAAATAGCTACTTAGTTTTCCTGTTCTTTAACATTTATTTGACTAAGATTAGTTCATAATGCAAAACTATGAAGATTCAACAACCCCCGCAATTCACCGATACTAAAAATAACAATATATCCACAAAATAATCATTTAAATTAATAGAATTAATTTAATTTATTCGTAATATTAAATATGTAAATATATTTGTAAATATTCGAGCGATTGAAATCAAGCAATTCTAACGTTTCTCTTGATATATATAGTCCAATTTGAAGATTTTTATTGTTATGGATTGGCAATAAATTAGAGAACTAGCAAAAACCAATCTGTTCCCGTTTGATACCTTTTCGAAAGTGAAATCATCCCCTACTTTACATGGAATCGAAATCAAGTTTTTCAAGTGACTCATACAAGTCATAAAATACCTGAAGGATCTAACAGTATGTTCCTGTTATATCCGAATGAAGACTAAAGGAATTGTAACTTCCAGGACAAATTTATAGACTATTACTTTATATATATTCTTGTTACATGATTATTAAGTAACTAGATTATTATATATTTATATTCCTTGTGTTATAAGTTTTTGGTTGACCCATTAACAACTGTTAAACGAATTACTGTTCTTAATATATTTCCAGTTTATTATTCAGTTTCCCCTACTCACAGCCACTTTTCGCTGTATCATATATAATTATTAATTCTTTTAAGATGTAATGTGGTCTGGTCTACTTGTATATAAGGCACAATTGTCTGGAATATAAAAACGATCTTGAACTGATGATCATTGGTATTTTGTCCTTCGTCTTCGTTCAAGGCTAGTTTAGTATTGGGTCAGCCAAAAAGGAATTTAATGAGTTTTGGCGAAAAAAAAGATTATAATGTAACACACATAAAAAGTATTATAGCAAGTCAAAAAGTCATAACTGTTTCGCCTGAACCACTTCATCACAATTAATTATCTTAAGATAAATCAAAGGAAAAAAAGGTGTTTTACAAGAACAAAGCAACAGACAAATATAAAAGAAAAACACATGAAACAAGGATACCATATAAGTAGTTTGACCAACCAGAAATTACTTCAAAAAATGGATGTATGCCTAACAAAAAATGATAACAATTCCAAAATCCAACAATTAAATTATTATCTATAGCTGAACTACATATGCAGATTGACTGTTTAGTAAATTTATTTTTTCACTGCATAGTCTACATTACAGACTGATGTTAGATAAGAACTGAAAACCATTTTACTTATTAACCGTAGTTAAGTTATATTCTGCTGTCAGATTAGGTAAAAAACTCTATAAAGGCCAATAGCGTTCACATATCATACCACTCACTCAGGACACTCATATTATTGGTTCAAGCATGACAGTATACAAGGTTCTTCAGTAAACTTTCGATGCGATAAGATATATCAGCAATTCTTTTCAAATATTTCAAATATTTTCTAAGTGAGAAGAAGGCTTTTTTCGAGAACTAACATCACTTGGTGAACTATTTTTCGACAACACACACAGAAAGAGAGGAAGTATTGGACAATTATTTCATCCAATATCGAGATTTATCAATCATATATTGTGGGTGTACGTCCAGTCTACACCTACTCAATCACGCAACACTTATACACACTCAACAGTTTATTATCGAACAAAACAACAGGGAGAAATTTTGAAACGAAGAATTCATTGATAAAAATAAAGTCGTTCACTTGTATCCATTTTTGTTTATTGTTTAAATTTTAACACCAGAGTGAGTCCATTATCATCTTTTATTTTTTATCTAGTATGCACACACAAACACACACTGATCTGCTTTAAATGCTATTGTTTTGTGTGTAATGAAAGTAATATGTATGAGCGAAAATAAATATATAGCTCCAAACATAAGTAGTACGGAGTATTATCAACATAATCTTGTGGAAATTATACGGTCACGAAAAGGTATGAGAAAATATTACGTGAAAAAATGCATCTTTTATATATAAATGTATATATATATATATATATATATATATATATATACTACTGAAATCACCAACCATAACAGTATCCTAGGAAAACTAGTTTTGAACTGACGTATAACATGTATTCTTTATGCAGCATTCCATGTAGGCTTCAGAGAATCAAGGAGAATGTGAGGGGAGTTACAAGGTTTTTTCAGTCTTTCTGCTTCCATGTGAGTACAACAATAATCTAATTGTTACTTCAATATAATTTCTATAAATTAAGCTACTATGATATAAGTATGAGACATTATTCAATATAAAATTGTTTCAATATCACGCCCTAGCGACGAAACAAAAGCAAATGATATAAATGACATACACACAATAACAATAATATATATCGTCCAATTATGTACTTCTGACTGTAACTGTTATCCGATTATGAATGTTTAGTTTTGTTACAGTATTTTTATGACAGAACAACTATTATCATGCGTATATATTACAAATGGAACAAATGTATATTTATTTGAATGAATTTTTATATTAAAAAACAAAATCACAGTTGTAAAATGCAACTCAACTCAATTTACATTTATGTATACCAGTATTATGGCTAGCGTAGAGCTAGTTACTTAGGCCGTATTTTTGTGTGTTCTAGAAAATATACCGATATGGTGAAGATATTCAGCAATGAAGTTGATCAACAGAACTATACTTTCTTATTTAATAGATCGAGGACATTATATAAAAATCGATGAAGCCTTCTTGGTTCTGTATCAGGTTCCAAACAATCTATCTAAAAAAGCAAGAGTACGCCTCTTTTACATAGGATAAACCAAACAACTGAACTTATGCATCTAAAGAGGTATATTCAACCGTTCTTCTTACCATGGTCGATGATTGCATCATCTCACACTAAAATCATATAAGAGACCCTTACTTCTAACTCCTTTTCATGTTTATCTCTGCTCTCCTATACCCTTAATTTTCATATTCATTCATCTCAGTTCTAAATTACATTTATCTGAATACACGAAATTGACATTATAGACCTAGTTAAAACTTAACTGGCTCAAAAGTTCACTATTTTCAATATATAACACTATTTAATTCAATTATTTACATATTTCTTATTTTGGACATTGTAAGACAATAATTATGAATTTATAATTATAGAATTTGATGACTAGGTAATTTAAAAGGATTGTTTTCTCAAGCGTCTTTTCTTTTGAATATCTTTAAACTTATGTATGATTAAGATGTTGACATGTTAGTTAAAAAAATGACAGTCAAATTCCAGTATTATTGGGTGGTAAATGATCTACAAAATTCAAAACCTACAATCATTTGTTTAGTTTTGTGTAAAATATGTGATTTATAAGTGCATATTTAATATCACATAAAACAACCCTCTCTTTACTGATTAGTTCTATTTATTTTACATTCATTCCTTGTGGATGTTTCTTCAATAATATAACTTCATTGGAAATGATCATTCGGTATACATTATTCGTATCAAATAAGCCGATCGATCATACAGCCAAACAATCATACATCATACTTCTTTATAACTGTAATAAACATTATACGTAACAAACAAACAATAAAATTTATTAGATATGGAGAATAAAATCATAAGTTTGTATTATCTATTTTAAAGCAGGATAAAGCCGAATCACAAAATGCGATGTAAAAATATTAATTGTATGAGGCCACAAAACTTTATACCAGTAATCTACTTAACTCATGTCATAAATGTGTAATATGCTTTTTGGAATTTCAAAGAAATGAAATGAAATTACAAAATTAGACTTTGTATTAAAATAAATTGATAAATAAAAACAATTCTGTCACCTTAAAGCTATTAAATATACGGCGAAAATTTAAATATTATCCAGCAGTCATAATAAAAAAGAATTAGCAATCGAGTTCTTTTACGAAACTAAAATATGGTACATAATATGACATAAATAACAACTAATAAACAATTATTGTCCACATCAGAGAGTGATCTTCATTAAACATACGTTCAAATTCAGGAAGCACTGGATAGCTATTTAGTCCGAATTTTGAACTCCTCACCAGTATACACCCATAGCCCCACTGAAAAATGAAACCAGGAACTTAAGGTTACGTGATGAGCACCTAACCACGGGATCACTGAGTTGGAATCCAATGATTTACATGTAACAATATCGCGAATTAAGAAAGTTAAATATCTGAACACCAGCTTAGTTATTGAAGAGTTACGCGCTAACTAAGAAACTTGCGGATCCTGGTTTAACTCTCCAGTTGGGCTGTGTATGCATGTACTGTTGAGGAGTTCCGTAAAAGAACAAAACACTCGTTCAGTATTCCCTGATTTTTAATGGCTATCTAACTATAGTCATTCTGTGGTCTGAACTATGAAATCCAACAATCTTTACAAACCTTCTAAATTAAGAACAAATATTATTATGCTAACTTTAGTCTATCTATTGAAGAATGAAATTAGAAAAAACAGCAATGTTTATTACTCTTGTTTAGTGTTATAAAGGACGAATTTCCTGTCTTTTAAGTCTAAAAGATGACTGAATTAAAAACTATGGTAATAATCAAACAGTAACAAAGTAGTACATCAAAAATATTTGTATCAATCAAAACTTTATTATTATTATTTTACTTAAAATGATTGGTTTTCAAAAGACTGAAATCATCAAACCGAAGCATAAAAATATAGCTAACACACACGTTGGAAGTAAGCAATTATATATATATATATATATATATATATATTATATACAATCACAACAACCTAGTACTCCTAGAAAAAAGCCGCCTAAATAGAGAAAAACGTGGGCGATATAAAACGATACAAATGAATCGTAAAACAGAGTAAGATTGGATGATATAATAAAAGAGAATATAGGCGTAACCGATTTATCAGGAATGTGAAGAAAGGATTATATTAAAAAATTTATATTCATTATAAAAATAAACTCATTCAAAACAACACAAGAACATAAAATAGAAAATATCAATTGGTTATTTGTTAGAAACTGTTTGTAAAATCGGCTAAAGCACTCAAATTTTTAATCACTCAGTTGTAGAAGCTTGAATCTCAATCAAGGAATTTCGGTCTACGAATACAGTAGGATATTAAAGAGAGCTATCATATTTAGACTGGAGTGATGAAATGTGAAGGTGATTGTAACTTCCCAGTTCTCTACACTATAGGAGGAAACTCCTTTGTGAAAAATGTGGGTGAGAAACTGGTTAAGGAGTGGTTTCGACGACCTCAGTGCTCAAGAGACAACTAATTCAAGCTGAAAATACACGAACTTTTAGTGAGTAGTTTTAAATGCGTTAGTTAGATACTTTCAGGGCTTATCACCTGTGATAGAGATCCTTGGGGCTAGGTGAGGTGTACTTTTTTTAGAGATGACATTTTCTGAATGATTTTGCATGAATGTTGAGTTGTTAGAGCTTTTGAGAAACGCAGAAATTTGGGCTAGCTCTGGTTGCTTGCTACTCGAAAGTTTCTACTGTATGTCTTCGTATGACCATCATGAACAGTTCGATAAAATTCGCTGTCAAACTCCTTAGTATGTACTCATAGTCTGTTCTAGATAGATCTTCTTTCTTCTTTGAACATACTTGTTATTCCAAGTACAGATAAATAAGTAGAATAACCATAAGTCATGTATCTAAGGGATATTCGTTGAAGAAGTCTTTTTGTTACATGAGATAACTAAACTGTCTGGAAGTAAATCAGAGCAATAAACGCTTTTAGTCAATGACTATTTTATGAGCTAATATCATCCCACCTGAATGAAAATTTGACCAAAACATTTTTTTGTGGTAATAGTATTGTTTAGATTGACTTAAAATCCATGTTAATGAACTTTATAAAAGAATTGTTATAGATTAAAGTTGTGATACTTTTTACTTAATTGTCTTGTAACTGATCAGAGGTTAATCAATTAAGATTATAATGTAATTGAATAATTCATTTTTAAAATTATTTATCAGTTTGATGAATCTTACAGTAGACTATTAAACTAATGGTAAGTAACCTCTAAATTTTAAAAGTTCACAAGTTAGTTTATTCATTATTCTCTATTGTTCTTGTGTACAGTAAAGAGAACAATAAATACGATGTTATTATACATAATTAGTTTTCTTTTGATAGAAAGAAAGTAGTATAAATATCAGTGAAATAAAGTAATTAATATTGGAAATCACAAAATTCAGCTTGATAATGATCTACCTGTGTTTTCATTTGATATATATACTTCAATATATCAATTCATAGAATAATATGTCAATAAATTGAAAGAAGAAATAGACTTGCTGGAATTCACCTACAACTTGAACATTTTGACAATATCACTTAAAATACCTATATTGAATAATATAATTTATCAAAGAGAAAATAATCTGTTGTAAATGAATTTTACTACCGGAAATTCTATTGATTCATTTTACTATGAGATTTATTAGTTTCTAAATTAGAACATTTACAATTCTTTATTGAATCGTATCTTTAGTTATACTAATTTTAACGTGTATAAAGATTTCCTTTTTTGAAAGTTTCCGCTTTTAAAAAGTTTCATCTAAAGACTGACACACACTTGTGCGAAACTAAAAAATTGTAAAAAAATGTTTACTTGCATTAAAATCTTAAATAAATAACAATTTGACTACGAATGATTTGTGTTATGATAGATCAGATAATGTTCTCGTAAAAGCCTGCAACCTATGAAATTAATTTATATTACTGATAATAAGAAAGTGAATTAGCTGACGATACTGAATGATAATTATGGTAGTCAATCACAAACTGATTGAAATCAAAGATCTTAACTACTTCAATTTCGACTAATCGATCTGTTCTGTAGACATAATGATCATTGTGAACCAATAAATAAGATCCTATATTTATATAATGTTGTACGAACTTTTGAAAAGTTTAAAACAAGAATAATAAGAGTCCAGGGCTCCGGTGAAAGTTCTTTATTTGATATAAAAATTGATAAGAAAACGCAATTTGAGAACAAATAAACAATTCTTAAATTAAGACTAAACTGTGAGGAGTGTATTGAAAGATGAGGGATTATCAATGAAGAAAATTAAACTGAAAACATTCGATAAGATTTGAGTCGTGGCTAACAGTGGAATACAGAACGTGCGTTTCATCCTATTTGGGACTCATCAGCTAGATGTTCCTGCATCCCTGAGTTGATATCCACTCCACGACTCGAACTCAGAACTGTTGGCTCCAAACGCTATTGCGTTATTCACTTAGCTACTGAGACTAGATAGCCACTAGCTTGTGAATGGTGTGAAATATAATTTATTTTTGAATTGGTTGTTCGAATCTTCCCATTGATGTTTGAAGCGAACAGTACTGAGTTCGAGTCATTAACACTGGGATGCAGGTACATCCAGCTGACTAGTTCCAACTAGGACGAAACGTGAGCACAAGATTCCACTGCTAGCCACCATCCATCTCTGCGTATACTGCTTGTGAATTAAGGCAATTTCGAGGTAATCTACACAGTATGCACATATGCCAATACGAGACTGATCAGTTGCAGTCCTAAACATTAATGAGAAGATCCAAACAACCAATAAAAAATGAACTGATTAGCATTACTCCAAGGTTGAAAATTAATCATTCTTCTTATTGTATATTATTAATAGTAGTACAAAAATTACTTTTTCTTAAATACGTTTGTTGTAGTTAGTGTATTTACTATAATAAAATATGTATGTTTGAAGTCTAGTCTCTTCTGACATACAAATAGTAATGTCTAATGACAAAAATCCATTTACTCACAGTTATAAGAAAATCATATACATATTACAATGAGCTTATACATTAGAGATCTGAAACTGACAGGAGAGATGATCTCAATGAATACAAAACAGTTATGCAAGTGGATAGTGTTTCTAGTCTTTAAATAAACATTACAAAAAGTTAATTGAACATTACTGTATTATATTAAGTGATATATATTACGAAAGTAACTTGAATATATCTATGAGGACATAAAAAAGAAGCAAATAGTTCCGTTTCAACTAACTCATTATTTTTAACTAAGTTTGTCAATCAGTCAATTAATTAATCATAACCAACGTGAAACTCGACATAAATCTGTACCAGTTCAAGAAGTCCTGTGAACATTAAATCATTACGGTAAGATTAAATGATCATGACAAATGTCAGAACAGTAGAAGTAGCAACAATTATCAATACTAGTAATAGAAATGATTAATCGTAGAAAATATAATTCGAGAAGAAGGAATGAATATGAGAAGTAAAATATATTAGTCGATGATAATTTAAAGACAAAAAAAAGATAAATAATATACTGGTTGAAAATGATTTAATCTATCAAATTTAATCATTTTAATTTTCAAAGAAAAAAAACAAACGATTTTATTTTCTCACCAGCTTACGAATAATAATAATGTGTGAAAATAATTCATTTTATCAAAACAATGAGAGAAAAAAGCAACAAACAAACACGCACACACACATAAACATTAAAAGTGATCATCAAGTGGAATAAAAAATAATAATAAAAACAGTAAATGAATAAATAAATCTGAAATCATTTATCCTAAGCACGCAATCATATACCAATGTACATAAAATAAAACACACAGACAAAAAAAAAACAATCAACATTAGATTCATCTAATGTCCAATGTTTATTGTATTACCTAGAATAGAATTATTTCATGCGTTAACACATTTATCTGGGATACGAAATAAAAAGACAATAATGCTAATAGTAATAAGATTATATGATAAATAATCTAATTTAAAATGACATTGATTATTCAGTTGTTGATATTTTGATTTCAATTTGATCAGCCTTGATTGGTATATGGTCGTCCTGTGCCCAATGTCTTAATAAAAACATTACGACACAAGTCAACATTGAATATATAGAATGTGGCTAGCAGTAGAATCCAGAATGTGTTTCGTCCTGTTTGGGAGTTATTAATTGAATATACTTGTATCCTAGAGTTGATGTTTACTCCAGGACTCTAAAATAGTACTGTTTGCTTTAAATGTCAACACGTTATCAACCTAGCTATTGAGTTCAGGTTGCCAGACAGCCACTACTAACCACATTTTATTTATTATTATGTTGACTTGTGTCATAATGGCTTTATCGAGGTAATGCCCACAAGATGGTCATATGTCAAATAAAGCTGATCAAATTTCAATCAAAGTATCAACAGTTGAATAATCCAAGTCAATTCAAATTGAATTAAAACTCATGCGCGTTGACGAGTGGCTATCTGGACTCAGTAGATAAGTGAGAAACGCAGCGGCGTTTGAAGCGAACAATAATGCGTTCGAGTACTGGAGTAAACATTTACTCTGGAATGCAAGTATATCCAACCGATAAGTCGCGAATAGGACGGAAGCGCATTATCAGTTCCAACGATGACTACTTCCCATCTATTCTAGATCAATACAAACTTTTTTATGAGTGGTTGATCACTGAGTAGTGACCAGCCAATGTTAAATATCTCTATCCAACAGGGGATCAGTCACGACCTGAACAGCTCAGTGATGACATTTTAGTCAATGAAGCTGGATGTCGTGGATTCGAATCCACCAAAGAATATCAATCCCATCAAAAATACAAATACGCCATGTAGGATTTCCTGTCGACTACCTACAACCCAGCTAATATACTTCATACAGGATGCACATATGTCAAAAGAGACTAACCAATTACAATTCCTAACATCAATGGGAATATTCATGCAACTAATAAATATAAAAATGAACAACTGATACCTTTAGTATTTATTATGAACAAAGAAATAATTTCAACAATTGTAGTTTTTCAAGTTGCAACACTTTATTTAAAAAACAAAATTAGCTTGGAATGTTTTATGATTATACTTATTCTGAAAACAATGTTCATTATAAACTAATATTAGATGAACATTAGTTAAAAGTCGATAAGCAATGAGTAGCTATATCTCATCAAAGTTAAGGCCTATTGTTCAATGAACACTCATAAGAACAGACAGAATCAATCCTAAAAATGATTTTTCATCAGCTGTTTCCCATGTTACCATGAATCATAAAGTTGCAATTCAATGTTAAGCGAATTACGTGTATAAATTAATAATTAAACTGTTGAATGAATGATAACAAATGAAAATAAAATTATATGTTAATCAAAGAAAGCTTTGTATGATTGATTCCTACCATGACATTTAAGGTGATGTAAAATTTTCTGTTACTTATCAGGGATTGAACGAAAAGAAAAATATATTTGATTACGTGAATACAGTTAAATTAACTAGTACAAATGTAAATGTTCATGGTTAAGAAATGTTTTGTTTTATATACAGTATACAAAGTAACTAAATATCAGTGATTGATAAGCATTACATTTGAAAATTACCAAGCAATCTAAGAAAATATCCTATATATTTGACTGGGTATATGGATATATTCATTAAATATCGTAAATACTTTGGTTTGTTGAATATATATAATATGCACTTGGAAATATGCACTTTGTATTCACACACTGAAATGCTCGATGATTATACTTTAAATGAATAATTAATACAGGGTTATGTAACTACCACAAGATATTTAAGTGAAAAAAGGCATCATATTTATTCATTGTCCATACTTCTTTTTCATATAATTAAGATCTTTAAACTGCATTGAAATATTATGACTATAGCTAAATTTTAGAAAAATTATTCAAATGATGGAAACGTAAATACCAAGTTTATTACAGCCGAAGAACAAGAAATATATACACATACAATGGGAATACTTCCATATCATTTACTCTCTCTCTCTCTCTCTCTCTCTCTCTCTCTCTCTATATATATATATATATATATATATATATATATATATATATATTTTGAGTCAGTATACAACTGAATTTCGCAGAAAAATCCAAATGTTATGTATATACATGTTTCCTATACTCACTTATATAATCAATATTGAATCAAAAACAATGTTAAGTCAATTGTTTCATTTAAAAAATGTTTTTCTAATTTTCATTGACAGAGACTAAGCAATGAAGTAGTTATCCCCCCTAGATTTTACGTTTCAATAGTGATTCTAGCTAATCTCAATCTATGATAAAAGTGTACAATTATTGTAACGGGAAAAGACTATTTCATAAATGAGTTAGGCCTATTCAATTCAATAAACTGATAAGCTTTTTCAAGAGGGAAAAAAACGGAAATAATAACATAGAAGCAAAATAATATTAAAAATCAAGAAACATTGAACAGGTGTTTTGTGGTGGTTTTGAAATTTATGAATGTTGGTATTAATCACCTCATTCAACGATATGTATAACTAATCAAGTTCGGAGCTGAAGACATAGATAAGGAGTGAGACAGATGGTCAGATTTAAAACTATTTTTCTGCACACAAGATTAGAAGAACTTAGCTTGCCGTTTAAAGGATATTGTAGGAACTGACGGTATATATAAGGGTAGCTAGGAGGGAATCCTGCTTTATCAGTTGGCGGCATCTGAGGCATCAATGAATCCCATGAAAGTAGTTTTCAAATTTATAGCCAGAGAGACATCAGATCTAATAGAAAGATGTTTGTCGTTTTGTCCAGGACAACTATAGAATGTTCCAGATTTCGTGAGGATTACGAAGAGAACGTGACATAGTTCTCTTTAGAGCCACTTTCCAAATGATTTAACAGACTCCCACTTTTATATCCCCAAAACAGTAATTTTTCAATAACGAGTTGACATAAAGGTATAGTACGTGCTCGAATGTCACGAAAAAATCATTTCCATCGAAATCGCAGGTACATTGTATTAACGAGTTTCAATAAGTACGAAATCAAGGTCAAGAATGTCCCACTAACTACCTCCAAACATCTAAACATTTTCCCTATTCACTTGCTACTGTAAAGTTGAACGATTTGAACAATGTACTGATGATATATGCGGGCAGAAATATGTATTTTCTAAACTGATGTGTAAGAACTCAATGAATTGTCATACAATGGAAGCAATACATGATCCATACATTTATCCCCACACTAATAAACACTCTTAAAGAATCTCTGAAGACTTTGTTCTTATTTCCCTGTTAAAACATTTGTTTGCCACTTTATTCGAAATGTAAGATGTGGGATAAACATCATGCATTCCAACAAAATGATGGTTGTACATTATCGTGAACCGATCACACTTATAAATGTAAATCATTTGATCCGAACCCAATGGGACTGACAATTAAGCGATCACCACGAGACCTAAAGGTTCTGGACCGATGACGAGTCTCATTACAAAATGAAACAGTTTACTAGTACTTGTCTATCCAAGACTATGATCTAAAACGACACCGAGATCAAGAACTTTCATACCTCCTCCTTCCTTCATTGAATTTTACCTCCAAACTATTCTCCTATATAATTTTTGCTACTGATTAGTTTTCCAATGTGTTTTCTTTAATTTTAATCATTTTAATGACAAGGTAAAGCTGATTATAAAAATTCTACGTTTACTCTAAAAACATAATTCAACGATAAGAACCTGTTCTGTAACCATAAATAAATAATTCTAATTCAATATTTTGTCATCTCTATGTACAACTATATAAACTGTTCAATTAATATAACAAGAATAAATGAAAAACAATAACACATTGATTTACTTATTCACTGATCGTTTTGTACTTGAACGTTCTTTAGCATGGCTTGTATTCAGTTTATCTGTAATGATTGTATGATTGCGTAGCATGGTGACAGCATCTTTTTCTTGTCGTTTCTGTAAAATTTCTAATTCTTTTGCCTGTTTTTTAATCAATTTTTGATACATTTTATCAGTTTGTAATAAACTGATCGAGATCGGATCAAATTTAGGATCATCTAAACACAAGTATATATATAAGTTAGACAAAAAAACTAATAATGACTAAATTGGTAAAGAATAGTTATACTTTCATTAGTAAACTATATTTGTGTCGTAAACAAAAAGTTTTAATTACTGATTAGTCCACTATGGATGCAATTTATTATTAATAATTATTGTCAAAATAAATGTCAAAAAATATTTAAGATTGATATTGAGGAAAACAATACAAAGAGGAAAATAAAGTAGAACATAGTTAAGTATATTCTTAATCAATTACGTCATATATTTTGTATGCAATTTGTTCTATGATATTACAATAGACATATTTTTAGGTATGGTTTGTATTTACTTATCAGTATTGCATATTTCAGGCGTGATACCTAATGACTTATATTTATATCTTTAATAATACATGCAATGTGTAATCCCTAATTTTATAATATATTTTTTAAAGAACTGATTGTTATTATTATTATTTTTATTACTATCAATAGCAAGTCTCATCACTTATTAAATACTGATGATACTATGCTCATTCATTTTGTTTCTTAATATATTTCCTGATAAGATATGAGAAAAACAGTTATTCTAATACATAGCAGTACTTCCAATTATACCATACACTCGATGAACATTTATACTTTAGAAACGAGTTCACGACCAATAGTATCGAATTCATTGATGAATGTTTTGAGTAATAAATTGGTCGATTAAGGAGTAAAAAGGTTTACTACAGAACTCACAGAAATTGATCCAACACTTAAGTGTGTGTAACTCTTTGCATGTGTGTTCATAAAATGATTGTTTGGTCCATACTCTGTTTCTTTATGTGTGGTCGAAAATAGTGTTCTCGTTTGCCCAGATTAGCTCTACGATATTATTGTTTACTTTAATCGAGGACAAATCATGATCAAATTATTACGTTAAGTTGCTAATTTGCTTAGGTTAAAGAATGGAAAGGAAAGGTATATACCAATAGTATTACAACTATACACATTAATTTATATCCAAAGCATTATTCAATAAGTAATACTGTTTCATTTTGTGATACTTCTTACTGATAAACAATTATTTGATTTATGGATAATAACAGAATAAATTTACATACCGGAAATATTTGTTGGAATGAACATACAGCATGTACTTTTTGTTATGAATGGTTGATCATTTGTTGAAACAGAACCTAGGCTACAACTTCATGAGAAATTTTATCGATAGTAGAATCTTGCAAGTCATTTGCATTTGGCCACCAAATGCCCTGGTACGGCCGAGAGTGGGGAGAGGCCGCTCTCCCTCTCGAAATGCTCTCACATGGCCACGCGTATATAGCCTCTGCCAGGGAAGTCCTACTCACTGCCTTCTCGTGGAGGGGGTGTTGTTTACGAAAATGAGAGGACGAAAAGCGAATGTCCAGCGCTTTAACCGGATCCCAAACCAATGGTGCACATGGGCTCCAGTATCCTGCCTGAGGGAACAAATGGCGTATGAACCAATCGTTGGTCACCGGCTACCATGGGACTGCATCTCCTTACGATGCTCCACTGCCTTGTGGGTCAGACGTTCAGGTCGAAGGCTCGGGGTGTGGCCCCCTAAGAAAACCACCTACTTCGGTTTGGGCACCTGGGCAGTATCACAGCCCTCACACAAATCAATTGAGATTTGTGTGGCGCATATGTATTTGGTGCCTCCTTGTACCAATATCTATGTGTTAAAATCAATAATAATAATTTGCAATATTGACTAAACTTAAAGTTGTAATCTAATTATTCTGTTACCGACAATAATTGCCTCATATACAATAGCAGGTCACTTTGATTCTTTGTATACAAGTTAAAATCGCATTGAATAACATTGGAGGAATATCATTTAAGATACTGGCCAATTTCCATGCGTTTTTGTCAGTGTATTAAAAACATTAACTAATCATTATTCCTAGAACTATATAAATATACTAACTAATGTCATTAGTGAACACATTATCAAAATATATCCAATAGGAAACATATCACATTTTGCAACTACAGCGTTCAGTACATGTATTAACGTATTAGCTATTTCTGTATGTGGACTTGAGACAATGACAATATCTATCAGCGTAAGTTGTTTTGAAACAAAGGTCATGAAAAATTAATTCAGGTATGTCTAGTGCATATCAGAACAAATATATATTAAAGCAAATAAGACTTCACAACCAGATGGTTAACACTTTTTAACAGACTTTAAGACAAACAGTCAATAGTTTAATAAACTGATGCCACGAAATGGATTGGCCACTATCTAGCTTCATCCAAACTACTATCATTGGTAGTATTGCATATTGTCGTTGAGATGTGGGTAAATAAGTTTTATTTATTTATTGATTTTAACACATAGATATTGGTACAAGGAGGCACCAAATACATATGCGCCACACAAATCTCAATTGATTTGTGTGAGGGCTGTGATACTGCCCAGGTGCCCAAACCGAAGTAGGTGGTTTTCTTAGGGGGCCACACCCCGAGCCTTCGACCTGAACGTCTGACCCACAAGGCAGTGGAGCATCGTAAGGAGATGCAGTCCCATGGTAGCCGGTGACCAACGATTGGTTCATACGCCATTTGTTCCCTCAGGCAGGATACTGGAGCCCATGTGCACCATTGGTTTGGGATCCGGTTAAAGCGCTGGACATTCGCTTTTCGTCCTCTCATTTTCGTAAACAACACCCCCTCCACGAGAAGGCAGTGAGTAGGACTTCCCTGGCAGAGGCTATATACGCGTGGCCATGTGAGAGCATTTCGAGAGGGAGAGCGGCCTCTCCCCACTCTCGGCCGTACCAGGGCATTTGGGGGCGGGTAAATAAGTAGTATTAACAACTTGACGGTAATTAGAATTCGATTGATAAAGGTTGATTAATTACAATTTTTTCATACATTTATACAAATAAAATAATTTCTATAAATCACAATACAATTACAGTGAATTGTATACAAATAGAAGCCTAACACAAATTCCCATTGAATCTACTATGTCACAGGTATCATACACGAAGAGGATGAGAGAGAGCCGACAAGAGAACAAGTAAAGAGCTCAAAGTTGTTGTGCAATGAATCTTAGTTTATCGGATTTATTATATTAGTAACATTTATCTATGATAAACCATCAACTTTAATTGAGAAATTTTCTTTAAAAAGACATCTAACAACTTAATCAAAGTGTGCACGTAAATAACAAGAATATGAACCGAGTCTATTACATAACTTTAATTCGCTGATACGGAAACGAAAAAGAGACTATAGAAAAACCAAATCAACTTATAACTGTAAATTCCAATTACCTTTCTTTTCATCTTTTTTAGTACTATTCGACGAAACATTTGAAGTTTCGCCAGAGCCGGAAATATTAGACATAATAGAACCACCTAATTGTCCAGAAGTACCTCCAAGACCACTACTACTACCAACACCGGCACCACCGACACCGCAGCCACCCCCAACACGTCTAGCATTACCACCACCACCGGTTGACGGTACATCAGCAATTTCTGATGAATCAATACCCATGCTGGCGAGCTAAACGAAAATTTATATTTCGAAAAGGAAGTAATCAACATACTTTAATTTTAAAAAAAAAGAATAGAAAAGATAAGAAATAATCACATATTATTAAGTTGGAGGATTATGGTATACAGCTTTTAAACGTATATATAATGGTAGTCCGAATAAGTGACGTTAACTACAAATAACTAAGAAATGCGAAAGTTGAAACAATGTAAAGTGTATTTTGCAATATAGTTAGTTTTCAGAATACATATTAACTCACAAACAATGTGACGTTTTCTATTATCCATACCTTTGATTGAACGTATATCTAGACTATGCAACAGGACATTAATTAAATTGGTTTTATTTTGTAAACAATAAACAAGCAAACAAAAGCATTCTGTATTTGGTTAGAAGACTTTTTGTGATATTATTCGGGCAGGAAACGTATCCATGTATTGATAGTTTGGTTGCATAAAAGCATGAATACTTCTCCAGGAATATAGGCAATATGACAGCAGAGTTAAAGTTTAAATGTTGTAAGTGACATTATCAATCAACACGATGAACACTGAATTAACGCCACATTCATAGCAGTTATGCTTATTACGTGTTTGAGATAAAACCACAAATTATCACAAATATTGGTTGTTTTCAACTCATATATTTGATATATAAATCTGAAGTGGAATGAGTGAAATACAATATCCTGCACTGTAAATAATTATTGGAAAACGATGTCTATTACTAAAGATGGTCATAAGATACTATAAAAAATTTACTAAACACTTTCACGTAAAACATCTCTCAATGACGATATTAAATAATAAACAAACTACTGGGCTACTGCGCTTCAAAACCCAATCCATACAATTAAATGACGGATAACCGAGCTGTACATAATTAAAATATATTTTACCTCGGAAAAGACAAACTTATACAAATTCAGTCTACATAGAAAGAATTAAAACGTTATCGGGATCGGTAATCAACACTCAACTAATGAGTCATACAGAAGTTTGCTTACATTATCTGGAGAATCATTCTAGACATGGAGACGATGGAAAGTTATTTCACCCTAGCTTGCGTTTTATTTCAGCAGTAGACAGCGATGACATCTCTAAAAGATGAAGCCCAAAACATTTGGACTATAATAACTCCAGACTAATGATTCTGAATCTAATAGTTCATATCAATAAATTCAGTCAAATTATGATACTAAAAGACGATAATCCATTACCACTGATGTCATGTTTCATTTCTGAAATAATTTTTTCATTTAACTATCTATTTGCATAAAAATCTCAGAATACGTCAAGAGTTTACAATATTGTCTAATCATAAAGACAAAGAAATAAAAAGCTCTGACATAACACATTCTATGAATTGTTACAGAATGTATAAATTTTCAAAGTGGTTCATATACATAATACAGTTACATTAGCAAGATTGAAGTAGGTTAGTAAGAATAAAAATTGAAAAGAATTGATAATCTACCAGCACACAGTAAAGGAAATTACATTAAATCTTCAAACAATAAGAAAAAGAGAATTCAGCGAAGAAAATTTTCTTTTCGACGAAATCATTTACTTAAGCTGTACATTCGTATATATAGTCAAAAATCATATCAATAAATACAATTGTTTTGATTCCTTTGAATTTGTCGACTCAATTAGAAATTTCAACGTAACCGGTAAAAAATGTTCTCATTAGATGTCACTTCTCTGTTTACAAATGTTCCTCTCACAGAAACAATTTGTTTTTTATGTGACTATATTGAAAACAATAATCTTGATATGTGTATCCCAAAACATTATCTTAAAGAACTACTTCTACGATGTACGCTCAACGTGCAATTTAGATTTAATGATGTTTTCTATAGACAAGTAGATGGAGTTGCAATGGGCTCTCCATTGGGTCCTCTCTTGGCTGATTGCTTCATGGCTAATCTAGAAAATTCGGTACTTCGACCAATAATTGAGATTTCATTTATATTACAGATATATGGATGATACTTTCATTATTTGTGAAGAAGACATGGACCTAACTGAAATTTTGAAAAGCTTCAATAATTGTCACCCCTCAATTGAATTCACTTTAGAAGCAGAAACAAACCATGAATTTCACTTTCTTGATGTCCGATTAAAAAGAATGCTCGATGGTTTTTTACAGCGATCTATATATAAAAAACCTACTTGGAATGGGCAGTACACTAATTTCCATAGCTGGGTCCCATTGAGTAGAAAGAGGAACTTAATTCATTCTTTATCCTCTAGGATCAAGCGAATCTGTTCCACTGACACAATAGATGAGGAACTAATTCAACTTCGACAAACTCTCATAAGAAATGGTTATCCACCTAGATTCGTCGATAGTAACTTAACACCTAGAATTCATCATGAGAAAGTATCAACAGTACGGAAGAAAACCTTGTTCATGAATATGAAATTTAAAGGAGACACGGCTGCTGAAATCTTAAATAAACGGATTTCAAAATCATTGAATAAAACTTTCTACACAGCCAAGCTCCGAATTGTTTTCTCAAGCCGGCCTACCATTCCTGGATGTGTTAAAGATAAACTTTCGCTTTGGGCCACATCAATGTGTATTTATAAATTTACGTGCTCATGTGGGGCTCGTTATATAGGCCGAACAAAGCGATCGCTGTTCAAGCGCATCTCAGAACACTATCCGGCTTGGCTTTTAAAAGGAGAATGTAAGACAATCACTAGTTCTATACAAGAGCATTTAATCAATTTAGGACACACCGCTCCCAAGTATTCTTCCTTTAAAGTGATCTACAGAGTCAAAGGAATTGGATCGAAGGGCTGTCGAATCAATGCACTGCTGAGGCACTGGCAATTCACGAACTCAAGCCAGAACTTAGCGTGCAGAAACGATTTGTCCAGCCTCTCATCCTTCCTTCACCCTAATTCCATTAATAGGTATGTTCTTTTTTTTCTTTTATTTTTTGCACTTTTATTTTTGATTATTATTGAATTTCTTAAAATTACTATTTTGTATTTTAAACCCTAATCAACTATTATTATTATTATTATTATTATTATTATTATTATTATTATTATTATTATTATTATTATTATTATTACCTTATCCAAGTTTTCATGATTATTATTCAGTTTATTATTATGACCTTTGTGTTTGTCGCCTTTCTTCATATTTGTCAATTGGACTATTATCTGACCTATAAACGATTTTCTTCCTTACCCCTTGATTAGTACGTTACCCCATTTGTTATTTATTCTCGAATCCATTTTGGTGATACAAAAAATTTTTTCTATGCTCCAATAGACATAAATTTTCCATATAACTATATATACGAATGTACAGCTTAAGTAAATGATTTCGTCGAAAAGAAAATTTTCTTCGCTGAATTCTCTTTTTCTTATTCAATGACACTATGGGTTACTTCAAACAATAATGAATAATATATTTAGTTATCTTACTTGTTTCATTCTTTGTTCTTCTTTACTTAAAAACGCACGAGGATCTGATAAAGCATCAACTAAATCATTTAATCCTTCAGGAACATATGTTGTAAGTGACACTTGACAAAACAGAGTAGGTAAAGAAAGCGGGAAATTGCCTTCAGTACGTAAAGATATGTGACGATAACCAGCTTGTAAACCATCCAATGGTAAAACACGTTGACCTATTAATTTTCCAGTATCTTCATAAACTGCAAATCGTAATACGGCAAGATCTGGAAGAACAACCTAAATAAAGACAAGTTTAAATAAAAATATTTCAGTCAAGAATAATTTGTGGAAAACATGTCTAAAGCAACGTTGGCATTAATTCTCAAGAAATGAATTAGTTGGGCGCAAACTATTTAGGCGTACAAACCACATTTCAGTACGCTTATTAGCAAGAAATAAAATATTCTAATGAAATTCTGTATAAGTAGCCAAAGTGTTCAAACTGTTGGTTAAAACAGAAAATGATGTCATTACGTGCTATTCATTGAAAACTTGAGATTAAAACTATTTTCATAAAAAAATAACCTCATTTGATGAAAAGTCGAGAACCAAGGAAAGCATTAAAGTTCTTTTACTGTAATTAGGGTTCATTCATCGATGTGGATTTCTGATTTGTTTCAAGATTGAACACAAGGTTATTCAAGTGTTGAAACGAGCACGATACCTGAAAATTCTATATTGTACCAAAATATTGAATAAAGCCATTAATAATAATAATATCAAGTAATCAGGACTCAATCATTTATTTTCGTATTCCAATCTATTTATGTTGTAACACTATCCACGTTAAATTTCATCATCGAGTTACTATATGCCGTTTGAGATTCAAATTCCAGTGGCCCTATAAAACGTGTTCAATGCTCCTTATACACTTATATTCAGACAACAGTTTATACTTGTCCTAAACCTTTAAAAGACTTTTTCTGCCATTATTAGCAAAGAGAATCGATTTAACAAGTAGAGGGATAGAACATCTACATCACATGTACATGCAGTAGATGTCATTTATTAGACGTCCAGCAAGCTGCTCAACAACTGTTAATCCCAAAAATGTTAGAATCACTATATAATGTGTTACTACATACCATTTCATTTAAACGTTTATCGTATTGTACAGTGCATACATAAAACTTACTTGCATATTGTAGTAATTACAAATAGAATTTAACTAATACGAAAATTGAAAGCCGACTATTTAAAATTAAGATATTACCAAAATTGTTTTGATTAAAATTAAGTAGTTTCAATGCTGTCTGACCGTCTGGTCTAGTCAATCACTCAGTAATAACTAAAGTTTAACTTCGAATGAAAATCCATCAGTTTAAGTTTCTGGTAGGATTCCACGTCCTAGGTAATGTTGGTGCATCAGCACACGTATTACATGTCTAGCTCAATCAAGCTCAAGTTTCTTTGATTAAATAATGAAGGATATATAACAACTATACATTGAATAACTCTCTAACCATTTTCATGTGTTCAATATGGTTTAGATTCTGAATATCAACTGTTTAATGTGGAATATACCCACAGAGTGTAGTGTGAGATTGTACGTATGCAATTGTAATCGAAAATAAAGTGAGCAAGTAAAGCTTTTAAAGAACTCATTAAATTAAGTGATCATATACGACGAAAATGAATAAATTCAATAGGACATTTATGTTCTAACGCCAAAACAATAAACAAATAAATCTGTTGAGGTTTCACGTAACTTTCGAATACCATAATTAAAAAAAACATACTTAATGAAAATGATCTCAGATAATGTTTAATTTTCTCCTTTAATTTACTAAGCATGATCTTCAATACAGGGCTGTGGAGCTCGCTGAATTTTATTGATAACACTAACCGATCTAGGCCAGAAAACAATAAGAAACCTGAAAGCACTGAACGGCCGTTTCGTAGGTTGATTGAAGTTAAACTTGTATCCCACTGGATTCTAGTTCAATGGTATAACTGTTAAGTGTTCACATGCAAGGTCAAAGGTCATAGGTTTGATTCCAGGTCGTGGTCCCATAACAGGACGGAATGACAGGAAAGTGCTTCCAGGTTTTCAATGATTATCTAACTTAGATCGGTTTGTGATTTCAATGAACATAATTTTGGTTAAAACAGGACAAAAAAATTGAACAAACAACTAGGCTCGAGAAGTTCGAACAGTTGAATGCCTAGAATTAAACAAATAAACAGTCTGATGTAGTCCTTCTTTATTTTCATTTAGGATAATGATTCAGAGATTAATGATCTAAATTATCTTATAACTAATTTATTTTCTAGTATCAGTTATTATAAATACTACGGTTATGCTAATACCGTTATACAAACGTTATACATAATAAACTCACTTTTCTAAATACAAAAACAGCATCATCTCCATACACTGGATTTAATCCATTATTAGGGACAACTCGAGTCCGAAATTCTTTACGAATTGTATCTGTTGGTAAACCATACATATCAACTTCGACATATGTGCCAACTTTACGATCGGATAAAAATTGTCCTGATATAATTTTCACTTCACATGTAGCTGCAATAACACCATCCATTGGAGATTCAGAGAATGGATCAAATTGACGTTCTGGACGTCGCATAAACTCCGGTTTTAGTAAATAACTGAAATTGAATTTATTTAAAAATTTTATTTATTTTTACCACATACATAATACAATGATATATTTATTTATAGTTAACCAATTAAGACAACTTAACACGAGATTTAGGCAAGTCATATTATTTACTCGTAAAGACAAGTATAAATTAATCAGGAAAGTTGAAGTTGTCGAAATTCTGGTATCTTCATAGGTTATATCACAGATCGATGGTTACCTAGACAATCATTCGCAACCACGAAGTACTAGACGGTTGTTCTGTCTCAGTAAGGGACTCCTCAAAAATACGTATACGCAACCCCACTGAGGATCAGAACACAAGTCAATAAATTCCACACATAAACGATTAACCTTAAGACTACTGATCTAATATCCAATGATGCGAACGCCTAACTTCAATCAACTCTCGATACTTTGCGACTATCTTCGTTGTTTAAAGTGAATAACAGTCTTACACATGACATGAAAATTCTACAATCTTCACAAAAGTCACTATCCCAAAAATAATCATGTGCTCATTCATGAGTAACTTCGAGATTCATTCAGACCCTGTGACAAGCCGTAACCAGCGGAGTCCAACTATATAGGATTTGAGACAGTTGTTTACCGCAACCAATCGAACATGACCACATAGTATAACAAACTTAGACGTTTACACCACTGAATCCCAACAGAGTGGTCCAGAGATTGAGTGTTATTTAATAAGTACCAAAATAGGATGAAGCATGTCCAGTTGTCAATGATGGTTTAGTCAAGATCAGTCCGCGATGCAAACTGTAAATTAATTATTTGTTCAATCGTTATCAACTTAAATATGTTTCAATGGAATATTCCAAAGTTGATTATAATGATGATTAGGATTTTTGAAGTAAAATTAATCATCTATGAAATAACCAGTAGTGTATATCTGTGCATTGTTTAGTTCATATGATAGTACTGTGGTCTGTGCTACTTATGTTGATAGATGTAAGCAGCATGTAGCACAAAGTGGAATGCCTACCAGCAGGATATTGAGAAGATTGAATTGAATAGAACAGGAATGTAAACGAAGAGCAATTGGGATAACAACAGAATCGAAAGAATCATAAAGCATGTAAAGGACAACTGAAGGAAGATGTACATATAATGTATTTAATGTATGGTTTTTATATTTTATGAAAGCACTCTGTAATTTTGCCTTTAATAATAAATTGGTTTCTTCACAGCTAAGTTCTCGTTCACTACAGTATTAATTGCAACAACATGACTTCATTAGTATCACTTGTGTCATTTAAATGCCATTAACATAAGACATAACTTTCGTATCCAACTGCTAAAATTAGCAGAAGCTCTTACCATCTATGAGCTCAAACTAGAAGTACGTACAAAAGAAGTACGTCCTATTGTTATCGTTACCTTGGCCTTAATTTACTATTATAATTACTGAATTTCTACCTTTACTTATGTCTCATATTCTCATTATTTTATTCGTAATTGCTCATGATACCACTTCATTTATTTTGCATCTCTATAACCTTTAATTACCTACACTTTTTGTAATAAAAAAATTCCAATTATCTTAATAAATTCGCGTTACCATTCGTTCTAGCTTATTAAGTCTATTGTTATCATTCATATTACGTAATCTAGTATAATAATCGTTCTATTACATCATCTTGGTTATTCCATGTTCACATTTGCTGACGGAACCAGTACTTTAACAAAAAAAAATTTCATATATATATGATTGCACAGCTTGATAATAAATTCCTTAAAAAGAGATCCCTTCGTTGAGCTTCGTGTTTTGAATGTTTAAATGGGAATTATTTGTCAATAGTGATGAATTCATCTCTAACACCAAAGACAGTAAGTTAATAAGATATAGTGATGATAACAGTACTAGTAACGATAATCTAACTCATTGTCGAATACAGGCTGAGGTGCTATGGACTTTCAGTCACACTATACGCGAGTTAATTATAATCAGTCAGTCGCAGGAAAAACGTGAACGCAACTTGTGGTCATATGTACATCGGTTCATGTTCCCACAATACATAAACAAAACGAGATGAAACTATCAAGATAAATAGCAACAGTATAAATGGTAATAGAAAAAATCAAATGTATAGGTAATGTGTCACAGAAGGAAGGATGAATTTGTAGATTAAAATACAGAAGATAACTTTAAAACTTAAAATCTAAAGAACAGACAAAGAGTGGACAAATTTGATCCATGTTCCACAACGCATTTACTTATAGGTCATGACAACTGAGTGGATTCTACGCCAGTAGTCAGCACCTACCAAAACAACTTCGTCCGACAGTCAGTGACAATGTGATCTGATGCTAAATCTTAGTTTGAATGTCCCTATTTTTATTTCAAATTACTTTAACACCAGCATACATAATGTTTCAAGATGGACTGTATCTTACTTAGATTAACAGAATAACTGAAACAAAATACATTCAATAGAATTAAAATCTATGAACTCATCTTAACAATTCAAGTTTCTTAACCAAAAAAGAAAACAAGAAAATTAATTGAATAAAGTTGTAAAAATATTCACAAAATAACGATTTACAATTTTGAACAAATGCAATAAGATTTATTATGTTTTCAATAATGTAATAAGAAGATAAAGATTACCAGAACTATGTGTTCACATTATTATTATTATTACTCTTATTGTTACCCTTGTCTCCTCTTACCCAATTTCCAGTTTAGTTAACCTTTTATTTTTATATATAAATGTTCTTAACAATTCTATTACGTATGATCAGATTGTTCGAAGTGTATTGCGCTAATATATCACATAGTTCTGATGAGTCTCATATTGTCATGTGTGTGATGAATTGAAGTCCTAAACACCAATGTGAAGATTCAAACAACCAATACAAAAATGAATTGAAACTTCACCCCATCACACAAGGTAGTGTTATCTGGGCTCGAGGTGTTTGATACTGGGTTCGAACCACGGAGTAAACATCAACTCAGGGATGCAGGTTCATCCAGCTGACGAATGCCAAATAAGACGAAACGTGCGGTCTGGATTTCACTGTTAGCCATTATCCATTTCTGCTTATTATTGTTATTATCATTATTATTATTATTATTATCAGTACTATTATTAGTAGTAATAGTAATACTACAACACTAATACATAACAGCTGTTCTAAATTATTAATTAACCAGAAAATATAGACTGATAGATTATCAGAAGTGATTGTTGGAGGCAGTAGTGAAAAAAAAAATCAGTTCATTTACCAAAAATATTACATAAAGATATTTTAGTTACATTATTGTGTGAAAATTCATATAAAGGGAATTCAATCAGTTGTTTAATCAGTTTAGTCGAGTGATACATGTTAAATCTTAATCGAATATCTCCTGATAGGAAATAAAAATTCATGGAATACAGAAGTTATAAAAAATGATAAACCTGAGATGTACATCCTGATTTTGAAATAACAATATTATTAAGTGAGTATTTAATAAAAGTTAACAAGTAGTGATTAACTCAATTTAAGCAGTTCATGGTGCAGTAAAAGTTGAGAATCAAATATGACAAATCTCAGGGAAAGGATTTAAAAACATGATCATCGATGATAAAAATCTTCATTGATATCTAGAATTGAAGTCTGCTATTGTATGAATATCATAGATTAATGGTAACATTAAGTCTTGAGGTAAAAAATTAATAATGAAATCAAAAGTTTCATTGTAGTCTAGTAGGTACATTTACTTGTTATCGCGTAATAATTTCAAAAAAGTTTAACGAAACCTCCATATCATTTGACTACAAATGAGAAAACCTAAACAACTATTATTGTTATGATTAAAAAGTAAGAGTTGTTAAGTTCTCATGAGGATTCCTCGATAACACCTTTTGACCCTTCAATAAACGACACGAAAACGTCTAGAAAAATGACAGACTATGAACGGATGAATACTGACTTAATTTAACGTATTTTCAGGATCTTGTTTAGAATGTAAATGTTATCAATAAACCCATAATTAATATTGTTTTCTATACATAAAAAAGCTTGAAGTAAAGCATCTATTCTTACATCACATCCTTAGTCTACAGTATTGGGGCTTAAATCTAGGAGTATTTAGATGATACGAAAGGAGGCTAGTAAACAAGTAGGAAGCATTCAATAGCCAGACATATTACCAATAAAATTAGTCAGATTATGTAACTATAGGAAATAAACTAAAAATATTTGAAGAAATTAAAGCATGTTCATTTTTGGCAAGCGTTCAAAAGTTATTATATTTATAAAAGATGTATTACAATCTTAATGCATTTAAAATTCTTGATATTTAACGGTAAAAAATTGGTGTTTACAAAAGATACATTTACTGGACACGTAGCTAAACTACTGCGGAACGTTATGATAAGTGTTAGATAAATCATTTGGATTGCGATTCAACAGTGCATTCATAATTTCACATACATGCACATACACCCTTTATAAATGTGACGCAAGCCTAATCTCTATTATTTCAAACCCTATACTATCGAACATTATATATATATATATATATATATATATATATATATATATAATGCGCTGACACCATATATATGGAACTATTATTGACAACTGCGTTGTTGAACATGATCATTTGTCAAAGTTTTCACTATAATAATAATAATATATATTTAGTGATAGAAATAACTTCTTTACTGCGTCAATGAATAATAAACAGTTTATTTTCGAATTATCGTTTGGTTATATTTACAGGAGTATCTAATAAAGAAATTTAGTAAGCGCATTCCGTTTAATTTTGTACTCACTAGCCTTATGTATTTGCAGCCCATTGTTGACATTAACATTGTTAATTGAACCCAGTACACAATGGCTTCATACAACAGTGAGCTATTCCAGTAGATCAATACGTCACGATGTAATTACATGCACGTGATAAACTTCAAACAGTATATAATAAGTTTTCTGAATCCTACTGATAGTCACTAATCAACTAATGACTATAGATAATACCGAAACATTTGATTAAGAAGTCTATATGCCCTAAAAGAACTGATGAAATGTCGTTATCAGTATCAACAAAGGGAAAAAATAAAGCCCCTTAACAAATAATAAAAGAAACATATTGGCTAAGAATAAATATTCAAAATATGTGTATTGGCAGCATACAGAGTTTTCAAGTTGTATCACCTATTCTCAGGTAACTTTCACATAACCATACATGTTTGAAAAACATCAAATAATTGCATAAAAAATGGGTTTATACTTAATGAAAATATTAAAAAAACCATCTACATAAAATAAAGAATAATGACTTTTTGTAAATAAATGACATATATGAAATACCTGGCTATAAAGTCCCAGAACATGTTACTTCACTGACGATATGTGGATGAATAAATGCAACCGCTTAATCAGTTGCTTAATCTTGTGTAATTGTTGTACAAGTGTTATGTATAAATGAAGCATAAAAACACACTAGTTTATCCAAACAAGCAATTGTTTGGTATACCAAGTACTATAGAGAATTATGCCTTATGAATAATTTTTTTGACAAATGAATTTTCACACCACATTAGTGAAACACGACATAAACTCACCATAATTTCCGTAAGAATTCAGATACTTAATCAGTTAATTTTGTGAGTTTACTTAGCATGTATGAGACTGACATCTCCTTATTTGCGGATAAATCTTCCGCCTTTTACTAAAGATTTCCGTGGGGAGGCACAATAAAATAAATGAGACTGGTCCCTTTATGATCATCCATACAATTTAGTCTAAAATGATAATCAATTACAATTTCCTTCATTTGTTTTTGAGTTAATATTTATTATATGAAAGCTAATGAGACTTAGTCAGCTGTTTTAAAAAACAAATAATGGAGTTGGATTATAATCTATGGTGTGACAATTCATAATTGAGTATTAAAAACGTTCAACGACAAAGTCTTTATGAAAACAGAATATTCCATTGACGCTTATGTACACTTATAACTGTATTTACAATTAAGAATAACAATATACGTCTGAGTTATAAACCGGGAAGAAACACGACCATAAAAATAGGCATGAAGAAAAAGGAAGAAAACAGGTCAAATAACTTACCCACAATTACCATTGTATTCGAACTTTCCTTGGTTCAACTGCATGGCTAAGTCAGGAGTTTGGAAATTCAACGCAACCATTTGGCATCCAGCATTCCAAAATATCTGCCATGGTAATTAAAACACACGCATAGACAAAAGAATAAGTGACACGGAATATTGTGGAGGCAATGAAGAAAAACAGTTAATAAATAATTTTCTTAGCAGTTATATGACGCTGCAACCCAATTTTCGATCGTTTAAGAAAGTTAATATTTAAAAAAAATTGAGCGTGATAAGATAATAATAATAATTAACATTTCAAAATACTGGTTGACCGAGAGCACATTCCTCAAACATTCTAAAAAACAGTAGGTTTTGATTAAATACATTTGTTGAATATACACATTTTTAAATACAAACATAATATTAGTCAAATATTCAGCTATCAGTTAGTTGTGAATGCTTCAGTCTTACTAGAGATTGGTCTTGGTTTCACAATCTCAGTACTAACGCCTCGCTATGTTAAGCTGCGTGATGAGTGTTCAAACATATCAGGGGGACATCAATAACCTGAATTTTACAGTTATCCCTTAATGACGAGCGTCAAACAGCACGAAATTCAAGTCCACGGTTTTATGTCGACTGCCTTAAACTATGTAAGATATAAACAACCGCTTTTATTATTGCCATTGCTTAAAGAGGTTGGCCTAAACGTAATATACGGAATTAAACAGGAGACTAGTGTTTTATATTTCATTCATTGTTATTCGTTATGGACTCAGATAGCGGACACTAAAATTGATCCATTAGTCTATCTTATATGATCATATGGAATAACAATACCAGCCTTATCTTTAATGCAATGGATAGGTAATAGTCAAATTACAAACTATTGTTGTTATAATTAGTGCGTTGTTCTGAATCCATATCATAATGATGATAATTACGAAAAAATATTTGACCTGGGTGAAAAAGACACTCAAGTTATTAATTCCAACTTAATCATGATTTACTGATGGCAAATGTTAACTGATAATAGTAAAAGGTATTTAATTCAATTAGTTGCTTACTATAAAAAATAAGGTAAAAGAATAGTAGATCGAAAATTTTCTATTTGCTTAGTTATGCTGTTTTCTAACTTATGAATTGTTGATTTGTTTATTGGCTTGCAGTAATTTGGTTGATTACTATTATTCAACAGAGTGTAGTACAGTTCCACATGTACAAATTATCAAAAGAAAGACGTTAGATGTTTCGTATTTATCGACCTATCGTTTGAATCATGTTCGAATAATTAAGATTGTATGTCAAGTATCACAACTCAGTATTGTAGTCATGTGTATGAAGTGGTAGGCACAAGGATGAGTAAGAACAGTAAAGCCATCATACTGATACAGTCAGGAAAAGAGGAATTGGAATAAAAATGTGTACTACATTCCACAGTTAACGCCTGCCCCAAAATATAATTGTATCTTTATTAACAACAAAACATAATAAGATAACAAACACCTATGTAAACAACCAACCACAATCGATGTCATCCATACAAATTGATTTACTGGTTGTGGAAAAAAAATTAAAAGTTTATTTTTATCCAAAGTGGATCAGCGACAAAAGTTTCACAAAATTCAATAATTCAACTCAGAGAATCCAACAGTGTTAAAAACACTGAAAAAATGCCAACAGACGATCATTGCAAAATAAAGGATTCTCATAAAAATATGATAATATTAGAAATAAATAAGAAAAGTACATATTTTGTAACTTCCGAGCATATTTTGCGAAAAAGGAAATAAAGTATCTAAGCAAATATTTAAAATAACCCAGTAATCAATCAACATAGTTAATAACATATTTATTCAATTAATGATAAATTAATTCTACATGAATTGTTTTTTTTCATCTTTCTCAAGGTCATCAGTTTATATATATATATATATATATATATATATATATATATACCAGAAAAAAGACAACGAGCGAGGGAGAAGGGAAGAGAGAGAAGCGATAGCGAAATGTTTAATTCAACGAAAGAGATCATTGAATCAGGTTAAATTTGACGACGACGTCAACAACAATAACAAGTGACTAGAGCACTGGTAATCAATTTTCCTCTCTACTTTAATTCAGTTGGTAGATCATATTAAAATAATAATATGAAGTCATCATTTACCATTAAAAAACGTTTTGAATAGAAAAAAAGAGCAGAGAAGACGAATAAACTGTATGTATGAAAAAAAGGAAGGACCAACATATTCATATTTATATTATTATGACTAATAAGAGATAAAAATCAAATGAACGTTGAATAAATAAACATAATTTAACATTATCTGAGACGTATAGTTGCTAAGCAAATAACTATATAGCATACATCGTTCATATTACGCACTGGAGATACTTATATTCCTTTGTATAAGAGATTAATCAGTGTACTTAGACAATTCAGTACACATGTACCAGCTGGTCTGTTGAGGTGGAACAAAATACGAAGACACTTCATAGACGATTCTTCTTTGCTAAATTCGAGAGTTTTTGTCATGATGACTAAGCTAAGGATAGTAATCATTAACTAACGTCATTATTTGTAATTTGAAATAGATTTCGAAATGTTTAGCCAATAATTATTCCTTTCACATCATTTACACTTATAGTTAAAACATTCTGAGGGGTTTACGCCATAACCCAATCTACATTGTACAAGTTTAGATAACTAAATTGATTTAATTTACTGATGCAGGAATGAAAAGTGAAAATAAACGAAATAAATTTATAAAACTTACATTGGTGTCTATGAAAATATTGGCTGTATAAGTAGTTACGTTAAACAGAAATCTCAATAGACAAAACATAATACAATAAAAAGCACATCGTAATACAATAAAACCTATGAAATTTTGATATTGTACAAAAAGGAAATTACTTCAAACTGACTTACTTGTGGCATATAATTGCTTGAATCGACACGATTTCCTCTAGGATAAATTCTACTCATCTGACGTTTATTATAACTGTTTATTTTCATTATAATAGTCAATGTTAAGGTTGAAATTTATAGGAGATTTAGCAAAAGAAAAAGACATTGAATAGATGCTTTTTAAAAAAACAAATTTAAATGAACAAAATCTAACTAATCCACATGCAGTGAAAAAGTACAACTAACAATACAACATGAAAATGATGAATGTCAAAACAATATTAAATAAAAATGCACATCATTACGAAAGATAAAAAGGGGGTACTTGACAAATGCAATACAATGTTTCTTGATCAGGCCCAATGCGATACTTTCATTGAATGAAGACATATGATGACTAATATTACTCGCTGAATGAATGTAAAGAAAACAGAAAAGAAAACAATTGGTACACGAACTACAACAAATAGAGACCAGAAACACAATACAACTGTTAATATATAATAATACATGCTACAAGATATGAAAAAGACAAAACAAATAATAGTAACTAAATCATCTAAAATATATGTATGTATATACGACATATATGCATGCTGTAAGTAAACTGTACAAAACAATCCAATGCATTACATTAATAAATGTGTACATGTATTACTTATGTAAAGTTTGCACAACATAACAATAACTAAAATTTTATGTTATGTATAATGATGACAGACAAACGTTATCATTTAGTAAATGAAACGAACTACTACTATTAACCGATTTTATTAGATTACATAATATTTCCATGAACGGATAATGATGGATTATTTAAAGTAGATTACAAGTCAACTGGAAATTAGCTATATAATAGTATTAGTGAGTGATGAGGAAAAAATCAGTCAAATCAATTACTTATTTATTATTATTATTATTACTATTATTATTACATAAATGAAATGATGCATAAAACAAATTAATATTCAAATTTCCCTTGTTTTTATCAACGTCAAATGGATTATTTAAATATTCAAACAAATATGACATTGTACTATCTTCAAAATAAGGATTTAACTGAATTTTATTTCCTAAAATATTAATAGTTAGTGATGATCACTTTATAATAGACTTCTATGGGATATTTTTGAAATAACTAAAACAATTCATTTATTTGCAAAATCGCTAGATTTCACATTGACTTATTACTGAATAATAAATCAATGTTAATTTTATCTACTTTGTAATATTAATCTAAGTTCACTGATCAATCACCTTTTGATCACTAATATTAGTGTATCAAGGTAAGATAAACTACGTTTGAATGTTAGATGATAAGAGGTAATCAGTAGAATGGACTAAATCTAAGGAAATGGGTACTGCATTCGTTATTCAGCATCGCAGTCACAAACGTTACCATTCCAGTATTCCAGGCAAGGTAAATTTCAACTATTATAACGCCTAGATTCGAAACTATTTTTCTATAGCTTCCAACCAACAACATAATTAGATTTATCTAACTCTTCTACTATAAAAAACGTTTAAATGGAAAAGACGATTTAGTTGCTAAATGTCATTACAAAAATGAAAATAGGTTATTACCATTTGCTAATAAATTTGAAACAATATATTTGTTTTACTGTGACAGATGGCGAACTTCGTAATTAGTATAAAAGTTGTAATAACTGCTTATACAAATGCTTTAGATCGACATTAATATATATGAATTTAGCAGACGGATTCATTTAGCCTCTGGCTTTTATTAATAACTTATGATATGAAGTCTTTTTTTAGATAATGTAATGTAATTACAAAATATATCAAATAAGACAGTATGTTGGTAAAATGTGTGGATCACTGGAGAAAAAAAACAATGTTTGTCTTAAAAGTCATGCTGAATGTTAATATTAGAGGTACTTCAATGTCTTTTTTTTAAGTTTACGTTTGTAGGATAAATAAATAAAACTATCTAAATACATATTGACGGTAAATAAATACACAAATACACAGTAATATATTTGATACATTTAAACATATAAGACAATGGCCTGGAACATTAATAGCAATAAATCTTTTCCAAGGTACAAATACACATTATGTTATTAGAATTAGTTGAAACATTCCAATAAATAATAGATAACCATACAACATGCATTTCTAAAATGAAACCTTACAATAACAACGTAGATGCGTGCAAATATTAACAGAAGTACTATAAAAACACTCGATAAACTTTTTGTTTTGAAAACAAAATAAAATGACAATAATGACATAAAAATGTTTTCTTATCAAGTGAATAGGATACTTGACAAATTCTATCGCTTGATTCTTTAATAATCCCAAAGCCACTGTTTCACTGAATGAAGACATATGATGATGAACATTCTCGTCTAAACAAGTAAGTTAAGTTGAATATGTATACAATTTATGTAAGAATAAAGAGAATAATTAAAGTACATACTCAGTCAAAATATTATATCAAGGTTAAAATACGAAACTGAAATATAAAAAATTATTCATTTCCTATTAATTCAAAAAATAACTATATTGAAATAATATGTTTGTGTAATTCAAGTTACGTAAAAAGGGGTCATTGAAAAATAAGGTGGCGAACAAATTAAGCCAATAAGTATTTTATGTTACGAATTCGCTTCAGTTAGACACATAGTAAATATCAAGAAAAAAAACTGGAGGATTGTTTCATTATAGTATAGAACTTTTTAATAATAAATACCTGCGATCATCCAATGGGTAGGGTTAAGAAATTTATTTTCTCATAGAGAGCGTGACAGCTTGTTTTAGAATTATAAGTTTAGAGTTCTATGCAAATTCGATCTAGTGAACTTGGTATGTTAAGTGAAATAATGAACTTTTCATTTATGATGTGTAAACGTTTACTAATGTTGGTTTCAGTAAGTGATAAATTTTCAATGTATTGCACTAATTGTTATATAGTGATTAAAATACATTTGAAAATATTCATCGCATATCATTTAATTTATATAAATTACAATATCCAAATTTAAATATTAGGATTGAGAATACAGAGATAGACATAAGCAACATAGTACTTGATATAGATGCAGATTAACTCAAGATACCATTTTTTTCTGAAAATGATTAGATGAAAATAATAAAATAGCTTGATGTAATGTTGTGGCAGTGATAAAAAGTGGATTGTACGTGTAAAGATGGAAAAGTACGCATGAAAGTATACTAGAATTCAAGATAGAAAGAAAGATAAAGAGTGAACGAATATGCGGCACCTTTGAACCATTTTGGGCCATATCATCTAAAGTCTCCAAAAAGCAAGATTAGGTGTACTATCGACTGCTATAAAGTGAATATTTACGTTCATTGAAAATATCTAGCACAAGTGTTCACAATGCCACATATTCGATAACTGCAGCTTGTAATGATAGTAATCAGTTTCACTGTAGAAAAACAAGTGAATATATGAAATAACATTCCGTATGTAGATGAAAATATTAACTGATACGGTTCATCATACAACTAAACAGTTTATTTAAGGTAATCTGGGAATGACTGGTTCAGTAAAACACCAACATACACACATACAAAATAGTACACATTTCTACATTACTAAACTATTACGACTTCATATATCCTTCACATAAAAACATATTTTCAGAAACTTTCTGTTTTCTACAGAAAAGTCTTTTTTACAAATGCTCCACAGCTAAGAGCTTAATTTAATAGTTATTCATATTCTTGATTGATATCATGGACTGATCTTTGTTAGATGACTATTGAAAACCAGAATGGGACGGACAGTTGTTTCGTTCTAGCAAGAACAGCAAGTGACGTGAACTACAATAAATTGGCGATTTCTACAGGACGCCTATACTAATCATTAATAGTTCATTTTTCTGCTCGAGAGCTTTTTGACATAATAATTATGTGTATAAGTTTCGTCGCATTCACTAAGTCTCAATGCTTAGTTAAAGCGTTAACTTTGATTCCTAGTGAGAAATGTTTTCCGTACTACTCTAAGTGCTTTTAGAACATTTATTCAGGAAATTAAACCCTTCAAGTTAAATAGAAAAATCACTGTATTTTTCTCATTTGCCACCATATGACGTAACTATTCACTTTTTCCCGACAATTACGACACACCTTCCATGAACAATGAATACAGTATTTCCTCATACTCCAAAAAGATTTCTCAATTTACAAGTACTAGAAATCAAATTTATCACATTTTTTAATAACGATAATTTTCCAAATTGGAAAATCCGCACACACATATACAGGTGTGGTGTATGCAACTTATGTCGACATAAGTAGCACATAGCACCAATCAGAAGAGGAATACCTGGCAGCAGGTTGGGAAAATCGAATCGAATAAAACAGGGACAGAGAGTAATTGTTATGACAGTACAAGGACGGTGGGGCTTAAGAGAATTGATGGAGAATCTGCAGATGAAGTATTGAACGTATGGTTTTTATTATTTACTAAAGAACTCTGTAATTTTGTACTAAAATACATTTGGTAGTCCCCATCTGTGTTCTCGCTCACTACACATGTACACAGAACTATCGTTTTAACAGATAAAAATACTCCTACTATTCTCAACAATGAAACATTGTAAACCAATAAAATAGAAAACTAGGATAATAATGCAAAATGTAAGTGGTTGTTTAGAGAGAAAAAAAGAAAACAGAACCCTGTCACAACATTGTTTTCGTTTAGTAGTATTTTCGAATCAAATAGTTAAAAAGTTAAAACGTGTTGAATTTGATATGGATGAAAAGGTTTGGTTAGTAAGCGAATGAATCTGAAGAAAATTATCTCTTTTTTTCCATAAAACTATGAACCGATAAACAAACTGGAAGAAAAGAAATTATACGATGTGTTGAAATGGATAATTTGTTATTATTCTTTAAACTAAACAAAAGTAACAACAATCTGTAAATATTTATCCAAACAGAAATGATGATAATATATATATTTAAAAATAAATTTCAAAGAAATTGTTTTATAAAAACAAAATAAATCATTAACAGAAGTTAAGAAAGCTGGGATAGAGATATATCGAATTCCCCGAGGACACATTATCAGAACGAATACGTTAAAGTTTAATTTAGCGATCAGCCCAGTACACTTCTGCTATTACAACGATTACAAGAAGAATGACTAGCAGTTACTACAAAATGAATATGTATGACAGGAATAGGAAAGATTTAAACCTGATAGTTTGACTTTAATTTCATTGGAGTATTCAATGATTATTAGTTACTAAGCCCTACAACTGTTCATTTACCAAGTGATATCCAGAAACATATTTATTCTTGCGTCTACAACTTTATATAAAGTTGTATTACATTGTTAAACGGAGAAACTGTTAAATACGAACGAAGAATGAATACTAACAGCTAGGAATCATTTATGGACTATTATTACGTATATTCTTATTTGATAGATAATAAGTAACTAGTTTATATATATATATATATATATATATATATATTCTACTTGATCTTATATTATCATTATTTTTCCTTTAATGGTGTGATACAGTCTGATATGGTTGTTTATAAACCAAGTATGTCTGAAATAAACGATTCATACAGGGGACGAGGATATTTGTGTTCTGGACTGAACAGGATGGACAAGGCATGAAGCTACCATATTGAGGACTAATAAGGAGTTGACTCAAGCCTACTGGTGCTGTTTGATGTACTATCAGTTTACCACAGAGAAAAGGTCATAGAAGTCGGTATTTTGATTGGCAATTTTGCCACGTGATATTTGACGGACCCTAGGATAAAACAGAAACCAATACTACTAGCCAACTGTCAACTCTTCCTAACATTAATTCAATTAAGGTTTTACATCAACAAAATAGTTTTTGTGACCAGCGAATATTCAACTACATCACATTTCTGCAATATATCTCTTCAATGGCACTTTTTTCATTGCATTTTAATTACAAACTCAATAATAAATTACTAATAATAGATTATGTACCTGGTTTCTTAGGCTAATTCTAAAAGCACCAGTGAATAATGATGACATTAACACCGTTAGATACTGACTTGGAGGTCAAGCGTTCATGCGTGAGACGGAAGATTATGGGTTCGGGTCACTCATATGAGATTCTGGATGCACACAGCTGAGGAGTCCCATGTTGGGACGAAACAGCTGTCCAGTGCTTCCAGATTTTCAATTGTGGTCTAACTTAGATCAATTCATGATATCAATGAAATTCAACAGTCTCTACTATAGCCCAAGTGGAAATGTAATGATTATATTTCAAACAACTGAAAAAGAATTGATGTGTTTTATGTTAACTATCAGTTTGAATAATAATGATAATAATAAAGGATAAACATTTTGAAACAAAAACAAATAAACATATTCTTTTATTATCCACCTGATTCAATGTACATATAAATAAAAAAACAGCAACAACAAGAAAATTCATTAATTTTAAAATATCTTTTAATTCTCTAGAAACAATTTTAGCTTAAATTATTTCCATATTTTGTAAAAACAATTTATCCAAAAATTATCCACTTAAACATAAATGAAAATCTACTATAATAAATTATACAGTCAGTATAATATTGAATTAATTACAAAACAATAAGTTAGATATTATGCTATATATATATATATATGGACCTATTTAAATAAATATCAATATGGTGCAGTGTCTTTTGGATAGTATTGTATGAGTAATTATAGACTACTAGGCCACAGTCAGGGTAAATAAATTATAAAGTAATGATTGGAGATATTAGATAATACGGTTAAGAATTTGTAATAATCGCACAGATCCATAATACTTGATTTACTGATGACTGCTAACTCTAATCAGTACATTACAAGTTTAATTTTGAGAAATACAAATCAAACATCTTACCCCTTAAACCGCTTCACAATACTCATTCAGAAAAAGCAGGATATATAATTATGTTACAATTATGTTTAAAGTACAGAATAACTGGTAAGTACTAGTTTGTGGTTCAGTGAAATTATACTATATAATGTAAATATTATGAAAAAGAAATTCAATATTTTGTTGAGAATGAAAACATTTCAAGCTGTCAGTAATCGAAAATATTATAAGTACGGGGGTGTTTTGAAATTGTGGAATTTTCCAAGGGACTCCTCTGAAGTACATACTGACGACCGGACCGAGAAAAAAGCTCATGACGTTCAGAATTTGTGATGAACTTTAACTCCCTGATTTAACATCTAATGGTACATATGTTAAATTTCGATCATTTCATGATATTTCACGACCATCTTCCATTGTTTGCAGTGGATAGCTGCCTCACAACCAATATGATTGGACTCTACCGGTCAACAATTTAATCGGTTCATTGATCTAGATGTTACGTATTCGAAACAGCTATCTGGTGCTTCCTGTTTTTCAATGATGATCTTATTAAGACCAGACTAAGAATATTGAAAACTAGGACACACGATAAAAATGTATATTTATAATTCTTCACCTTTTACACAAATCAACTGCGCATCTACAAGAAACGTTAGTATTCATAAAATAACAATATGACTGAAATTAATGTTTCCTCACTTACCTTCTGCGACATCAAATCCTTGAAATTTTACAGGTTGTGCATAATTAACAAATGATGATAATAATGGGTGTATACTACTTGTTGCACCAGTATAATGATAATGAGCCATCATTATTTGTTCTTCTTCAGCTGTTAAATTTCCCTATATTAAATGAAAAAACAAGCAATCATAACAACTGTACTGTTAGTAATATTTGATGAGAAATTAGTCTGATGAAGAGTATTTCAAAACACGTCAATGTGTCATAACTAAGTGGGATATTGATACTAGATTCCGACCAGTAATAATAATGATACAAAGTAATGCGCAAGTTATACAGTCGATTCCTTGTCTACAAAAATTGGTTTAACGCATGAAGTAATTAGTTTGTAACAAGTTGCTTAAAAATTCGAACTGACATACCTGATTAAATTTGACTTAGATGGCTACGTAATATCACCAAATCTCACACAGACAATACGACCCAAAATTGAACAGAAAAAACTTCGTAGTTGGCGAGGAGAAAGTATAGATAACGTATAAAGCTGATATATTAAGCCGGTTTTCAAGACAAAATAGGTATGTAACTAACAGATCACATAATTGATAGAATAATCTTGCGATTTCGTATGTACTATGCTAAGTAAGAAGCCTGCCAGTTTTTTTCTACTAATAACACCTATGATTGTCTATGAGTGTTTAATCTCGTCTTATTATTTTAAGCTTAAAATATTAGAATAGTTTGTCAATGGTATATGTAAAAAATGTTCCATCCACTTAAGTAGATGAAAGTTGACAACATTAATAATTGATTCGCTAGTACTTATCACCGGTAGTTAAATCAAAGCTGGTTTAGCCAACAGAATTCTAAAAACACTTATGGTTAAATACAACCAATACATTTCTTCTACACTCAGGGTTTACTCATCATGAACCTTGATCATACAAAACTTTTTCACAACGAAAAATATAATAAAAACGTAAATTATGGTTGAAAGAAGTAAAAAATGTCATGCCATCTCACAAAAACACGATCTAAAATAGTGGTATTTCAAATATGCTTAACAAAAAAACCCATCAAAATCGATATTATATTACTAATTGAGATCAACTTAGTAAAAAATTTCGTACAAAATACAAAATAAATAACATTAATTCATCAGCACTGTGATTTGTTTAAAACATATTTTCTAACATGCTAATAATATACTTTAGAATAGTAATTTGTAAAAGTACATCTGAATGATTGAAGTTACAACGGACTAATTGAGAAAATTGGAATTTCCGGGGAAGCTAACTAGATAGTAATCCAGTTTGTTATATTATCAAAACTATCAAACTGAACAAATAACTACAATATCATGTTGATAATAATAATAACAGATATTGAATGAATATCAATTCAAATACAAACATAACTTACTTCCTCCTGTATTGGATTGATAGATATGTCAATCAGTTATTGACAATATATCCGTTATGATAATCCATAAAGATGAGTTTTGTATCAGATCCATGAATAGAGTAAACATGTATCATTATTACATTGACCACCAGCAATGTTCGACCAGTAATTTCGATTACAATCATTATGAATAATTTTAATGTATGATCAGTAAAAAAAATAATGGAAACTATACATAATTGTAAATATATATTGTACATTGTTTTCATATCGTTCTTGCTACCAGCTAATTCATTTTTCCTGTACTATATCCTTATATGCAATCTGTTTTTTTATATATTACCACCATTGAATTAACTACCTCTATGCATCCGGTGTTCATCTTACTATGTTAATCAGGTATGGCAACTTGTACCGATGCATATATGTGCCTAGTCCTACGTTGTAGCTGACTGACTCATAAACTAAGAAATATTTACAATCTAACTTAATAACAATTTAAAATCATATTCAATTCGTCAAAACAGCTGAAACAACAACAACAAATACTACTACTACTACTACTATTGTGGTGTGAGTAACTTATGCGGACAGATATAAGTAGTAAGCAACAGTAATTGAAATTGGGATGCTTACAAGAAGATTGAAATAAAGAAAAAAAGAAAGAGAGAGGCCTATCGGAATAATAACAGGATTAGAAGAATAAACTTTACCGAGTATAAATAAGAACAAAGATTACGTCAAAGTTGCTATAGAGACGAAAACAAATCATCATGTTATTAACACAAACCTTCTTTAACTGTAGTCTTTTCAATTCAGCACTGGAAGTACAACTAACCAACTGTGGGGTAGGTGTTGCATTCAGAGATATTACAGTTTCACCCCCACCGCCGGAGCCAGTAGTAGTAGTGGTCGCTGTGAACTCTCCATTATTTGCTTTATTTGCCGAGCATCCATCACCATCTATAAATAACATGATTATACATAAATGTAAGTGATAGTTTCATAAATGTTTATAAATATGCACATCAGTTGATAAATTCCAAAGAGAGAATAATTAAACCAGAATATGAGGAATAGAATTAATAAAACAGTTCTATTGAATTAAAATTGAAAAAAAAACAATTGCATTCGCGATATATTCGTAAACCCACAGGTAACACTTTAGCAATGCTTTACAATGAGTTGAAAAAAATAAATGGAATAGCATGTCGATTAGAAAAGAACTCTAGATATAATAAATGACCTAATAATAAATCATACTACGCTGTCAATATACTGGGTCAGTGATTTAGATATAACGTGCAGGCTCCAAAATCTGGAAACCGTGAGTGTGTTTCACAATGAGATCATGAGTGAACATAAATGAAGAGTACTAAATAGTTATCCATAGATTCATAGTTTTCATTGATTATCTAACGTAAGTTGTTTCGCGCTCTCAATAATATTCAATAATCTTTACATGTTACTCCACTCCTATTCATTAATAAACAGATAATATATTTTTTAAGCATACTAATACATAAAAACAAATCAGTTTCCATTCTAAGCATATCAATTGCGTATTATTTTTCTAGTTCATTTAAACAATAATAATAGTAAACTATCGAGGCGTTGACATTTATACATTAAAAAACATAATATCCTTTAGTTATAGCACTGTACTTTTTTATCAGTTTATTCAATAATTGGTAATCTAACGCACAACACGTAAAAACAAGACTAACCAGCATCAATTAAAATACGGTTAGGTATTCGGAAAGGGAAAACAAGATGATTTCTACAACTAATTTAGTTTAACGTTCTCTTTTTCGTAGACAGCTGTCTGTAATTATTGTTTATCAAACTTGTGTGTATTATGAAAAGAAAGGAAAACCCAAAATAAAGTGATATTTACCATACCAGTTATTTTACAAGAAAACAATTCTATAAACGAATTTTATTATAGTAAACTAACCTACGTAGAAAAAAAAGTGCCTACAACAACATGTACAATTTACCAAGTACTACATTTTAAAAATATAGTTTGCTTTTTCAAAGAAATCGACAGACATTACGAGTGGAATCTAAAACAAGTATGTATTTTAAGTCTTTGTGCTTGACTACTACATATTACCATAGTTCAAAGAGATTAACAATAAAGATAAAGAAATAACATTGAGAAAAAGTAAGAGTTGTAATAATGAGTTAATTATAAATAAATAAAAGTATGTTTAAGATCTAGCGGAAGATAAACAATGAGTAGATCAGGATTATTTTATTAGCCGTAAAAGTAAACTTCATTGACGGCCGAGTCGACTATTGACGATTCATAAGGATAATTAATTAATTTCAATGGATAAAATTATAAAATGATTTTACTGAAGGTTAATATATTGAATAACGTATTCTAGTTAGGAAATTTGGCTAGATTTATGGATGTAACTGTTAAGAGTATTAATAAATTAGAGACTCTAGAGAAACAGAATAATTTTTATCAGAAAAACACTCCTGGCTATGCTCTGAATTGTATCAAGTAAGCCCACGTACAATCTGTAATTCAGAACAGGTGTTTCTTGTAATTTGTTTTAACATTTACTATTCACTGTGTTGTTGAATAGTTGATACTTTCATTAATTTTAGTAGGTTTAGGAACTATTTATGGATTATTCTTATTTATTTTTAATACAATACATGCAGTCCTACACGGTTTATTTGTTTTGAATTTCAAGAGGTACCATCCCCAATCCGATCGATGTAAGCAAAGTTGTCAGTGCAATATACTGTTGACTGATTAGTTTTAAATGACTTTAACTAAAATCAGCTACTATATATAGTGATTATTTAATTGATTACTAAATGTCAGAATGGAACTTGGGACAAGGATCATATTTAAAAAATTATGTAATTCACTGATGTAGTTATACATACTTTTCACAAGCTAACTGTATAGTAGCTAAATACGAAATTCTACTAGAATAAATTTTCGTACCCAAAAACTTCAATTAACACAAGTGAATATCATAAGTCCATAATGACGTAAACATAACATTATGGAATCGGCAAAGCGCGAGGTAATCAAGTAACAAATGATCTAACAAAGGTAAATGAGAGTTTTAACTCATTCAAGGCAAACCCAACAATTTTGACTGAAACTGGATCGAATTTACATGAATATTTGATCAAAAATAGGCCATTTTACAAATAAATGCTACAACCGATGATACAAATCTTCTGAGTCATCAAAAAATTATGTTTAAAATATGATCTGAAATTAGAGTTTATGGGAAAAGGCAACTTTAAACAAAATCAACTATTAATAAACAAAAGACCTGCTTTTTTTGTTACAGTTATGAGCTGAATATATTTACTAAACGTCTTTTATGAACATGAAAAAATAAAAATAACGCATATATATATATATATATATATATATATATATATATATATATATATATATATATATATATATATATATATATAAGTACTGAATGCACGCAACGTCTTACCATCTCTATCAATTGTTAGATCCGGATCTTCAGTGACTTCATTCTCTTCTTGAATAGCATCAGTTTGACCTTTTAAAAATAAGTCCAATTGTTCTGAAAAATGAACAAAAAAGAACGAAAGCAATAAACAAAAGTAGTTTGTTATTAAAGAGTAATAACAATGAAAAGGAACAAAGAACAGTATATATAATGAATAAAAGTTTAATAATACAAGTATACTGTCATTTTTCTTTAAGGTTAATTAAAAATTTGGAATTTATGAGAATAAATTGACAAGAACAGATATTGAATGAGATTGTTACCAGGAAAATAATTTATGCTACATCTTTTTCAATTAAGTTATATATTTTTGATTTATGCAATAAAATATGTAAAGTAACGCAGCCGATTAATCTGTCTTAATTAAAGTTCTGTACAGCAGTTACGGAAAATCCATTAAATCATTTATAAACAACGTTTTACAATTCATACAACATGAGTACTGCCATTTTAGAAATATAACCTGAAAATATACAAACATTTATTTCAGAAAATAAAATGTTAAGATACATGAGTAACACCGTTTAAATAAAAATTTATATACCATAAATTTGTATTCATTGTTAAATGTTTTTTTAAAAATATTTCTCCACTTTTGTAGTACATCTAGGGGTGATTATTCATCAGCATTTGGAAGCAGTGAAAATAAAACAGGTTAGTTATTTTAAAGTAGCTAATATTTATGGTTGTTATACACAAGCAGAACTTGACACAAGTCCATCGATTAAAATTATCATAACATATCAGAACTGAGAGATGAATTTTTCAGGACAAATGCCAGAATAGTAGAAGCAGCAAGGTACAGTACTTATAGTATAAAATACTAAGCATTTACAATGTGATTTGACAAAAAAAATGAATTCCAGTATAAACAGCGTATAATAGTTATAAAATTCCAGATTTAACAGAAAAGTCAAAAGTGACTAGATCTGCACGACCATAATCGATCCTGATCCATGTCACTAAAAATTTATGAGTATCATTCACGATAATCGTGTAAAACGTATTCGGCTGGTCCGAACCTACCAACACGACATAGTTCAACAATCAATGACTTTATGGACACACTCATATCATGTATGTCTGAACTATATACTTTTGACAAATTATAGTAATTATGAGAACAGTAAGAAAAACATATACATTAAAGTTTGAGAGAAACATCTATAAAAGATTAAAATCTTTATAATTATCTTCTTTTTCCGATACTTAAAACAGATTAAAAGTAACGGATATAAGAAATTTACAGAAGAATATATTTTGATTTTTGAATAACATTAAAAAACTGTAGTTTAGATTTATCGTTCACACCCTCCACTGCATTAATGGACAGTTTGTCATATTATCCCCACTGGAATCGTTAAACCTATAGCCTAATAATGTTAATCACTTTAAAATGATGTAATCGGTTATTATTGTTTAAGGACGATTGTAAAAACCAATAATTTTGTGCAGTGATTAACTTTTGAATAAGAATGAGTTAAAGTGGTCACTTTATCACTAGTTACTTAGTATGCTATATCTCCATATATTTAGGCAAAATCACCATCCACCTGAACACATTGAGAACACCTTTCGATAACGCCTAAAATATTCACTGATTTTTTTGTACAAATGTTTATATCCTAAAATTTCTTGATTAGTGGTTGAAGATAAAAAAAACTCATTTGTTTTGCCGTCAGGTTTAATTTTTAGTCATCATGAAAAATGATCGCGTTACCATGTCCGATTTGTTGAGACAAACGTAGAACTTTCATTAAAATAACAGTGATGTTACCACGTCGAAAAATAAAAAACGTTATATATTTACTCTACTAATTGAAATAGTTTACACATAATGCTTATACATTATTTACACAAAAAACGACAAATATTTTAAAAGTTCTGGTAGCTGAATTTTTAAAAATCATTCCAATCAACCTAGCTTCACACAGTGAAGGGATAAAATAAATAAGCAAAAATGTCTGTACAAACAGAAAACTATACTAACATATTATAGGCTCCTATGTATGTTGTTAACGGTTTTTCATGAACAAATCTGATAAGTTCGAACCAAGTCCGTGTTTACAACAATTCTCCAACAGTGAATGTAATCTTATACAAATGTTTATAAAGGTACTGGTACGACACTGTTTAACTCAATGGAGAAAACTAAACATGGCTTCTACATCCTATAATAAATATTATTACTCAAAGAACAAAGTTTTTATAAAAACTGGCCAGTATATTATTCTTAACACATCATAATCATCCAATAAATTTTTATTTAAAAATATTTGATAAAAATCGCAATATAACCACAGTTCAGTTGAGGTAATCAAGAAAGAAAAGTGAGCTAATCAATTACAATTAACATCACAATATAATTTTTTTGATAATTGGAAGTGTCAATCTGAAATTGAAATTACCTACTTCTAAATCAATGAAGATAATATCATTTCAACACACCACTATAAACATGTAAAGCATTATCCTGATATTGTAAAGGTTTATTTTAGTTACAGTTAACTAATTTTTTTCCATAAAACAATTAATCTAAACTTAAAAAAAAACCGTTCTGTTTTGTTAATGAACCTTTAAATGTAAATAAATTATATTCTACAGTTGGAAATAGATGAAAGACAAAGTAATATATCTGTTGTTTGTCTGAACTAATATGATTAAATCAATAATAATTTGAAACTAAAAATCACAAATATATACATAAATACCATGGTTATTTTAAACAAGAATGTGCAGATTGAGTTAAGCGCAATTCAAAATGCAGTGTGAACTGAATTAGAAGGAAAGAGATTAAGTTCAGATGCCAAATCTGTTATTTTTGGCGTTAGAACAAACAACTTACTGGATGCATATAGAAATACTAACAAGAATAATGAGACAATAAAAAAAACAAAGATAGTTTTTTTCAAAAAAAAAAAAACGAACAATGTTCCTAATTTAAAATTAAAATGAATAAATTAAAACCAATAATTTTAAAGTAACGTGATTTTATCACATTTTTCAGAACACCTACCTCTACTTATTGTTCAATCAAAATCACTTTATATGTCTTTACTAAGATCAGTTAATGTGTTGATAAATGTTTTTGCATATAGGGAAATTCCCTTTCAATTTAAATCAGTTTATCATATACCTATATCACAGATAACGCAAAACTGATATAATTGTTTAACTTTACAAATGACTTTTAAATTATACTTATTTTGATTTTGAATGTTTTCAACAAGAATAAAAGTATGTTTCTTAGTATTTTGCTGACCAGTTGTATTGCTATTTTACAATAGGGGTGGAACAATTATTTATGAACCTCTGAGAGACGATAAAGTGACCTTGAGAAAATCCGCCTACTTATGAGAGTCAAAAGAGGATTACAGATCAGTGTAGAGGATTAGGATTAAGAGTTAGAAGTTAAGATTAGGAATTACAGTTAGTGTTTTCATTACGAACTGACATCAGCTAAAATGCAGAAATGCTATTTAGCCAAGTGGAAAAGCGAATTTCTCGTCAAAATTCAAGACTTGCTATATTAAATCACATTAATTCGTCGAGAAATTAGAATCTCGCCGACAGCACATCATTCGGAGAGGCGGTTAAATGGCATCATTGAGTATCATCATCTAGCGATCAACATACTTTGTATCAATTTCTTCACAACTAGAAACGTACAACTGATATTCACTTCATAAAACATTTTGATATAACTAGTCAACAAAATAGACCAAAGAAACAACTATAAAGACAGTAAAATAAAAAAGGAGCATCATTACCGACAAGAATACATTGAGCAAAATAATAATAATAGTAACAATAATTATAATAGTAAAAGCTTACGCTTTTCAGCTTCCGGTTTTAAACGTTTGTTCTTTATAAGAATTTTTCTTTTAAGTTTTTCAGGTGGAGGTAGAGCAACACCAGGTTCTAGCTGGTTAATTTTGCAACAAAATAACAATAAAAACGGTATCAGGAAGATGTTGGAAATGAATAAGATTCAATGACAATTCAATATTACAAAAAAATACATCCACAGAAACACACACGAAATGTTAGTTCACCAATCATAATAATAATAATAGTAATAATAATAATAACGATAACAATAAAGCATTCAAACAAAAAAATCGATTTACTACTGTTGCGTCTTTTCTACACAGTTCGTTATTTTTATTTCTAACTAGTCTCCTAACTTTCTTCTAAGTACTGAATTATTATAATCTTTTTAATAGTCTATTCACTGTTAAATTTGCTCACAGTTTTTAATGTTTGGAAATGTTTGAATTTACAAACTGTTGTATGCTAATGTTTATATTAAGCGTATAATTATATTTGTAACGTGAAATGTGCTATAATCGTCGTACCAAGGTTTATCTTAGAGATTTTCAATAAAATAAAAGACAGGATGAGCCTCTCTCACTGCAACAATCAAAGTATAATAAGAAATGAAGTATTTAATTATTGATGATCCAAAAGATATATCAATTTCGTTTTGAGTGTACAGTTAACATCTCTCAATAGATAATCGACTCAACAGTTGGAAATGTCTTTGAATCGTACGTGAATATTGGTGCTTTTAAAACGTCTAAATGACAATGAAAATATATCCACTATATAAAAACAGTAAATAATACTTATTAATAATAACTACGCAACCAATAAGAGGTAGAAATATCTAACCTCTGCAAATAGATAAAAAGTCCCTTAAAATCTTACGAACTTCAACGTTAAAACAGAAAAGAAATCTAAGTGACAAAATGAATTGCATTGGTCAAAAATTAACTGACTGATATAGAATCGTAAAACTTAAGAATAAACTGGTAACCATCAGTCTGTATTTCATTTTAGTAGTCGAGTATTGTCTACAAATTATCACTAGTTAGGTGAAAATCATCTTGAGTTGTTTAACTACAGAAAATATACAAGTATCAAATGATAAATTAAGTAACAACCAGAAAAAACTTACCGCATAATTATCCAAAGGTTTAGTAAGTAACATATCCCCAAGTATCTCTTCGCAATACTTCGCAAGCTTATACTGTTGATGTTTGCTTTTAAAAAAAAGAAGTATATAAGCAACGAACTTGGCATAAAAATGTAAAGACTCGAATTGTTACACATTACATCACCACATTGACAGAGGTATTACCAACATTAAAAAATAATAAAATAATAAAGGGAACTATGTGTATGAAAAAAAATAAAATGATTGAAATGTCAATAAAAGCGAAGATTAAGCACAGAAGGTACATTAAAAAACAGTAAATTCCAGTAATAAAATGAATGAAATAATAACGCCAAAAATTCAAAAGGTTATATATATATATATATATATATATATATATATATTCAAAATGATTTTGATATAGGTAATTCACATAAGACCTACAACAAAAGATAAAGATTAGCTTACGATACCCAGAAAAGAAAAATCAAGACCAACTGATAATGATATGATTAACTTATACAATGTTTCGGTCTACTGTGAACTACTTTTTATTTCAGGTAAATGTCAAACCGTGATGGGCAGTATTTCAGACAGTTTAAAGCGTTTCAACTAACAAAATAAAGATCAACTATCTTATCAATTAAATAAACTCCCAGTACTTCGACATTATTTACCTAGTTGTAATGATTACCTACAGTGTTAATCTTGAATTTCTCAGGTCCGATATATAAACAGGACAAATTACTCAGGTAGATAGTTCAATGTTCAAACCATAATAGCTTACTCACCGAATTGGATATATCCTTAGACAAATCCATATTATCACAGTGTGAATCATAAAATGATCTTAGCTATATCATCACTGAAAACGTGAGATCACTAGACGTCTGTTTCATCTTAGTATGGGAGTTAGAATTTAACACCGTTGGAAACCGGGTTAATGGTCTAGAGGTTAAACGTACGTGCATTAGGCCGAAGGTCCTAGCTTAGATCTCCGCAAACTAGGTCGTCGTTGAGCACTTCTCAGAAGTTCTATTCTAGTACAAAACGGTCGTTTAGTGCATTCAGATTTTCAATGGTGGTTTAGCTATGAACATTTATAATCACCAAATTCCCCTATACAAATCCATATTAGTTACAGAAGTCATAGAGCATCTTATTGTTGCAATCATGAGGAAGACATAAACATTTCAGTAAATCAATCATACACTCATAATTCTCTACGAGCGCCTATAATTAAATAAGTTCAGTTTATATACATGTTTCACTTTCGTTGACACGTTTCACAAACATGATGTATTTTACAAAATGTTCGCCATTTGACAAATAAATAAAAATCTAAGTTAGTGCAAGTTGTTAAAGCCATAAGAAATACTTGCAGAAGTAGAGTTTCTAAAAATCACTGAAATTATTATATCATGTAATATTTATTCCTAATCCACAATCACATATTGAAATTTATTGCACCATACAGTGCACTATTTTTTTATTTTAATGAGGAAATATCAATAATGACAACATATATTTTAAGGTATGAATTATATACAAATATAAAATAAGTTAATTATAGTACAATATGCACAAAATAAGCGTCAATCATTTCATGAACCAGAACTATGAAAATAATGCATTAACAAGAAGTTCAAATGAAGCTTAAAATTACACTTCTATAGATATATCCCTTGTCGATAAAATGATTTTACCATGCTCCATAACGTACACGAACCTTCATAAGAACATTTTCATATAAATTATACAACAGTGGTGTAATTCATTCATCAAAATATATCGATAGCGATTGGAATTCATTATTCATAATAAAATAAATAAATAACTTCCATTAATTAAAAATAGAAGCCTGTTTGAAATATAAGTTAAATCAAATCACATAGTGTATTTCGTTTTCATAACCAAGATAACTTTAAATAAAAGGATAAAAAGTCTATAGAAATTTTTCATCAACAGATAAACGAAAAGAATTTCCAGAGAAAGGGTAGTTGCTAGTCATCGTTTAGAAAAGTATTGACTAGCCCACAAATAAAGTAATCCATTTTAAGATTTCTTTACATCATGCGTTTCATTACATCTTCAGATAGTTTCAAAAGTTATTGATAATAAAAAAAATCATTGATTTTCAGAGGAGAATTAGGTCAACAGTTCTTTTTAAATAAGGTGAAATGTAATTCAAAACAATAATCTAAATAATCTGCCACCAGAAAGTCACTATAAATTTAATTATTTTCCACTCTATGAAACAGAAATGTAGTCTTGATTTCAGTTATCAACAGTTTAAATCTAATATTCATTTTCCAACGTTAGACGTATTAAATAATATTCAGCTAAATGTATAATACATCTACGGATACACATTCGATTACACTAATCTTTGTTTGTTTGATTGATATTTTAACTATGTTATCATTTAGTGAATCAATGCAGGTTAAAATGAAAAACATTCCCATATCTCTTTGAATTCCTTCCCGTCAACTGGTAGTGTTCGGTAGAAGATTCACTGGTACAACACAAGATACACTTAACATTTTCAGATTTGTATGATACAGCGTATTAACGCTTTTTCGTGTCACTAATATACCTTTGACTACATTTAAAAGCCTTTCATTTAGTTTATACTATGTTATCAGGTTCAAAGACCTTGAGTGCTCATGTCGAACAACCGTCCAGATGTGTGGTAATATGTAATCTATCAGCTAAATAAACAAAATAACGTTGCTTGATATTCTGACATTTACATTATTGATTTGCCACAGGAAGAAAAATAACGAATATTGCCTTGTATACATAGGTTCTCAAGCGTTTGAGGATCATGCGTATAGTGTGAAATCATACTTGTGTGGTGCTGGTGAACGGCTGCTACACCACAACGATATCTTTACATATTCACCAGAGACTTTTTGCGAGTTCCTGGCCCAACTGTTCGATTACCAAGACAAATGATCTACTCAAGTTACAAGATTCAGACACTCCTGATATTCGTCCGCGATTTCATAATCCAGAAAAGATATGTGTTTGAACCAATGAGATTATGTGATAACAATGATAAAGTTGTAGAATCTAACTTTTGGAGTCATCGAAACGAAAACGGTGGCTGTGTGTTATTATTATTATTATCAATGGCTTTAGTTAATATTATATTTTGGTACAATATAGAATATTCAGCACGATATATATCAACAAGTTTCTTTTACAAAAACAACAGAAAGGAAAAGAAATGGAAAGAAATATCTGAATCTGTACAACTTTTCAAATTAGAGACATGTTTAAGAATATAGGTTATTGACTAGGTTAACTCTAGCAAGCTGTTCATTACAGAGTATGTTTGCTAGGTAAGGTAATTTAGAACTTTCATATCTTTGCTTTCGTGTATGGATTTTAATGCATTTACGTCTCGTTCTACCAAAAGATATACAAAGTGAAAGATATGAGTGAATGGGATGGTTAGTATCTGATAAGATAATACCTGCCTGGAGTTTGCAAGACTTCAAATGTCTATCCACAACGACATTAGTAATGACCTCTAAAGATTCACCACACACCTTGCTAACTGCCTTCAGCACTCTCCACAATACATCAAAGTCTTTTCTCAAAAAACCCGGGAAAGAATAATGAAGAACAGTAAAGAATAATAGATAATATACATGAATTGACAAATTGTAAAAGTAAATGACGAGTAATCCAAAACGCGTGCAGTCTCTTTATATAGCAAGTCCAGCATAAAGCTTTCTTCGATAACAGAAAAAACATGAGAAGACCAATAGAGATCAGAGGAAAAGGTAACACCAAGATGATTGACCTTCGACACTGTGTTTATCAAAGTCTCCAATGACACAAGTATTATGGGACCTCAAAATGGTGTTTAGATGCTGTTCACGTCTGATAATAAAGTTAACAGCTTGACATTTAGACGGATAAAGTATATGGCCATTAACAACAGACCACCATTCAATACGAGACAAAAACTCATTCATTTCTATCGGATGTAACGAGGTAGAAATCGGTATATATACAGTGAGATCATCCGCATATTTCACAAAAGTGTTTTCTGTAGGAAATGGAAGATCATGTAGAAAAAAAAGAGGGAAGAAGAGGTGGAAGAATGGCTCCTTGTGGTACACCTCCATGAGATAGTAGAGACGTCGAACACTTTCCTCCAAACACAGTGTATTGTTCTCTTCCAGAGAGACAGGAACGAAACCAATTGGTTATCCATCTGTCAGTGTTGACGCTGATTAACTTGTTAAGTAAAAGATGTCTTGGGATGGAATAAAAAAAGAAAGTACGGTCCAAAAACGCACATCGAACATACTTCTTACTCTTTTCCAAGCTGAACACTATATTGTGATGCAGAACAACAACGCCATCTAAGGTCTCTATTTGAATTTGTAAACAAACTAATACTGATCAATGTGCTCTTTTATCGCAAGTTGAAGTGGGAGTATCAATAATTTTTCCATTATTTTGATGAAAGGTGAAGTTATTGCTGTGGGTTTAAAGTTCACATTCTTATCACCAGACACTTTCTTGGGTATAGGAATTATCCTTATCTTTCTCCGCATTTTCGTATGAGATTAGTTGAGAAGGATCTGTTAAAGATACTCGTGAATGGGCAACATAGAACGTCAGCACATTTTTAAAAAAGGAGGTTTGGGATACTATCAAGTCCTAAACATCGGGATGAATTACGTTACTGGAGATATCTTCGGACATTAGTTTCAGTAAAACTAGAAACACAACTATTCATTAAACCTGTGGATATAGGGAGCATTACATCATATGACTGACGTACAAAAGACTTGTTTAAGTCAAAAACATTCAGCTGATAATCGCTTCTAATGTGCCTGTCACCTGTAAGTTCTTTAAAAAGTTTCCACATACTTGGAGAGTGTGTAGTATTTCGAATAGAATAAAATTGATGAACTCAACATTTTATATGATGAAGCCATCGTAAACTCAGTTCGCGTGTTGACTGGACAGACTACATACTACACTATGAACTATTCAAACAAAAACGAAAGTTCAGATGGTGAAGATTTGTAGCTCAGGTGGATGATTTCGATGGAGTTTTGTTCTCTGAGCTGGATGGTTTGAAGTCTATCTGAAGTTTGTGCTGATGATGTCGTTCAGAAGAACGATGAAAGCTCCACGATCAAACCATTCAGCTCAGAGAACAAGACTCCATCAAAAACGAAAGTATTATTGCTCAGTTTACTGAATTTTATAATTTATCACTATACTAGATAATAGACTAATAATGAGAAATACAATAAATGTATTTCATTGACAAGATGTACAGATTACATACAACTAATAATAACATTAGATTCATACATATCTATTCAGTTTTTGAGTTATTACAATTTCTAATTGAAATAACAATCTGCATGAATATAGAAATTTCCCATATTATAATTATTATTTCATTGTAATTTAATCAATATTCATTTTACTAAGTAATTCATCAGTTTATTTAAAAAGAAAAACACTAAAGCCTAGTTCCATTGACTATATGGATATATAAAATATATTCTAACGATATTTTATATATGAAAGTAATTTATCCATTCTGATTAGATCTAATCCATGATACTAAGAATGAGTATAATTTACATTTGATCAATCGATAATTAACACCCAATAACCAATGAAAGTTAAACGATTGACGAAGATTACATGTATTTGTTTGTATAGGATCTTAAAAGATGAATGAACTAATGGATCACCTTTTGACTTTTGTATAACTAATGGTGATTTCTATATCACTTTGAAACAATATTTTATTTTTTTTGAAGAATTGACTATAACATGCGATTCAGTAATGAGAGGAATTCAAAAAGAAAAAGAAACGTCATCAAACTATAAGACAGAGTTGAATAATTAATGTATAGAGCCGGATCTTTGAGCGATGAAGTCTTTGGTTTTACAGAAATTCAAACTATCTCTTTATCCTGTTAAATCTCTGAGTTTACAGTTATTTTCTTTTTCTAACCAAGTAGCAGTAACACTTTGACACGAATGATTTCAAAAATATTTTCGTAGCAAAATTTGTTCATAGGTTAGATTTGAAGATTCAAAAAAGATTGTTGATGCTTCAATCATAATAGTATAAAGCATATATGTAATAAAAATATAATACTAAAGATAAACAGACATAGAATAGGGTGTTACATATGAGAAGTATAAAACAATGAACATCTAGAATTTGACGAAAATGTATCATGTTTAAATAATCCAAGTGAACATATTAAACAGAACAATATTAGTTTGTAGTTGTTAAATATAAAGATGCAATTAAGAGCTGTTGAAAGCTCTGTGTTTTTATATGATCAATCCGCTAGAGATATACTGATTATTTTTCTGCATACTGAACTGTAACAAGTTTAAATATTAACTATTTATTCTAATTACTTCTATCGCAGGTGACAATCTTGTCTCTAATAAAAAGCATATGAACAGATAGAATTTACTTGCTTTCAATATTTAGATTTGTGGGAGGGGGGTGGAATTACAACTATAAAGTCATGTAAAGATCATATTTCCAAATTTGTGTCTAAATATTATACATAAAATAGGACACAACTTACAAAAATTATATAATTTTCTAACTGAGATCATATTTAATAAATATGACATTAAAAAATTCCATTTGAAAAAGGACATTTTATGCACAGCGCCCTACTGAGCATAAAATAAATAAAATCTCAATGAATTATTATGTGAACATAAACGAATAGAGTTTACCTGCAATGATTTTCAAAAGACATGATAACTGGACAGTCGCTGGCTACGAATGCTGTATCTCTAATTGCATAAATTACATCCTGTAGAAAAATAGAAACCAAACAGATGAAATCGACACATGATCAATTTACTGTTTTTAACTCTTTGTATCATGTACTAAACTGATAAATTACATTATGTAATCTTTAACATTCATCGAATTACATCTATCAACTATTAATACAGTCGCTAAGGCAAATGATTAAACCTGAAAACGCATTTCTCTGATGTGAACGGAAGAGTGATGAGTAGTTTTACTGAAATACGTTTCTTGGAAGTTGACACTTTTCAACCAGATATAATAACAATATTGGGGCTGACAATCATCCATACTTTCAAAGTGATGTAATCCAACTATGCAAAAACATTACCGGGAGAGATCAACTGAATGGTTAAAGTTATTAAGCTGTGAACATTTAAACTTTAAAAACGTTAGTTACACCTATACCGCTCTAATCACAAATAAACGTATTGCGACACTAGATGATTCGAGCCTTCATATTTAGTCCTTTGACAGAATAAAGTCGAGAAATTTATATATGGAAGAAGAATAACACGAGAGAAACAACCAAAGGAAAAGTCTTAAAGGGAATTAAAATGGAAAAGAAATGTCCTTCAGTATATACAGACGAATTGAGTGCGAAGCGTGTTTTATATATATATATATATATATATATATATATATATATATATATATATATATTCCAACTATAAAGTTTAATGAGCACTACCATATGGTCTATATTTAAAACATTTTGCACTTTCATTCAGCCTGCATCGTCCTGCTTATGCCCAGAGTCTAGCAACAAGAAAATTGCCACAAATACTTAACTAACATGAGTACTTTCAATTTGACATTCTAAACATATCTATATACATATCTTGAAAATTTACTGATTATTAGAAATGTTCTATACATAAGTATAGTTAGCCAATTATTATTCATTGTAAAGAAATAAATATTTAATTACAATAAATGACAAATGAAGTTTCAAAAACGAAAAAAAAGATAGAAAAGGAATAAACAATTCGCTTTTAGATCAACCACTCAAATCACATTAATATATAGGGAAAAGTATATTAATTTCAGGGAATAATTCAATAATACTTAGGACCATAGAGATGATAAGATTGATTTGATTCTAGACGACTAATTTAAACAAGAAAAGCGTGTTGGAGATAATAAAAATTCATAAATAAATAAGGTTCAAGGTAAAAGAGGATTAAAAAATAGAAGTGTTAACATTTGATAACTTATCAGGTTGAGTAGTTGGAGAAATATTTGTAGAAATTGTATGTGATAATATGAAAATCTTTTCTAAACGTATCTTTTCCAAGGTCAGACTTCTTTTTATGATGTATATGAATGTTAACTTTGAATTGGATTGGTTTGACACATTATCTATCTATCAGCTTTCTGATCCCATTAGAAATTTCCAAAAACTAAAGAATATATTGTTTTACTCAACCAACAATAGATATGGTGATCATAATCATCGTGTGCTCACAAGTGACTAGCTTCAAAATGGATTTCCTGAAGTTCAGTGAACAGTGGAGTCCGATCTGTGTCGGTTAGATACAGGTATCTACTTCAGATGACGAATGAAGGATTGCGCAAAATCATGGATCGGTCGAAGTTAGACCTTAACACCGTTGAATGCCGGCTCAGTGGTCTAGAGCTTAAGCCTTCGCGAGCGAGAACAAGGGTCGTGGGTTCAAGTCCCGCATGTGGGATCGTGGTTGCTCGCTGCTGAGGAGTCAAATGCTAGGACGAAACAGCCGTTCAGTGCTTCCAGGTTTTCATTGGTGGTCTAGCTTACGTCGGCTCATGAATTCAACTATTGAATTTAAGATTGTTTCTTTTATTGTTTCCTTCCTATGGAAAGCGGTGAACAGTAATGTCAAAATTTGGCAGATAAAAACATAGCTTGAGGCCCGCAATTAATCAAAAAATGGACCGAAACTGAAAAACAATATCAAGAATATTGAATTTTAACTTAAAACGTTTAGAAATTGTGACTGTAGCGAAATGATTCAATTTTATCCAAGATTATAAGTACAAACTACTTAAAAGCACCCGATAGTTATTAATTTCTAGCATTCAATAATTCGTAACAAAAACTATAAACATATCTTTATAAAAACATAATTAATTCCTAGTCAATTATTCCATTAAAGGTCAAACCTATTGATTCTATTGTTATTTTTCTTCTCTTGTAAATATCTTTCGTGTACACATTGACCTAGAAATAAAACTCAAAATTACGTCCACTTTTATGTGATTAGTTTTAATGATGGACTGTATGCAGAACAAGTGAACTGGATACATAATTACCATCAAGTATATGAGTTGATTAGGTGAATATATATAATGGATTATCAGTCACATCTATCATAAGTAATCCATATTAAAATTAATTAAATAAAATGATTATGGGAATTAAAACGTTATCTGACCTGTGAAATGTTACTTCATTTTTTTTATAAAATTGGAAATTAAGATTAGTAACAGACAAAATATTTCAGCAATAAATTTAAGGTTTTACCTCTATATAAATCAACTAAGTAATTTGATATAACTAAACGTTTATTTCATTTCCTTGTCACTATACTCCAAAGATAACATATGAAGATTATTATTATTACTATTACTATTATGACTGTTATTATTATTAGTAGTAGTAGTAATAGTACTGCGGAAAGCAGAATACTTTAATATGTTTATGCGTAAATAACTGTTTTAAGGAATCATGTACATTACTGATCAGTAGTATTAGTTGACCAATAAGTAGTGTTTCCAAATTAATTGGAATGACGAAAAATAAAACATCCAAAAAGAAATTTCAATAGTTGAGATTATGAGTCAATTGAAGCTAGACCACCATGGGAAACCTGGAAGAAAAGGATGGCCGTTTCATCCTATTGTGGGACTCCTCAACAGTGCGCATCCACGATCCCATCTAGCGTGACCCGAACCCAGGACCTGTCAGTCTCGCGCCAGGCGCTTAACCACTACACCACTGAGGCGGTATCCAACGGTGTTAATGTCTAACTTCAACTAATCCACGAAATTGAGCGACACATTCACCAGTCATCAGTGAGTTCCTATCTCACAACTGACTCGGTTGAACTCCACTAGTCATTGCTTATCACTAGAACTCCGGGATATACCTCTTAAAGCCAGTCCAATCCAAAGATAAGACAAAGAAAGAACGTAATGTGATCAAATTATTGATGTGAAATGAATACGATAAAAGGAAATCAATGTATTTTCTTTTTAAATTGCTATTCATTCATAGTTATGAAATTCTTTCTAATAAAAAAATCTAGTTAAAATTTGTCACATATTTGTCTAATACAAGAAACATGAGTATTAAATATTTTAGATATCTGCTGAATATAATAAAAATACTAGTATTATTAATAAATAATTCATTATTATCAAAGTAGACAATATGTACCAATAAAATAATAAACTAACAAACAATCTTAATACTACTGAAGTATTCAGAATAAATAGAAATGGTAGACATTTTATAGAGATTAATTAGAGAAAAGAATACTGAATACTTTAGAGGTTAAATACATAATACTAATTACAAAAAATCAAACTGATTTCATATCTACTATACATTATATATTTTATGCAATATTTTTCATCGTTTTCTGTACGTCACAGAACAATACATTTTAAGTAATCAAACGATTTACTAAGTTCAACAAAGAATAAACAAGCGTAGAAATAGAATAACATAACATTAAAAAATGAGAACTATTTAAGTTAGGTATACTATTCAAAATGACATTGATAAGATATTGGTATTACAAGAGAATAAACCTTTAGATATATGATAAATATCATAATGGTGCTACCGAAATGTAACATCTTATTAACAAAAATTCATGTATTAAATTGTTTGTGAGCTTCGGGTAACCGAAAGGTTCTTCAAAATTTCAAATGTTACCGGTCAATCAAGAACATTGTTAATTTGTTTGTAAGGACGGTCCACGGGTTAACTCGAGGAAGCTTTAAGAAATTCAGAAAGAGCTGAAGATATTCCATTCAATTATCTTTCGGAAGCATATTCCAGAATCTGTATGTGGAGCTTCCCTACTACACAAATGCTAATAACCCTCTGTATGCGGATTGAAGGACTATAATGATGATTTCGTTTTTACTGAAAACTATAAATAACTGACAGTTCTGTACCATAAATGACACTATCTGGAATAGCATTCCTTTCACTTGTCTTCTGTCTTTTCACTTGAGACTTGAGAGGGATCTAGCGTTCGAGTGCTCAAGTTATACGCGGCATATTAAGAATCTAAGCTCTAGACATAACAGTTGTGCCAATTCTATTGTATTCGAACAGTTACTAAAATCAGTGAATCTGGGTTCCTACCTTCATTCAAATATCTTCTAGACCAGAACTCACGTCAATCAGTATCGTTACGGTTGAGATGGAAGAAAAATATAATTTTTCTTACTAGTCCGCAATCATTCAGCAGGTCTATCAGTTATATGTAATGTAGAACCTTGACACATGAGTACATCAATGGAAGTTGTCATAGTCTATTTACTCAGTTGGAATTTAAATATAATCTTTGGCATCAATGAACACCATAATTTACTTTCATTTCTTTATTTACAAACATAGTGAGAAACTGTACGTGTAAAAGTCAATTCTAGGAAATATATACCTATATCTATGTAAGTAAACACTCACTCCAAAATATGGCCAAAAAGCAAATAAACAAACAAGTAATAGATTATGCAAATAATTCCCGAGAAAAGGAAGGAAAATTATCATCAAGTGAATGTAGGTCAAATTCCAAATAAAAAGGATATATTTGTTTAGGAAAAATGGGTAATTTTTGTACACAAAGGTCAGTATGAAACTAATAGGGCAAAACTTCTAGTAACAAGAACAACATCAAAACGAAAAGTTAACTAATATTCTGCGGAAAAAAATTAAAAAGCAACAGAAGGCAAAAAGATATCTTAGTAATAAAAAAAGGAATAGAAAAAAAGTTCCATACACCAATGAAATAAATCAAGTTACTTAGTTGAAACTTACTTTAAATAGTATATCAGTACACATTGCTTTACCATGTGTGATTATTGGTTCTTGATCTTCGCCTCGACCATCCCAACAATCCAATTCAATACATCTTGAAATGATGACAAGAAAAATTGAAACGAATGTAATAAAGTGTAGTGAAAAAATCACTGTGCAACCATAAGTAATTTACATTGGTCTTCGTTCTCAGTGGAAAATACGAACTCAGAGAATCAGACCGATAAACATTCCAATACAGGATTTATTGCGGAAGTTATAAAAGTTGCAGTGACAGAAAATGGAAGTTAATTTCCGCGTCTATGAGCACATTTCTTAGTAATTAGGATCAATTAGTCGATATGCTTTCTCCTATATAATAGCTTGTCATCTACTAGGAGGCATGCCACTAGCATTTAAACTTTAAACTTCTTGCATTTTACCGAATCTATCACTTTCAAAAAACAAATCGGATGCATACGTTCTAAAGGAAAATGCTGTCAGTCTTGTACTACTATGAAGATCTCAATTACGAACACAGTTCTGTAACGGCTAATTCATTTTTGCAATTATACACTCACTTTCTTCATCCTTTCTTGAGTTTTAAGTTTCAGTTATCTAACACTTATAATCAATTTGTTCTTTTGTAGCTTTTATTAAATTACTTTGAACATAAAATATTCCCAGTTACCCACATTTACGAACGTTTACTTCCAGAATATCTACAGTATTTGACGTGTTCCATTAAGGTGAAAGCCTCTCGTTACTTTTACATACTTATCATCATTCTTAATTACACCTCACTGATGAGAACTTTTCTGGTATTGCGACACAAAATATGTTTACTGCTAATACTATTATTTTCTAAACTATAAGTAGCTGAAAAGAATCCATGAAATAAATGAATTTGCTTTATTTAAAATTTATAAATGGGAAATGTATGAAATATCAACATTCAATTCGTGTAGATACATGCGTGCATGTGTATAGTTTGTTTATGTAAGGTGATTTGTTTTAACTACCATTCGCAACAGATAAATTTTCTGAAAAGACTCAGAGTTTAGCTTTAATACAGTTAAATGGTAAGCATCACATTCACAACAGTTATTTTGATAATCACTATTTATCCGGAATACAGAAAGAAATAGTCCATGTAACTGTTTTGTTATTTGTTTCTAAATCATAGACATTGAGTTATTTCTCCATAAAATAAACCCATATATAGTCGCTTAAAAAGAGGGCCAAAAACATGAATCATGTTAACTAACTAAGTAACAGGAAGTATGATGAAAGATAGAAAGATTACAGTGGAGATCATGATAAATGGACAAAAAAAACTACAAAATAAAATAGGTATTACAGAAAAAAATGTAGATCTAATCATTACAGTATATGTTATGTTTGACAGAACAAGAAAAACAAACAATGTATTCTACTTGTCTATCCGCCATAAGGAGATGTAGTATACTTGAATTCAATGTATGAACTAGTAATTCCGACAACCATTGAACGTATACTCTAGTAGTCACGAGTGGACCAGAATTTATTTTGAAGATAAAGCATTCAACACACACACGAAAGTATTATATCGTAATTAGAATTAGGTACATCACAACGTACATATTAATCATCATTATATCCAAATATCAGATTCCTCTTCAAAAATATATATTGTTTAACTGAAAGTTAATTTTATTAGGTAGTCGACCGATTTGTTCAATCAATATATAATAAGGAAATAAAGATAAGGTATAGAAAAGTGAGAATAGTTGATTTATGAAACATCATTTATCGATGGATGTGGAAAGAAAAAATTTTGTGCATAAACTAAAAATATGATCAAATTTCGATTAATTAGTGAAAGAAGGATTGGATTACTGCTAAGAAAACTAAATTAGTTAGTTAAGTGTTAGTTTCAAATCCAATTCACACTACCCCAAACACATATATAATGAATTAACTAATTAAATAAAAGACAATTTATGATAAGTAGGTGATGGTTTAAACAAAATAACGTTCCATTTTATAACTGTCAATTGGTTTACGAAACTAATTTTAAACAATTATACCTATACAAGTGAACGCATCAGAAAAGAATTTTACAATGATAATTATAAGTGAAAAATAAGTAAATCAGAAAAGCGGTATTATTATATTAGTCGTCTGTCAACAATTTGTTTGCAGATTTGCACCCGTGTCTTCTGACTACAGCTTAAGTAATTAGAAAATAGTAACCTTCATTCAAACATGTAGTTCTATACTGGGTTATTTAATTTTCGTTATACAGCTAAGTTATGCTAAGCACTAAAGACAAACAGATAGCTTAAACAATAGACGAATAATCCAAACAATCGTAAACTTAATTCATTGGGTTATACGTTAGAAAGTTACTTCACCTACCAAAGCTTTAGTGGATATATATAGTCAATTGATATGTTATAAATCTTTAAAATCATTTACGTACAGCTATAAGTCTAATCAAACATATAATCACGTAAATACTAGGATGAGCTGTCGATTAGCTAAAAAGTGTAGAAAACTATTGGATACGTTCAGATGTCATACAATTGGAAAATAAAAACACCTGAAAATTTACAAAACATCGACTTTTAGTTGGCTTCTTATGATTTATTGTATTTACCATGGTATTTCTTCTCCACAATGCTTCAAGAACAGCAATGTTTGTCAAAATGTATGTGCAGAAAATTTCAAAAAATCTATATTACGACTGAGAAATTAGATGGTCAAAAAGCACTGATCCAACTAAAACAGTAAATACATCTAATTGGCGTCGAAAAGTGTTGTAATTCATGCAGACCAATAGTTGCATAAAGCATCGTGTCAACAAAACAATCCCCGAATATAGTGCTGATGTTAAAATACTAACGTTTAAAAAAGCCTGAGACAACTATGAACTGTTATTAACGTACATGGATTGTATGATATTGAAGCAGGAAATTCCAATAAGCAATACAATTTTTATTGATATTCATAACAGAAAATTTTATTAGTGATCAGTGAACAAACATGAAAATGGAAATTACAGAGGTAAGGGGTAAACAAAAACAACGTGAATAATAGCAATGTTGGTAATGATAAGATGCAATCAAAAGCAACAAAAATCTTTCAAGTTTATACACAAGATATATAAAAGGTTAGGTGTTAGTTGGATTGAATAATAAAGGTAAGATAAAATAGGCAACCAATAAGTGACCACTGTCAATTGATACTGAGCACGTTTCCTTTAAAAATTTTGAAAATATTACGTCGAAATAATTAGACGTTGAGTAATTATAGAGTGGTGTATGCTAATTATGTCAAAATATACAAGTAGTATGTAACACTAATCAGAAGTAGAATGCTTGGCAGTAAAAGGTCCACTATCAACAGAGAACTAAACAATAACACTATATTTTAAAATAATAACATTTCATGTTTACTTTTTAGTAAGTATAACTGCACGTGAAAACAACAGAGAAAGAAAAAAAGATTGAAGACAACATTCACAGACCTATAGCAACAAGTCTATTTTGACAGTTAGGTATATAAGGTTGAATTGCCGATAAAGTGATATATTTTTAAACGGATAGAAGATTGAGAAAGTAGTCCTGTTTACACAGTTGTATGACAACATGTTTACACACTTTGGTGAATAGATAGAAAGAGTGAGGAAATCATGTATACATTAATATATGAAGCTTGAGTTCATCAAAGTCTACTACATACTTTCATTCGTATAAATTAATAAATTATAATAAGATAAAAAAACGTCATACTAAATGATACTCTCTAAAATTGTATCCACTGGCAAGTTTGGATACTAAATTTAGACGAAAAGATTATTTGAAACAAAAGTGAATTAAAATTGTTTTCGAAATGATTTTCCAGCTTTTTTTCACTACAATAACCCATTGGTCGAGTAGATAAATGTAATTGTTGCCAATATTTTAATTACAATTCAAGATACAATCATTATTGCTGTATCGAAATGGTGTAGCTTATGGAGTGGTAATCCAATAGGTTGGAACACTTCATTTTTATCAACAAGTGGAAACTTCACTTCAACTATATTCAGTAGATCAGTCTAAAAAGAGGGAAGGTAGTCTTGCTAGTCCTTACACTAAACCTACAGCTAAAAATGTGATAAACACAAGTTCGCCTACTATTTTAATGTAAATAACTTAAAACCGCTACAGACTGGAATCTAATGACAATTGCAATAGATAATCTTTAATTAAAACTAAAATAAAAACTAACCGACAGCCAGCCAGTAATACTTGTCGATACATTTCAACAGATGATTTACCACCAAATTGTCGTCCAATCAAATACGTATTATGTGATGAATTAATATAATAGTGACTGAGTGGTTGATCCATATCTTGATAAATATCTAACTTGTCCAAAAATACACATGCATTATCATCAGACATTAAATAACGATAAAAGCATTCAATGGATACCTCATCTGTGGATTAAGAAAAAATAAAAATGAAAAGGAGAATAAATAAGACGAATAAAATAGAACAACGAGAGGAAAGAATTAAACCAAATGATTAAGTATAATAAATTATAGTAGAGAAGCCAATGAAAATTTTATAATGAAATAAATGATTTTTCAGATTATGATTACAACAGAAGGTAAGAAGTATACGTCATACATTTGTTTGGAATACGGGGTAGAAGAGAAACTAAGCTACAAAAGCCTTCTCATCTAAATAAAAGTATTAATATACACGTCTGTAGGAAAGAAATCAAATAGGATTACGTTTTGAAGGGAACAGTTTCATTTTGTGGAATCAGTGTCTGTCTGTATGTGCCCGTGTGTATGAAGTTTCGCGATGAGATAACGTTTAATCAATATTATGCAACTACAACTTAATGTCCATTTAAATATTGTATCTGATAGATAGTGTATGTAATATTAGTTTTAAAAAAATCAACCCAGTTTAACTCCAGAAAAAGAGAAAAAATCAATTCGTAATGATGACATAATAATTAATAATATTACGAACACTTGTTAAAGCTAGTGAATTATTAAATATTTATAATTTATACGGATAATTATTGATTACTAAAACAGCTTCAGGTGAAACTTTAATCAAACCATATATGACAAACATAGTCGCATCGTTAAGTAATATTCAGATTGATGAAGGATATCAAAGGCAAAAATACAGTTATTAAAAAATTAGACAAATGTCTGCAGAGTTAGTGACCCAGTGAACCATCTTCTACTGAGATTAGATATGCACGATGCATATTCAACCATCTCACACCATAATGCAGCGTGCTGTCTAATCTACAACCAATCTGTAAAATATTACAATTGACCAATTTATGATATGGAGTCAGTTGAAAGTTATCGGGTGTAGAATGTAAATGTTGACTTGTATGTCGGCCATCTCAAGACACTCATAGAAATCTGTATCATAAATGTAAACACGTTTTGTTATATCCTACTAAACTTTAGGCGTTGAACTGTTTCATAATTTTCACTTCATGATTTTACCCACTATTTTGTAAGTATGTTCTCTAAGTTTAGTAGTCATCCCGACTAATATTATATTCCTGACTTATTTGCTGTCCATACTACCTATTTGCCGTCTTAATGTGCCGATTAGCTAGTATGAGATATTGATGAGATTCAAATTTTTGGAGATCCATTATAAGCAAAAGCAATATACGATTTAAAATGAAAATGTCTTCCAAACTTACCAGTATTTTTGAATTCTTCTTGTGTTTCATAATTTTCTTGAATATACTTAATAGTTTGTTTGTTAGCAAATGGATAGAGAATTTCATTTAGGCGAGGGTCACGTTGAGTCTATGAAAATAAATAAAATGTATTGGTCGCATAAAAAATAGTAAATTGCCAGAATTATCATGAACTGATCAATGTTAGATCACCATACAATTTTCCCCATTGATAAATTTAACTAAACCAGGCACAATTAACGTAACAGAATAGTATGGATTCCTTTTATTTTCCTATTCCTCATCAATTGCATCCAGTCTAAACATAATAGTATTAATCATTGGGAACCAGTGTACATAGTTTATGTATCATAATATCGGAAATGTTTACATTAATGAAGATCAATAAAAAGAGATAATAAATATAAAAAATTATATGAGATGTCTATATATTAAATGTAAAGGTTTATGGGTTGAATACGTGAATATTCTACAACCAACAACTAAAAACATAGAAAGAGAATTATTTAGAAACGAAATAATGTTATTAGTTATGCAATTCTAAAAATACAAGTAACTAACTGGGTGGAGATCAGATAAGAAGTTGGAATTTATAATTAGTGTTGTGAAATGAAACAAATTGCATAACAAACATTTATGAATAACTTCACCATGGCAAATCAGGTATAGTAACTAAGAATTTCGAAATGCATCGATTTGGTTTAAGTCTCTCTATACCAAGTGCTTCAGTGGAGTGAAGTAAAGTCGAAATTAGTTAACTATCTTTAAGGGATTTGAGACGTGGACACTATAATTACCGTCAAGCAAATGGTGTGCAACCGCACTGTTGAAAGCATGTTACCACTGAAGTCTAAGCTATCATGGAATATGCTCAGAGATTCGGACAATAACATTACATTTTTTCTTATAATCTATATGCTTTGGTAAACACACAAACTGGTAGACAAAATTGGAGATAACATAGTGTGGGAATTCGTCCACATATGACCGTCTCAATGATCAATTTCTTTGATACATAGAGATTAGCTTGGTAGTTGGATGTATCCTTTACTTAATGGCCTTGAATCTTGTTGGGGTATTCAGAAAATACCCCAGAAATTATCTAATGCTATTCCTGAATGAGAAATGGTGTCATTTCCCCATTGGTCAATATTCTTCCAACGTGTCATTTTCCCGTTGGTCAATATTTGTTTGTGTCATTTCCTGGAGGTCAAATCTTGTACGAATGTTATTTTCTATTTTATGGTACGATGTAGTCTGTTTGTTTGGTATATAAACACAGTTTGTTTGAAATATAATGATTCATATCACAGAGGTTGAGACTTGTATTCTGGACTCAACTGGCTGGGCTAAACAGGGAAGCAGGGCTAATCAGAACTCTAGGCTGTTCTTACGTGTTTACGCGTCTTTCGTCCGATCGATAATTCGCTGCCCTCTAATCCGCGCGCGTCACAACATATAACAATTGGCGGGTCACAAATTATAACAAATCTATTATTTTATCAACCTTGAAGCTAAGCCTCAGGAAAACAGGCATTTTCTTAAACATAGCCTACTTTATTTCCTACATTTTAGTCTCTTCATACTTAATTATAAAGAGAAACCGCTAAATAAAATGAATTCATGTTCCCCTGCTAAATTTATTTTCTTGCGTCAGCCTACTCACAAATTATTTACTAAGTTTTTAGTTTAGAGAAATGAAAACCAAACCTGACCACACTTTCTTCAAGGTTTCTCACAAAAAACATCAGATATTAGAGAAAAGCAAAATAAGTTACTTATAGATCTCAAAAAGGCAGCACACATGAAACTATATTCTCAATGTATAGGAAAACATGACAAGAACATTAGATATCCATTAAATGGATGGCACAATATTTCAATACAAATCCCCATCCAAAAGCATGAAAAAATGTCATACAAAATAGTGAAGTAATTAATGAGGTGACGATAGAAAAATGTTTTTGAAAATGAATGATATTGCAGAAATATTCTAAGCTATAATTTGGAAAACTAACTACCACCAATGTGAGAAAGCAGCTTTTGTAAACCTAAATGACAAGAATTGTGTTTTATATATATATATAGCCCCCGAATGCCTTGGTACAATCGAGTGAGGGGAGAGTCATCTCTCCCTCTCAAAATGCTCTCAAGTGGCCACGTGCATGCAATCACTGCCAGGGAAGTCCTACTCACTATCTTCTCAAAGTAGGTGTGTTGTTTACGAAATTCAGAGGACAAAAAGAAAATGTCCGGCACTTGAATAGGGTTGGTGGATACGGAGTATTCACTTAGGGGAGTTGAAAAACAGTGATTCCAAACCAATGGTGTACATGGGCTCCAGGATCCTGAAGGAACAAATGGCATATGAACCAACGGCTACAATGGGACTTCATCTCCTGACGTTGCTTCACTGCCTTGTGGATTAGACTTTAGGTCAAAGGATCGGAGTGTGAACCCCTAAGAAAACCATCTACTTCGGTTTGGACGGCCGAGCAGTACCCCAGCCCTCACATAAATCGAATGATTTATGTGGCGTATATCCATTTGGTGCCTCCTTCGATAATTGTTCATGTGTTTAAATAAATAAATACATGAAGAGAGTGAAAGGTAAGCTACGCGGAACACCTGGCTAGTCCAATCTGTTACGTAAAAATAAACCAAAGAGTTTTGATGAATTGAATCGTTTTAGGATTCTTTTCAAAAATAATTAAAATTAACCATGAGAATAAAGTCTAAAATTCTCCCAAATTCTAATCTGAATTCATCATGTCCTCTATTTTCTTTCCAAATTTATTCCACTGGATTATACTCCTTGAATAACATCATCAAACCCCAATGTTCCCGATTACTACTGATACTTTCACAACCTCTACCACTACGGGATTTCAATCGACAAATGCATCTCTGTGCTTATGTGGTATGGCAACTCGAACTGATGTACGTACGTACGAAGTTCCACGTTGTTACTGACTGACTGATTGATAAAGTCTAGAAACTGATTAATAAAGTCAAGTAATAATAATATCGTTAAGATCATGAACCAATCTAAGTTAGACCACTATTGAAAATTTGTAAGCACCGGACGGCTATTTCGTCCTAGTATGTGACTTCGCAGTATTGCACATCTACAACCCCATACTCATGACTCGAACCCAGCACCTGAATACTCACGCGAGAACGCTTGATCTCTAGACCTCTGAAATGGCATACACTAGTGTTAGTATCTAGCTTTAATCAACCCATAACATTGTGCGACCATCTTCCATGATTTCAATCAAATTCAACAATTTCCATAACTCCATAATAAAAATCATCATGTGCTTACTAGTGACTAGATTAAAGAAGACATTTCCACAGTTCTAATGAAAAGTAGTGATCAGTGCATCAAATCGGTTTCGTGTGTGAAACAGCTACTCTCCGAAGACAATTGACAATGGTCGCGCAATGCCGCCAATTAATTGAAGTTAGACATTAACACTGTTGTATGCCGTGCCAGTGCTGTACAATTAAGACATTCGCAAGTAAGACTAAAAGTTCTGGTTTCCAGTAATGCATGTGGATGCGTGCCCCTGAATAACCTCACACTACGATGATACTATCGTCCAGTGATTCCAGGTTTTCAGTGGTGGTCTAAATTAGATCGGTTCATGATTTCAATAAAAATCAATAATTTCTACAACTTCATACTGAAGATAATACTGTCACAAGTGAATGATATCGCTTTCACACATTCAAGTTTTTTTTTATTGTTGACTTCCCAATTACATACAAAAAACCTAAACTACTATACATGCAATAAATATTTGAAATGTAAAAATAATATCCATAGGAAGTGAGAAACATAAGCTGCTTAAATAAATTTGTATTTTAAACAAGTATATAGTAAAACATGCTTGAAAGATTAGCACTGAAAAAAAAGAAAAATTAAACTATACTAAAACACTATGAAAAAGAGATATCTAGTATCTTCTATCTTGTGTACAAATTGTTCTAAATAAAATATAAATGATTCATAAAAACAAAACAAAAGAATGTGAGGCAAATTTCTGTTATCATACACTTATGTTTCATTGAAATACATAACTAAATTTATATGCTTAACTACAAAAAGTTCTTTTTACTGTTTTTTATACATATTTTTTATCATCTAAAACAAATCAATAATCTAGTAGGCAGAAATGCTTATTTTTTCTCAATATGATGTAATGAACCTATTATATTATTTTTTTATACATGAATTGAGCATATTACAGACAATTATTCATATAGAAATTTGTATTAATACTATTTGAAGGTTTCATTACAACTATAGAGATTAAAGTATAACAAAATAAATACAAAACATGCTAATATATAAGATGAAAAATGTATTAAGTGAATATTTTCCCCATTCTTTAAGAGACATATAATGTGAAAATAGTTTTCAGTAAATAGCAGAATATTTTATTTAATTTATAAGATAATATCTGATAAACAGTTAAATATTAACTTGATTCCTTCAGAAAAGTAAACTAACTTATGGAATTTCAATAATAAACAGATTTTGAAAAAAAAATGAGCCAGTTAACCAAACCGCATACTCAGCAGTGAGCATACACGATCCTGCACACAGGACTCGAGTCCGGGACCATCGGTCTCGAGAGCGAAAGCTTAACCTCTAAGACCACCGAACCGGCATCCAACGGTGTTAATGCCTAGTTTCAACCAATTCAAGATATTCTGCGAACGTCTCATACTAGAATGAAACTGCTGTCCAGTCCAGTACTTCCAAGTTTTCAATGGCGGCCCAACATTGACCTATTGATGATATCAATTTAAACCCAACAAACTCCACAACCCTAAACTGATAATCTAATAAAAGTCAAGTTAGAATTGAGTTGAAAGCCGAAATTTCGAGAAAACAAGGTTCAATGTATATCCTTTGGTGAAAGAGTGCAGATAAGCACACGTTTTCAGAGGAATAAATAGGTTAATAAAAGCCTGGTGGCAGGAGAATCTGGGCGATATGGGTCAGAATCGATCTAAATAACCCAGAATTACTCAGTTCTCATTATATATACATTGAAGATCCCCATTAAATATTGTACCTCAAACCAATTAATATACTTTTATTTATCCCAATTTCCTTTTAAGTTTTTGGTTTTATCGCTACATGCCTATGTGAAGTACAGCAACAGGAACGTATACACCTTTATGTCAGGCTACTAGTGAGTTTTAATTTTTACAAAGTTTTTGCGTAACGATTCACTAATCCTATTTATTTCCGGTTTACTTACTGAATTATCCAAAACACTTTCATATCACTAAACTATTTCACAACGAGATTAGTTTCGAAAAACACAAGTCAAAATTAATATACTATGAACAGTTAACTTAAAAATATTGTTCATAACAAAAACGTATTTCAAAATTAATGAATTCAATCACTGACACAATATTCTCCATAATGCAGATATTTGTCATCGTCAATATATGCGTTTCCTTTTAATTAAAACCCACTGTTTAAATGAAAATATCTACTGAATATTTTATTTATTCAGTAACAGTTGTGCACACTTTTTATCTAGCTGATGTGTAGAAAAGTTGTTTATCAAAGCTACTATTACTATCAGTAATTCTAGTATGCGTAAACAAATTACACAAATTAAGTGATGTAATCTCTTTATGATCAACATTGTCAACTGTAGTTCTATTTATAGTACACAAGTTCAACTTAATAGGAAATAATGCCAACTTAATATTAATGATAATTTTTTTGAAAAAAAAAAACAAATTATAACCAAACCAAAACTCCTACTTATTGATCACTAAAGTTATTACAAATATTTTATTGTTTAATCCTTAATCCCAGTCAAGTTATATCAATAAGATTACAGCATGGCCGATAGTCTAAATAACCTATTATGGAGATGCACTTTATGACATATCTTTAAGTTAAAGATAGTTGGAAGAATCTGAACACAGATTTTATTCAAGCTGAAACTCAGCTGGTAATACGTGCCTACAATCTAAAGAGAACTAATGCTACACGTCGAATTTAAACATACATCATCTAGTGTCACATTTAATGACATAACCACTAAGTGATTTGATCAATCTCTGCCCAGTAATCAATCAATTGTAAGTATATTTAGTAGAAATGAGAAAAAAAATTTCTTCCTTAAGAAAAAGATCAAATACAATAATAGTACTGTTTTAAAACAGAGAATCATAAATATTACTAACTAATCAACTTACTTCATTGAGAAATTCTATCATTTTATCTGCATGTATGTGACTTTTGCCTTTTGATCTACAAAAAGAAAATAAAAAAACATATAAATAACTTTCAATGAATTAGATAGGCTAAATCACTTCAATAGAAGTAGATACACTCAAATTCGTAGTCACATATTAACTATTATTGTTATTTGTTAAGGAATTATTGAAAGTGAGATTATATCCAATGTTACAATACAATAGCTCGAGACTGAAAAAAACCCTATTACCGGATTAATTAAATTAAATTATACCAACAGTTTTGACGGTGGAATGTAATATAAATTGAAAGCCAAAAACAGAGTTACTGTAATACAATTAAAATACAAACGTCATTAATTCGTAGTTTACTCCAAAGGTGAATATTCTAGACGAACAAAAAGTTGAATTTACAATCTAGTTATCAATCGGTTAGTCAGATCAGTGATAAATAATTCCGAGTGTAGCATAAATGTATATCAGATGAAGTTGCCGTAAACGTATAACAGAATTCAAAAAAGTATATTATTATTAATACAGAAACTGATTCGATTGACATGAGTATACTTTTGTGTTTCAAATGATCTAAACTAGCCACTTTGTTCATAATTAAATACGAATTGTATCTTTGTTAATTTGGCTTTTTTTCTGCCCCCAAATGCCCTGGTATGGTCGAGAGTGAGGAGAGTCCGCTCTCCCTCTCGAAATGCTCTTACATGGCCACGCGTAGATAGCCTCTGCCAGGGAAGTCCTACTCACTGCCTTCTCGTGGCGGGTGTGTTGTTTACGAAAATGAGAGGACGAAAGGCGAATGTCCGGCGCTTTAACCGGATCCCAAACCAATGGTGCACATGGGCTCCAGTATCCTGCCTGAGGGAACAAATGGCGTATGAACCAATCGTTGGTCACCGGCTACCATGGGACTGCATCTCCTTACGATGCTCCACTGCCATGTGGATCAGATTTTCAGGTCGAAGGCTCTGGGTGTGGCCCCCTAAGAAAACCACCTGCTTCGGTTTGGGCACCCGGGCAGTTTTACATCCCTCACACATATCCAATGAGATCTATGTGGAGCATATGTATTTGGTACCTCCTTGTACCGATATCTATGTGTTAAAATAAATAAATAAATAAATAATGGCTTATTTTCTATAAAACACCAGAAAATATTCACATATAATAGCCAAAACAGTAAGGCGACAACTGGATAATTTTATTGTGATAGGGAAACATTGAAATGATTAACAATAGAAGTGAAGAGTTGTTTTTTATAGACAAGAAGCACATTCCAATAAGCAAAAACTTATATATCGTTGAAATACAGTATTACGAATTAATTACACAATAATTGAGTTATTTATTACAAGATGTAAGCTAAATCGGGAAAATAAAGCGAGACGAACTTCTGCCCTAATTAGTACAATTAGTACAATGTTAAAATTCTAACAACAATTATTCTAGACATGAATAACGTAGATAGAGCGTATTAGTAAACTTGGTTGTTTTTTAATTTAATAATCAATCCCAAAATATGAGACCAATAGTCTACCATGATAATACAATTATCAACCGTACACGAATCGAAATGATTTTGAATAATAATTAATCAGCTAACACTATGTGATTCAGTAAATGATAGTAGAGTATCGCTACAAATTTCGATTTAAATTATTCTTATCAATTAAATAATGAAGGATAAAAGCTCGATTAGTTTGAAAACGGTTTTTGTAACATGATATTTTGACAGAGCACTCATAGGGCATTAGAAGGATAATTTGACCGTGTTTGCGAAACGAAATTAATTATAGCAATTCATGATAGGTTATAATTGACCACATATAACATTAGAAAAATAAAAGCAGTAAGTGGTTACTAGTGAATTTCAGATCTTATTTGATCATGAATGATGCAATTCATGGGAAGAATTAAGGACTATATGCATCACAATCAATCAAGTACATATTTTACGAAAAATTGGAAATTTGATTAGACCTTTAAAGCTGTTGAACTATTTGATAGACAATAAAATAATAACTGGTAATAATGACGCCACACAAATGAGAGACAACGATAGATTAAAATTTAATTCTACTAATTTTCCATATTAAATAAAAATTAAAAAGGTAAATATTATATGGAGTAATCCCTAGGGAAGTTATAAATTCTTCGTCAGTCAAAGATAGGATAACAGCTTACAGTGAAATAAATTTAATTATTATCCAAATGGGAAAATGTTTTTTTAGTCTTAAAAAGGAAAAAAAGACATTCGAAAGGATAATCACGTTTACATAGTATATAATAAGCGATAATAAATAATATTAGAATATGAAGTCTTATGATCACTGGAAACACGATATGAAAGATTTAGGAATTCACTAAATCCAACTTGAAATAGTTCATAATACCTATGTTTGATGAATATAAATTAATCTAATGTATCTATTATAAGGTAGCAGTAATATAAGTAGTAAAGAAATATATTGAAAATATACTCAAACAGCACAGAACAATGAAAAAAATTATCTACCGATACACAGACTTACAGAGATTTAAATAAATCTTCAATATCTGTACGAGGACATATTTTATGATATAATTCGTAGAATTTTTCAAATGGGAATTCATTTGGATCAATATCATCATTCTAAATTTTGAAAGAAAGCACGACGAATGAAAAGTAACAACAATACTAACTTCATTGGAATCATGAACCTATCAATGTTAGAGCACTATTGAAAACCTGGAAGCACTGGGTAGCCGCTTCGTCCTAGTGTCAGTTGTGAGACATTTACCTATTGAAGACTATGAAAACCGGTTGAGCGGTATCGTGGATTCGAGGATGAAACGACCGTTCAGGGCTTCCAGAATCCCAATGATCGTCTAATATTGATCGGTTCACGATTTCAATGTAACTGAACAATCTCCACAGCCCTAAACTGAAATAAATAAAAATAGAAATAACAATTATTATAATCATTACAAAAGGCAACAAAAAAATTTAAAGCATACCTTTCCATGAGGTAAATTTAAATCTTTTAAACTTTGATATACAATTCGTTCATTACGACCTGAGGCAAAGGTTTTCATAATTACACGGACAGGAATTCGATTACGAGCATTCAAAGTTAGTGTAAGTCGTAGCCAACTAAAACAGGAAAGTAATTTTTCTTTAACAAACAAATTCATAATTGCAGAAACTAAAAAAAGATAAATAATTATTTTCTGAATAGATCGATTTCTATGGTATATTAAGCAATCTACAATGAACTACACTTCGTCCTGATTTATGTGATCATACAATTTTACTATGAAATAAGTTGATCAACACACCGCATCTCAAGAACAAAAGATAATAAAAACTGTACTTTCTCTATAAGTCTCTGTAAAATTATTTAAATTATGAAACCTTTAAGGGTATTCTAGAAAACATTCTGTACAAAATCTATGCGCAAATATTTGAAAAAAAAAGAAATTCAAATGTATTTGAGATTTACAAATGATTCATTTTTATGTCAATAATTCTTTCATTAATCCGCGAATTCTTAAACGAATTCAGTAAAACTTGGAAGAAAAATATATATATAAATGATGTACTAGAGGTTTAACTAGACAATTTATATCACAAATATAAACATGGATATACACTTCTATATTTACATTTATAAGTGTAAACATAACGCAATCAATGGTGATCATTTTATATTTCAAGATGTAATTTAAAGAGTAAAGCTGAAATCTAATTAAACGGGACAAAAACAAATTACGCTTCTCGATACAGAACTAGTTGCATATTCATAGGTGATTATAATAAGATGACAACACAAGATTCAATTACTTCTTGAAGTATTATAAAAAAGATATTAAATCTCTTTAACAAGTTTAATTACAAAGCTATGAGGATAACCAGTTTTATCAAATGAAAATTTAAACAATATACAGTATCACATACTAAAGTAAATGAGCTATTTCTTATCCATTTACTGAAACTGTTTAAGCTACAATATAATAACCACGTATAGGTAGAATAGTACTATAGGTATGGTATAATAGAATTGCAGAACAGAGAATAACACTAGTCGAGAGATGAAATGAAGGGGTATTTAAAAAAAGGAACGTTGAATCACATAATATAGAGAAAGCAAGATGAAGATTGAATAAGTCAACTCCATTGTAAATGATTTAGAGCTAATTAAATAAACGTCTTCAACCACCAATCACGGTTAACACTGAGATATCGAATAGGTGGTCTACATCTACCAACATGACTCAAGTAAACAGTTAATGACTTCATAGACAGACTCTAGATTTTCCTTTTTTAATGCCATAAATTTCTTTAACTCCGCCTGGAGTCCCTCCAGAGGCTACTGCCGGTCCCAAGCCCGGATAAAGGAGGAGGGTTGGACATAAGGTTAGCGACCCCATCCCAAAGAAAACTAACTCGCTAAAAAACGCTAACCAGAAAAATTATTCAAACCATTTAAACTCTGCCCTGGGAGTCAGAAGGTCTTCGTTTAGAAGAATTATGACGCCTCATGATGAAAGCCGAACGCCATCGGTAGTCACGAAGCCGACGCCCCTTCTGACAACCAGAGCAACCATTTATTTAGGTAAATGGAATGCTCGCACAATGTGAGAGACTGGGAGAGTTTTCCAAATTGCTGCAGAAATGAGGAAATACAACCTAGAGGTGCTTGGGATCAGTGAAACACATTGGACGCAAGTTGGACAACAACGACTAGCTTCAGGGGAGCTGCCGTTATACTCCGGACATGAAGAAGAAAATGGACAACACCGGATATGAAGAGATCATGGGACGACACGGACTCGGAGAAAGGAATGAAAATGGTGAGAGATTTGAAAATCTATGTGCCTTCAATAAACTGGTCATAGGCTGCACTATATTCCCACATAAACGCAATCCACAAAATGACATGGACTTCACTGGATCACACCACACAAAACCAAATCGACCATATATGCATCAACAAAAAGTTCAGGAGGATGATGAAGGACGTGAGAACCAAGAGAGGAGCTGATATTGCATCAGATCATCACTTGCTGGTCGCCAAGATGAAATTGAAACTCAAGAGGCACTGGACAACGGGGCGGACAATATCACAAAAGTTTAATACGTCTCTTCTTCGGGATGATGACAAACTCAACAAATTCAAGATAACCCTCAGCATTAAGTTCCAGGCCTTTCATGATCTACTCAATGGAGAAGAAACTACTATGGAGAGCAACTGAAAAGAGATAAAAGAGGCAATCACTTCAACATGTCATGATGTTCTGGGCCAAAAGAAGCACCATCACAAGGATTGGATCACGATCGATACACTGGATAAGATTCCAGAAAGGAGGAACAAGAAGGCAGAGATCAATACCAGTCGAACAAGAGCAGAAAAAGCCAAGACACAAACTGAATACACAGAAGTAGACAAGCAAGTGAAGAGCAGCATCAGAACTGACAAACGTAAATATGTGGAAGATTTGGCAATGACGGCGGAAAAGGCTGCCAGAGAAGGAAACATGAGACAACTGTATGACACAACAAAGAAACTCTCTGGAAATCAGCGTAAACCAGAACGACCAGTGAAAAGCAAGGAAGGCAAGATAATCACCAACATTGAAGAACAACGAAACAGGTGGGTAGAACACTTCAAAGAACTCTTGTATCGACCAGCCCCACTGAACCCACTCAACATCGAAGCAGCACTCACGGACCTCCCAATCGATGTTGGCCCACCAACAATTGAAGAAATCAGCATGGCTATCAGACAAATCAAGAGTGGCAAAGCAGCAGGACTAGACAGCATTCCAGCAGAGGCACTGAAAGCAGACGTAGCGGCAACTGCAAGGATACTCCAAACTCTCTTCAGAAAGATTTGGGATGAGGAACAAATACCGACAGACTGGAAGGAAGGACTTCTGGTCGAAATACCAAAGAAAGGCGATCTCAGCAACTGTGACATCTACAGGGGTATCACTCTTCTCTCAATACCAGGAAGTCTTCAATAGGGTATTGTTAAACAGGATGAAGGACTGTGAAGACGCCCAACTTCGCGACCAACAGGCACACGCAACAACAAATGCAGGAGAAGACGACCAGTGTAGCAGCAGCTTCAGAAGCAATAGGTCCCAATATACACGAAGGGAAAAGCAAGATTCTCCGGTACAACACAGCATGTACCAATAGAATCACAATTGACGGAGAGGATTTGGAAGATGTACAAACCTTTATTTATTTGGGCAGCATAATCGATGAACACGGTGGATCTGATGCAGATGTGAAGGCACGGATTGGCAAAGCAAGAGCATTATATTTACAACTAAAGAACATCTGGAACTCAAAACAATTGGCAACTAAAACCAAGGTCAGAATTTTCAATACAAAGGTTAAGACAGTTCTACTGTATGGGGCCGAAACCTGAAAAACTACGAAAGTCATTATCCAGAAGATACAGGTTTATTAACAGTTGTCTACGCAAAATACTTCGAATCCGTTGGCCAGACACTATTAGCAACAACCTACTATGGGAGATAACAAACCAGATCTCAGCGGAGGAAGAAATCAGAAAGAAGCTCTGGAAGTAGATAGGACACACATTGAGGAAAGTACCCAACTGCGTCACAAGACAAGCCTTCACATAGAATCCTCAAGGCCGAAGGAGGAGAGGAAGACCAAAGAACACATTACGCCGGGAAATGGAGATAGACATGAGAAAAATGAACAAGAATTGGATGGAACCAGAAAAGAAGGCCCAGGACAGAGTGGGATGGAGAATGCTGGTCGGCGGCCTACGCTCCATTAGGAGTAACGGGCGTAAGTAAGTAAGTAAGATTTCTTTAAATCAGCTTCGGAAGCAGCAAAGATAGTTCAGTGAGACACATGATAATGAGGCATGCATAACATATATATTGTATTCATCTCAGTCGATAAGGATACAATAACTTATCAATGATATGAATCCAGGATATTGTTGTTGTTTAGAATTATGTTCTGCATTACAATAGCAAAACGACCATTAAGCTACTTACTCTGTGTAAAGATAAAACATTGGGAAGGAAATATTTCACTAAGATTTAGTTATCGTTACTATTATTTCATCCAATAGGAATAAATTAAAATGAATATTACTTACTGTTTTCTTAATTGAGTCATAGGGCAAACATTAGCCGCTTTGGTATTATGCGTTAAACTACGAAGAGATTGTATCCAAAACTAAAAAGATATTGATAGTATAACACAAAAAAATAAATATGTGAAATTTATATAACGACCATATAGTAATAACAAAATTGAACACTGAACACTAAGTAACACAAATTAAAACCGACACTTACAGTGATATCATAGTAAGCAGTGAGGAAAATATATTATTATTCATCAAAAGAGAAACTCGTAAGTCAACTATAGTGTTATTTAGGTGATTTATTAATTTGAACTACACTTTAATCGTGGTTGTAGCTGTGCTAAATATCCGATTCTTGATATAGGCAAATTTATGAAGTAAAAAAGTTACCAAAGTTTAAATCCTGAATTTATTTTAACCAGACGACTATTGAAAATCCTAAATTACTGAATATCTGTTTCACCCTAACCACCTGAGTCTTATTTGGATTCAAGTATTAATTGAGACTGGTGGTTGAAGATGTTAAGTAATTTAACCCTAGGCTAATAACAATGAAGTAGATTTATTCAATCTTTATCTTTCTTCCTCTACATTTTGTGATTTAGTATTCCTTCATACATATTAATTCGTTCCATCTCTCCTTACCATATTCCGTAATATTTAATCTTTTTTATTATGGTTGATACTACATTATTTTGATAAATTTGTTATTTATCTTGTTAATTACACCTTTTCAAGTTACTTAGTAACTTAGACCAAGGCATATTCATAACAGGTCGTACATTAATTAAAACAGATTGACTGACTCAATGATACTCAAAGATACTCATAAAATTGAATGAATGTTTGTAATTTACAGTCCAACATAATCCTATTGAAATTTATTCCGACTAACCCTGAAAAACATTTTTTTTCTTTTAAAGTAGACCAAAGTCTTAGATAATATAGCAACTATTAAAAGAATCATATGACAAAGAGAAAAGAAGAAAAAACCGCGTCAGAATTGACTTGAATTCACAATGGAATAATGTATATTTTAATAATTAAAAGCAAAGAAAAAAATTTTATGTTAATCAATTTGATTTTGGTGCAAAATTCAGTTAACCAGCAACAATAACAACAAAGAAAAAACCACCTGTATTATAAATGAACAGAAAGAATAAGAACTACAAAAGATATACACAAACAATGATCTTTACAAAGAATAAATACATATTTAATGTGGTTAATTATCTACAACTATTTCGTCTACTTATTTTCACTTGTTAATAAAGAAAACTCTTGTAGATAATGAGTATAATAAAAAAAGTTAGATAGAAAAACAAAGTTGAATGGTAGTTTCTCTCTTGTTCTAAGACATTATTTGTTTAAAATCATCACAAATCGATCGATGTTAGACCATCATTGAAAACCTGCAACCACTGAACGGACATTTCGTCCTAGTATAGGACTCTTCAGCAGTGTGCATCCACGATCATATAAGCAGGAGTAGAACCCAGGACCTTTGGTCTCGCGCACTACTGAAGAGTCCCATACTAGGACTAAACGGCCGTTCAGTGCTTCCAAGTTTTCAATGGTGGTCTAACATTGATCGATTCATGATCTTAATCAAAAACTTAACAATCTCCACGACCCTATACGGATATTATGTTTTTTTCAATAACACGAATAATCAAAAGTTAATTCAAAAAAAAATAGATAGGACTTATTTTACTAAGTAATAAGATGGTAATTCTTTAAATAAAATGAAATACACCTCAAGATATTTTCATTTGGCTAATGATTGACAACTGAATGAAAACAGACACGGCGCTCTGTAATTCAAGATGTAATTGACAATTCTTATATTATGATTCTGATCCATTTGATTAATGTAAATTAGATTTCACTGTATATGCTTCTGCACTGTTGATTAAATTTGCGTCAGTATAGGAAGTGATCCAGTATAGTGGTCTAATTAATGATCTAAGTGTATCGATCGAATATTCTATTACTACCATTCAGTGTAGTAATTTGAGTGCAAGAATAGAAAACTTGTTTTTTGAATCTTACATCAATAGTGGAAAGAAAAGAAAAAGACAAAATTGTAGATAGAATACAAAGAAAAATTGCACATTCAGAATAGATCATCTGCAATACTCGAAATTGTGGAAATAATTAGAAGAAAATGAGCGATTTCCGATATTCTCATTACTAAGTTAATCATTTGAGAAAGCGATGTGTTGATTCACATCAACAGGTTTGAATAATTTCAAATATTCCAATAAATTATCAAGTGAATGGACACAAGCAAATTTAAACAAACCAATAATAAACGTACATAAACTGTAATGTTAAGAATAATGTTCAGTTTAATAAATTCGATGATAAGACGAACATTTATGATGGTATATTTTTAGCAATGATAGTACAACTGCTAAATATGAAATGTATGCATTACTCAATTTTTCATTGGCACTTATTCATGACATACGCACTACATTAATTATAAGCCCCCAAATTCTCTGGAAAGGTCGAGGGTTGAGAGTCATGGGTATACGGTTTTATCCAAAGAACTCCTATACACTGCCTTCTCACAGCAGGGGTGTTGATTACGAAATTGAGGGAACAAAAGGCGAATGTCCAGCGCTCTAACCGAGTTTTTGGACATGGAGGAACCACCCTGATTTCAAACCAATAGTACACATGGAATCCAGGATCCTGAGGATAAAATGGTGTGCGAACCGATTGTTAGTCACCGGATACCATAGGATTGCACCTGCTAGCGTTGCTCCACTGTCTTTTGGATTCGACCTCTACATCTAAGGCTTGAGGTGTGACCCCCCAAGAAAACGACCTGTCTCGGTTTGGGAGCCCCGACAGCATTCCAGCCTTCATACAAATCAAATGATTTCTGTGGCGCATATATATTCGTTGGCTTATTATAGCAATGTGTATGTGTTTAAACAAACAAATAAATATTAACTATAAAATAATGATATTTTGATAATATCCCAACGAGTAGAAACAAGAAATTCCGACATTTTATGATTAAGTGTAAATAAGTAAATTCAATAAAATCAGCACTAAATTGTATAGAGGAACAGGCAGAATATTTGGTTCACTCAAAATCAAATAACATTGAGATCATGCAACCATCAAGATTAGACAATCATTGAAAATCTACAGACACTGGATAGGAGTTGCGTTCAAATACGGGATTTCCCAGTCATGCACCCACCCACGAACTTACAAGGGAAAGTCAAACAAAGGGCCTTAGGTCTCGCGTGAACGGTTAACATCCACACCATTAAGCCGGTATACAACAGCATTAATGTCTAAATTCAATCAATCAACGACATTGAGCGATCATCGTCTATTATCTTCAGGTGTATAACTGCCTCATACTTGATACGGTTTGGTTCCAGTGCTTTCAGGTTTTCAATGGTGGTCTAACTTAGATCGGTTCATGATTCCAGTGAAATTGAGCAATATCCACAACCACATAATGAAAAATCAAATTACATCTGATTATAACGATGCTACATCATTTATGGTCACGGCGATTCTTTGTGAGATATTAACTGTGTGTATTTGTGCGAACGCTAATGTATGTGTAAAATGTGGAATTTGTAATGCGGAGTAGAATTGAAATTTAAATGTGTATGTCTACTACTGCTATGGGAAGTAAGTAAAATTTAATGTGGTTATCTGGATAAACCGCTCAAATTGAATGGATAATTAGGACATGCTTTATATTAAGCGAACAGGGACTAAGCATCAAATTATTCGTTTTACATATTCGGCTTTCTTGATCATGGTAAAAAACCTTCCTGGATTATTTTGATATTTTCAATATCAATATAGCCGTTCTTAAAAATAGCATGAACGACTATTGTCGATTTGAGTTCTCGATTTTCGAATTCTACAGGAATATTAAGAGGTCTTTCTTGTGAAGGCAAAGCTGTCTCTAAGCGTGAGTCATAAAGACTCATCAAAATACAATGTATCACACTCGACCCAACGCAATATGTTGACGCAATTGTGTAGAAAATAAAAGATCTTTTCCTTTACTCGGACGAAAGAGTTTTGAAACGTGTTGGTTATAAAAGGCTTTAATTCTATGTAATTTCAAGATAAGTTGTAATCCATCTGTTGTAACATGGCAATGAAGTAAACTATGTGATATCAATCCACGATATCTCATCCGAATTATTATTTGAAGATAGATTAACTCGTTTCAATACGTTATTAATAATATTTACCAAAGAATTATTAAATCACAAGATGTTTATTATACTATCTCATTCCGTTAGCTTATCTTTTTTGGCAGTGATCTTGGCAGCTATTGTAGATAGATTTAGAGCCATAAAACGTTTTTGCACTGAATGGATGTGAGAACTTAAAGTTTATTAAGAACTTATTAAATTTATTGAAATCTTCACTACATAATGATGAAAATATTCATCGCTGTTCACCTTCGTAGTTATAAGTACGTCAATTTCTATGATAATTTTGCTTTTAAAATATTATAGGTTGTAAGCGTCTGATGAGAATTTAGATAAATTAAGTAAAATCATATTATTCTGCAACAATCTATTTTTTTATTTCTTCAAGATAATAAAGAGATTTATGTGTATAAAGTTGATGTATCAATATGAATGTGCCAGTTGTCAATAGATAATTAACTGTAGATTTTCATTATAATCCCTTTTGACTAAACAGTCTACAAATAATAGTTAATTATCAATAGTTGAAATTATGAGTCAATTGAACCTAGACCACAATGGAAAGCCTGGAAGCACTAGACAGTCGTTTCATTCTAGTATGGGACTTCTCAACAGTGCGCATCCACGATCCCGCTCCCCCCCGCGAGATTCGAACCTAGGATCTATCAGTCGGTTGGCATCCAACAGTGTTAATGTCTAACTTCAACCAATCCACGAAATTGCGCCACCTTACGCTATTGTCTTCAGTGAATAAATATCTCACAACAAACCTGGTTGGACTCCACTGGTCACGCCTTCTCACCAGAACTCCATCATCAATATATTTAAAATTTAAATAGTTGATATCATGAGTCAATTGAAACTAGACCAAAATGAATAACCTGAAAGCATTGGGCGACTGTTTCGCCCTATTGTAGGACTCCTCAGCAGTGTGCATCGACGATCCTGCCTCGAAGTTTCGCTTAACCTCTTGAAATTGCCAAGTCTAAACTGAACAATGATAATTACATACTCCATTATTTATATATTTTATTATTCCTATAAGATTTATTCTAATTATTAGGAATTTTATATGAATAAGAAACTGTAGACCTACATTTTTTGTTAGTTAAACATTCTTAACCAATCAATTGTACGCATATTATATTAGACTTAATGGAATTAAAATATTTAAAAAGGTAAAAATGATCATTGTTATTGATAAAATAATATTCTGTTCTTTTTTTATAATAAAATTTCAACGTTTAAATAATACAATACACTTACAGAAGCGGTTTCAGCATCTTTAGCTACCATATGAGTGTAGTTAATATTTACTAAATCTAAACCACTGCATATTGTCACAATACGATCCCATGATTTGCCAGATTTTTCTTGAATTTGTGCAGTCAACTTTTCATCCTTTCAACAAAGAAAAAAATTAATAATAAAAAAAGTGGAAAAATACTAAAATTTGAACTAATAATAAAATTTATACAATTTTTGTTTTACAATTTTATAAAAATTTCAATCATAGTTATATGTAATTGATAGTATTCAAAAAGGTTTTCACAAAACATTTCCAACGTTTAAAGTTGATCATTAAAGAAACATATACTATTGGTTACAACTAGTATTAACTCATATTTATATTTGCATTATACAAATACATGATTTTTTTAGTGGTAGCATCTTTTTTTATTAAATTATTCTGTTAGTTTATTCACTATAATGTTGTTGGTTACAAATAACTTATTATTCAGTTGGAGTTTCAATATTTATTACTACTGAGCTTTATGAAAATATACTGAATGGTGCCTAGCAGTGGACTCGTCAGATGATGTTCTCTACGGGGATCGAACCCAGTGCCAGTCGCCTCAAATGCCATCGTGTTATCCACTCAGTGACTGAGTCCAAATAACCACTATCTTGTACAGTTGGGTCTGGGAGTGGACGTCAATGTTATAATGCAGTTACATCAAGATGACGAGTCCCAAATCAGACGAAATTCACGTCCTGGATTCCACGGCGGCAACCATCCATCTTTGCTTATAATGCTTGTGACTTAAGGCAATATTCAGGAAATCTATACAAGACGCACATATGTCAATAAGACACTGATCAAGTGCAGTCCCAAACATCAATGGGAAGATCCAAACAAGTAATACAAAAATGAATTAAAAAAAGACATCATATCAATCATAAAAATAAGTAAAAATATATTTATATCTAAAGAACTTTTCTAAAAACAATCCATAAAACTGTCATCATCAAAAAAGTTACTGATTATACTTGTGTATATTACATCTTTAATGAACGCTTTAGATGATAAATAAACTAATTGTACGAGTCATGAAATTACTATTCAATACATAGATGAACAAACGTTATAACAATCAAATTAGTTCATTAATCACTGACCCAACTGTGTGTTTTTATCAAAATCAATAAAAAATAAACAGCGTACTTACTGCTTTTACTACATATGCCATTAACTACTTTCATCTGACTAAATAGGAAGTATTGTCTTACTTTATATCATATCTAACATATAGTTCACAATCTTTATCAGATTTAATTTATGCATAAGCTAACACATGTCATCAATGAAATTTTTCTATTTATAAAATGAAAAAGTAAAAGGATATTATTACAAATACAAAACAAATGATAGAAACCGAGTAGTAGCCACAAAAACATTTACATAATGCCAATTGATAAATTACGTATGATATAAAGCTATCGACGCCATAATGCAACTATTGATTTATATTCACTAAGGTTTGAGGAAATGAACGGAATAATATGATGACTTAAGGCGTCTACTGAATTAGATTATTCTACATTATTTTGCTCTAGTAAACGTGGTCAAGACTGACAATAATCGATTGTTCAAAAGTGATTACACTATGAAAACTGTTTGCAATCCTGCAAGTTGCTAGGAAGAAAAAAACGTCAAGAGATTACAAAAGAGTACTCAATATTGGGCTTTAATTTATTTATTATAGTCGCAAGCGTAAATGCTTAATTAGTTCATCATTCTGAAATGCATCTGCCGTCTAAAATAAAGGAGTTTATTGTGGGGATAAATGCTGTGTTTTAATCGTTAATATAGAGGATTTCATCGTTGATCAGTATTGAAAAGATTCTAATTGTTATATCATTAGTATAATGTCAGTAGTAAAATCGTTAGCGAATGTTAAGGTAACCCGTAATTAATATTTTATTTAAGCGTTTATCGTATACTTATTAAAAATTAAATAACTTATACAGGAGACATAGTAAATAAACAAATGGTTATTACTTAATCAAGTATTTTTATAGAAGTTCATGTAGTTTGATGATACTTTTCATCACAAACTGATAATCAATATTTACTTGTATCGTCATAGTTTTCTAGTTCTTTATCATTACTCACTTTAAAATCAAATTCACAATTTTTTTTAGTTTCTCTATTAGCACTTAATGTTTGAATTGCTGAGTTCAAACTAATTAGTGTTTATATTCCTAAATTCGATTATCTTGTAACGATACAACGAAATGTTTAACACTCTCCAGTATGTTATCATTTTAATTTTCAGCAGAAAAACATTACAGGACATAAATCAGTGAATATATGAAAACTGCACAGTCCAATTCTGACTAATATTAAAATAGAATAAAGTAAGCTTATAAATCAAAGAAAAAAAATCTATGAAAAGATATGTATCTATGATCATCTTAAAACTACTGATATATCATAACATTTAATTGATGTTAAGTGATGTAAATTTGACATTATCATCATGTCTAGTTACAGAAGGTAAAGATTAAAAATGCTGAACCATAATTAAAATTCGGCACTCTAACTTTATTTTGTCTAGTTTCTAGTACTTTCTCCCTATTCATTATTATCATTATTATTGTTTTCAATTTCAACATTATTTTTCTATTGTTATATTGTTTGACAAGTCTTAATCCATTTGACAAGCAAAACCCTACAATAGTAACAATTATTATATTGTTACAGTCACTTAGTTACAAAACACATAGTATAATATAATATAATATAATTCAGAAAACTATGAACTTTTTCACCGATTATCATTTATTATGACTACCACTGTTTGTTTATTTATTTGTTTGCTTTCCATAAACTTCGTAGGAAAAGAAACAAATTAAAAACGGAAATGATAAAATGATAAATTGTTTTCTCCAGACAGTAAATGTTTATGTGCAATACGTACACCTGTTAATCTAAATATGGAATGGATGGATGGATGAATAGATAGATAGCTAGATAATTATAATCCCTTGCACCTGGAATTTGGATCAAACCTTTCATTTATATGGAAAGAAAATAATTACTTAAACTAATTACTACAACTAAAGGTACGATTGTTATACTAAAACTACTACTACTACTACTACTACTACTAATAATAATAATAATAATAATAATAATAATAATAATATTGCTGACATGAGAACTAATAAATTATCTCACATACCATATTACTATCAACCAGTAATTTATTATCATCATTTGTGAAGAAAGATTAAGAGAATACACTATTTTTCCTCTAAAAGCAAACCGATTGTCCCTAATTATCAACCATTTGTTATGATCATTCATGAACAATAGAAAGGATAAAATGAATAACAACAGAAGATAACAGATCATCAATGAAAATTATCTGGTATATATATAAAGACCGGAAACTATTCCCAAAATCTAATCACAATGTATACAAACCAAATTGTTAAATTACTGATAGGTAGACATATAATTTCATTTTTTCCTCTACAGATTACAGGAAACAGTTATGATGCCTGAGAACAAAAGTATTCTCTATTAATGTATCTTCATGAAATCATCAGTTATAAATTTCAAATATTTACTGAGTTAAACTGAATTAGATATTCTCTACATTTTAAATAACTAATTAAACCTGTATGATCTAAACGTATTTTTAACTATTATGGAACATAAATGTTTCAATGTTAATCCAGTCTATGTAAACATTTAGAGTTTCAACTTATTCATGAGATTTTCTTACGAAAAAAGATGACTTCAATTATATATTCAACTAGCGAACAGACGTTCCGTAAGATTGAGAAGTATATGTTTACGATGTTAGTTAATTAGAAATTAGGTTTGTATGGAAATGTCATGTTTTCAGTTATGTCATGTTATGGTTTACTGTGTAGTAGTACATAAACCAGTTCAATTTTGTTGTACTTTATTTCTAATTTAATTGAATCAAGGTCACCAGAAAAGTACTCATGTAAAACAAATAATAAAACAGTGACGATACAAAAATAAACGTTATATAAGATACCAGCCTGCATTTGAGCTACCATGATAGAACAGCAGAAAAATATGACGATTGGCGAAAGTTGTATTAGCAAGTTTGAGCTATATGGAGCAAGTAGTAGAATGCCCGTGAAACAGTCTATAAGCTCAACGAGAAATAGATTAACAATTTTCAACTATTCTTGAAACGTCGGTCGGAATTCGTTAAAGGACAATTTATCTGGCCCATTGTTCCGGCAAATCCAAATGTACTTTCCAGTTTTGCATTACTAACGAATACCACTCGACATTCACAGGAAGGATGAGTGTCAAAACTCTGCATAGACATCGTCAAGAAAGCTTATGTTTAACTGTTACTAGGAAAAACTAAATTTATAGTTCACATGATGAACTGACCTTGATAAAACTGTCAAGAAGTCCCATACTAGGACAAAACAGATATCCAGTGCTTCCTGGCTTTCAATCAAAGCTTAAATATCGTCATTTCTCCATGTACACTATAAAACTCCACAATCTCTACAAACCCTATATATTAGTAAACAAAATGATTATTAAAAAACCGAAATTATCTCATCACTCTTCAACTGAAGCGCTTTTACATGAATTTTGGAAAATCGCCAATTCATTGTGATCGGTTACCCCTTAAACAATTACATTCATAATTTTCATATTGAATAATTCACTTTAAGGTATAAATAAAACACAATCTTACAATGAATAAGCTGTTCATTAGCTTGTATGATATCAGAAAAGACTATGTTGAACTTGCAATAGCACCATAACTATGATGAATCCAAGATATCCAGATTTTAATAGTATTAGACAATGTGTTGTACATTTGAATCAAAATAAAAGTCCACTGATATAATGTTGGTATTTATGAGAGTAAAAGAGTAAACAAAACTTTCCATATTCTAAACAAACACGTACAGATCTCATTCCCTAAATTGTTTAACTATTTTATTTCTCTTTAGACTAATAAGAAACCTGAAGACATTTTCTAAAAAAAGTTTCACTTTATCCCAATTTATGTAGAGTTAAATAAGTTGGCTTTTATTTATTACTTCCAGGAAACTAAAATCTTTGAAACCTTGGTAACAGTGTACTTTAACCGTTAGTTTTTTTCACCTTAATTACTAAATAGGAAGTAAGAGAACAAATGAAATTCATTTAATTTTTATTGAAATGGCCAATATTCTATAAAGTGATTGATTATCATTTGAATAATCATTTTAAAGGAAATAATCTCTCGAAAAAAAGAGATAAATAAATACATGATATGCAAACAAAATCGAACAGGAAATTCATTACAGCTCTAAGACGAAATTTTCTTTCATAAATGCTATACACTCATTGATCATTTCATTCATCTATCACCAAAAATACTTATTTTCGGATGTGATTTACGGTTTCTTAAGTATCTATCTAATAAGCTTGAAGTGTGTTGCACTAAAACGTCATTGACTTATTGATACCAGATTCTGATATTGAATAGACAATGTTAAATGTGTAAGGATTAAGGTTATTTATGCTACCAAAGTTCCAATACAAATAAATATAATTATAATGCAATATTAATCGGTAATAATAGAGAATATACTTCATTCAGTACTCTGCAGAAATGTTTGTTATCAATGCACTTCAAGACTATTAGGCAAGGAATTAACCTTTAGAAAAGAAAGTAACATATACTGACAGAGTGGACATCTCTAGTGGACTCAATTTCATAAATCATAATAAATACTCTGTATAAGAGTTGATACAACTGCATCAATTTGAACTTAATGCTTCTAGTTAAATAAAATACAGTTTCATAGAAATCAATGCGCACAAGCAGTTATATATATATATATATATATATATATATATATATATATATATATATATATATATATATATATAATTACGAAATCCATGCCAATATACAGGTATACACAGGTTGATACAACAAAGAAACACGTTATGCAAAAGACGAGACGATAATTTATCGACAACGATTGAGTGATGCAAAATTGATCTTGAAAAATTTTAACCACTTACTAGAGTCAAAATAAGATTATAAATTAGTGTGAGAAATTAGTACTAGAAGTTTCAGTTAGAACTTATGGTTATGAATAAGAGTCAGGGTTTTCATAGTGAACTGACATAATTGATAACATCAAAATGTTAGTTAACCATATGGATGAATGAATTTTACGCCGAAACCCACGAGTCCCTATTTTATATCGGACTGGTTTGTCCTGTCATGGTAAATATACATGAGTAACTAATTCAAAACAATGTGTCATAAATTGTTTTGATAGAAAATTTATCAAAAGGATTTGAATGATACGTAACAGCAGTTAAGAATCAGATTTTTCTCAGCAGGCACAGTTAGGATGCCTTTTTTCTAAAGAGGACTAATGTAGCAAAGGAAGATCTCAGAGTGATTACAGGATATCTACTAGCATCAAGCATTAATGTGCTGACAACTGCTTCAATTATTATTGCACAATGTACAAACAAAATAATTATCAAGTGATAAAGATTCAGCGAAGTATTCTGTCTAGTTTATTAAATCGGAGAACTGATTAGTTATTTTGTGTAAGTCCGGAACAAATAAGAAGCGCATATATGTATAACTCAAACAGGGATATTAACGTAGAATATTTAGAACCTGGAGTATGCTACAATATCGTGTATAATATAACAACAAGTCATTAGATATCCAGAAAAATGAGCTTATCGAGAATTATCAGATTATATTATTTGGTTTGTTTATTACAAATGATTAAATATACGTGATAAAGAGATTATCAATCACTATTGTTATTAGTAGCCGAATTAATATCACCCAAAAACAACAACAAACGTTTTTCATCAACGTATCAAGTGTGTAAATCTTATACCATTTATAAACAAACAAAACGAAACCTTTTAAAAGTCAGTTAAACCAGAACAAGTGAGAAATAAATAAGAAAAAAGAGGATCTATACATGTGTAATATTTATAAATTGCGAAGTGAACTAGTTAGACAACAGATGAATTAATTAAATAATGAATTTCATATACTTTCACCAGGATAAAAATAAATTCATCTATTTAAATCAAATAAATGCATATAGAATAATACCATTCATAATATACGTGGGAGAGAGAGAGATAGTACAGGTCATTTTTCTCATGAGTATCAAATTACTTTCAGTAGTACAAAATAGTGGTACAATGAAAAATAAGTTGCTTAATAACAAAGATTAAAGTGACTTTTAAACAAATGTGAGAACTTCATGACAAAACTCTTTTCATGTTGAATACTACATCTATTGACAGAGAGATAGGAAAAGTCCAAGTGTTTACATCAAAAGTAAAGGAGTATAAAAACAAATCCATGATTACTACTGGGGTCTAAAATTTTAACACCACAACAAATGGTGAAGAAAAGTTTCTCATTTGAAAAGAGAATGTTCCGCCGTATTGAAAGTGAGAGTAATCTTATTATACAATATGTTCGTACAAATAGTTGACAAATAATGATAACGTAGTATATAATAAACATAGAAAGAGAACAAGAGAATACGAACTCTACAGTTTACCGTACTAAAAAGATACTTAATTCATACTATCTACCTCACATCAAACCTATATTCTAAATCTTTTCTCCCTTATAAGAATACTAGTCAGATGCCATAAATGTGATATAATATGAAGGAACTCCTTAACTATATAGAAAGTTATCAACTGGTTATAAAAAAAATCAATTAGCTTAAAAGAACTGAAACTAATGAATAATACATTCTTTAAAATTCAAGTATTCATATATCAAGAGACCATAAATAGATAAATGTGAAGAAGAAAAAACTAGGATGTAAATAAACCTGAAAAAGCAATTTGAATTTATGATTAGAACATATATTTTAATATTTCATTCATAAGAAATAACAGACTACAGTATATTGTAGCCTGAATTAGTGTTTCCATCAATATATATAAACATTATTTGGCGTTTCATCATATTAGTTATTTATGAGTTGTTTTTTTTTCATTTTTGTTGCTTTAAACTAACTTGATTAAGTATTAAGGTAATTAATCAATGGATTAGTCATAAGATTATCTAAAATAATCTTAATTTGGAAATTTATTATTAGTTGAGTTTATATTCTAATTAGACGAAGAAACAAAGTGAAACATTTGAGATTTGAGCAATTAATGTGACAAAACAAAAGACCATAATTTATATGTATATATAAAGGAAAAGTAAACTTTGTATTCATTATGTAAAAAGTAGTTGAATAGGTTAACACATCTGTTTTTCTTTTGCTAAAATTCTTTTTTTAGGTAAAAACCACCTGGTCTCTCATTTGAAAACATAATATAAACTAGTTAAGGAAGAAAAACAAAAAGATGAACAATTAAATATTATACATATATATATATATATATATATATATATATATATATATATATTGATTTTAGAGCATAAACTGAACACAGATCAGTAACAACAAAACAAAACAAGAATACCGCTTTTTATAAGTTTGTTGTTAAGTATAGATAAAATATAATCTATTTCATAAACCAAAATGATGTACACATTATTTACGATATATTAAAAAACAACCTAATAATAATAGAGTTATTGTTAAACTATTCAGATAAAAAACAAATAATATACATGATACTGTGTTTTTACGTGTCTGAGATAACATTAAACATGTAGTAAACGAACTTCGATTGTCTAATTAATTTAATTTAACTACAACACTATAATCTTATAGATTGTACTGAAGAGGAAAATAAGTTGTTCCGTATTTATTTTATTTATACACTGTGTATATGTGTGTACTTTCACTTAAAAACAATACATATTTTGAACAAGATAAGTGATCTTTTTATTTGGCCGAGTTTCGGTAAAGAATCACGTTTTTTTAACAAAAGTGTGAATATGTAAATTCTAGTAGTTTGTTTGCATGTATTGCAAAAAAAAGTAGTAATTGGGTCATGTAATGTTTTAAAACTAATGCATCATAAATTTCGCTTGATTTCTTTCAGTTTGGCATTTTGTACACTTTTATCGCTTGGTAAATTTATAGAATGAAATGAATTCATTCTATTTCTTGGCGTTTGATTAGCTAAAAGCAACTTAAAATTACAAAGAGTAATATTATTAGAAACGAAAGGTTCGACATACTCCATTTAGTACAGTTGAGATGAATAATTAAGACGGCAGAAATCTTTAACCAGTTCATTAATCTACCTGGTTTTCTGACTTCTGAACATAACCTTAGAGACCTATGTCAGAAAATCAGTAAAATCATCCAGCGCCTGATGAATAGTAGACATAATCTAGACATCTATAAAGAACAAACAGCCAACGCCATTTTTACACCGTTTTGTAGAGACGATTTCTATCAAATGTATCCAACTTGAGTTGTGTACAGAAGTGAACTGTGATTAATCTCTCTTTCCCATCATGATTGTAATCAAATGACTTTTTATCTCTGATATGATTTTACAGAAATTTGTACAATAATTTAATCTTATCTCTATCTGTCCCGAGTAATTAACTAATCATTTATCATTTTTATTACCATTACGCAATCCTTCTTTCTCTTTATTATAATTATTAGTAACTATAATATTATCTCCTCTATTCTGTATTAATAATTTTCAATAAATAAATCACGTGTCAATCTTATCTATGCTTATATTTCATCAAGTCTTTAATTATAATTATGTAAATCTTAAAGTGTTTACAATTAATGTTAAAATTCTATGAAATTAGAATGAATTCATTTTAACTTGTAAATTGTATTATGCATATTTAGTTGAGAATATCAAATAAACAGTCAATGGATTATTGAATGTTTCATATTTTAATAATATACTATTGAACTTTGTACAATTAAATGATATTTAGTACAGTAGTATTATGTATGAAAGAAGAAGGAAAGTTCATAATTTTAGATAAATACACGTAAATACAATTATTATATGATTGTACATAACTTGTATTTTAATAGAATTAATTAATGTTGTACCATATTAAAAATAAAAAAGAGGAAACAACTGATCGTAAATAATGATAGAAAAATATGAGTTAATTAATTAAAACAACAAACTATAAAGTATTTGATTAGAATTATAAATTTGCATGAAATACAGTAAGTAGTGAATGAATATATTAGTATATTGTTAAATTAGAATGTGTATTATAGTTGGTTTTAAAACAAAACAAACAAGAAAACATTTATCAGGTTGTTTTTTTTTTCTTTTCTATTAAACGATAAATGAAATGTCATTAAGTTATTCCATCCATATGTAGAATTATATATACATTAGACGGGTTATTGGACGTATATTTAGTTAGACATCGTTTGTTTTTTTTATAGAAATTTCTCTTATCTTGTTTTCGATTTTTATCTGAACTTATTTCATAATGTTTTAATATATATTATACTAATTGTAAATTATTCTTATTAAGCATGGATTAATGAATATACTGTAACCAAGGTGATCTCATTCTAGGCCTCTAAAGTTTATTGATTACGTAATTCGAAATAATGATCAAGTGATAAGTAACATGATGCTTTGGCATTTGGTGGTGGGAATAAGTTTGATGAGAATAAATGATCCACCTAGGAAATAATCATGAATACAGTAAATCAGATAGACGGCGATCCATTGATAACAATTTAAAATTTAGCAAGTAGTTACCATATAGATAACCTTATATTCACAAGCTCATTACTGGACTTCTTTTCAAGAAACAATCAGAATTGGGGAAGATCTAAAGATCTTCACAATATTGCTTCGTAAAGAGCTATTTAAGATGGAAAAAATACTAAGATGGAATAAAATACTAAAGGAAAACGCCTAGCTCCAGACTCCTGAAAACATAGCCTTTGAGATGACTATGTTCAACAACTTAAATTACCCTATGGCCGGTTGAATACATTCGTTGATATCACCATGTGAGCATTGGTGAGATTAGACAACATGCATTTAAACACAGCGAAGATCATGACGCAACAAATATTCCTAGTCTAAAATACCAACTCTCATGAACTGGACATAAATTACGTATATCTTTTCCACGGATTCTTTACACTCAGCAACATTTTCTGCATTGAGTGATTACTCACTGTGTGACATTGTGGCACAGAGTAAAGAACAATCGCACTGCATTAGTTTATTTAAACCAATTAGTACGTTCTAAATGAAGTCCGAAAGGTCAATGGACCCTATCTACGGCTGAAGATATTAACGAACATTTCTAGAAATAGAAGTCCTTAACGTCTTGTTATATCGTTCGATTATTTCCTGGCTCATACATAAAACTATTCTATAGGAATGACGTAGTTTATCTTAGAATTTTTATCATTCAAACTGTATTCTCTAATATTTTCATATATTTTGTAACTGTGGCATTATCTTTGCTTTTATTTATTTGCAACATTTTCATTTTATTCTGTGTAGAGTAGTTTCAGTTATCTCAGTCATCCCGGTTCTATTGTTTTAATAAAAGGTAATATAAATACCAGATACACAGAAATTTCAAAAACATGATTTCAAGGAAATCTCTATTGATTTAAAAAAAAGCTATTTAGAGCATAATCTGATTTTAATGAAAATATTTATAAATATGTATCAAACGATCTCTGATATAATTAACCAAGTGAGGAATTTCCCTTAAATATTCGAACCGATAGGTACTTAGAATCTAAGATTAAATTTTAAGTAGACAAAAGTTGACAAATCAGACATTTAATACTAACTCAATTTTCATTAGCATGTTAACAACTAGTTCACTAAACTGATTGAGCATACATCTTATTGAAAAGTTGAAGCTTAAATAGAAATGTAGAAGCCTCAAAAGTTGATATATTCCAAACAGGAACCATTATTACTATTATTATTATTATTATTAATTTATTAATTATTAATTATTAATAATGGCTTTATTCAGTATTATATTTTTGGTACAATATAGAATTCTCAGCACAAAGTGTTTCAACAAGTTTCCCTTTCTTATTTCTTAAAAGATCCTAATGATAAACATTGATATCTTGTAGTGATAGTGAGCAATCGTCTTGTAAATAATTTAACCAGGGTTTGTGATTACACTGCAGACATGCATGTTTAGACTTAATAAGAAGTGAAGACAGTCCACCTTGGAAATTAGTCATTGCTAGTTAGATGTTAGCAGTTCAGGAACCGACATCTTGATAATGTTTATTCTTTTCAATGCATATTACCAGTCACGACGATGTCGCTGATTGTACTTTATTGCAACTTGTACAGCGAAAGGTCGTTAATCTACATAAACGCGCCTGAATAGTTTGCGAGATTAATATACATAAAGATGTGTTGAAACAAACAAGAATAGATAATTTGTTGAAATATCTAGATGGCAAGAACAGGTAACCCATGAATTCAAGCAAGCCGCCAATGCACTGTGGAATGCAGAACCGTAAACTTCTAACAAGTAATAACATCCTAACAGTTACACAAAAAATTACTGTAATTGAACCATGAACAAGTAAAATATTTGAAATTTAAAATACCAAACTGATAAAAATGTATATTAAAAAAGATAATTTAGATATAGAGGCATTACACTACTGTCAGTACCAGGAAAAGTTATCAACAGAGTGTTGCTCAAAGATCAAAGATTCATTAGACGTCCAACTTCGAGATTAACAGACCGAATTCCGCAGGGATCAGTCGTGCACAGACCAAATCAAGACACTACGGATCATCATTGAACAACCATTTGAGTGGAACTCATCACTGTACATCAACTTCATTGATTATGAAAAGGCATTTGACAGTGCAGATAGGAGAACGTTATGGAAACTTCTTCGACACTATGGTGTACCTGTGGAAATCGTCAACACCATCCGGAACTCACACGACGGACTACAGTGCAAAGTGGGGCATGGAGGACAGGTGACAGACACATTCCAAGTGAAGATTGGTGTCAGACAAAGATGCCTACTCTCCTTCTTTCTCTTTCTTTTGGTGGTTGACCGGATTATGAAGACCTCCATATCTGAGGGAAAGCACGGAATACAATAGACAGCTTAGATGCAACTAGACGATTTTTACTTCGCAGATAATCTGATCCTTCTATCCTATATACATAAAAAATACAGGTCAAGACAAACAGTTTAGTAGCAGAAGCCTCTGTATCAGTAGGCGTAAACATACACAAGGGAGGAAGCAACATCCTCAAATAAAACTCCAAGAACACGACCAAACCATCCAGCTCAGAAGACAAAACTCCAACAAAAAAAACGGAAAACACCAACACAATCACACTTGATGGAGAAGCTCTGAAAGATGTAGAAACTTTCACGTGCCTGGGCAGCATCATCAATGAAAAAGGAGGATCTGATGCTGACGTAAAGGCGAGGATTGACAAAGTGAGGACAGCATTCCCACAGTTGAAGAACATATGGAACTTAAAATATCTGTCAATCATAATCAAAGTCAGAATTTTCACTACAAACGTCAAGGCAGTTCTACTGTACGGTTATTAAACTTGGAAAACTACCACAACCACCATCAAACATGTACAAGTATTTATGAACAATTGTCTATAAACAATACTTAGTGTCCGTTGGTCAGATACCATCAGCAACATTTTACTGTGGGAGAGAACAAACCAACTTCCAGCTCAAGAGGAAATCAGGAAAAAATGCTGGAGGTAGATAACATGTACGTTGCGGAAATCATCAGACTGCATCATGAGCAAGCGCTAAGTTGGAATCCTGTAGGGAAACAGAAACGAGGAAAGCCAAGGAACACACTATGTCAGGAATTGGAATCTGACGTTAAAGGAATGAATAGGATTGCCCAGAAGAGAGTTCGATGGAGAATCCTGGTGGGAAGCCTACACTTCCCCACGAAGGATAACAGTCGTAAATAAGTATAAACAATGTATTTCAGAATAACATGTTAACAGACTTAGAAATATGTCAACTAAGGACTAATAATAATAACCAAACAGTGGTATTACATCGACTTCTAAAACTGCTAACAGCTCGTATTACGCATGTAAAACACTAGGGTTTTCTTAATTAAGGCAAATGAAATTAGACAAAGTGATGGATCAAAGCTTGGAGTCATTTAAATGTTATACCTCTGTAATATTACTCTCTTCATATTACTTATTTTTCGCAACTCCCAATCAGTCTTTGTCAAATCATACAATAGAAACTAAGTACTGAACAGGAGACATGCCTCTGTGATGTGATGAAGTTATTTTCTAAATTATTTACTGATCATCAATTCACTGCCTCTTGAAATTGATGCAATGATGAAACAGCACACTAGATCAGTTATCTATGTGTCATGTAAACTAACTGTTGATAAGCAAAGTTGTTAGTAAGCTCGGAGCAGGATTTAATCCAAACTTATCGGTAAACCAATACTTGATTTTTCTATGTCTTCTAATTCTCTAGTTCTGATCATGTCATTATATTCAATCCTTTGTTATTTTCCCTTTGTTTCGATTTTTCGCATCACACTAATTGTAAAATATAACAAATCACACTAGTATACGTTTATGTCATTTAAATTGTTTCCTTGTCTGATTACTCTTTAGTGCATCATGACGCCACTGAAGTTTAAATCTGTTTACACAAATGTATCTTCTGTTATTTGATTCAGACTGATTCTTTCTTTGAATACTTAAAACACTAACAGATTACAGGCTAATTTCCACAGAAAATTATCAAAAAATTAAAAATAATGTAGTCTTTATATGTACAAATTATTTTACTAACGATGGTTATGAGAATTAGTAAAAAACTTCTGTTTCACATGTAACGTCCTGGTTTTACTTTTGGACGTTTTAGAACAGAGTAATTCTGTGTTGTATAGAATCTTAATTGATAAATTTAGTGAGGAATCACTTTAAGTATACTACGAATAAAGCTGTGAATAAACATTTAATATCCTAGAATAACCTGGTCAGTGTAATTATTATCACATATAAATCATTTACTTCACTCACAATTTTCTCTTTGCTTATTCTCTAGAAGTAGGAGGTAAAAGGATGTTCGAATAAAAACAAAATGTAAGAAAAACTCCGCAACATCTTATCCAGTGTAAAAGAAAATCATGTAATGAAAAGACTGTACATACAAAAAATGCAGCAAAAATACCTTCCTGTTAAGGGCACATAGTTATTAATCAGTACGTTTTTGGGTTATTGCACATAATCTATATTTCATTAAATATTGTAACACCATATCATCATGATTAGGTGTTTGATTTATCCTGTTATTGATGATCATGATTCAATTTTGACCAGTCTTTATTGGGATATGTACATATTATGGATTAGGGCCTTAATGTGAACATCAACACTGAGAAGCACTGACGAGTATCAAATATGATAAAACGTACATGAATTTCATTGCCAACTACAATCCATCTATTCAAAATTATAACCTTATATCTATTTTTACTCTATCACTTTACACACTAATATTATATTGAAACATAAAAATGCATAATACTGTATAAAATGTCTATTTAATTAAATTTAAGTGGTTCGCTGTTTTATAACATTTTTATATAGAACTAATAATGAGAATTTTATGTGAATAAATTGTACATGAATCACTTAAAGTTCATACAATTTAGAAAATGAAGCTCTAGTGTAGTAGGATTTTAAGTAATCAAATTTCTGCCATTGGACATCGAATTCAAATCTAACATGCCTCAGTTTGAAGTGTAAAAGAGAGTTCATTTTAAAACTTAATATAAAACTTCTATTAAGTGAAATATATTTATTTTAATATCAAAGATATGCAATAAGAATAACAGTTAGTATCATATATATTTAGTTACCTTAGGTTTTGTCCCAGAACGAACATCACTTATTTGAGAGAGTTCAAGCTGCTGACTATCCTATAAATAAGAATTAATAATACGAAAAATAAAAACCAATTGAGATGTCTTTTCGTTTTAACTTAATATTTAAAAAATCGCAAAATCATTGGACAAAAAATAGAAGAGAGAGAACAGTAACTAATCTCTTATCACAGGGTTTCAAACTATTATTTGATGATTTAACAAACAAGTAACTAAAAATATAGTAAGAGTTTTCAAAAACTTTATAAATAAAATAATGAACTACCAAATAACATTTTTTAGTTATAATGAGTTATTCAAAAAATGAACGAAAACCATAATAAAAGTGGAGACATAGGATTAATTTCATCAGTACACTTCTTTTTTATTTCATTTTTAGGCAATTTATAAAACCTTTCTACTATTAAACAGTTATCCAAATCTTAATGCATTCTCATTTTTTAGTCACTATTAAATATTGTCTAGATTATAAGTGTTTATAGTCGGAAATAGATCATTCAGTCAGTCATACGTAAGATAGAACCTGGTTCACACGTATGCCTGTTCGAGTTGCCAAAGTACATCATTACAGCAAGATTAAAACATTTCAAGACTAATGAAATAGTAGTAGAAATTATAACAGTATCATTTATAGTAGAAAACATTCGGCATTGACATTGAATTTGTGGAATAAAAACTATAAGAGCATTTTAAAACTCTGGAACTAAGGGGAAAAACAAAAAGTGAATGTACCTAAACCATATCTCCACTCAACATTTTAAACCCTTGATTACGATAATCGAGCAGATCTAAACCTGTTTATCTATATCAACCAACATAGTCCAACTCAATAGTCAATGACTTCATAGAGTAATACAAAATCATGGTTTGTGCCTCCCTAAATATATATTTATCTTTCTACAGTTATTTTTGTTGTTTTAAAAATGACCAAGAGTACATTATAAAACTATGACACAATTTATTTCTATTATCTTATCATCAAATTATTATTATTACACTCAATTACCATAATTATCACTTAATAATTGTTCATACCGGTAGATTTTTCTTAAACTTCACTGAAATGTCAAGATTTCCATCTCATAAACTACTTATTTGGCGACAGAGTTTTGAATGATTTCTGTATTTTTATTTCAATACAATTTCATTATATCTAAACATTCAAAGAGCGACTTTTTAAAGTTCCTTCTAATAAACAAATGTATGGCTCTTTACTTTACCATCCAACTCGATTACTCAAACAAAAGGATAAAAATAGATGGCAGGAAACAATTCGTTTTGTCGTACACGTTTTCTTACCTTTTGCGTTTGGGAAATATTACATGTTTGAATACATATGTAATCATAAAAATCTTAGTAAAACTAACCATCTATCCTTAGTTATTTAATACTAATTAAAATAAAACCAATACTCTATATACATTAATAACCTTACATTGTTTTCACTTTGCCAGTATATAAAAAAGCCATCTTTATCTACTCGAACGAAACAGTTTGGTTCCAGAATCCCCGTTTCCTAAATAATAAATAGGAAAAAAGGTGTTAGTAATTTGCAGAGCTATAAGTCCAAGTTTATTTAATTGATAAAATCTTAAAGATAGGATAGTTATGCGTTTAGATTTTTATATTTTACAGCTAACATATGAATTCCCCAGAATTGCAATCACACAATGTTTACGCATTTATACAGCACAGTCTTGACCGAGTCATCCAAACGTAAGGAATTTTGGTAATACAGTTGTAATTTAATACATTTATTTCAGTTAAATAAAATTTTCGATAATTTTTCAAGGGTTAACAACTAATTTGTACCAACTACCTGGATTGAGGCAATCAGGAAGTTCATATAACTTCAATGTAGTTATTTGAATTCACAGCTAATTAAAGTGAAAACCAAAGACACCAACATCTTGTTTGGAACAAGTTTATGAAAATTAATTTATCACGATAGTTTTCTTCAGTACGTGACGGACTACAAATTAATGAGTAGACGAGTGGATATTTACTTACTGGCTGAGTTACGAGTCTAAAAATACTTCAGCAATTATATTTCGAAAACTAGGTGCTTATATTACGCTTAGTTCACAGCTTCCCCGAAAAGAACTTGGATACAAATGCAGTTACCGGCTACAAAGCTAGATAAATAAAGAACATAACACTGAAAGTTAACTATACATCCCTTTTAACTTTATAACCACAGAATACAAAAAGAACATAGTAAACGGAAACCAACGCACCACAGTTCCAAATTACTAACTACACATCAATTCAATAGTTGTAGCTCAAAAACAGCGCAAATTCATAATCAACTAGGTTTCTACAGATCAGAGAATGAAACTACCGAAATCATACACCTGGGATAAAAATCTTCTCTACCATCTCAAAACTTTCTCCTGTTTGAAGCAAACCGTGAACACTCATTTAATTAACATTCAAATGAAAGAAAATTTTCAGGAGACCACATTTGTTACCATCTTATGTATGATTTCTAATACAGAATACACATATAGGCCATGAGAGCAGTGAGGAACAGCAGACAGAAAAATAACTATTAAGATGGATCTGTAGTACCATTTAAGTAAGACACGAGAACTGATAATACTCAGGTTCATATGCTCTGGAAAATTGTATCATCCTGTTCTGGATACTGAAACAATGATACAGTAAGTAGCCTTTGTGCGCTACTAAGAATGACCAATAGTTACTGTCTATAGTTAACGGATAATCATCTATCCAACTACAGTATGTTATTTTAGAGACTGGGTGAGACCTTGAAGAGAATAGTTTTACGTAACCTTCCAGAGTAGCTTTGCGTACTCTGTGAGTAACTCAGCATTAGAATAAAGCGATTAAAATGACAACCACAACTGTGTGCTTTAAAGACTTCACCTTTCAAGAATTACGCAACACCGTAGCTCAGAACAAGGATTTCGAACATTTTACTTTCTGATGATTAAAGCGCTGAAAATACAAGATCAGTTTACTTCACAGTGCAGCTGCCTTGGCCTATGTAATACCTTTAACAGTTGCTGAAGTTTATTTTGTAGATGATGTTCAATTTGTCTCCGTTTGTTGATTGGTGATCTGTATCTTACACATGATGGTAAAACATGTTGGTGTAAACATTTGTAGAGAGAATATAATTGTTCTATTCTGGAAGCTTGCTCTTTAGCAAAGTTTTACTACACAGACTATAAGACCTAGCAAACTAAGAAAAATACTGGGAATTCCTTTTACATTTTTAAATTACTTATGCACAGATAAAGTTTCAAGAGTTAGAAGTTGTGTTTAAACAGTAGTATTACTGCCACAACTAGGCAACATAAAAATAACTTGACACCAACTGAAATAGAACTAAAATTATAAAGCGTTAAAAATGACAAGCTCATAATGATATTGGTTGTTGATTTAGATATTATGAGGAAGTACAGACCTCATTGAGGTTATCGAGATAACAAAAATCAGCGACCGAAAGCGACAGGTGATTTGTCTAAAAATCAACCACAATGTGGCGGATGTATTCACTTTTTATTAATATTGAACATACATATTTGCTGTTAAAATATCTTTCAGCTTTAGTTGGTTTACTTTTCTGCTTCTACTGTAGTGTAGAGAATCTTAGATGAATGCGTACTCCTATTTTGATACTTTTATCTGCTTGACCTACAGAAAGACCTAGTAAATTGAATATAGCGCAGCTTCAGCAAGTTTTGACAGTGTGAAATAATAACTACCCTGATAAAACACTTCAACTTGTGGCAATCATGCAATAAGATGACACTGTAATAATAGCCGGAGATATTAATACTGTTATAAATAAAACACGCAGAAGAAAAATAGACATGCTGAAGAAAGTAATTCGTAAACGAGCAGTCATAAAACATAAAATACTGCTTAAATATTTCTGAAATTTCGTAGGAAAACAAAACAATAGTTTGTAATTGTTCAATCTGAGACTAGCTTCTTTACAGAGCACTAATGAACGTTTCCAATCGCACTGCTTATTGACCACTAAGTGAAAAAAAAATTTCACATACCTAGTTTCATTAAAGTAGAAAATTATTTGTGTTGACATATAATCCCAGCATTGTTTACATAATAAATACAGCTTGAGTGAATCATTGATCAAAACTCGTTTTTCATTTACCTTAGAAGCACAGCTTTTAACACAGTAACTCAGTTTTCACTTGGTCTGAAAAAAAGGTCTATAAAAACCAAATCAGTTTGGGATGCAAAGCACTAGCACCCTATGAGTGATAGATTAGTGGTCAAATAACTGAGTTTTCAACAAATATTAGGGTGTTTGAACCCCGTTCCAATTATTGAAGTAAGATCAACCGCGTAGTATAAGTAGCCGTCATATAGAAAGGCTCAAAGCCAAATACGTAAACGCGGATATTGTATATGAGTTAAGTCAAAATCACAACAGATAAAATTTGATGTGGATAGTTACCTCATCATATCGATCAAAATGCTCCCCAGTCTGCAAAACTTCAGGAACCGGTCTTTTCCAGACAAATTCAAATGCTTTGGCTGATGGAACAGTTCTCTGACGTTTAGCGATATCTGACGTCATTTATAGGTGCCTGTCACGGATTGTGCACCGATTTATAGATTATCCTGAACAAAATGTGGGAAATGATTAAACTAATCATAACCATAATGGTAATGCAGCTTTATAAATAATTTTAACTTTGAGTTCAAAGCTACCGGCTGCAAAACAATAAACATTTTAATTACAAGGTTTTTAAACAGTTCTTAAGAAACTACTACTAAAAATGAGAAGTTATTATCGGTGGACTCCAGGTCATAATTGATTGAATGAAGAACAGTATCAAATTAGAAGATTCATAAGTCACATTTCAAATCTATCAACAACTGAAATTATTCCTGTTATTAGTTAGTAAACCAGTTATATTCAGTATGGAACCCGACACGAATATGTATGGACTAAATTTAACTTATTTTACACCGCCATACAAAACATAGGAAGATTAGAGCAGACTGAGTACGACTTAATCCATTGGAAAGTTGAACATGAAAAACGTTATTCAGTGAACATATCAAATAATGAGATGGGTGGTGTATCAAAGATATTTTTCACAGCTCAAGAGTGACTTTGGCGCTTTGAGCTACGTTTAAGACAATTGAAATACGATTTAATGCACTTAAGACATCTTGACAAGGTGATCAAAAAGATAGATAATAGTAAAACTGATAGCTCGTGAGATACGTCAACAAAAAATCAACAAACCAGAGAAAACATCAATCATTCAACCCAAAACCTGTGGGTTTCACTCTCTTGGCAATATCAACGGAGAAAGACGTACTCAAATCACTGAACCCAGCCTTCATGGGATCTAAGGCTTTAATAATAAATATGCAAACTCGCCTTACACGAACTCATAGTGACGGCTTCATACATTGAAAACTACGATTATTCGTAGTCGGATATAAAATTTAACAGCTTCAAGCAATTTATCATACTCATTTTTGTAACATTGAAAAACGTTAATCAATTAGGTCTCATGAAGTGTCAAGACAGATATATCAAAAACCTATGATATTAAAAGCTCCATAACTGCGAGACTTAAATCAGGAGGTAAACATTATAGGGTTACCTAAACTATCCCTGATCAAAGAATTGACTACAAACTAGTTCACTATGCTCTGATAAGTTTTTTTATTTTACAGAGGGAAACAGTCATGCATACGGATTTTGAATGTGAAAACTAAAATGTGGTAAGTAAGCGCGATGAAAATCTAGTGATACTATCATCCCTTTGAATGAACGGTGTATGAATCATATCTTTGATGCTTTTCATATATCACAGATAATACAAGTCTTTCGCTGGACAGTGCTAACAGCAGGAACATGAGGTTAGTTATTGTGTGAGAATCATATGCATGTATAGTGATGAAAAATAAACCCCACTAATCTTTGCTCCTAATACGTGCGACGATACTTTTAATAATTATTTGTAAAGCCACAGCCATGACCTTACGCTTTAAAACATCTACTGCATAGCTAAAAGACCTGGGAGCCTCTTCGACATATATGTCCCAGATAGCACTGTAAATATCATTAAAGCCTACGCTAAGGTTCATTTTCAAAACTCCAATATAGTCCTCTCACCAACTTCGCATTTAATCAATGGATATTACAGAGCACAGGATAAATAGTCAAAGACAACTATAGCCTGAATCACTTAACGATTTACTGAAAATAATTTGTCATTATTTACTCAATTGAAACTATGCCTGAAAGTGACAGTAAACATTATCGTAATTAGAAAAAAGTGGAATAACTTGACAAACGAATATATCCTTGCGAATACAACTTTCGAAAACAAATAATTATATGCTATTGTTACAGCTGATAACCTTCAAAAACATTATTTGAGAGTCAGTTGACTTAACATGAATATACAGAAAAACACAGTCAACTTACATCTGGTTAGAAACAGGCGCCAGAGTACAATGAAAAATCTTGATGCACTTAGTACCGCTAAACATAAAATTCAATGTCGAACAACAAGTATGTTCTGACATTAGAAGTACTTGTTAGTGACTTGTCTATTGGTTTTCCTCACACTCTGCTCCAAATGCAGATGATCCAGAGAATGAGTGAATCTACAAAGTTCTATGATTATGAGCATACTTGGCAGAGCTTCGAATAGATCACTAAACATTATGGGGCAAGTAAAACGACACTAAGCCGTATTTAAATCATTCATAATATTGCTGAATGTCGAACAGTTTATCGAGCCTCGCAAGTGGCAAGGATGATCAACATGCATCAGTCGACTGCACGTACACACTGACGCATCCAGTGTTCTCACTGATACATCTTGTTCTAGCAGTAATATTATCAATTCTACCAAGTCATCACAGTAGATGACTCGCCTGACTGTCAGAAAAGGCCAATCTTGGCTACGTAGTTGCCATCAGATGTGTCCTCAGCGTTAGTCAGGAGGCCTTAGCATTCCTGTCTAAATCAAGTTACCATGACCATCGACACAGATAATCGAAATTCATGAACGACAAATTTTAAATGAATAAGATAATAAATTTCAAAGAAAAATCGTGGGAACAAATTCAGCCGTTATTAAATGATTAAATCTAGTTCCATAAACTCATCATAGAACAAACGAGCTTTAGTCTATTAAATATTCTGGTTAATTTTTTCCAATTAGCATTTGTCGTCTAACGGGATCGACTTCATTACCGAAAATTACTATTACGATTGTGATTCATATCTGTATTATCAAGAATCTATCCGATACTGTCTCTTATTTGAAGTTGCGTCCTTTTTCTTCTTTTCAGAAAGTGATATACAAGCAAAACGTCATTTACTACGTCAAAGTGTATAAAGAAGAAGGTTTTGGTGCAAGATATGTTCAGTACATAATGCAGACTGTTGCAATGCGCTAAAAATCTATAAAATTTCAGGTTGTGATAAAGCTTATCGTGATGTGGTATATCTCGTTATGCTTAAAGCAAAGTTTCTTCAAAAACCTCGAAGCGTCATCAGATTTACAACTGCTTAGTCCTACGTACTATGCATATACTGGATAAAGAAGTGTGGAGGATTCTGTGACGACTTACACGTGAAAAGTTCCAACTTAAAATCGGATCGGTTAGCTCCAAAGAATGTAAGAAGTTTCCTATCAAAACATGTTTTACCGTCCAAACAAATATGGCGTGTTCATCTTAAAAACTTCGTGAAAGTTTAAGTATGTAATGGTCATGATTTCAAGAGTCATCAATAGTCTTAATCTCCTGCTATATTACAGGTGCCTTAGAAACTGTTACTTTCTGCTAAAACCTTCATGACATCACCGAATAATAAATTGGCACGATACAAGGATTCGAAAATAGAAACTTTTCAATCATCAGAAGTTGACATAAAGATTCATAATGAACTTCGAAAAACCATGTCACCTCAAGCGACAGAAATTTTTGCATTATCCGCAAAACATGTTTAACCTCGGTAGTCTCTAGCCGGCTAATCAAGGCGTTCCTACGCTCGACTATTGACTATGAGCCTATTGATAGTCAAATGTTTTAAACATTTGAGAAGTTTGTTTCTTGTACCCTGCAAATTTTGCTATGATCCATTACTAAAACACCGGTAACTTACGGTCCAGATAACAAATTACGAAGGTCAGGTTAAGGTACCAAAATTTACTGCAATCAATCAACCCAGCGAAGCTTCCAAAATAAAAAACCAGACTCAGACTGAAACCAGAAGTGTTCAAGATGGAATTTATGGACAGACAAACTCAAAATTTGAGTGGAACAAAAGCAGTCACAACAGTAAGATTAGGGATATTCAACATGACATTTATCATTCAGTCAGATGCTTGCAGTTATTACTTTAGTGATTTTCGTTACGTTTAGTGACGCCTCAATGTGTAAAATTCACCCTTCACATATTGTTACGATGTTAAACTTCTTACTTTATCATTGTTCGTAAGATAAACCTATTCATTAATCGTCTACGCATAGGTGACGCCCAATAACTGAATTTAAATTTTTAGTTTTTTTCGTAACGGCAGCTACCGTTCAACATCCACCGAGTCATATCAGCTGATGATTGGTTGAAATGTGAAAATTATGAAGTGATAAGTTGAACGCTAAAAGAAAACGGTTGTTTGACGATCGAATAAATATGTTAATTAATTGGTTTTGCAGACAGTGTGAAAAGATAAAGTTGAAAGAACAAGAGGGAAACCGAAATGATAATAAGAGAGATCAGAACTACTTACTGGTTACGTCGTGACGAAAACTGGAATGAATTATGAAACATGCAAAAGACACAGCTGATGCAAGGTATTCTGTATTCTGCGTTTTGTACCGCGAGATATTAATGAGACTCAACTAACGCCAAGGTGTGTTTGATTAGGTTTTCTTGTTGTTACCTTGTAATGTTATTGGATCGTCACTACACGATCTTTGAAGCTGAACATATAAATACTGAAAAGATGTGCATTCAACACGTAACACTTGAATAAAATCTAAAATGGTGAACACGATAACACAGGATGGAGATAGCGTGGTCCTTCTATGTATGTGTAATCACTTTGTAATTTATGCCTTTTCATAATAAATGCACTATTCCATCTTCAGCCAAAACATTTTCTCCAGAAGTGATAAACAATTATGTGACTTCCACACAAAACCTCACAGATCAGGTTGTCACATCACGAGAACTCCACAACTTCGGAGTTATATTTATTATGAAAAGAGCAAGAACAAAGTTTCTAGAAGAATAGCATGAACTCGTTTTATCTCGTATGTTCTCGTCAGCTGCTTTCAAACTGCCATATTTAAAATCATATTTACATAATGAGTTTAAATTACTTACATGAAAGAGTTTGGTTGGGAGTTATATTGGAGACATATTCGTATAGTATAGCAAGGGTTTAAATAAAATTAAAAGACTGAATAATGCAAATATAGAACTTATGTGAAAGAACTATTTACAGGATTGATTGTGCCAACAGTTCAAACGGCCAGAAACAAGTGAATACTTAATGAATAAACATTGATAGGAATATAGTGAGTAGAGCTCAGTTGATAAAATACGATTATTAATTTAGAATATATTTACAACAAAACTCAATGATGTACTAATTGCAAGGAAGAGTTTAAAGAAATAGAAAATCAATTTTAAGATTCAGCGAATGAGTATTTGTCACCAAGGTAAGGATATATTATTAAACGTCTCCTTTTGAACACATACGTCGAGTTTTTGACAACTGATGGCAAAGGCTTCAGCAAACTTCAGAGGACTGGAGTTTAAATGCTTACTAATCGTGAGTCCCTCCAGAGGCTACTGCCGGTCCCAAGCCCGGATAAAGGAGGAGAGTTGGGCCTGGGGTTAGCGACCCCATCCCAAAGAAAACTAACTCGCTAAAAAAACGCTAACCAGAAAAATTATTCAAACCATTTAAACTCTGCCCTGGGAGTCAGAAGGTCTTCGTTTAGAAGAATTATGACGCCTCATGATGAAAGCCGAACGCCATCGGTAGTCACGAGGCCGACGCCCCTTCTGACAACCAGAGCAACCATTTATTTAGGTAAATGGAATGCTCGCACAATGTGGGAGACTGGGAGAGTTTTCCAAATTGCTGCGGAAATGAGGAAATACAAGCTAGAGGTGCTTGGGATCAGTGAAACACATTGGACGCAAGTTGGACAACAACGACTAGCTTCAGGGGAGCTGCCGTTATACTCCGGACATGAACAAGAAAATGCCCCACATACACAAGGAGTTGCATTGATGCTGTCCAAACAAGCACAGAATGCACTTATAGGATGGGAATCTCATGGACCAAGGATCATCAAAGCCTCCTTCAAAACAAAGAAAGAGGTCATTACATTGAACGTCATCCAATGCTACGCGCTTACCAACGACTACAATGAAGACGATGAAGATCAATTCTATGGTAGGCTGCAGTCAATCGTCGAGAAGTGCCCAACAAAGGGCCTGACTATTCTGATGGGAGACCTAAATGCCAAGGTTGGAATGGACAACACCGGATATGAAGAGATCATGGGACGACACGGACTCGGAGAAAGGAACGAAAATGGTGAGAGATTTGAAAATCTATGTGCCTTCAATAAACTGGTCATAGGCTGCACTATATTCCCACATAAACGCAATCCACAAAATCACATGGACTTCACTGGATCACACCACACAGAACCAAATCGACCATATATGCATCAACAAAAAGTTCAGGAGGATGATGAAGGACGTGAGAACCAAGAGAGGAGCTGATATTGCATCAGATCATCACTTGCTGGTCGCCAAGATGAAATTGAAACTCAAGAGGCACTGGACAACGGGGCGGACAATATCACAAAAGTTTAATACGTCTCTTCTTCGGGATGATGACAAACTCAACAAATTCAAGATAACCCTCAGCATTAAGTTCCAGGCCTTTCATGATCTACTCAATGGAGAAGAAACTACTATGGAGAGCAACTGAAAAGAGATAAAAGAGGCAATCACTTCAACATGTCATGATGTTCTGGGCCAAAAGAAGCACCATCACAAGGATTGGATCACGATCGATACACTGGATAAGATTCCAGAAAGGAGGAACAAGAAGGCAGAGATCAATACCAGTCGAACAAGAGCAGAAAAAGCCAAGACACAAACTGAATACACAGAAGTAGACAAGCAAGTGAAGAGCAGCATCAGAACTGACCAACGTAAATATGTCGAAGATTTGGCAATGACGGCGGAAAAGGCTGCCAGAGAAGGAAACATGAGACAACTGTATGACACAACAAAGAAACTCTCTGGAAATCAGCGTAAACCAGAACGACCAGTGAAAAGCAAGGAAGGCAAGATAATCACCAACATTGAAGAACAACGAAACAGGTGGGTAGAACACTTCAAAGAACTCTTGTATCGACCAGCCCCACTGAACCCACTCAACATCGAAGCAGCACTCACGGACCTCCCAATCGATGTTGGCCCACCAACAATTGAAGAAATCAGCATGGCTATCAGACAAATCAAGTGTGGCAAAGCAGCAGATCCAGAGAGCATTCCAGAAGAGGCACTGAAAGCAGACGTAGCGGTAAGTGCAAGGATACTCCACATTCTCTTCAGAAAGATTTGGGATGAGGAACAAATACCGACAGACTGGAAGGAAGGACTTCTGGTCAAAATACCAAAGAAAGGAGATCTCAGCAACTGTGACATCTACAGGGGAATCACTCTTCTTTCAATACCAGGAAAAGTCTTCAACAGGGTATTGTTAAACAGGATGATGGAATCCGTAGACGCTCAACTTCGAGACCAACAGGCAGGATTCCGTAAGGATAGATCGTGTACAGATCAAATCTCCATTCTACGGATCATTGTAGAACAATCAATTGAATGGAATTCATCACTCTATATCAACTTCATTGACTACGAAATAGCATTTGATAGCGTGGACAGGACAACACTATGGAAGCTTCTTCGAAACTACGGTGTGCCTCAGAAGATAGTCAATATCATACGGAAGTCCTACGATGGATTAAACTGCAAAATCATGCATGGAGGACAGTGGACAAAGTCGTTCGAAGTAAAGGCCGTTGTCAGGCAAGGTTGCTTACTCTCACCCTTTCTCTTTCTCCCGGTGATCGACTGAGTCATAAAGACGTCAACATCTGAAGGGAAACACGGGATACAGTGGACATCTAGGATGCAATTGGATGATCTTGACTCCGCAGACGATCTAGCTCTTCTGTCGCAAACATAGCGACAAATGCAGGGGAAGACAATCAGTGTAGCAGCAGCCTCAGCAGCTATAGGTCTCAATATACACAAAGGGAAAAGCAAGGTTCTCCGATACACACAGCATGTAACAATCCAATCACAATTGATGGAGAAAATTGGGAAGACGTAAAAACCTTTACACATTTGGGCAGCATAATCGATGAACACGGTGGATCTGAAGCAGATGTGAAGGCATGGATTGGCAAAGCAAGAGCAGCATATCTACAACTGAAGAACATCTGGAACTCAAAACAATTGGCAACCAACACCAAGGTCAGAATTTGCATTACAAATGTCAAGACAGTTCTACTGTTTGGGGCGGAAACCTGAAAAACTACGAAATTCATCATCCAGAAGATACGGGTGTTTATTAATAGTTGTCTACGCAAAATACTTCAGATCCGTTGGCCGGACACTATTAGCAACAACCTACTGTGGGAAAGAACAAATCAGATCCCAGTGGAGGAAGAAATCAGGAAGAAGCACTGGAAGTGGATAGGACATACATTAAGGAAAGCACCCAACTGCGTCACAAGACAAGCCCTCACATGGAATCCTCAAGGTCGAAGGAGGAGAGGAAGACCAAAGAACACATTACGCCAGGAAATGGAGCTAGACATGAGAAAAATGAACAAGAACTGGATGGAACTAGAAAAGAACGTCTAGAACAGAGTGAGATGGAGAATGCTGGTCGGCGGCCTATGCTCCATTGGGAGTAACGGGAGTGAGTAAATAAGTAAGTAAGTAAGTAATCGCGAGTAATAACGTGAGACGAAGATGTATGCACATTTCTGGCGGACATAAATAATGTGATTAACTGGTCTAGGGAGTGGGTGATGCCTATCAACGCGGAAAAGTGAGTCTACATTCGTTTGGGAATACATAGTTTAATAGGTATAGCATAGGGGACTTGCACATGTCCGTGATACGGTCTCATAGGGAACTTGTGGTGAAAGTGCGTCATGATGTTAAGACAACGGCCCATTGCCGGAGGTTGCAGCTAAGAGGTTTAGAACCTTATGAGCTTTAAGACGGACATTCAATAAGTTAGATACTACCATGTTCATTACAGTATACAAAACCTTATTGAAAACTAAGCTTAAGGACTGCATTCAGGCTTCAAGCCACTGTTTAAAATGTGGCTCGGATATTCTGGAAAAATACAGAGAGCAGCTATCCGTGCAATTTCAGAACTGCGGGGTTTAACATACAGAGAGCGGCTTGAAAAGCCAAAGAAAATGCCACAGGTATTCGGAGTTTGACAACGCTTCAATCAGTAACAGCTAATATGAAGCGTACCCAGCAAGTGAAATCAAAAGACAGAAGCAAGGAGCTTCGTAGATATATTTGAGAAGCTATCAAAATATCGCAGGATCGTCTGAACCAATCTGGCTAGCGATTGCAGTAGATGTTTAGCACGGCGTTCCCACACGTGATCTCGTGCTGATGCTTGATCGAGTGCCTTCAGCTAGATGATTTCATTAAAACTAATGTGGTCAGTATACAATGTCGAAAACTTACAGAGCTATTTATCTTAGGGATTTATTTACCGCTACACCAGATGTCTTTACCATGTCATATCGCAGAATAAAGGGAGATTTAATTTTGTTGTATGGAATACTATTGTAGCGAGTAAGATTATCAGAACATTTGAACGATTATTGCACGTAGGATACTAGTTGACATTTTATATCATCTCGATTTTCCCTTGAACTATATATAATTTATTTAAAAAACAAATTTTAAAATGCTTATAGATTTTTATTTTTTATTCAAAAAAACATATTATTAAAAATTTTTTACGCATGAGATTATTTTCCATGTTGTTTGCCAGCTTTGTGTTTTTACGCGCGTACGAGTGTATTTTGACATGCACTTTTTTTTCTTTTCCAGGAAGACTGGAAAAGACGATGAAAAGAACGAGGAAGTTTGCGAGAAACGGAAATTTTCATTTTTATTATCATACTATATTGTACTTCATGATCCCTTATAGTAAGGAAAGACGACCAGATGCTGCTAGACTTAGCAAGCTACAAGAAGAATGTTTACTAAAGTAAAATTCGTTGGGTTTAAACTTCTGGCTGGACACGTGTTAGGGTCATCACTGCCCCACTAGGGGTGAGTGGTCTGTAGCGGTAAATAATTGACCGAAATAAATAGCTCTGTAAGTTTTCGACATTGGATGCTGACAATATTGGTTTTAAAGGAATCATCTAGCTGGAAGCGCTCGATCAAGCATCCGCACGAGATCACGTGGGCAGCGCTCCAGGGGTATCGTGACACTTTTTTGCGATACTTCTTCATTTCTGCTTTGTGCACAGCCAAAATTTGAAATTTATTATAATTAAATTTGAAAAATCATTTTCCGTCTTCATAATTAAGTGAAAAGGGGTTTTTTCATTTTGAGTTACATGGTATCGTGAAGTCTTTGAAAATTCATTATACAGGTGCTACTATAATAGTTTTTTCATATTTGCATCGCAGACTGGCAATTATTTCTACTTAACTATACAAATAGAGCAGACAAATCGTTTATTTTTATATGAAATGACATTATCTAATCATATATTGTCATAAAAATTGTATTGTCGTCAAGGCTACCAAAACTGCGCTACAACTAACGATACCATGATAACATTTATCGTTTTTCCCTTCTCTATTACAATTTTGGCTGATTTTCACTGTTTTGTTTGACTTTTATGGCAGACATAAGCTATTAGTGAAAATATTGGCTGTCCTTAGTGTTGTCAATATTATTTATATGCTGTAGATTGTTATAAAACATACCAATATGTTAGTATCACCTTCTACAGTTAGATATATAAGCTACCAAATCATTATATTGCAAGAAATAAATCATAATCATGCGAGAGAGGTACAATTATGTGGAGATTTTACCAGAGAGTAAGCTAAGATTGCTTTATAAAGCTAATTTGCTTAGAGGTAGTATATTATCTCTTGAACAGAGTTCCAATGTTCATGCTGCCGGTATTCTTGCAAAGATAGCCGATAGCAGAAATAAGTACTATTATAAAGCGGTTACGAGAAAGCATCGGAAAGTACGATTGGGTAATCAAGATATCTTGATCTCAGGTGACCAGATTGTGTGAGATCATATATAATGATCTTCGAAAACCAACGAAGGCCTGGCTAGCTTATATGCTTATGCCGTAAATGACAATTAATTATACCTTGCGTGAGACTAAAATAAAAAAGGCACCAATAATTGCAGATTACACAGGACGATTTAATGTAAGTTCACATAGCAATCTTTATATATATATATATATATATATATATATATATATATATATATAAAGCAAATAAGCGTGATGTGCCAAACGCACTCTCGATTTGTAATTGAATACCGGTTTCTCTTTTTATATTAGTTTTGGGTAAACATTTATACTGCAATACTTATTTCCTGTCTATCTTATTTCCAGCTGGCTTCGCAAGTGTTCACATACCTAATTGGAACAATTCTTAAGAACTGGAAGTTATTCATTAATGGATCATTTTCGTTGGATTTAAACTTTAATAAACGTTCTCATTTATAACACATCAATGTTTTAATTACGGCAATGCTTACCTATCGTGACAAGTCGAATTTCGACCCAGTAGTATAGTCAATCATGTTCAAAGTTGCAGTGTTTGGTAAACAGTGCGTATAACTAATCGCGTGTGCGCTAAACTGGTAATTATTACACAAGAACGCGAAACAACATCCCTTTCTCACAGCGACATAAGACTTCACAGTACACTCTCCCTACCGTAACGCTATAAGAATGAGTTAATGCCCATATAAATAAATTTATGTAAAACTAAAAACATTACAATATTAGAACTTCTTGTCATCAAGAAGCATAGCTATGGTCAGTGTTAACAATGGATTCTGACTATGTGGCTTCATCATTAGCACCGATTGAACTCATCACTTGTGCGCATATTTCTTCCGATGCTTCGAAGCATGAACGGATGAGTTTACTTGCCAAGGGTTCACTAAGAGCATAGATTGAGTGGTAGTTATTAGTGAACTTCTCTAGCAGATCATCACTCCCGGTAGAGATTGACATGTTGTCCAGCGCACGAAGAACCAAGTCCATTATATATTTCCTTGTCCACCGGCTGCTATGTCGAAATAAGTCTACAATGCTTATAGAGACAAAGGAACACACACTTACCTCCACTTATTAGATCTTTAGAATGTGCGTACAGAATATGACCACAGGGCAGCATGTAGTCATTGAAACGCTCACAAACACATCGTGCACGTGAAGTACCAACAACATACATCATACCCTTGTCGTAGCACCGGATGTATTCCCCTGCTAAACACTCGTGTCTCATTGACCTTGTAGCGTGGTGTCGAGTTGAGCTGAACTATGAACACCGCTACCAGACTACTTGCCAATAGACCAATAAAATTCCGATAGGCCAAAATATCAGAAGGCAAATGATTGTAGTAGTCGTATATATTTGTTGGCGATCTCGTGGTATCGAAAGAATACCGAGATCGTGCCAAAGGAGTACAGTTGCGATCGGCAAGATAAGATACGTGCGTAGTCAAAAGCCGCGTAAAAGCAATGGAATACAATGGAAGCCCAAAATGGCTGTTCTTAGCACAGTTAAACAAACGAGCACAGTAAAACAGTCACTGGTACAATTGGTTATAATAATAATTGTTTTCATCGAACCAATCGTGTTCTGTTGACAAAAGTAGGTCACTACAGGAGCCCCCCGCTAGAAAGGGTTTACACTTTCGATAGTTAGCGGTTTGATTCGTGGGACTGATCGGCAGAATTGCGGTTGTAGGACGGAGGAAATTGGCGGAACAGGAAGTGATCGTTGATCCTCGAGTTGCCAACGAAGGTCTTTTGCGCAGAACGGTACCAGAAGTGTGCTGTATTTGTTGGTCGAATTAGCATACCACACCAGAGTGGTTTGTATCCAGAATCTGAAGATTGCGTTCGTAGGGATGTGGACCAGAAAACGCTGCAGACGTAGGACGAAACCACGTTGAGCCAAGAAACCGGAAGCGACCATAAAGACCAAGCGTATGCCAGGCGAATTCGAAACCAGATAATCGACTGAGTGCGTTGACTAGAGCGTGGGTGGCCAAACCAGCTTTCGCCAAAGTTGACTGAAGTCGACGTTATCAAATGGACGATGGTCGGAGGCGTGGGCTCAGGATACAGAAAAAAAATCAAAAAAAGAAAAGTGTAGCATGCGTGTAGTATAGGAATAATCCTACACCGTATCCGTTATTGACTGTGCGGTTAGTCGCGAAAGCGTACGGGTAATCGTACTCGGCGACCGGAACGTGAGACGGTGGTCTCGTTCGTACTTCGTGAGCCTGCGATCTCATCCGAGGTCAAGGGCGGCGTGGTCTGCCGATCTGGACGTGAGACGGAAGTCTCGTCCGTAGATGGTGCAGATGACGCGTGCTGTTGACCGGGACGTGAGAACGAGGTCTCTGATGTATCTAGCGTGGGATCCGAGGTAGACGTAGAGATCCCGCTAGAAGGTTTGGTAGGTCTAGCATTGAGTCTCAAGTTATTGGGTAGGGCACTGTCATCGACGTGTGCTGGTTTGAGACGATCAATGCTGACGATCTCGACGCGGCCGTGTCGATCAACCTTGAAGGTCTTTTCGTGACGAGAGATCACGTGAAAAGGGCCTTCGTAAGGCTGTTGTAGAGGTTTGCGTACCGAATCTACTCGTATGAAAACATGTGAACAGGTAGATAACTCTCGAGGGAGAGCGACCTGTCGATGTTGTATTCGAGTTGACACCGGAGACAGCGTTCGCATAAATGCAGACAGTCGATGGACGTAGTCTGATTTACCGAAATCATTACTGCTCCGTGGTGTGAAGAATTCCCCAGGCAGACGCAATGTCGTGCCGTATACAAGTTCAGCGGCGGAACATTGAATATCTGCCTTCAAACTCGTTCTGATGCCTAAGAGAACGAGCGGTAAGGTTTCGTACCAATTGTCGTTTTCGTGTGCTCGAAGAGCACTTTTAAGTTGGCGATGAAACCTTTCGACTAAACCATTCGATGCTGGATGGTAGGCGGTAGTGCGTATGCGTTCCGTACCAAGCAGCCGGGTCAGTGAGGAGAATAATGCGGACTCAAATTGTTGTCCTCGGTCAGTCGTGACAGTCGAGGGACAACCGTACAATGCTATCCATCGTTCTACGAAGCGGTGAGCAACTGTCTCCGCCGTGATAGACGTGATGGGAATAGCTTCGGGCCATCTTGTAAAACGGTCAATGCACGTGAGTATGTGATCATACCCATGCGATGGTGGCAATGGTCCTACAATGTCTATATGAACGTGATCAAAGCGAGCATCAGGCGTAGCGAACGTGCCAATGGGGGCAGCTACGTGCCTGTGCACTTTTGATCGTTGACACTGTAAGCATTGCTTTACCCACATACGAACATCTTTATTCATGGACGGCCAGACGTATCGTGCAGCGATGAGGCGTAATGTGGCTGCGATACCTGGATGAGACAATCCATGGAGGGCATCGAAGACGAGACGGCGATAGGTAGAGGGTACGATGGGTCGAGGTAGACCGGTAGAAGTATCACATAGGATAGTACCTGAGCTAGTAGCTAGGGGTACTTCCTGACACTGAAGGGACGAAGATTGTGGTGCTTCTGTACAGACAGGATCGTTTGCTTGCGCGGCGGCCATAGCAGGAAGATCGAGCACCGGTAAAGTAACTGCATTCGTCTGGATACGTGAAAGAGCATCGGCAACATAGTTCGACTCGCCTTTAATGTGACGAAGGTCTGTCGTGAACTGTGAGATATAGTCCAAATGTCTGCACTCTCGTGGTGAGTAGCGGTCAGACTTGGTATGCAGGGCATACGTTAAGGGCTTATGGTCGGTGAATAAGATGAATTGACGTCCTTCTACCGCGTGCCGGAAATGTTTGATGGCGCAGTAGGCTGCAAGCAGCTCGCGACCAAAAGCGCTATATCTCGTCTCCGTGGGAGTAAGGCGTCGTGAGAAAAATTCAAGCGGTTGCCAACTACCGGAGATATTCTGTTGCATAACGGCTCCTATAGCGAAATCTGATGCATCAACCGCTATACTAAGCGTGGCTGATGGGTCAGGATGAGCGAGAAGTGTAACTTCAGCGAGAGCCGTTTTGATCTCTGAGAATGCAGTACGTGCGGTATCGTTCAGTTCTAATTTGCGTGGATTACCGCGTAGTAAATCGGTTAGTGGTCGTAACCGTTCTGCCGCGTGAGGGATAAAACGTCGGTAGAAGTTAACCAAACCGAGAAAAGCCTTCAGTTCCTTGAGTGAGGACGGCACGTTGTACTCCTTGATTGCTCGAACTTTGTCCTCGCAAGGCAGAATACCCTCTTGTCTGATGATCTGACCCAGAAATATTATTTCTGATTTACCCAACTCACATTTCTCTGGGTTGACTACTATTCCATTATCCGAAAGACGTTGGAATAATAGCGTAAGGTGTTGATAATGTTCATCTACATTTGATGATGCGATCAGCAGGTCATCAATATAGACGTGAACAAAATCCAAGTCTCGTACTATGCTATCGATAAACCTTTGGAAAGTTTGAGCAGCATTCCGTAATCCAAATGGCATTCGTAGGAACTCAAACAGACCGAAAGGAGTCGTGATAGCAGTTTTCTCGATGTCTTCAAGAGCGACTGGGATCTGGTGATATGCTCGTACCAGATCGATTTTAGAAAAGATAGTCGTGCCCTTGAGCGATGCCGTGATGTCGTGTATGTGGGGGATGAGGTAGCTATCAAAGCGCGTAACTACGTTTAATGCTCGGTAGTCGCCGCAAGGTCTCCAACTAACCCCATCCTTCTAGCGCACCATGTGTAAAGGAGAGGCCCAAGGACTGTGAGAAGGACGAATAATACCAGCAGATAGTAAATTGTCCAACTCACGTTTAGCGAAAGCTAATTTGTCCGATGCCAGTCGGCGTGGTCTTGTCGTGACTGGTGGTCCGCGGGTGACTATGTGGTGTACCACACGATTGGTCACCGATGAAATCTCCTCGAGTGGTTTAGTTAATCTGGGGAATTTCTCGAATAAGGCGTGGAATTTATCGTCACGCGAATAAAAAGTGCCGAGGGTTCGGTACGCGTACATCGGAGTCTATTATATTAATACTATTCTTATCGTTATCCGTCATGTCAAATATATATATTAAAAATTAATATGGAAATATATGACAGACGTGGATAGATAAGCGATAGACTCACCAAAATTGACTTCTTTGGAAGGTTTGGTTGCGATTGCCAAGTGGTCGTAGATGTAGGTTCACCAGTTGCAGAAGATTTGACCGAAGTTGAGGCGTGTTCCAAAATTTGGGTCACCAAATGTAGCGTGGTGTCGAGTTGAGCTGAACTATGAACACCGCTACCAGACTACTTGCCAATAGACCAATAAAATTCCGATAGGCCAAAATATCAGAAGGCAAATGATTGTAGTAGTCGTATATATTTGTTGGCGATCTCGTGGTATCGAAAGAATACCGAGATCGTGCCAAAGGAGTACAGTTGCGATCGGCAAGATAAGATACGTGCGTAGTCAAAAGCCGCGTAAAAGCAATGGAATACAATGGAAGCCCAAAATGGCTGTTCTTAGCACAGTTAAACAAACGAGCACAGTAAAACAGTCACTGGTACAATTGGTTATAATAATAATTGTTTTCATCGAACCAATCGTGTTCTGTTGACAAAAGTAGGTCACTACAACCTAATACGTTTATAATTTACAGCTGCAATTTTAGCTGCAAAAGATGTGAACTAATTTAAAAGAGTTCGAAATGACATAGGAACCTGGAACTAATGAAACATTTAACTATATTTCTTACCTCAAGAATTGGAAAACGTTGACGATCCTTCACAGCGTCATATGGACGCAAACATAGGTCAGTATCTGTTTTGTTCTAAATTTTCCAGAGCGTCAATAGCAGAGAATCACCTCTTCTAAGACATTCTTTTAGATGTTTATGAGCACTTTCGACACGGTTGTTCGTGTGGTTACCCAGGCTTAATACATGTCGCTGGTAACAACGGGCCCACATTGACTTCCGGGCAATCCAGTAATCTTTGATGTAATCATACGCCCGTGGGAAATGGATCCTCAGATGTTCGTACTTTTGAGTAAAATTAATATAATGCGTTACGAAAAACGAAGCTCATGTATCAGACCGTCTAGTCTTTACAAGGTGTTCCAAGCATTTGCGTACATCAGGATTTCGAAACTACAGAAAATAATTTGAAAAGCTGAAGCGTTGTCAAACTCCGAATACCTGTGGCATCTTCACTATGAAATGACTTTGGACCTAAAATACTCTCTTTTTCTTCCCACTAGAATGGAACGTCTCAGAGGACATAGTAGGCGAGTAGAAAAGCCAAGAACGAGCAAAATATTTGTGACGTACAGGTTTTCACATAGAGTCATTAATACTTGGAACACGTTATTCGAAGCAGTGGTATTCACACTTTCGATTAAATCACACAGAAGACTGGATACTCATAGAAGCATACTGGAAGGGGTAAAACATAGGCCTTCTGTCCTTCCTACACAAATCTGAATCTGAAATCTACAGGCGAAAGTGTGTGACCTTGAGAAGACACAAACTCACTTGGTTCAAAAGTGTTCCGTGATTCGGATTTGGAGTTAGGAGGCGAGACTCTAATTTAAGGACGAGCCAATCAGAAGCGTCTTAGCCGTTTCAAGGTCACGGAGCCAAGTTTAACACCTGATGCTCACATATGATCGGTTTACAGCGTATTTTAGAGGTGTGATTATTTAGAGGCTACAATGTATAGGATTGCTAAAACGTTCTTGTACGTGAGACTGCGGTTATCAAATGACCGCAGTAAAGTGTGCAAACCACCGTGGTGAGATTATATTTTGTTGTCCTTCATGTTGGAGGAGAAAGTCTGCTAGAATGGGGACTTTCTTTGCTCGATTGCTACTGAAACTGAATCAGATTATGATAAAAGTTGCAAATTGGGTAATAAACACACCAGTAACACCGGCTGCGGCGTTTGCAGTTGATTATGAAACTTCAGCAGTCCAGTGATATGAGTACTGCCGTGACATATGTGCAACTAAAATAACACTTGTACAACAATCATTCGGAGGAGTAGGATGTATCGTGCAGACAGATGAAACGGCAGTGAGGAAGCGAAAATACAACAGGGGACGTAGTATAAAGTAGGATTGGGTAAGTAGCATTTCCGTTAATATACTCGACAGGTACTTGGGATTCATGACTATTTACACCGTATGCAATATGATTTCAAAACATCTGGAACTTTACCAAACCTTGATAAGCTTTTCAATCATGTAAAAGAAGTAAATTCACTGTAATCCATTAGTTTCTTCTAATATATTTCTACGTTATACTAGCTGTCTTCTGATTGGTTATTATTCTCAAGGTCACTTAGAATTCGTTCAAAGGTCGTTCCTAAATTAGAGTCTCGCTGTTTACGTAGTATGTAATCACTTTCTGTCACTAGAATTTGTCAATTCTCAATTCGACAATGATATACGATTATGTTTCATATAGACGATCTGTGATATCATCTCCGTAATTAGTATTGTTCTGCAGCAATGGCGTGTGTAGCTGCAAACTCCCTGCTTGAAGACCAAATACAAAATTAATTAAAGTCTTGTGATTTACATGTTAAACGTTTACGAAATCATTATTTTCCAGTCTTCATATCACTATTTAGAAGTCTATAAGTGTAGAAGGGTATGAACTGAGTGGATATACTTGGTAAATTTAATACTGATCTCCCTTTCGATACAATAAAAAACTCAGTGGTTTCTCACCATAACTTGAGTGCTGCAACATTCATTTACTAAAAAATACATATAAGAGGATTTATAACTCCATTCCAAGCATCCGGAAAAGGATAATTTGCTAGTTCAAACCTGCTTGATATAGTTTCTAGATCGGTTGCGAATGCGCCATGAAAATCTAGATAATCTTGCGGCTAACCAGTGAGGATTTATCGATACCTATGCTCCAGCATTAGTAAAATAGCTCTTTATGAGATCACTCCACAATTCGTTATCTCCCACCAGAACATGTGGTCCTTTCATTAAAATGGCATGGCACTGCATTTACTGCAGCCTATCCTTCCATTCTTCTGAACTATGTACTTAACATCGGAATGACCAGATGTTGCAATGCTAACCAAACATGCAACTCTGTCACCACATCTGACGTCATCCCATTGAAGTTGGTACACATCTTATCATCCCACATATTTGCTGTAAACTTATGTATGGATATTTTTTATGTAATTATCAGTAGACCCCTGCATATGAGGTAAAAAAAGGAAATATAATAATCGTCATATGAGTGAGATGATGCTTTTCAGTTACGAATTGGTCTACACAACTAACATGCAACTACATTCCCAGCCTCTATGTAGCCAAACAAGTTTGTTGATTGATACAGTCGGCTCTACGTACGTTTTTTTAATACGTAACAAACGGAAGTGTAATGGAATATGCCTCATCGCCATTTCCCATTCTGCATTGTAAGTTTGTTCAAGCTATGTGATGGGTCTTTATTGCATCGCTAAAGATTCTCCTAACAAAACCCAGTCCTAGTCACTATGTGCATTTTCTATCTCCAACGATCATTTTTACACATTAGATATTCCTAAGTCTCTATCTACCCAGTGTACAAATGTTTTCTCAATTCTTTGACACAAGCAGGAAATTCGCTACTATGACAAAACCTCACGTCACAGTTGTTGGCTCACTCAACGTTGACCTATCTGTGTAATTTCAAATAATCCTAATGTGTTGTATTCCTAGATTCACGAGTATTCTTCCAAAGCTAGGAGAGACAGTAACTGGTTCAAGTTTTCTTCTTGGTTACGGGGGAAAAGGAGCAAATCAGTGTGTGGCTTCCAGAGTACTGGGATGCAACACTGCACTAATAGGAAAAGTTGGAGATGACTACTTTGGTGAAATGTTTATTCAGCACTTAAAACAACTTGGAGTGAACACTGGTAAGTGAAATCTGAGGAAAATGTCAATGATCTAACAATATTTGCACAAATTAATTCCTATCTTCTCCTACACCCCATAAATGTAAACAAGCAGCCATTACTGTCGAAACAATAATTTATATCCTGTCATCATTCATTATGCAGGCGTAGTTAATTAATTTGAACTGTTTCGAAAAGTAATTAGGATTTTTTGTAACAACACGCCTGATTCGGCAACATATCCTGGTTGCTTTTACTTATTTATTTATTTTAACACATAGATATTGGTACATGGAGACACCAGAGACATATGCGCCACACGAATCTCATTTGATTTGTGCGAGAGCTGTGATACTGCCCGGGTGCCCAAACCGAAGTAGGTGGTTTTCTTAGGAGACCACACACGGAGCCTTCGACCCACAGGTCTGATACAAAAGGCAGTCGAGCAACGTCAGGAGATGCAGTCCCATGGTAGCCGGTGACCAACGATTGGTTCATACGCCATTTGTTCCCTCAGGCAGGATACTGGAGCCCATGTGCACCATTGGTTTGGAATCAGGGTTTTCCAACTCCTCTAGGTGGACTCTTTATGTCCACCAACCCGGTTAAAGCGCCGGACATTCGCTTTTCGTCCTCTCATTTTCGTAAACAACATACCCGCCACGAGAAGGCAGTGAGTAGGACTTCCCTGGCAGAGGCTATATACTCGTGGCCATGTGAGAGCATTTCGAGAGGGAGAGCGGACTCTCCCCACTCTCGGCCATACCAGGGCATTTACTCGCCTTTATCAAGACATTTCTTACTAGTTCTAGTCCTAATCACTCCCTTATAAATAGTAATTTAGTTTCTTTGTCCAGTGCATTTTCGTATAATGTACTAGTATATTACTTGACAATATCCTTATTTAAACTTAGACGGTGTATCAAGATCATCAATGAATAGTACTGGAGTTGCGTCGATTACAGTTGAAACAGGAGCAGGTGGAAATCAAATTATCATCGTCCCAGGTGCAAATATGCTTGTATCAGAAAAAGACATTTCTCTTGCAGAGAAACTAACCCTCTTGGATACAAAAGTAATGATTTGTCAGTTTGAAGTAAGTTTACTGCAATCATGATTTGATTAGCTATCAATTAAACCACAAACCCTAACATGTCTATTGAACTTAGTATCTTTTTACATGATGCTAACGCTAAGGTTCACTGTTTCGACATCCCAGCAAAATTATAAGCAATCATACAAATACACACACTAAGCAGAAGCGTCTTCAATTTCATCGACAACAGAGGCCAAGCATGTAGAGAACTGTGGACTAGCCCAACGTTTCATATGCAGACCTTGTTAGTGTCGTAATAAGTCATAAACCAAGTTGTTCTTCATCTTATTGTTGAAGAAACGGGAATTTTTATTGGCTTATGTAGCAAAGCATATATTTCTTAGCGAATGCAAAATAAATATGTAGCATTATCATATGCATTTCTCCTTATATATACTTTAAAGAACCCATTCATGGCTTATCCGAAGTCATCTTTAGCTTCGTCTGACCGCAAAAATCCCAGTTTACACCTTATTGGCAAAAGTAGCTCTACTTTATTCTAAACGCTGGTAATCGTGCTGTAGTTTTCAGCCGTATTCATTATGAGTGAAATGAACTTCCCTCTTGTCAATTTATTTTTTGGTTTATTACCCTTTACTTCATTTGTGAGGTTCATTTTCTGTTTATTTTTATTGTAACAGTTTCCTGCTCTACATTAAATTAATGAATACCTGTAATAATTGTAGCATGATGCATCAAGACTGACTCAAACAGAAGTCCGATAAAATCCCGACGTCGGAGTAGAAACTTCAAATAGGGCTTTCGAGTCTTTACCACCAATTACTAAGTATTAAATTATAACAGGTAAATGTAGCTTAACTTGCCAAATATTTCAGTCCTTCAAGTGATCTGACTACATTTACAATACTTAGTCCATCTTTTATGGAAGATCGTTCGTTCAGTGTTATTTCGGCTTTAGCGATGGATGCAAAACTAGCTTACAGTAATCCCACCCAGCCTATGTATCTACTTATGTGAAACATACATTCAAAATTGACAAATTAACACTAGTCTATAACTAGCTTGTGTAGAGGTTTCGAGAACAAAACGTACACAACAGAAAGTCCTTTTACTTCAAACTAGACCTATCCGTTCTCTACTTGCGAGAAGTCAAATTTGGCAAACATAGACGACAACTCCGTATATTGTGTCATTCGCTGACACCAACTACTCAGCATATCAGGGTCGTCTATACAACAGTAAGTGTCCAACAGAAAATGCCATTACTCATGTTGTGTTATTTTTAACTGTATCTTTGAATTGTAATGGGAGTTCCTGATATGACAGTCGTTACGTAGCGGAACACTAATTGCCTCGACCTTCATGCCCATCCACTATTAACTTAATTATCGGTCATTAATTGGCTGAAGAGTTGATTCTTTTTATAACTTTAGATCAATCCACTGGCAACACTCTATAGTTTGAGGCTTGGTCGTGCTAAAGGTGCAAAGACAATTTTAAATCCTGCACCTGGGCCAGTGGCTTCTGAAGATCCAGAGAAGTTGGGGAATTACGAATTAATGGAAGATATTTTGTCAAGCTGTGATTTTGTATGTCCAAATGAGTCTGAATTTTGTTCTATAACTGAGTCTGATTCTGAATCACTTTTTTCTAAAGATGAGATTGGCTCACTGAATATAGATGCTTTTATTCCTGGTCTTACCTATTTGCTTAAAAAAAAGATCAAATACCCCATAATAACTCTAGGAAGTAAAGGAGTTATTGCAATTTTATCTGAACAAGATATGGAGAATGTAAATGCCAAAGACGCTAGCGAAGTGGCTCGTATTACCATTGAAAACCAAGAAAAGTTGGTAGTGCACTTCTCAGCACCCAGTAAAATTGATGTAGTTGATACAACAGTAAGTTAACTGTTAGCATTATTCTTCAGTGTTTCACTAGAAATGACAGGGATGAAGCTTTTTCGTAAAATACCAACCTTAACAACTACTAACCATTAGGTACATCAAAAACCCAAACTCATTCACATTAAACACAAACTAAAAACCACAAGTCGTTATGACTTTCATTGTTTAGATGCAAATCTTTTATTAAAGACGCTTGACTATTCTATAGACAGTCGACGTGTGTAGATCTCACAAGCGAGTAACTGAACACTACAGTGAACTCTAATGTGGTGCTAAACATTAACGTGCTCTGAGTTTGATTTCCAGACTCCCCAGATAGCGTACGGCCTGCAATTAAGTAAGTATTTATATCTGGCTACACAATCCCCGAGACTTATCATAACATTGTCCTCAAGCCTATTGGGTATTATGGTTTACGGACAAAAGTAGTACATTTGAGCTATTCGCAGTCTATTGTCAAGTCTGCAATGCCTGAAATTAATATCGACCTATTAACTGCTTCAACAAACTTGCATATAAGTCGAAGTCTGCAGTGAACACTAAAGCAATATCCCAAAATTGCTAAGTACTCAAATTAAGCGCTCTTAGTAAGGTGTAGACAGACTTGAAGCAAAATTCTATATTTGCTGGGTATCGGATTTCGCGAAAATTTAACCGAATATCCTAAAAATTACTTGCCAGGAAAGGGAAGCTCCAATCCTTAAAGCAATTTTCGAGTTTGATGGAATTAGGGTAAATTATTTTAGTCTAAACGAGTCAATGTTACTATTTTGATGAGAAATTCCAGTAACGTCCCAGTATGTGATTGAAAACAATCTAATACATTTATTTGGAATGACTATCGGAGTTATCGCGTCACGAAATTGGACAAGACCGTGATGCTGTCTAGCACGTTCTACATTTTTGAAGGATGCATCATCACTTGGGCCCAAGTTCAGTATATTTCGTCCTACTACCTACCTACTAACTAGTCATACTAATGTTTTATCGTACGTCTAAGATGAGTATGTCGCCCTTGATAATAATAAGTCTTTGCATGTCTCTCCTCTTGAATAGCTTTTACTGACAGGAAAATAGATTTTTACAAACAGTTGATCATGCCCTGAATATCGGTCGAAAGCAGATAACCAACCACTTTGTGACTTGAGAATCATTAACAACAAACATCAAAACGCACCGTAAATCTCTTTTAACGCCATTACTTATTATTCAACAGAATAAAGGGTGCCAAACTGTATTAATTTATATGATTATTTTAACTTAGTATGTAATCTTTTTTCGTAGGGAGCAGGAGACTGTTTTGTTGGCTCACTAGCTTACTTCGTCGCATGTCACGAGGACATTACTCTAGCTGAACAAATAAGACGATCGGTTTGGGTTGCCAGCCAATCAATCCGTAAAAAAGGGACACAATCTAGTTACTTGAAACGTGATGAACTTCCTGATACACTATTTGCATCAGAAACATTCCAGTGGCCATAGTGGCTAAAACCAATAACTTTTTTTCAATATTTTTTGCTTTTTAAAATGCTTGGTATGTCCTATATCCCAACTTAATTAAAGAAATATAAAAGATAATTTACACTGAAATAAAATATTATTCAGAATCACTATCACAATCGATTTTGCGCTTTTTCGACTGAGACACCTTGAGTTCTGAAAACAATGTAATAAGAGAACCGTTAACAGAGTTTTTAAGAAAACCGTTAAGTTTAATTTTAACCCAAGCACTGCTGCTAGCAGAGAAACGCGATGCTGAAATCAGTTTAACATACATACATGTAGTAGATATTTTAGTCCTCAAATTTATATATGACAAACCAATATCTTCGCAATCAGCTGATAGTTACACCGGTTAGTCACGTTTTCACAACCTTGACCGTTCAGGATGAATATGAGGGACAAGACATCGTCAAGGTGGTACCCAACTCAGTCAATGGTTCGATTGTGGAACATCTTGTAAGTTCTGGTCACCTTGCTTGACCAAAAATCTTTTAGGATCATCCATAGAGTCAAGCAAATTGGTCCGAGGGAAATTCAAGCAAATCATAGAGGCTTTAGCAATTCACAAATATGAGCTTAATCCATGTACAAAAGCAATATGTTCTCCCTCGTATCTTGTCCCCTTCCATACTCAATAGACGGTTCCTACCGACTCATCATTTCCTTCATAATTATTACAACAATAAACTTCTCGATTTTTCATGTTCATCTCTCAGTTATAAACTATCTCCATCGCAACATCATTTTTGTTAGCCGTCAGACCATAATAGAACCTACTTCTGGTATTAGGTATTTTCTAACGATTTGCGACTCAATACTATACTATGTTCTAGTAGCTTTAGCAAATGTCATCGTTAAAAGTAAATTTTCTTTGCAAAATCGTCTCTAATTCTTCCCAGAAATAACTAGTCAAACCACTTGATTTCAGAAGGTTTAGTGTCTTTTGAGAAAGTATAGTGTCTCGGTATTAGTTTAAATATAGTCTATAAAAATGTTATAAAATGAAATCCATTTTCTAATTTACCCTACATTAGCTTAGAAAGTTAAGTAGTATTACTATTCACACACTAAAACTGGCTTTGTATTTAAACCTGTATGGGATTATCAATTTGTAATTACATTTCATAAAACATATTGCCCACCTGCATATTCTCAGCTAGATATATGACAGCCTATTCAACATCATGTATATCTCAACCCAAACGACTTACGATGTTATGTTTATCGAAGACGTAACCGTGTGAAGTAAATAGCAATCAAAATAACTATTGATGACGACACCAGTATATGAAAGCATAACGATTCGCCCCTTAAAGCATTTAGGTGTTTTTAATACAGATTGACGGGAATTTAGTCAACATTGCATGATCAAAATAAGCTGGTCTGCTAATGTGATATGATTGTTGTGTAGATTTTGCTCTTAATTGCTAGGAGTTAATATTATTCTCAGTTAACACTTCTCCCCGTTATAAACTCCGATCCCATCTTTTCTTTGATGAGCAACCAATGCTGACAACCTCATCGTACGATATATTATTGTTTTCCTAAAGTCGCTCCATAAATATTTTGGAGCTTTCAACACTCAAACCTTGTTAAATGGGATAAAAGCGTATTCCGTTTCTCCAGGACACGAATAAAAGATCTAATCCCAATCATTCCCAAAAACCTTACCACGCTGATTTGGTGAACTAGTGCGATTCGGTGTACACGGATCTAAAGACTTATTGAGGGTCACTAAAAGAACCAATTCTCTTCTAAAACACGTTTATACTCCGACCATGCTTTGAGGATTTGTTAAATATAGGAGAGTTTAGTCAAAAAGACGGAGTTCAATTTGAAAATAAATGTTATGGACATGTTGAAAGAAAGCAATCCAACAAGTAAACGTTTATTCTAGGATAGCCTAGCGCGTTTCGCAGTTCTCTGCAAAAGTCAGCAGTGTGATCTCGAGGAGGACCAATGGATCTACCAAATTAGTAGATCCTTGAGAACTTATTTTGAAAGGTTCCGAACACGAGAAGCGAAGGGAACTTTAATAAAACTAGAAAGTTTATGAGATGATCAAGAGTAGTTGTACATAATGAAAGCAAAGGAGATGGAGTAGCAGTGGTGACAGGTAAGAACAGACAACTCAAGATTAGTTAGAAAGTTGGCTCTTAGTTAACCTTGATCAATTTTCAAACAAGGCGATTCAAATACTTTGGAAAACAGTTCAGTTGGCCTCTAGCTAATATTCAGATGCCTAGTACTTCTCAATGGAATCTCAAGTGTAAACGCTCATAACTAAATGGGAGCAGTAAAGTAGATGGTACTGATGGGTTATACCTAGTTCTTTCAAATGGCTGTTTGAAATTACTAACAGAACTAAGATACTTATCAGTCTGAGGGCTAGATATACTTTATCTGATCGGTTTTAAGGGCTGATGGTGCTATTCCATTGGAGGAAGACGGACGTCTTGTTACAGCTTTAAAAAGTAGTTCTGCGTTCCTGATCTTGTCAATTTCCTCCTTTTACTGTGCTAACATAAAATGGTGTTTCAAATTGGATTGATATACAATTGTGTCAAGTTCTACGTAGACGACTGATTAAACAAATCTACATTAACTCCAGAGAAACCTGTTTGGAAATGTATCCTTTCAAAAAAGTAAATTCGGCATTTATCAAGGTATAAGTTAATACAAGACACATGTACAAGTTGCGCGCTTTAAGCTTACTTCGACCAATAGTCTTCTTATCACGTTTACGTTCAGCGAACCAGTCTACTCTCCTTTCCACACATGAGAGCGGTGCCGTTTCAGACTTCATACAAGTAACTAACTCTTCAGCCTTGGATAGTTGACTTTGAGCGGCCCTCAATTCTCGCTCCTCAGCTTCTGCAGCCAAAATTTTTCCAATTATAGGTTCCAAGCGATTAATTTTGGACTGATAAGTAGCAATAACATCTAGAAAATATCCGTAGAAAGCATTACACAATTTAATTCTTCGAAGCATTTATACATGAAAAACTAAAATTAATAAACTATGGATCTAGAACTTTCAAAGTATATATGGGCATCCTCTTCAAGGTATATCCAAAAGTACGATGTTCTATAGTTGTGTTAGGATTACATATGAAACAGTTTAGAGACAACTTTGTGCTGTATAATTCATAGTATCCTTATTTGACAATTATCAGAATGATGTAGATGTGAAAGCGCAAAACGTTACATTAGATCTTTCTATTATTCGTATATCTTTATTGGCTTTTAAATTAAAGCAGATGGATACATTACTTTTGATGGCAGAGTAAGTAATTAGTCAAGAATGAGAAAAAACTAGTTAGTTTGAAGCTTACTTCGCAGTTTACGAAATACATACTTCCTATAAGTGACTAGTTTCGTCTTCCTTTCTAAGGTGTTGTTTTAAGAACTACTAAATAAGTTATCCATAATGCTATATTCGTAAAGATAACAGCAACTGAACCTTAATACTTCTGGCGTTCAGGATGGTAGCCCGAACTAGGTTTCTTCAAAAAAATCTTAGGACGATTGACTTGATTTTGATTATAGCGTAAGGCTGGATTTATATAAGGTGTTTAGGTGACTAAACACATTTATATATCACAATTCGAATACAATCTCAAAAAGGTGAGTCACTTTATACTCAAAGGTACGTGATTTGGCCCTTGCTTTGCACACAACTGCCTTTATGATCTTATTTTTATTTAGTAATTTTGATTATTTTCCCCGTAAAACCAGAGTTTTGCACGAAACGTTGAAACGGTAAAATTATGTTATGCTGATCGTCTTGGAAAGTTTCTCAGGAAACGGAGTTTAGGTATAAAACAAATAACAACATAAAGCAATCAAATTGCAGTGAAATAATAGTCTTGATATGATTAATTATCCCTTACGTCTTGAATTGTTCTTCATAGTAAAGGAAAAAGATTAATTTTACATATCAGGAGTTAGTTCAGTGCTGTGAGTTAGGGTTGTAACCTTAAAGGGCTTTCGTTACTAATTGACATCAGCTATGAGGTAAAAAGGTAAGAGTTAGATATAAGGAATTAAGCTACAGTTGTGAATTAGGATTACGACTTAAGCATGCGGCTTTCATTGCGAATTGACATCGGCTGTAAGTCAGTAGTCCTGTTTATAAACTTAAAAATATAATGGGGAAACGTTTTCTAGCGACCCAAACACCCTTGATTATGCTTTAAATCACATCAAGTATTCTAACATAATCTGCACCACGATCAGGTATTTCTCGTAATTTACCTTAAGCACCATGTCATATTCACTGTTAGGGTACACAGTAATTAGTCTTATCAATTTCGAGCATTTTAGGACGGACATCGCCAATGTTTACTTAATTTGCATAAAGAAAAAAGTTATCACTTTCTGCACCTTAAATTCTGCGCAAATATACATTTTGTCTTTTAGATTTTATTTACTCGGTTCACAATTTGTGCAAAATCATTCACCCAAATTTTGATCACAACTTATAACCGCAAATTCTCCTAGTCATGTATAATGATTAACAGACTGTAAACATGGTTATCAAAACTCCAGTCATGCGACCAAGTTACCCAGGTAATAATTCAGAGGCTGGAACATGCGCGACTATTCAAATTACCACACTACATAAGCTTGGCGAGGTAAATTGTCAAAATAAATATTAAAGTAGCAGTGATAGCAAAAGAACATTATGCATAGAGAATATGATTCGATAAGAACGAATGAATCCACAGAATAAACGGTATGAAATAATTTTCGAACACGGGATCCAAGGAACGATAAACAATGAACTCACCTAGACCATTGCGACTGATTCTGGGACGTTATGTTAGTTAAATATGTTTATTAACCATGAAATAGAGATTATTAAAACTAACCTGGTGCTATGACTCGTGCTTTAACCGGATAAGGTGCTTGTTTCATTATTTCTTTCATCACTTTGCGATCATCCTCACCCACTAAAGACACTGCTCTTTAAATGAAATTATCAAGTAAAGTTAGTAAAAAATGACACAATGTAACCAAAACAATTATAACTCGCAGAATTTAGAAATCTTGTACTATCTAGTAATAGTAATAGAGCTTAAAAGGAACGTGATCTCGTATTTGTACAGAAATATTGCAACAAGTAAAGTGAACTAGACACTTTCCACCTCAATCCTAATTCAGAATTAATCTTTAGTTTATTATATTCTGTTACTTAGAAGATTTGACTTACTCGCTTGATTTTTGAACGTAAGATGGTGGATAATCTTCATACAAACAACAATAATACATAGCACTTGTATACTTCAAACTGTCAATACAATCAAATCTTGATTATAAGTTTTGTAATAATCGAATAAGTTTTAAAATAACAAGGATTATTAACTCCGACGAAAGTTTGTTTATTCATCGGGAAGAAACGACACAATATCTATTGGTGTAGCTGAGTAATACGATATGAATTGTTGAGAGATAGAACTAAACCAAATGGAATGTAGTTCAATAAAGCTCTAAGTGTTTTATAAGCTGATTTGATTTTTATATTGATATATCTTTTTTCAGTTATTATCATATCGCGAATCAGTTATGATAGTTTACAAGTTTTGATGTAAACAATAACTGATATGAATGTTTACCTTTTGCCCCTAGTAAGAGTAAGTAAAGACTGAATGGATTGTTCATTTACTAGAATGATTAAACAATTACTCAACAAGCTATAATACGTGCCATAAGAAATACATCGCTGAGTTATAAGAACATGGCTTTCTATTAATTAATTATAAACGTCCAAAAAGAGAACATATAGCTAAGTGATTTGCTTGTGTTTTACTGTCGTTGCCTAATGGTAAACAGAAACGTAGAAAAAACACTGCAATTACTGGGAAAGCAAGAGCTTATAAACAAGAACTCACCGACCAACATTCATAATTCTAGCGGTACGACCAACTCTGTGTACATACTGTTTCATAGTTTGAGGTAACGTATAATTGATAACCTTAAGATTTAAAAAATCTTTATTGTTAGGTTAACAGCAACACTAAAACTTCTATTATGGTATCTAACTAAACAATTATGAAAAGAAAGAATCTCCAAACAGTAATCAACTTGTGAATAATATACCAGAAATGATTCTCTAATCAATGATATTTCTAAATAATTTTTCTACTGATTCACTGAACAACTCAATTTGTAATTCTTTTTATTTTATTTGAACACATAGATATTGGTACAAGGAGGCATCCAATACATAAGCGCCACACGAATCTCAATTGATTTGTGTGAGGGCTGTGATACTGCCCGGGTGCCCAAACCGAAGCAGGTGGTTTTCTTAGGAGACCACACACGGAGCCTTCGACCCACAGGTCTGATACAAAAGGCAGTCGAGCAACGTCAGGAGATGCAGTCCCATGGTAGCCGGTGACCAACGATTGGTTCATACGCCATTTGTTCCCTCAGGCAGGATACTGGAGCCCATGTGCACCATTGGTTTGGAATCAGGGTTTTCCAACTCCTCTAGGTGGACTCTTTATGTCCACCAACCCGGTTAAAGCGCCGGACATTCGCTTTTCGTCCTCTCATTTTTGTAAACAACACACCTGCCACGAGAAGGCAGTGAGTAGGACTTCCCTGGCAGAGGCTATATACTCGTGGCCATGTGAGAGCATTTCGAGAGGGTGAGCGGACTCTTCCCACTCTCGGCCGTACCAGTGCAATCGGGGGCAATTTTTAATTCAAAAATTTATAAAATGGATACCACGGGGACCATACACTTATTGATTTAAGTGTACCCAATCCACACTATAAGTACATTATATATATACTTTACTAAATTTCTAGCCTTGATTTGATGGTGAAATTGTTTTTAACAAACATGTTGTTTTAATAGCACTAATGTTCACATAGCCATCAGGAAATTAGTGTACACAATACTACAAAAATGTTTTTCAATCATTTTCATGTAAGGAGATAAGAAACAACAAATGAAACTGAGTTTCTCTCTCATGATTAGAATTAAAATATGTTTCGTGCTACATTTGCTACAACTAAAATTATGATAGTAGATAAACGTGACTGACTACCGATTCACGTTTGCATAACTACATAAATACCTCACACAAACCCAAAAGTCAGTCAGCTGCAACGTAGGACCAGGTACATATATGCATCGGTCCAAGTTGCCATACCGCATTAGCACAACAAGATGAACACCGGATTAATAGAAGTAATCACATCAAAGGTAGTAGTATATAAAAGAAAGATTGTGTATAAGGATATAATACAGGAAGAAGGAATTAGTTCGTAGAAAGAAAAATATGAAGCGATTTTAATCTCTTAGTTTAAGGGAAGACAGAGAGTGTATACACCGACGCCATCGTGATCGATTCTGGGCCATGTCACCAAGAATCTCCAACCATTGGTTACGATAGTCACGCGGACCCCAACCAGGTAGTCTACATCTACCAACATGGCTCAAACCAGAAGTTAGTGTCTTCAAGCACTGATGACACGTTTTGGTTTGGCCGCCCCTAACTTTCTTCCAATTATCCCTAACACCAGTGAGCATTGTGCGTGATTATTATGTATGCCTACTAATTCCAAATACATAGGTCAGATGTTAAGACAATTTATATCTACACGTAATCTTTTAATCATAGAAAATGCGGGACCTGATACATGTGTATTGGCACACCATGAAACACTTTACATCAGAACAGAAAGGAGAGAATAACCAGTCAGAAACCAAAAAGGATGAGACTAATATATATTCCAGTCCAAAAATAACACCAATAAGTCGTTGATTTCGCCAAGCATCAATGTAGTCTCAATTGATCTCTGAAGAAACTGAAGGCCAAAAATTAACCAAAACTTGTTACCATTTATTTTTGAGGATCTGTAGCATTTAGTACTCTTAAACGCCTGTATGGATTATTCTAGCTTTTAAACGGATGAACTGATCTAATCTTTCCAAGTAAAGGTGTACACATATGTTTGATCAGGTCGATTAATTACGTGTAACCTTGATCATGCTTCATGCATGTGTGTATGCTAGTACGTATGTATATGTACACTTGTATTTTTTCTGTGTTTATAAACACTGTGTTGGACTTGATAAAATCGAGTTGTCTAAAAAGCCTTCTTTAATGTTGCGCTTCTCACCGTCTTTCTGCGTAGATAAATGCCTGCAATAAACCCTTCTAACTCAAACCGTATTTCGTTTTTATTATCACGGTTGTCCAACAGGGTTGGTCTAAGTATAATATGTGGTTCACTTATCGTCGTTTATTATGGAATCACACTGCGAGCCCTATAAAGTAATATGACGTATATTTAGTTTAGCTTTTTGCTTGAGTTTTACAATCGCCAAGTTAATCGATTAAATTTCAAAAGTGAAGTGCAATGAGCATCCAGTAAAGTATGTTTTTTTACATATTCAGACAAATCTGAAGTAATTAGACGTGGTCAAACGATGGAAATGTTTATAACGTTCGCCAAAACGTGATTGACTAAAGGTTAGTTTGTTAGAAATAAAATGGACATAGTGATTTTTGGCATATAACAAACATTAGAGTTTACTCGTGGCAATATTATCATACGGAACACTAATTAGTCCATCACTTGAATATTGAGGGTGCCACAATGACGTAGTTTTGATAAGCAATCAGTGGGTTGGTTAAGCTGAAATGTTGACGTTTCGTACAACTGAATAACCCTGCTGTTTATTTTAGACACATCAAAGTACATGATACACAGTATAACAATTGAGACAACAAATGCACAATTGAAACTTACTGTTTGTACATTGGGAATATCCAAACCTCTTGATGCTAAGTCAGTTGCCAAAAGAATATCAACAGGGCGTATATCATGATTATTCATTTCAGAAAGCTGATCAATTGCGCTTTTATTTTTACACTGATCACTTGCACCAACATATGAAAAACGCTTCAAAGCCTCCAACCTCTGTGCTTGTGTCATATTACCATGTAACTCAGTACATGAAAGACCAAGCAAACCTAACATAATATGCATTTTGTGACAATCTTTCTTAGTTGGTAGGAAAACTATGGTCCGTTTACGAAAATGACGCATCAGCAAGGCTAAGACGATCGCTCGCCGATCATCCTCTCTGTGTGGACGGATGCGAACAAATTCTTGATGTAAACATTGAGCTACAGCAGTTGCTTGATTGAGGAATATTTGTACTGGGTCACGAAGCGAAAGTATAGCAAGTTCTTTAACCTGATCCAGAAAATAATGTCATGATATAAACTATCTACACAGTACAAAAATCACAAAAAGAACTATGTACATCAGAATAATTATATGCATGTAGAATTACATGGCGGATTGCATAAAGTTCCAGAAAATAAAATAAAAACCGGTTGACTTACACATATAGAATTATACGCATGACAGTAGGAAGTATTGCAAAACTCCATAGTGACTATAACCATTTACTGAGCTAGAAATAAATATCGGAACCTATGTACGTCCACTAAGTACATAGTCGTAAAGTAATACAGAGAACTGAGGTGCATCGCACTGGTCCTTTGATTGACAGACTGAATCCTCACCTGTGCTACAAATTATGAAAGTTGATAAAATCCAAATGTACTTTCACAGCAACAGACTGAATGCACCTAGCACTAATATTGTTATTACCTCTACTACTCTGGGACACCCTGACAATTTTATCTCGCTGTGATAATAGAATGTGGCGAAGTGAACCGATGTACAAATGCGCCAGTTTCTACATTGATCTTTATTGACCAAACTAAATAAAGGAAAGGCTAATTTTTCAGCACTGAAGTCGAAATTTATGGAAAAACAACCCAAATGTTACCACAAAAGTAATTCTACAACTTACACTTTCCGTCATTGTAGCAGAAAATAGCAAGGTCTGTCGTTTTGTACTGCAGAATTTAATAATTTCTCCTATTTGCTCTGCGAAGTATTCATCTAAAAGCCTTGCAAAAAAACAATGAATACGGTACTTACTTGTCAGCCTCATCCAATACAAGGTATTCGATGTGTTGTAAGTTAAAACTGGGAGCATTTGAGAGGTGGTCGATCAGACGTCCCGGTGTTGCAATTACCAAATCAGGGTTCAATCTCAAGGAAGCCTCCTGTGAGTGTAAATCAAGTCCTCCTATTTATCCAAAAATATATTTCACAATAGAGTAACTCACCAGCTGCCAACTGAACCCTGAGCTTTGGACAATACTTAACTAGTTTTTCGGCGACGTTGAAAATCTGAACAGCTAACTCCCTAGTCGGACTGATCACAAGGGCTCGAGTAACTGCATGGTTAAAGTCAGTTGGCTTTTTTGCTAGTCTCTCCAAAATAGGCAGCAAAAACGCCAACGTCTTACCGGACCCTGTCCTGGCACAAGCACATATGTCATGGTGAAGTAAGGCAACGGGGATGCATGCGCACTGGATAGGAGTTGGTTTGTCTAAGGACATTTCAGTAAGTGACTAATGCTGAGAATAATTAATTCTGCGCTTACTTTAAGTAATGGTTTAGCTAAACTGAGTTCTATAAATGACGACACCTGCTTGTATTTTGTAACAGCACGAGCAAAATTAAATTTTTCTGACTTTTAACAGATGGTAAACAAAGACATACGTTTACCTCATCGTTTTTCTTGCGAACACGATTACTTTTATCTCGAACAACGTCTATAACCTTTTAGTTAAAATGACGACACAATTACCTGTAAACTGAGTAGTGGAACTTTCATCTTCTAAAACTCCTGGTGGAATAGCATCGCTGCAAACTTCAACACTTCCATCGGAGCATATGTCTTTGCGGTAGGTCTCTATTAAGTTATCTACTAATCTATTAATTGATATATGGGTAGATGATAGATTTTGAGCATCCACAACTGGTGTGACATCCTAGAATACCATTTGGTTGACAAAAAGTGAAAAGAACTTACTGGCGTATCGAATGAGAACTTTGGATTAAATATCATTTGAACAGAAATAGGATTTACGAAAGACTGCTGTTGAAAGCCTGTAAAGATTAAAAACGGATTCAAAATTTAGAACCAATTGTAAATTATCATGTAGAATTCATTTACTGGGTTTATAACAGAAATGATATGACAATAACTTAAGCTATTACTTGACAATATATGGACGAACCGTTTTACTGTATTATATACTCAGCAAAATGGTTGAATGAGGACTAAATGTGAAACTGAACAGAGCTACCGCGTCAAACCAAAATACTGACTTCACAATTACTTCGTAGTGGCGATTTCAAGGATAACAGTCGTAAATTACTAGCTAAATGGGCTAGTGATTTTATTTCGTTTACTGTCAGAGCTAATGAAGTGACTGTTGATGAAGTCTCAAAAAAAGCTTACCTGATACTTCTAAACTCCGCCTGCAGCTATTTTAGAGTTACTGCCGGTCCCAAACCCGGATAAAGGAGGAGGGTTGGGCATGGGGTTAGCGTCCGCATCCCGTAGAAAACTAACTCGCTAAAAAAACGCTAACCAGAAAAAATAACTCAAACCATTTAAACTATGCCCGGGAGTTAGGTCTTCATTTAGAAGAAACATGACGTCTCATGGTGAAAGCCGAGTTCCTTCGGAAGTCATAAGGCCGGTGCCCTTTCTAACAACCAGAGCGAAAATTTTTATAGGTAAATGGAACGTCCGAACAATGTGGGAGACCGGGAAGACCAGTCAAATAGCAACGGAAATGAGGAGATACAACTTGGCAGTACTGGGCATCAGCGAAACCCATTGGACCCAAGCTGGATAATAAAGGCTAAATACGGGAGAGATGCTGCTATACTCCGGTCACGAAGAGGAAAATGCCCCACACACTCAGGGAGTTGCTCTAATGCTGTCCAAAGTAGCACGAAATGCACTTGTAGGATGGGAATCTCGCGGATCTCACAAATACCCTGGTACGGCCGAGAGTGCGGAGAGTCCACTCTACCTCTCGAAATGCTCTCACATGGCCACGAGTATATAGCCTCTGCCAGGGAAGTCCTACTCACTGCCTTCTCGTGGCGGGTGTGTTGTTTACAAAAATGAGAGGACGAAAAGCGAATGTCCGGCGCTTTAACCGGATCCCAAACCAATGGTGCACATGGGCTCCAGTATCCTGCCTGAGGGAACAAATGGCGTATGAACCAATCGTTGGTCACCGGCTACCATGGGACTGCATCTCCTCACGATGCTCCACTGCCTTGTGGGTCAGACGTTCAGGTCGAAGGCTCGGGGTGTGGCCCCCTAAGAAAACCACCTACTTCGGTTTGGGCACCCGTGCAATATCACAGCCCTCACACAAATTAATCGAGATTCGTGTGGCGCATATGTACTTGGTGCCTCCCTGTACCTATACTTATGTGTTAAAATAAAATAATAAAAAGGATCCAGAATTATCAAAGCATCATTCAAAACAAAGAAGGAGGGAATCACAATGAACATTATCCAATGTTATGCACCCACCAATGATAGCAACGACGACGTTAAAGATAAATTCTATGAGAGGCTGCAATCAATCATAGAGAAGTGCTCAAGAAAAGACCTCACCATTCTGATGGGAGATCTAAACGCCAAAGTCGGAATAGACAACACCGGATGTGAAGATATCATGGGACTACATGGACTGGGAGAGAGGAACGATAACGGAGAAAGATTTGTAAATCTGTGTGCATTCAACAAATTGGTCATAGGTGGCACAATATTTCCACACAAACGTATACACAAAGCTACATGGATCTCACCGGACCACTCCACAGAGAACCAGATAGATCATATTTGCATCAACAAAAAGTTCCGAAGGACAATGAAAGACGTGAAAACCAGGAGAGGAGCGGACATAGCTTTAGATCATCACCTGGTTGTGGCCAAATTGAAACTGAAGCTAAAGAATAACTGGACAAACAGCTCTGCAAAGATTCAATACGGCCTTCCTTCGAGATACTGACAAACTCAATGAATTCAAGATAGCTCTCAACAACAGGTTCCAAGCCTTACAGGATCTACTGAAGGAAGAAGAAACTACTATGGAGGATAGCTGGAAAGGTATCAAAGAAACATTAACCTCAACGTGTCAAGAGGTTCTGGGCCCCAAGAAGCATCATCACAAGGAATGGATTTCTATAGAAACACTGGACAGGATCAAAGAAAGGAAGAACAAGAAGACAGCGATTAACAATAGTCGAACAAGAGCAGAGAAAGTCCAGGCACAAGCTGAGTACATAGAAGCAAACAAGCAAGTGAAGAAGAGCATTAGAGCTGATAAGCAAAAATACGTGGAAGAACTAGCAACGACGGCGGAAAAAGCTGCAAGAGAAGGAAATATGAGACAGCTTTACGATACAACGAAGAAACTTGCAAGGGAACGTAATAAACTAGAGAGAATGGTCAAAGACAAAGAAGGCACTTCAATCACCGAAATTCAACAGCAGCGGAACAGATGGGCAGAGTACTTCGAGGAACTCTTGAATAGGCCGGCTCCAATGGATCCACCGGACATCGAAGCAGCACACACAGATCTTCCTATAAATGTCAATCCACCAACGACAGAAGAAATCAGAATGGCCGTCAGACAAATCAAGAGCGGGAAAGCAGCAGGACCTGACAATATACCAGCTGAAGCGTTGAAGTCAGACATCGAAGTAACTACAAGCATGCTTCACCTTCTATTCAAGAAGATTTGGGAGGAGGAACAAGTGCCTATGAACTGGAACGAAGGAAATCTCATCAAGATTCCAAAGAAAGGAAATCTGAGCAAGTGTGAAAACTATAGAGGCATTACACTACTGTCAATACCAGGTAAAGTCTTCAACAGAGTGTTACTGAACAGGATGAAAGACGCAGTTGACGCTCAACTTCGAGATCAACAAGCTGGATTCCGTAAGGACCGGTCGTGCACAGACCAAATTGCGACACTACGGATCATCGTCGAACAATCAATTGAGTGGAACTCGTCACTGTACATCAACTTCATTGATTATGTAAAGGCATTTGACAGTGTAGATAGGAGGACGTTATGGAAAATTCTTCGACACTACGGAGTTCCTGAGAAGATTGTCAACATTATCCGGAACTCATACGATGGACTACAGTGCAAAGTAGTGCATGGAGGACAGCTGACTGACGCATTCCAAGTAAGGACCGGAGTAAGACAAGGCTGTCTACTCTCTCCCTTCCTGTTTCTTCTGGTGGTCGACTGGATTATGAAGACTTGGACATCTGAGGGAAAACACGGCATACAATGGACAGCTCAGAATCAATTAGACGATTTAGACTTCGCAGATGACCTATCCCTTCTATCCAATACACACGAAAAAAATGCAGATAAAGACAGACAGCGTAACAGCAGTCTCTGTATCAGTAGGCCTCAACATACACAAAGGTAAAACCAAGGTCCTCAAACACAACATGGAGAACAGCAATCCAATCACTCTTGATGGCGAAACTCTGGAAGATGTGGAATCCTTCACATACCTGGCAAGCATCGTCGATAAACAAGGAGGTTCAGATGCAGACGTCAAGGCGAGGATTAGCAAAGCTAGAGCGGCATTCCTTCAACTGAAGAACATATGGAACTCAAAACAACTTTCAACCAATATCAATGTCAGAATCTTCAATGCCAACGTCAAGGCAGTTCTACTGTACGGAGCTGAAACGTGGAGAACTACAACAATCACAATCAATAAGGTACAAGTATTTATCAATAGCTGTCTACGTAAGATACTTAACATCCATTGGCCGGACACTATCAGCAAAAGCCTTTTGTGGGAGAAAACAAACCAGCTTCCAGCTGAAGAGGAAATTAGGAAAAGACGATAGAAATGGATAGGACATACATTGAGGAAATCATCAAACTGTATCACGAGACAAGCGCTAACTTGGAGTCCTGAAGGGAAGCGGAAAAGAGGAAGGTCAAAGAACACATTACGTCGGGAAATACAAACGGATATGAAGAGGATGAATAACAACTGGAAAGGATTTCCCAAGACAGGGTTGGATGGAGAATGCTGGTGAGCGGCCTATGCTCTTTCATGAGGATTAATAGGCGTAAGTGATACTTTGAAAATTGCAAAACATATGAAACCGCGGTGTCCAATTATCAGTTGAAAGAGGAGCATCACGTGCATCAGTTTGACTTGCGATATTATACGACCATACGACACAATCTTTAAAGGTGAAATATGACAAAACTTCGGATGATCACATATGTATCATTAAAGTAGTGCTAATGTTCCGTCAAACTACTGGATGGACAATGTGGGTGCTAGACCTAGTCCTAAATAAGTTAGCAAACTTCAGAGATAGAATTTCTAGTGGCTAAAAGCATAATATCCTGCTTCGGTTTGGGCATCCGGGCAGTATCACAGCCATCACACATATCAAATGAGATATGTGTGGCGCATATGTATTTGGTGCCTTCTTGTACCGATATCTATGTGTTAAAATAAATAAATAAAAGCATAATATTGCATTCCAGTACTAAGTGAACTACCAAATTTCGTTCAACTTTTCCATTCAACTAACGGTTTCGTTTTTAACCCCAAATACCTTGGTATGGCAAGTTCGCTATTTTTCACGTGGTCGCACGTTTATATTTTCTTTAGAGGAAGTCCAATTTAGTCATCGGTTGCTTGTGTTCAGGTACCCGGAGAGTATCACAGCCCACGCACAAGTAATGATGTCCAAAAACCAAGGGACAGGTTACAATTACCCTAGACATTAATGCTCAACTTTTAAAAGCCATACCTAATATATTATATGTAATTTTCTCTTCAGTTTGATCTACTCTGTTTTCTTTACAAGTAGAGTGAACAAATTCCGCTATCTCAAGAAACATCTTTCGACCCCAATGATGTGGACAACATTGTCTCACTATACGATGATACGCATGCCAGCCAGTTAGCTAGCAGCGTTAGGAAATGATACATATACTTTGCACTTTCGAAATGAAATTTTTCTTCAAGACGGGAGGCAAATGTACTTGCGCGCATCTTCTAAAATAGACAGTTTTAAATTGCTGAGTTTATACATGTGTGGTTGTTTGAGTGCTAGGGTTGACGTGGCAGGTGAAATGAATCTACGTATACTTAAGACCAGAAAGACATAAAGCTTTGCTAAACACGACCTAAAATAACACGCAATAGAGATATAGCAATACCTTTTGATCCCATTTTTTATGTCATTAAAAAGCTTATTAACTAGAAGTGTTTATAACAGAACTGTATGTTCGGTGCATTCAGTTACGATTCCACTTATTCTATCTATACATAATATTATAAATCCAATCTCTGTGGTACATTCTGACATATTGAAGCTCAAAGCTGAGAACATTAACGAGTACCTGAACGACGGGCCACATATATTATTTTTTATGTTTCATTGGCTGTTTACCTAATGTGATATGCCTGTTCTGTTTGGGAACTTAGTAACCTAGAAGTATGAAGGTTCAAAGCCATAAGTTTGTTTGCCAAACCTATAGACACTAATTATTTCATATATTAAAATTCCAATCCCTGCTTTATTACTCCCCCACTCATGTTTTTGGTAACCTCAATGAAATAATCATGTTTTAAAGTGCCTGAACTTCACATATGTTACGTCTGCTAGCTTCTACATAGGATTCTGACCACAAATCTGCATACTCGGCAGACCTTTTTGCTGACCATATATATTTGTAGCCACACCTGAAAATGTATTTTACAACTATATAATGAGAATTCAGAGTGATCGATTGCAATCCCACACCACCACGGACTTGATTATATTGTCAGAAGTAATTTTATACAAGCACCAAGAAGTGGTTGATAATACTTAGCATCAGTCACTGGTTGGGGGTCAAATCACGCTTTAGCAACACTAAAACGCGTTCCCTATGGTTAACTTGATGAAATCACACTAAGCAACTGATTTATAATCACTAGACGCACCAAAAAGCAGATAAACATATCCTTATACAAGATTTTAGGGTTTTGTGCCATTTCACCAAAATAGGTAGATTGGGATGTTTATCTGCTTTATATCATATTATATGAATCTTAGCTACAGAACAGCTAAGCAATAGTTTCCGTAACTTGCACTTTACGAGTCTTCAGCACCACACCATATTTACGTATGATACATATCATATAAAGCACATAACTTGAACCAAACAAATAAGTTCAGATTTAGTTTTATCAACTTTTCCAATCTCCTGATTCTGGGAAAAACTTCATCAATTTTGGGGAAGCTCTAAATAAAAACTTTGGAGAGGTGAGACCAAAACACCCCGAAATTTCCCATGGTCTGAGGAAAACTAGAAATTTTTTGACGGCATTAGAGATCTCTAATGGTTTTTATGTTCAACTTATTTTTCAATAAACATTATTTTGAAAATGAGCTCACTTTCTTACTTACATGGGAAACTATTTAGGTGTTCAGAAATTGTGTTTGGTTTTCAGTGAACTTGCAATTAAATTCACATGCCTTGTTAACAATACATCACCTGCTTCTTCTTTGACAATTACAATGAAAATGCATAACGATTGATGCTCAGGCTTCTGCTATAATGTCGTGTAATAATACAGTTTTCATTTTCAATAAATTTATTGAAACCTATACCATTTTTCACGTGGATTGTAGTTTTAGTGCGGTTTGTTGTGGTAAAAAAGCTAAACACATAAGATCTTCTGGGTTATGCCAACGGTGTTTTAAAAGTTGGAGTAAAAGTAGAAATCTCGGCTTAATTTAGGCAAAAAGTAGACAATTCAGCTACATTAGAGACAGAGTGACAAAAAGGAGGAAAACCGCATTATTTCCCCCGGACAGGAGAAAAAGCAGATATTTTGGTGCGCTTTCTTTATATTTCCCCTTTTATTGGTTGACTGGTACTAACCCAATATAATTGGGTTTCAGAACATTGAGGCTTACTAAGATGCACTTTGGAGACCCAAAGTTTTCATGCCACTAACAAAGGTCAATATTGCCATATAGAAAATAATATAAGAGAAAATAACTTATGGATCATTAGTTAAGAAACGAACCAGATCTCGTTGATGGTAGCGCACAAAACGGATTGCCGCTGTTCAATGAATTGTTTCGGGAAAATATAAGCATCTACTCACTTTATGTACAACTTGCCTTTGAGATTATTCGTAGAGATCAGTGCGAAAATGCCAGGGATCTATAAAATTGTGATTTTGTTTCGCCATAAAATCACAATTATTATTTTAATAAACGTCATAACTAAATGTTTTTATAATTAGTTCGGTGTCGTTCGCTCTGTTGCCTGGTAGGCCATGAAAAAGTTCTGTATATCAAGTAAACTGAATCAAACCATCTAATTCATGTTTCATAACAGATGCCGACTCACTTCAGTGTGTCAACAGGAGAAACTACCGATTGGATAACAGTACTTTGCGACCTCTCCTACGAAGAGCAAGAAAAACACACAGATCCCTTTTTTATCTCACCAGAAAGTGAAATGACATTATGCTAATATCAATATAGAGTCGTGCAGATTGATGATTTTTTTATCGAGATCATGAAGCCATCAAAGGTAGTCGAACATTGATAATTCAATTTAATACTCTGTATGACAAATAGTAGCATCACTGTTGGAATGACATTACTTTCCGTTAGTTGAGTAACTAAATATCAATGCGGTGGACATAAAACATCCGAAAACATGACTGAAGGAAACTGTGGAGAAAATATTTGTGGTGTTTGTACGGATCATTGATTCCTTTGTATTTGATGATTGCATGGTTTCGAATTCATAATAAAATACATTCATTTGTACTCATTTGACTCTATTTGACTTTATTTGCGTTATTTCGGGAATTCCTAGTTCAAATACGTCTAATGGTCACATTAGCGTCGTGATGTAGCCTGTGATATAAGAGTTGATATACAATGCATTTTGGATGCTTTTGAGGATTATATGGAAAGGTTCAAAATCTGGGCTATGACCTAGGAAGATGATGACGGTGTTAATAATGTGGCTCGTTTCCTTATATTCATCGAAAAAACTCTACACCTTAGTAAAAACTTTGGCATTTCCAGAAAAGTGTATTTCACTTTCCTACGGAACTCACAATGAACTACTTGTGGTGTTTGAATAAACTAATGACTCGTTTGTACTCTTTGAATGCCTGATTTTGAATTCTAAATGCAGTACATTCGTTGATACTTATCTAGTAGTTCTTGATCCAATTACATTATTTCTGGAATTATTAGTTCATACTATAATTCAAATACTTCTAATCATCATACTACTACTTGACCATGTCAAGTGTACAAATTTCGACTGCTGTAATAGCGGAAATTTCCATAAAGTGATTCGTCAGGACATCAAGGATTCCTGTAAATTACTTCGTCATTACGATGCAATGAATACTTAACGTTATGCAGGTAAAATATAATTGGGGGGTTGTTGAGTTGGTCACGAAGATGAGCTCCGATTGGATAAGAATTTGCCATGTGGAATTTCACTCATGTAGTCCATGTGTATTTCGTAATCCTAAATGCTTTAAATGTGGTAAAATTGAACACATTTGGGCAGTTTGTAAGTAATGTTAAACTTTTCAATTCCGATATAGTTAAACTGAGTGTTTCCCATGAACTATACTCTAATCACATTCATAATATTGCTTTGACAGAGATGCGTCAGATGTGGGAAATAAGTCCTAGATGAATTAAAATCTAATTGCAGTCCCTATGGTGTCACAACAGATGTTATTTGTCATCACAATGGATTTATCTTCAGTGATATCCCTAGTGAATGTGGAAAATATGTTCCGAATTAGTCGACGTCTCAGACGTCAGTGTATCGGATGTTGGATATTCTCACAACCAATGTATGACGAACAGAATGCCTAGTCAGTTGTCAGATGAATCAGGGGTGAATAAAGAGATTTTCCGAAGCACTCAGAGAACCAGACATGAAGCTTTCACAGGCACGAAAATCTAATCGAATCTAAGATTATCCTAAGGAGTTTGAAGCAGATACATATTTTCCATTTGGTTATTTTGCAGGTGAATCAAACCTAAATGAATCATGTGTATTATTCACACATATCCATTGAAAATAGTTTGTCATTCACTTAGTATGCGATAAAAAGTTAAACTCCTGACTTACTTAGGCCTGTTACTCCAAATGGAGCACAGGCCGCTGACCAGCATTCTCCAACCCACTTTGTCCTGGGCCTTCTTTTCTGGTTCCATCCGATTATTGTTCATTTTTCTCATGTCTATCTCCATATCCCGGCGTAATGTGTTTTTTAGTCTTCCTCTCCTCCTTCAACCTTGAGGATTCCATGCGAGGGCTTGTCTTGTGACGTAGTTCGGTGCTTTCCTCAATGTGTGTCCTATCCACTTCTAACGCTTCTTCCTGATTTCTTCATCCACTGGCATCTGATTTGTTCTCTCCCAAAGTAGGTTGTTGCTAATAGTGTTTGGCCAACGGTTCCGAAATATTTTGCGTAGACAACTGTTAATAAACACCTGAATCTTCAGGCCTAAGTAAGTTAGCAAGTAAGTTGAATCGCTGACATCCATGGTTCATGGTGTCAAACTTGTATGGAAAGTGTAGATGATATGAGCAGAATAAATGTTAAGAATTTACGGATGTAGCTGATCGTGAACAGAATGATAGGAAGTGCTTCAGGAGATAAAAAAACTGTTGAATGTGAAAAGTATATAAGACAAACCGCTAACTAAATAAGGCCAATTAGTAAGGCCAGCCACATCATCATAAACCTTTTTCAGCCAGTAAAAATCTCGAAACCCTTGATTGAACGGAAATGAAATTTATTTTCGATTGGGCACATGCCTACAGGCCTTGTATCCGATCTTCGTTGGCGAGGTCCCGGTAGATTATTTCTGAGAAGCCACACACTGGGAAAAAAGTTTCACAACACTTCCAGACTAAATATCTCCACTCTGAGGCGTTCAAACCCAATCATACATTGAGGCATATGACCATGTAAGGGAACGATACCCATTTATTGCTCTCCTAAGTTATTTAACTAAATCGTTTTATTAGTACTCTGTCAGGCCTACATTGGTTATTCTAGCCCCCGCACAGTACGATTTATTAATTTATTTCATGTCACACCTTGATCTTGTAAATTATTCACTTATTAACCTAGACTGTTTCTATGTCGGAGTAAATGCATTAATTGCTTACCCTACTCATCACGTGTCTGTAGCTTGATTTTTTCTTTCTACAAATATCGAGTAATACTTGATCGAAAGAAGTTGACTCGTTTTCTTGCTCTGCTCCGTTTCCTGTTTCTTATTCGGAGTGTCCCTCTGGACAAACGGATGTTTGAAATAAATTCATCCAACTAAACCCGAATGCGGCTTCTTATTACCGCCATCACACAAACGAGGTTATTCAACGTAAAATATAGAGTTAAAAGGACGATTAATGTTCATACCATTTTCGTGCGATCTAATTGATGGAAAGGGCTTCAAAAACTATTTATTTCTGCATTGCTATTCCTTATGTCTCGTCTAACCATCAATTCTTTCCTTTCTACTTCCACTATTAACCTTGTTGAATTAGTCTACTATGATATTAGTACTGCTCTAATAGTAAGCCTAATCCTAAAATTGTAGATTTACCATGATGTAACTGCCTAATCTATAAGATCTTACGTTGGAGTAAAATCATCGTCTACACCAACTCATTGCATTGTAACAATTACCAATACATGATAGAGAACAAGCTTAGGCTAGAAATAGAACAATATATTTAACATGAATAAAAGATATAAGATAACATTCAGCAGGGACCACGCTCGCAAGGCTGAGCCATGCCATTCGATCAACTCCGACCAGTTCAATTCATTATCCCCGCCTTCTCCATTCTTCTGTATTTCTCCGCGTTAAATGTTGAATGTCTCTTTCGCATATTGTCTCGTGGTAGGACCCAATGCTACTACAACCTCATCATTAACGATGATTTATTTCAAGCTCTGTCTTTTGTGATCAAAATAATATTGATCCTTATTCTATTTCTAAATCAGATATAAAATTCTACATTTATACATACTTTTCTACGCTGAACTATGTTCCATCTGTTGTAAAGAACATACGGAACTCAAAACAACTTTCAACCAATATCGATGTCAGAATCTTCAATACCAACGTCAAGGCAGTTCTACTGTACGGAGCTGAAACGTGGAGAACTACAACAATCACAATCAATAAGGTACTAGTATTTATCAATAGCTGTCTACGTAAGATACTTAACATCCATTGGCCGGACACTATCAGCAAAAGCCTTTTGTGGGAGAAAACAAACCAGCTTCCAGCTGAAGAGGAAATTAGGAAAAGACGACGGAAATGGATAGGACATACATTACGCTAACTTGGAGTCCTGAAGGGAAGCGGAAAAGAGGAAGGTCAAAGAACACATTACGTCGGGAAATACAAACGGATATGAAGAGGATGAATAACAACTGGAAAGGATTTCCCAAGACAGGTTGGATGGAGAATGCTGGTGAGCGGCCTATGCTCTTTCATGAGGAGCAACAGGAGTAAGTAAAAGTAAAGTAAATATTTATAAATGGTGAATAATATGTTGACATTATTTCAACTACTGTATTTAACTCAATACGCGATGAAACTTAAAATTTTTATCTATAGCACTTATTTATAAGTTGCTTGTGAATAATGGCAATCATAATGATATTAATAAAATATAGACTAGCAGAGGTGAGCATTATGACACATCAATTACTTTATCAATTAGGTTTAGAAAAGTAAAAGCTCGCTAACCTTTGGAACAATCACTTTTTTCAACCTAGCCACAACACAGCTTAAGAGTGATAAATATGGTTGCTCATCTCTATTCTTAATCCACTCAATTATCATGACATACATGGAAGTAGCCTGGCACACTCGTCATAATTTATAGTTTTTTACTGTTATAAGCTTTTACCTGTTTAACATCATTCGAAGTATTATTAGCAGTGAATGTATTATATAAACCAACCAGTAAACACCACAATGGCCACAAGTGAACCACCATTCAAGGACTAAATAAGACTGTGTAGATGTGGATGCGTTTTATTAAAAACTCAGATTAGACCTGAAACTATGCCCAAACTAATCATAATTGTGCACAAACATCACACTTTTTTGCTTCTGAACATATTTATATCGTCCTGATCATGTTTATGAAACAGACAAATCACTGTTTATGCCTTTTTTTAAACTCGTAGTATTCATCAAAATATGGCGACTAAAATACACTGCAACATTCAAACAAGTGTCTAAAAGCTGTCTCTAAATTGACTTTGTTGAGGATGCTAGATCACAAATTCACTATTGTAATTTTATTTTGGAAATTTGAATTTCTCGTTTTAGCACCGGAAGTGCCAATTTTTACATTCAGATTGTAGTTCCCACTTGAAAGGACCCTAAATGCCACTTGTTAGTTGCCTCTTTCTACATGCTATTTTGTGACGTTCCTCAAGGACATTTTTGTACTGTACATATATGTTTGAGTTGTGTGTTTGTTGTTGTTCGTGCTTCTGACTATTTGTGAAATATTCTTTCTCCCATCTGAACCTGGACTTCTCCATCTAGGACGCACTTGAATAGTTTAGCTGTCTTGTCGTTGTGTCACTGATACCTCGTTGCGTTCATCAAATATAGGTGATCTCGTAATCTCTTGAAATATAGCAGGCTCAGCTGCACTTTTTTATGTTTAAATAACTAATCTTAATTTGGAGTGTCTGACAAGACGTTTTACCTTGATTTATTAAAGTTATGTAGTAATTTAATGAATCATTCAGATGTAAATCACTGCATTACTTTATTTTTCTTTTCTTTAATGGCTTATTTTATCTTGTTAACTGAAAAACTGGAAAGCCACCAAATGGATAAAACATTTTCTCAAGTGATGAATTTTCATATCGTCAGTTATGAAATCAGTTTTGTCTGAATTGATAACATAACTGATAGCAATATTTTGATCTATGTTCCTCAATCGATGCATTATACTAGAGGATGAATCAGCTGTTTCGTCCCCCATCTCAGCTGCTAGTGTTTTTCTTAATCATTAAACCTTTATCAACAATTTAAATCCTTTATAAAATCGTTATCAAACAGACATAAAGGGAATAAATGAGCTGCCGATAAAACTAAATAAAATATTAGATATTACTATTAAGTTCTTATTAGCTTCTCTGAAACACTTGATTTTATAAATTTATATTCCTTAAACTCTCAAAATAACCATGAGGTTTAGTTGGGAAGTAATATACTTCCTTCTAATCCAACGATGGAGCAAAGAATAAGTATATCGTATAATCAAAGTAAACATCACTTGAAATGATATGGGAATAAATAAAACGTATTGTCATAAATTTGATTCAGTTGGTAATTTGCGGATAAGCAAAGGAACAAATATTTTCAGAACAATGATCATAAGAAATAATAATGACCATAATTTCAGGCTGCATAATTCAAATAAAATCAAATTAATGAGTGAAATTGAATTGATTGTTAAGAATAGGATTATCTATTAGGTTAAATAATTACATGAAAATTATCTTTATCAGACAGAAACAGATGTTTACTTTACATTCTTACTATCTGCATGGATTATTTTAGAAATGCTCGGTGATAATGGATTCTGCAAAAGCTATTGAATGCCACTCATACATTGTTCATATAAGCTCTCCTATATTTGTCGGCACTAATTTAATTTTTAACCGCTCCTAGAGTGGAAATATACCGGGCACTTTGACTTCCATCTCTTATTGCCTTCTTTAGTTCTTGCTTTTAAAGTCTGTTGAAGTATAATTAACCTTGGTGAAAATTTTACAAGAGCAACAATCCTGATGTCATCTGCTTCACAACAAACTCTTTTGGTACTTCACAATTGGTAGCAGTCCTAATAATAAGTTGTTTTCCCACATAAGTTAAAATCAGTGATATTTTGAATCTTAATTTTTTTAGTTACAAGAATTTTACATAAATTATTTTCATTATGGGGATCTGTGCGGATCGTAGCATTTTTACAATAGAAATCAAGAGTCGATCCAAGCCAAACGACCATTGAAGACCTGGAAGCACCGTATGTACGTTTCGTCCCAGTGCGTGACTCCTCAGCCGTGCGCATCCACGATCCCGCACTCGGGAATTGTCTTAGATGAGACAGCTATCCACCTCAGGCAATGGATGAAGGATCGCGCAAGATCACGGATAAATTATTTTATTTCAAAATCATTACATTTATCATACCCATGCCAAAATTGGACTCGGCATTTGAGAATTAATTGAGCACTGTGTAGAAAGTTAATAATAAATATTTTTTCTACTCACTGGGATACCACTAAACTATATTTATTATCTATTTCGTTAGGTTATCATCTAATTGTTTTTGTTTCGATTTCATTTTAACTCTGGTTCAATAACCTCACCACCTATATCTGTACCAAAACATCAGCTTGAGATGGAAGTAAAATGAAATCAATTGTATATCAATGAGTAATGTTATAGCGCTCGGTATTACTTCGTTTAATATTATAACGGTTGGGTTCCCACGTTACACGTATGGGACGTTCATTACCTTAAAAGATTATCTACATTAATTCCCCTCCCAGTGTCTATTCTACAGGACGTCAACACAACTCAGATCAAGAACACGTCATTAGCCTGATCCCAAGGTAAATATATTTCCACACCAAAAACCGACACAATCCACAACAATGAACAATCTATAATAGGTGCGTCACAATAATAAGGATAAAGGAATATATAACTTATCTGACACCTATCAGACTATCTACATGTCTGACTAAGCAAACAACCAATCATGATCATTCTCGCCCACACAAGTAATCAAAGTGAAATCAAGAAGTCAATGTACCCTTTGGAATGTATGGCTTACCAAATGTACATAATACTGGTTTATCACTTCACTCAGCCCTAGACATGGTCAATTCATGACATCTCTTTACTCTCTTCACTTATCTTTCTATCAACTTGGAATAATACAACTCTGGACCAAACAAGTACAGTAGACGGTGAAAAATTTCGCTTGTCATTACTGGCCCCAGTTGGTAAACATCCACTGAGATATTTCCGTTCGTAAAAAGATTTTTTTAACCACCAACCCATAATTGATGATAAAACTTCCAATATTTATGAAATCGACAAAATAATCATCTAATTAACCCCGACGATAAAACTAAATACTGAATCTGATCACTTTTGAAAAAAATATATCAAATTTAAAGGGTAATTAATAAGTCTTACAACATTTTAGGTTAATTTTACAGCTTTTAAAAGACTGTAGACTTAGTCAGCATCTTTATTGAACAGAACAAAAATGACCAACGATTGAAACCAGTCAAACAGAATTCCATCTATCATCTAAGCTCTTCTTAATCAATATAACTTTTAAAAAAGCACCACAGTTCTTAAAAACTTTATGCCACGTTATCTATGGTCTTTATGTTATATTTTAACGAAGAATAAATGAACGGCAACTGATAGGAATTATTTATGAAATATTATTACATATATTCTTATTGGATAACTATTAAGTGACTAAATTATGTGTTTATATTTCTCTTATAGCGAGCTCTCATTCAACCTTTTGACTACTATTACATGATTTACTACTCCTAAGTTATTTCCAACTTATTTGTTACAGTATCTTACACTCAGACATATCTTGCTTGATCTTGTATAGTTGTTATTTTCTATTTTATGATATGATGCGATCTGATTAGTTTGTATAAAAACTGTGTATGTTTGAAATGTTTGATTCATACAGTAGAAGCTGAGATTGTGCTGTGGATTCAATGGATAGGGCAGTACGAGGCGGGAAGAACCACTAAAGACTGAGAGTTGACTCTGGACTGCTCGTACTGGTTAATGTGTGATTTGATCGAGATTTCGAACTGATTGATGTTAGACCACCATTGAAAACCTGGAAGCACTGAACCGCTGCTTCGTCTAAGATGAATGGTGGCTATCAGTGCAATCCAGGATGAGCGTTTCGTTCAATTTGGGACTCGTCAGCTGGATGTACCTGCATCGCAGAGTTGATTTTCATTCTGGGACTCGAACCCAGTACCATTCGATTCAAACGCCATCGCGTTATCCACTTAGCTACCGAGACGAAACGGTCATCCAGTGCTTCCAGGTTTTCAATGATGGTCTAACATCAATCGGTCAAAGATCAACAACTTAATAATATCCACAATCCTACACTGACAATGCGTCATTTGTTTGACACAGTGCCACGGTCGTATCAGTCAGTGTTGTGATTGGCGATCTTGTCACGTGATAATTGACATAACACTTCAAAATTTCTCTAAAATTTAGAGGTTTGATATCTATCGCTTATTTAGCCTCTTGGTCATTAGTGGACACGAAAGTTCCTAGAGCCAATTTAAACTTTTACTCAGTGCTTAGCTTATCATTCCAGTAGCTTGTTCTGATTGTAATCAAGGTTTTATGTTTTTCCAAGTTATTTTGCCTAATAACTAACTTTTTAATTCGATTGCCTTTAATGGATCAGAGTATTAACTGATGTTGTTTCACTAAATAACTTGGAAATAAATTTCAAATATGTGGTCCATTGATAATCATTCAAAAGATTGAAGTTCTGTCTTAACAACAACCGACCAGAAACATAAATCTCTATCGAAAATCATGTAACTAACTCTAATCAATGTTGAAATACAGTTAACCTTAACATCAGGTCAAACTTTCCTTGATGAATTTCAGTTGTATTAATTATACACAAAAAAATCATTATACAAAATGTTTTGTGAATAAGTGGAATATAAGAAATACTAAACGAATAATATTGTTTAAAATCATATTATTAGCATAGATAACAACGAAAACACTAAAAATATGAAGTTATGTAAGAACAAAATCAAAATTAAACTCACTTGACGTTGTTTACTTGTAACTTCCCATTGTTACTTACGACTGCAATTGATCAGCCTTATATTGGCATATGTGCATCCTGTTAGGACTGCCCCGATATTGTCATTAGCTAAGTGGATAACGCGATGGCGTTTGAAGCGAACTGAATTCGAGTCCCAGAGTGAACATCGACTCTGAGACTCAGGTACATCCGGCTGACGAGTCCCAAATTGAACGAAACGCACATCCTGGATTCCACTGCTAGCCACTATCCATCTTTGCTTAGAATCTGGATTAATTTTATTTCTTAATTAAAAAGTATATCTTATGGTTTATCGATAAGAAAATGGAAATATACAATAGAATTAACACTCAATATCACTGAAGATTGTTTTGTAAAGCTTTTGTGAATTCATTTAGGAAATGTTGACTTATGAATAGATTTTAAATTGAAATAAATATTCCTTATCCTTACTCTAAAAGATTGTCTTAAATTAATAATTTCTTTGATTAATCTAATCAGTCTATGAGTTGAGAAACAGTACTCCTTATGGGAACTTCCATGATGTTATGGGTGATAAGTAATGAAAACATTCATAGTTTGAGCATAATTTGGTCTGTTACTAATAACTCAGTTTGTAAATCTATTGTGGACCGCGTGGTGGTTACTCTAAATTCTACCGATTGACCAACTGCAGATACCCCTGTACGACCCCAATATTGTTCCCCAATCTCCAATATGTCAGAACACGAACCGTTAGATCAAAATTGTTTATGGAGTCAGTAGAAGAAGAATACTTTACAGACAAATGCATATTTATACAGTTAGGAGAACCGTGAATATTGACCAATAGGAAAATGACATCATTTCACATTTAACGATAGTATTAGACTTAAGAGGATAATTTTTGAGATATTTTTCTGACTATCCCAACAAAATCACCTGGTATAATCTGAACAATATATCTTTAAACAATAACTTACATGTATTTGAAATCTGAATTTATCCTTATCACGTACAGTTGATTCAATTGTTGTAAATAGAACCGACAAAATGTTCATGTCAAATGAACTAAATATTGTCAACTGAACTTTTTTAATAGTCCACATGCTGCACGGACCAAAATATCCCTGTCATCCCTGTAAAGAGCGGAGAAGATTTAATGGGACTATCTAAGACTAGTATTTAAAAATCTAATTTCCATTTCTCCATAAGTTTCCTTAAATTTGATAGCTACATATGTTTCATTTCAACTTAAATAGTCTTCTCTGTAATAAAATATGAATTATCTGTAGCTTGAAATTAATCTTAGTTCTAAGGCACTCAGTTTAATATTTGAAATCGAAGTGTTAAATACACAAGCCACAAGCTTAACTGACACAGATCTCATACCTTGAACTTAGTATGTAAAATGAAGCTTTCTTAATCATGTACTTTACTGTGAATGAAATTTTACTTACTTACTTACGCCTGTTACTCCTCGTGAAGGAGCATAGGCCGCTCACCAGCATTCTCCATCCAACCCTGTCCTGGGCAATCCTTTCCAGCTCTTTCCAGTTCTTATTTATCTTTTTCATATCTGCTTCTATTTCCCGACGTAATGTGTTATTTGACCTTCCTCTTTTCCGCTTCCCTTCAGGATTCCAAGTTAGCGCTTGTCTCGTAATGCAGTTTGATGATTTCCTCAATGTATGTCCTATCCATTTCTATCGTCTTTTCCTAATTTCCTCTTCAGCTGGAAGCTGGTTTGTTTTCTCCCACAAAAGGCTTTTGCTGATAGTGTCCGGCCAATGGATGTTAAGTATCTTACGTAGACAGCTATTGATAAATACTTGTACCTTATTGATTGTGATTGTTGTAGTTCTCCACGTTTCAGCTCCGTACAGTAGAACTGCCTTGACGTTGGCATTGAAGATTCTGACATTGATATTGGTTGAAAGTTGTTTTGAGTTCCATATGTTCTTCAGTTGAAGGAATGCCGCTCTAGCTTTGCTAATCCTCGCCTTGACGTCTGCATCTGAACCTCCTTGTTTATCGACGATGCTTGCCAGGTATGTGAAGGATTCCACATCTTCCAGAGTTTCGCCATCAAGAGTGATTGGATTGCTGTTCTCCATGTTGTGTTTGAGGACCTTGGTTTTACCTTTGTGTATGTTGAGGCCTACTGATACAGAGACTGCTGTTACGCTGTCTGTCTTTATCTGCATTTTTTTCGTGTGTATTGGATAGAAGGGATAGGTCATCTGCGAAGTCTAAATCGTCTAATTGATTCTGAGCTGTCCATTGTATGCCGTGTTTTCCCTCAGATGTCCAAGTCTTCATAATCCAGTCGACCACCAGAAGAAACAGGAAGGGAGAGAGTAGACAGCCTTGTCTTACTCCGGTCCTTACTTGGAATGCGTCAGTCAGCTGTCCTCCATGCACTACTTTGCACTGTAGTCCATCGTATGAGTTCCGGATAATGTTGACAATCTTCTCAGGAACTCCGTAGTGTCGAAGAATTTTCCATAACGTCCTCCTATCTACACTGTCAAATGCCTTTACATAATCAATGAAGTTGATGTACAGTGACGAGTTCCACTCAATTGATTGTTCAACGATGATCCGTAGTGTCGCAATTTGGTCTGTGCACGACCGGTCCTTACGGAATCCAGCTTGTTGATCTCGAAGTTGAGCGTCAACTGCGTCTTTCATCCTGTTCAGTAACACTCTGTTGAAGACTTTACCTGGTATTGACAGTAGTGTAATGCCTCTATAGTTTTCACACTTGCTCAGATTTCCTTTCTTTGGAATCTTGATGAGATTTCCTTCGTTCCAGTTCATAGGCACTTGTTCCTCCTCCCAAATCTTCTTGAATAGAAGGTGAAGCATGCTTGTAGTTACTTCGATGTCTGACTTCAACGCTTCAGCTGGTATATTGTCAGGTCCTGCTGCTTTCCCGCTCTTGATTTGTCTGACGGCCATTCTGATTTCTTCTGTCGTTGGTGGATTGACATTTATAGGAAGATCTGTGTGTGCTGCTTCGATGTCCGGTGGATCCATTGGAGCCGGCCTATTCAAGAGTTCCTCGAAGTACTCTGCCCATCTGTTCCGCTGCTGTTGAATTTCGGTGATTGAAGTGCCTTCTTTGTCTTTGACCATTCTCTCTAGTTTATTACGTTCCCTTGCAAGTTTCTTCGTTGTATCGTAAAGCTGTCTCATATTTCCTTCTCTTGCAGCTTTTTCCGCCGTCGTTGCTAGTTCTTCCACGTATTTTTGCTTATCAGCTCTAATGCTCTTCTTCACTTGCTTGTTTGCTTCTATGTACTCAGCTTGTGCCTGGACTTTCTCTGCTCTTGTTCGACTATTGTTAATCGCTGTCTTCTTGTTCTTCCTTTCTTTGATCCTGTCCAGTGTTTCTATAGAAATCCATTCCTTGTGATGATGCTTCTTGGGGCCCAGAACCTCTTGACACGTTGAGGTTAATGTTTCTTTGATACCTTTCCAGCTATCCTCCATAGTAGTTTCTTCTTCCTTCAGTAGATCCTGTAAGGCTTGGAACCTGTTGTTGAGAGCTATCTTGAATTCATTGAGTTTGTCAGTATCTCGAAGGAAGGCCGTATTGAATCTTTGCAGAGCTGTTTGTCCAGTTATTCTTTAGCTTCAGTTTCAATTTGGCCACAACCAGGTGATGATCTAAAGCTATGTCCGCTCCTCTCCTGGTTTTCACGTCTTTCATTGTCCTTCGGAACTTTTTGTTGATGCAAATATGATCTATCTGGTTCTCTGTGGAGTGGTCCGGTGAGATCCATGTAGCTTTGTGTATACGTTTGTGTGGAAATATTGTGCCACCTATGACCAATTTGTTGAATGCACACAGATTTACAAATCTTTCCCCGTTTTCGTTTCTCTCTCCCAGTCCATGTAGTCCCATGATATCTTCACATCCGGTGTTGTCTATTCCGACTTTGGCGTTTAGATCTCCCATCAGAATGGTGAGGTCCTTTCTTGGGCACTTCTCTATGATTGATTACAGCCTCTCATAGAATTGATCTTTAACGTCGTCGTTGCTATCATTGGTGGGTGCATAACATTGGATAATGTTCATTGTGATCCCCTCCTTTTTTGTTTTGAATGATGCTTTGATGATTCTGGATCCGTGAGATTCCCATCCTACAAGTGCATTTCGTGCTACTTTGGATAGCATTAGAGCAACTCCCTGAGTGTGTGGAGCATTTTCCTCTTCGTGACCGGAGTATAGCAGCATCTCTCCCGTATTTAGCCTTTATTATCCAGCTTGGGTCCAATGGGTTTCACTGATTCCCAGTACTGCCAAGTTGTATCTCCTCATTTCCGTTGCTATTTGACTGGTCTTCCCGGTCTCCCACATTGTCCGGACGATCCATGTACCTATAAAAATTGTTGCTCTGGTTGTTAGAAAGGGCACCGGCCTTATGACTTCCGAAGGAACTCGGCTTTCACCATGAAGCGTCATATTACCTCTAACTCCCAGGGCATAGTTTAAATGGTTTGAGTTATTTTTTCTGGTTAGCGTTTTTTTAGCGAGTTAGTTTTCTACGGGATGCGGACGCTAACCCCATGCCCAACCCTCCTCCTTTACCCGGGCTTGGGACCGGCAGTAACTCTGGAAGAGCTACAGGCTGAGTTGAATGAAATTTGTATGAACAATAAAATCTATATTCAGTTTCTAAAACCATTTCTTTTATACCTTATCTTTATTGATATTCATTACATTTTTCCCATGTTTCAGATAGATTTACTTCACTTAAACTGGTAAGATTATTCAGCTTAGTAATGTATCATATGCGCTCCTTGTTGTTTCAATAATTTTTTTCTGTCGGATTACTTAGTTGATGAATTAACTGTCTAAGCAAAAGTAATATATATTAGTGGTCGTAAAGTCTGAGAATAACATTGTTGAACGGAGTACATAATGAATATAATATTTACAATTTCATTGCGATTGATAAATATGTGAGTTCTTGATTACCTAAGACAAAAAAATATTAGAATCTACATCAAATCAGTCATAGTTATGGTTGCATTAACTTCTATAATCAACTTGCTCCTCAAGTTTAATCGTATGTAACTGGAAAATTTTTTTCAATCATAGCATATCAAGTGGACTTGTTTTCAGTATGACTAAATCTTCACATGTGCAGTTAGTGAAAGTTTCAATGCTGTCCTGATGAATTATCATGTCAATCACGTAACTCTAAGTCACTTCACTAATAACTATTGAACCAATACTTTTGAGGATAAAAGCACTATTTTATTACTACTTTAATATATTACATTTCTACATTGATTAATCGACCGATAAATATAAGCCTATAAAGTGAGGTTTCCTTAATATGATGCAATAATATTACGTTTATTTAATTTCTGTTTTACTATACCACATACCGTTTAAACGGATAATGTCAAATTGGTATAACTTTCTCAAAACATACCCAGTCTTATTTTAGGCCCGTAATGGAAGGTGGGCAGGTAGGACGGACTACTGTCCTTGCTCATTTTTGATTGGTTTTCTATCGTTTATGTGAGTCTGCAAAATCACACTACCTATTGATCAGATTATAATCAATAAATTACAAACACCATCCACTTGCCATGCAATATCTTGTTTAAATTTTCACAGGTTTGTGCACATCTACCTACCTACCTATCTACCCACACCAAGTATTTTAACGAGGCGGCCAAAATACTGGTAGAAGCATACTGATTAACTGCTTCATTACTAAATACAGTCAACTTCAGGTCAATAAATCTGCCTCTAAGATACTAAGAATTAGTTTAGTTTTAAAAATGATAGAAAAAAATCATCCAGTCATTAGTAAAAGATATCAAACAAGCATAATTATTACGATTAAGTAGGTAACCTATGTAGTGCTAACAATCATTGCTCATTTCAGTTTTGTGAGTATGTATATGGGCGTACGTTTATGTATTGTTAACCACATTGTGTATAGTAAATAGGTAACCAGAATATTAGAGATTGAATAAAGCAAAAGAAATATCATCACTGTTTACTTAAAACAGTACAGTTACAAAAAATAATAAGTGAAAAATGTACACCAAAATTTTTTAAAAATTCAATTAATTACTCATCACCTACGAAAAACAGCCATTTCCATTGTTTTTGTGACTATGTACTTAAGCCCATGGATGATCATAATTCGAGATTGGGTTATAACATCAGTGTTCGTAATATTCAACGTATAACAGTAAAACTTCACATGGTGAACAACCATAGGTTATATATATATATATATATATATATATATATATATATATATATATATATATATATATATATATATATATATGTATATATATATATATATATATATATATATATATATATATATATATATATATATATATATATATATACGTTTAGTAGTAACTCAGTGAAGATAAATGTTATACCTTGATTCAGTATAAGTAACACTAATTTACGAAGACGAGTAAGCACTGTATAAAACATTATGACGAATATCAATAGAAGATTCTGATGCACCCATTTGATCATCAGAGGCATCTTTAATATGATTGCAACATGAAGTTTTAGGTGTTGTTTTTAATCCCAACATTTCAGGTAGTTAGTAATTGAATTGATCAAGGCACCCAAGATTAGTCAACTCAATTTTAATCATCAGCTTTACACCAAAAATTAGGCAGTTCAACTGGCTTTCATAACTAATTAAATAATGTATGATAGACTGAAAAAATCTCCGCCTTTAGCTCTTCTGGAGTTACTGCCGGTCCCAAGTCCACACAAAGGAGGAGGGTCGGGCATGGGGCCGGCAACCCAATCCCGTAGAAAACAATCTTTCTAAACAAACACAAACCAGTTTGAGCAAATTAAACCATTTAAACTCTGCTCTCTGAGATGGAGAGTCTTCATTCAGAAGAATTGTGATGCCTCATGATGAAAGCCGAGACTCTCCTTATGACAACCACAGTAATAATTAATGTAGGTAGATGGAATGTCCGGACAATGTGGGTAACCAGAAGGATCAGTCAAATAACCACGGAAATGAGGAGATACAACTTGACTGTACTCGGAATCAGCGAAACCCATTGAACCCAAGCTCAATGGAAAAAGACAGATTCGCGAGAGATGCTGCTGTACTCCGGTCACGAAAAGGAAAGTTCTCCACACACTCAGGGAGTTGATCTGATGCTGTCTTAAGAGGCACGAAATGCACTTATAGAATGGGAATCTTATGGATCCAGGCTCCTCAATTCATCCCTCAAAACAAAGAAGGAGTGAATCACAATGAGTTTTATCCAATTTTATGCACCCCATAAATGGTAGTAATTATGACGAAAAATATCAGTTCTACGAGAGGTTGCAATCAATCATAGAGAAGTGCCCAGGAAAATACCTGACCATCCTGATCGGACTCCTAAACGCCAAAGTCGGAATGGACAACAACGGTTATGAAGATATCATGGAACAACGTGGACTGACTTGGTGAGAGAAATGAGAATGGTGACAGATTTGCGAACATATGTTTATTCGACAAACAGGTTATAGGCATCACAATATTCCTACACAAACGCATACGCAAAGCTACATGGGTCTCACTGGATCACACCTCGGAGAACCAGATAGATTATATTTGTGTCACTAACAAATTCAGAAAAACAATGGGAGAAGTGAGAATCAAGAGAGCAGCTGACGTAACTTCAGCTCACCACCTGGTGGTTGTCAAGATGAAACCGAAGCTAAGGAAGTACTGGACAACTTGAGAAACAGCATTACAAAGTTTTAATACAGCCTTCCTTCGACATACTGACAAACTCAACAAATCCAAGATAACTCTCAACAGCAGGCTCCAAGCCTTACAAAGTCTACTCACAGAAGAAGAAACTACAATGGAGGTCAGTTGGAAACGGATCAAAGAAGCACTAACTTCAACGTGTCAGGAGGTTCTGAGCTGCAAGAAACATCATCATAAGGAATGGATTTCTTTGGAAGCACTAGACAAGATTCAAGAAATGAACAACAAGAAGATCACAATAAACAACAGCCGAACAAGGACAGAGAACAAGCAAGTGAAGAGGAGCATTAGAGCTGAAAAGCATAAATACATGGAAGAGTTAGCAACGACAGTGGTAAAAGCTGCAAGAGAAGGAATTATTAGACAGCTATATGAAACGACGAAGAAACTGGCAGGGTAATGTGGTAAATCAGAGAGACCGGTCAAGGATAACGAAGGCACTTCAATCACTGAGATTCAAGTACAGAGCAACGGATGGGTAAAGTAATTTGGGGAACTCTTAAATATTCCAGCTCCATTGAACCCACCGAAAATTGAAGCATCAAAAACAGACATTCTAATAGATGTCACTCCACCAACAATCGAAGAAATCAGGATAGTCATCACAAAAATCAAGAGTGGGAAAGCAGAAGCACCTGACAATATACCAACCGAAGCACTCAAGTCAGACATAGAAATAACTGCAAAAATGCTCCACATTTTATTCAGGAAGATTTGAGAGGAACAACAAGTGCAAACGGACTGGAAAGAAGAATATTTCATCAAGATAACACAGAAAGGAAATCTGAGCAAATTTGAGAACAACTGAGGAACCACACTACTGTCACTACCAGAAAAAGTTGTCAACAGAATGTTGCTAAACCGAATGTAAGATTCAGTAGACGTCCAACTTCGAGATCAACAAGCTGGATTTCGTAAGGACCAGTCGTGCACAGACCAAATCAAGACACTACGGATCATAGTCGAACAATCAGTTGAGTGGAACTCGTTGCTATACATCAACGCCCTTGACTATGAGAAGGCGTTTTACAGTGTGGATAAGAGAACATTATAGAAACTTCCTCGACACTATGGTATACCTGTGGAAATCGTCAACATCATCCGGAACTCACACGACAAACTACAGTGCAAAGTGGGGCATGGAGGACAGGTGACAGACACATTCCAAGTCAAGATTGGTGTCAGAAAAAGATGCCTACTCTCCTTCTTTCTCTTTCTTTTGGTGGTTGACTGGATTATGAAGACCTCTACACCTGAGGGAAAGCACGGAATACAATAGACAGCTTAGATGCAACTAGACGATTAGGACTTCTATCTTATATACAAACTAACGCAGGTCAAGGCAACCAATGTGACAGAAACCTCTATGTCAGTATGCTTCAATATACACAAAGAGAAAAGCAAGATCATCGAATACAACATGGAGAACACCAACCCAATCACACTTGATGGAGGAACTTTGGAAGAGGCGGAAATTTTCACGCGTCTAGGTAGCATAATCGATAAAAAAGCAGACCAGATGAAGACGTAAAAGCGAAGATTGGCAAAGCAAGAGCAGCAACCCTACAATTGAAGAACGTATGGAAATAAAAGAAACTATCAGTCGTTATCACAGTCACAATCTTCATCGCGAATGTCGAGACAGTCCTACTGTACGGAGTTGAAACATGGAGAACTACTACAACCATCGTCAAAAAGGTACAACTATTTATAAACAGTTGTATACGTAAGATATTCAATATCCGTTGGCCGGATACCATCTGCAACAGCCTACTATGGGAGGGAACAAACCAGCTTCCAGCTTAAGAAGAAATTGGGAGAAGACATTGTAAGTGGATAGGACATACATTACGGAAATCAGCAAACTAACTTGGAATCCTGAATGGAAACAGAAAAGAGGAAGGTCAAAAAACACACTACGTCGAGAATTGGAAGTAGACATAAAAAGGATAAATAGCAACTGGAAACAACTGGAAAGGACTACCCATGAAGGGGTTGGATGGAGAATGCTGATGAGCGGCCTATGATCCTCCACAAAGGGGTAACATGCGTAGGTGAATAAGAGTGAAAAATAAGATGATCCCGTTGAATGCAAATTAACCAGTAATTAGCTTGATATAATCTTATAATAACGTTTTAGGAAACTGCATGAAATACAGCTAATTACGATTCTGAAAATAATATTTGCATGATGGCTATCACTCAGTAAACTGTTCGCAATAGATGAGAAAAGAATATGTGAAGTTAATGAGGTTATAGTCTAGTTAGTTAGTCTGCATATTTTTGAAGTGTGTGTATCAAATGTTTGTTTTTATAATAGTCCAATGTATGTGTAACAAAAAAGTCGTGGAGTATATTTTATGTAAAAAATATTTGACGAAAAAACGTTTGTTTATCAAAAAATGAAAAAAAAACTGAAACAGGATTATTAATTATTTTTATTTCAAGACATCTTGTAACACCTTGAATCACCTAACACTGAATGTGTACTTGTAAAAGCTCAGCGAATGAATTTTAAGTAAATCCAACGTTTCGCCTGGCAATCTGGTCCAAGCTTTTTCAAGGAAAATGTGTACTGTTTTAAACACAGATAAATGTTCACAACTGAACTTTGACAATATGTATTATATAACTGATTCAATTAGCTCATAGTATAGAATAGGTTATAAACTATTAATATCTACAGGGTTATATTACACATTCATGTAGCATAGACTCTAGCATCAAAGACTTATTCTCCATTCGATGATTCATATAACAAATTAAAGATCTTAGTCCTCCTCTAGCCAATCTACCAGAGGTACAAAAACATTAGCCTTCATCGCATATTTTCACTGTTTGTTTAGGAATAATGACAAAGAGAGTTGAAACAAATGACGTGAACTTAGTAGACCTCTTATAATTTCATTTCACATTTCAAAAAAAGAAGTAAGCTACTTGTTATTTTTTTATGTAATTAAAATATTTTTATTTTGGAATTCTTTGAAAGATGTCAATGAGGTTCTCAGGGGAACCTCTGTGTATCGAATGGTCCCAAAAATTAAATTGTCCAACTACTCTAAGGGATAAGTGTAACTGGGGCGATGTCTAGTTATCACTTTCATGATGTTTTGTAGTCACCACCAGATCTCTTTTCCATTCTTATGAACAAATATCCAGTCTTAATTCCATATCAGCTTTATTTTGTTTTTTCACTAGGATCAACGTATTTTATAACACCATTTCTGTTGAAACTATGATTTCACTGGAATGACACTAGAATTCTCTGCGGTATAGCTAGTATTTAGAATAATGATTCGTAAGAAATTACAGTTTTTTGACATGTTTGAGTTTTAATGAGATATCACAACGAGAAGATTGTGTGTCAAGTAAAAATAACTACAATAAAATTTACTGATGAACGAAAGTACGTTGTCATCTATGAAAATATTATCTTCACAATTCATCGACTGACTTACTAGATTTAGTCGATTTTCTTCTTTGCTAATAATCCAAGCATAATGATTAAACTTTCTGTTGGGGACGGTAGATCCCCAAAAACTCATAGTTTGTAATTTATCTTGTGGAGCTTGTATGCACATGTATACGTAGGCATTTCTTACCACCCACGCACATAGTTGATTGACGAATTTATCGATTAAATCTTTAAATACTTCAATGGCAGTCAATTGACGAACTATCGATTAAATGTTTAAAAGCTCCATGACAATATCGATGTATATATATTTGTATATATACGTTTTAAAATTGTCTTTGTAAAAAAAGTTTGTTGGTTTTCTGGTTGTTACAGAATATACTTTCATTCTAAGCTTGGTCTTCTCACTCTAGATAGCGGGGCTGGGACGCCTCAATAGATAGCTTACTGGTCGTTGGTCACTGAATCTCGTTCTCGTTCGCAAACTACGTGAACCCGTGATCTCTCTCTCTCTTTCAAAACCTAACACTTTCAGACTAGAAATTAGCTATCTTTAGGTAGCACCTAGATAAGGCTATTTAGTTAATGATATAATTCGACCTTGATTGCACATAGCTTACATAGAAGCTATAGAAATCCATTATTTTCCATATCAGCTGTTTCTTAGTCAGACTAAACTTTTTAGCCTTAATTCAAAAATATAATATTAGCATTACTCGAATGTACATGAAAACTATAAAGTTTTTATTCCATTCAGTATAGTTACAGTAAAGCTGTTTAATAAATTTTAAAATGACTCAGTAGTGATAAATCTATAACTGAAATATTTACTACTGGTTAAAGCATTTGGCTCTCAACTATTTGGTAGAAGGTTCAACCTCTAAACAGCTTATTTGACATGGACCTGAGGTAATAGAACAGCCTTTACACAAACAGCATAGCTCAAGATCAAGTAACTAAACCTGTACTTGATAAATCTATTATTATTAATGGTTCAGAAATAAGTTGATGGTTTTAAATAAACTATAGATTGGGTAAAAGTTACATGGGTAATTTAGATTGAATAAAATAAAAACTAATCGCAGTTACAGACAAGATTTTTTTAGTCTATGGCGCTAAAACCGAATCATTCCATCTTATATTTGTTCTTAATATTTTCAACCATTTCAAATAGTAAGAAACATTGAATTAAAGTTAAATCGATATTCGTTTTATTCGACATTATGCTGTACATTTTTGGATTGACATCGGTTGATGTTGACAGTCAATAAATTGTAAGTGGAAGACAACTTCGTGATATGTTTAAAAAAAAGATGTCGACACGAACCTGTAAACTCTTTGGTAATGTTTCTGTAAATGGTGTTATAACCATTTCACCATCAGATAAGCAATCAACCAAGTTATCGAAAGAATTAATGAGGAAGCAACAATTCCATTTAATTCATCGAGGAAATAAAAGATCTGTGGGGCAGAAGAAAAGAAAGAGTGCTTCGCTGCAATGCGATATTAGTTTCATAGTAAGAGATATTAGTGTGGTCTTAGAAACATTAGGAATTCTTCAAAATGAAAACCAGAATCTCGCAAGTATTAATTAATACGTAATCCAAATTATTGGAATTGATTAATATATGTATGGAATCGGTAAATAAGACAATGCAAAATCTTTAAGATCATCGCTGTTATATCCTAGTGAAGATTAAATTACGGGTAACTTCCGAGGACTAATATTCTATAAATATTCTTTTTGTATAATTATTCAATAATTAGATTATGTATATTTATATTCCTCTTATTATAAGCTTCATTTTGACCCGTAATTTATTATTATACGACTGTCCCTAAATTATGTTCAGTTTATTAACTACTATCTCCCACGTTCACAGCCACTTTTTAGCTTTATTGTGTACAAATGTTATTTCCTATTTTATGGTGCGTTGTGGTCTGTTTGTTTGATATATAAACCCAGTAAGTTTGGAATATATGATTCGATTCGATTCGCATAGTGGAAGCCGGTATTGGTGTTCTGGACTCAAGTGGACGGGCTAGGCGAACATAGGACCAATATGGACGCTTGGCTGCTCGTACCGGTCGAACGTCATTGGTTTGGCACAGTGCTAAGATTGTATAAGTCGTATTTTGATTGGTGGATAAATCACGTGATAACTAGCCGAACATCAAGTCACAACAATCGCCTCTAGAAGGAATCTCTCTACTACTTCTAACATGCAAGAAGTATTTCTCAGAAAAAACTGTATCCCCTAAAGATTCAAGCACTATTAGCCCACCTATCGTCAAACAGTATGAAACCAAGATTTCATATACGAAGATTTGTGAAATACGACATTGTACGCCAACCGGTTGCAAGTTGTTTTATATGTCTACGGTATCAGCGTTTGAATGACCAAAATGTTAGCTCGGAAAACATGATGTCGTTCCGTACACCAATTCAGCTGCACAACGATTGATGTGCTATTTTGGTGTTGAGTGAATTCAAACTAACTTTAGCGAAAGTTTGTCAGTGCACTTGTTATCACTCCTAGTAAACTTCCAACTGGTTTTGAGCTAAAGGTTAAATATCTCTACCACTCAATTTATAACAGGAAGATAGTTTGAATTTCATATTCTTTTAGCTCCTAGAGTTTCTGTGAGCTGTCGAAATAATTGAATATCTAACTAAAAACTTTGGTCCGAAGTGATGGTTCATGGGACGCCAAAATTGGATATCTGGTGTTTAGTGAAGTATTTAGCAATTTTTATAGCCTACTTAAGTAAAATGGCTATCAACCATTTAGTGAAGCTGTCAAAGCAAGTAGTTAGTGAGTGTGTTCATTCAATGGGATGTTAGTAAGAAAATGTTAAGCATCATATTAATTATACCTTAAGAGATTGACTTCATGATTTGACAATTCATCAAACAATACTATGCTAACGAATACTGACGTTTCCTTAGTAAATATTAGAATCCAAACCATTCATGTATGTAGTCCTGATAGATACATCTCCATATCAATTTAAGAACTATTCACGAATAATGACTGTCAAATTCAGTAGTTTTTATCAAACAAAGCGTTCATAAATTGAGTGCTTCGAAAATAAATGAAGTCAAAAGCTGGTTTGATTTTTATTAGTTAATAAATATTCGTGGTATATTCAATTCGGATGAAACTGTGCTTCTTCTCATGTTTGAAGCACTAATTTTAGCATTTCATTCTTGCACTTTACACATGAAATTTTGTATATGCTATCTAAGTTGTATTTCATTTCCAAATGAAAATGTTTGAATCAGTGGGGAATATCTTAGGCCCAAAATATAACCATCACAATGGGAACTTTACAAAAAATTGGCGAATTCATGAGACTCGTGACTACTAATCCCAGGAAAATGAGTATATGATTTTTAAGAAAATCAACTCAACACTCATTTTAGTATTTCCCAAAGAATGTTATGTAAATAAGCGAACCATAAGTAGTATGTCATCTCTATTGAGTTATCTAGTTCATATTGTTAATGCATACTAATATTCCTAGTTTACTGTACATAGATGTAACCAAATAGATTCACTGCTCTCGTTTTTGTTATTTGTATCCCTAATTGATGGGAAGATATGATGGTATCTTGTCTTCTGTTATCCACGCTAAAACACATCATCGTCTCCCGGTGTTTCGAATTGGTAGGAATCAAGTAAACTACACGCGAATCAACCGGAGGTAAAGCCCCGCGAAAGCAGCTGGTCAACAAGGCTGAGCAGAAGAGCGCCCTAGCAACCGGTGGCGCGAATAAGCCTCACAGACACAAACTCGGGACTTTTGCTCTCCCAGAAATTCATCGCTAACAGAAGAGTACTGAGAATTTGATTGGCAAGTTTCCTTTCCAGTGTTTGGTCTGAGTAATAACCTCAGACTTAAATATTGACCCTCGATTTCACTGACCGACCTATGGTAATAATTATTGTTTTTGTTGTCCTGTACTATATGCTTCCGCTTTATTTTCTATAGTTGTAGATTTGTGTAATCAATTCGTTATGGAACAGGAAAATACCACAAGGACACCATTCATACATCAACAGGATATCCACTTTAGAAAGAATTGAAAGTTCTCGTCTGACGCTTTTCATTGCGTTAATACGTGTAAAAAATGTACTGCCTAAACAATTTTTGAAATAGAACACTTCAAACAACCTAATATCCCTTATGTCCTCTACATTTAATATCAATATCTATATCAAACTGATCATACCTGTTGACTGGCATAAGTTCTGTAATTGTCGTTTTCAGAATATGTTTTTATTATTATTACTATTGTTAGTTTTGATGAGAGTTACAACTTTTGCTTGCGTTCCAGAATTAATCAGCAGATATGAGCACGTATAGTTAAAAAGTGAGTTAATTCAGGTTTTTCGAAGTTCGTTTCCGATAAGAACTAGAACTAGGTAGAGAACTACTCCAAACCAGGTACCAATTGGTTGTTGTTTGTTCAAGTTTGGGGTGCTTCGGCAGTAAGAATTCATCATTCCATTATGAGATTGAACTCAGGACCTTTAGATCTCACAACAAGCACAGCACCAGATCACTGTGTTGAAATGTAACGATCCCTACTCCCTTGTGCAGTCACTTGACAATATAGTGAAGTGGTTATTAGAGGGATTTTAACTGAGCACGGAATGAGTCCTTTAAGGTAGAGATTAAAGGCTGGTGATTAACTAATAGTCATAAAACAGAAATAGAAACCAAGCGAGAATAAGTGCGATTTGCTGTTCACAGTGAATTTGTAGGGTTGCGTAATAATCTGAAATTGAAACCAACAACAAATCAGAGATAAGAGGAAAACCGAACCCAAACTAAAATGGACCAAGTATAAGATGTGTAGTAACACAGAATATGTGATTAAAAAACCACATAACTAAGCACAGACAGCCGAATGTTGTGATTGGCGAAGCATAACATCCCGCCTGACCATCCCACCAATAAGCTCACAGTAAATAATTGACCTCAGGGCTAGGCTTGCTTTAACTTTTTTGTGATTGGACATAACAAAATGCATGCGCCCAATCTCATTGTGTCTTTTTAGAAAAATGGAATAATCAATATAAGCCCTGCGTAGGCACAGCCTTAAGAGTTGTAGCGTGTATCGATCAAATGTATTTGTATCCCTGGCATAAACAATGCATAGTTTGTGCTTGGTCCTACTTTAGAAACAGCTGGCTACTTCACGTTACAAAGTTGATTATCGATTAGTGGATATCGCTCCTTTTTATTCTCGCCCCCTAAACATCGTCAAGATTTGGACGGTTTCAATTGAGTATCCAGTAAGTTTCGTTTGACAATATAAAACATCATTATGTATGAAACATGTTTTATTCAACGAATATGCTTCCATTTATTCTTCACTTTTTGTTGAACTCACTAGGTTATTTTTAGTCCTAGTATGACTAGCAATCAATAATAACGGATTACATGTAACTTGTACTGTTTAGCAAGAAACAATTACTAACCAGTTAAATGTCGCGTGTGTTCGACGTTATCCTTTTGTTACATCCGAATCACGCATAGTTTCGCGATACAAACTGTAAAATTAAGGGACAACATAAGCTCGGAGTGGTGAATTGCTTTCAGTTTTGACTTTTTCATGAGTATCTGTCCTTCATCATGTCAATCAACGGAAATCATCAGAAATTATAAAATATCGTTCTTCCCAAGTGGTACTTTATTATTAAAACAACACATGAGTGAACGATATTGTTTTCAGTCAAGTCGTCATCAGGCTTGACTCCAATACACATCTATTTCATTATGGTAATTGGTTTATTAATTACCTTGATTAGTTTAGTGTTTTCACATACCTATATAGGTATTCATGTTTATTGTAGTAAAGCCTGGTGGCTATCAAATTGGAAATATTTTTCGCTTATATATGTTCTCAATTTCACAATGGAAACCCTTAACATTTTATATTGTGAATACAAACATTGTTAACATTAATGGTTATTGAGTTTATGAGAGTAATCCTTAGAATGATATTTCTATATACCAAACCTCTGTTACTGGACGACACCTAGACTTCCCCTAAAAGATGACATTTTCCACAAGTCTTAGTTTTCTGACCTATCTAGACAGTTGTAATAAAGTCTGAAGATAGATTCATTATTTGATATTGAGTTTTCTGTATGTATCGAAATATTTCAGTCACACTACGTTCCAACTATGGGATGGAATCCTATATTTTATGATGGGAAGATAGTTCCTTCGTTTTATTCTATTCACTCTCACTTCAGAAATGTCTTTGTGTCGAAAATTGGTTATGCTGTGGTACATGAATTCAGTTTTTGAAATATAACCGGTAAAAAAGTCAAACTTCGTCCCAATACATATTGATTATTCACTCTGGAGGTATAGATAATTTATATCAACTACCTTAACAGTACGCTAATATGTTTATATCAATTCAACTTCCCTAGCCCTCATTAAAAACAAGGGATCAGTGAAAAGAAGTTTTGAAGTAATCTCTCTGGGCTCATTGTTTTATTTATTCGGATTGATCTTTCTTAGGTAGTTGATAACTCACAATACTCAAATACGTAGTGGTTGATTGCAATTTTTCCAACCATACTTTTCTATAAAAAGAACATTAACTTCTAAGGTATGTATTCATTATTGAGTACCTAACAATTTGTTTGTGTCATGACATAACGATTAAAATATAATGTGTTCATGTGGCGTGTTTCGAGAACCAATGAACTTGACCATTTTACTTTCAATAAAAGTTGTGCTACTATATAATATACCTTTCTACTTACTCATAATGAATAAAGTTCCTAGAATGCAAGACAAATAACGGTCGATGATTTTAATCTACTCAATAATATTTCGATAAACAATCATTTACAAATTTGTTCCATATTATTTGCTATGTCTCAATTACTCAAAGTAAAAAAGCAAATCTCTAGACCCATTTGCAAATGGATCATTCCTGTAAGTGTATTGTAAGATGAGAGCAAGAATGCTATGGATATTTTGCTGAAAATAGGCAAACTCGTGATTTAAAACACCAACCCCATATATTACTGCTAGCTTTTTGCCTTATTTGTAATTTTCTAATATTTTCGACCAAGAAGTGATTTGAGTTTGCAGATATCGACCAAGGTCTATCCCTTAGTGTCAACAGCGGGAAAACAAATCTTTACGAATAACAACCTCATACCTGTCAGAAAAGTTACTGGCTATCTAGCATCATTAGCCTGCCGAAAAATGTAATGGTAATGGATATGGAAGTGTACTGTGTTCAAGTCCCAGTCCAAGCATCAACATTGGAATAGTGGTACGTTGAGTTGATGGGCCCTACAGTGAATGAAGTGCGCGTCCAGGATTTTACTCTTAGACGCGACCCATATATATTGTAAAAACAACTATGAGCGGTTGTGGGCCACCCCCTGAGCGTACATATGTCAATACAGTTTGATCAAGATTCAGTCTTGAAAATTAGCAACCAAAAAACGCAAAACTGTAAAAATAATACATTTGAGCACCCGTATGTTTTACACTGCCTTTCTAAAAAAAATTCAATGGAAAAAGTTGTGAAGGCAAACACTTTTATTCATCATCAGTTCTTTCATGTAACCTACCAATCCTAGTTGATCTCCGATTTTCGTATTTAGAAAACTTTCATGAACGTATACGCTCTGGATTTGAAGAGTCTCTTAACTGACGTGATTGAGGACGACTTCATTACACCTTCAGTGGACGCTTAAACGTTTTCTGGAAACGACTGAGTGGACATTTAAGATAGCTTGTGAACTAGAGTAGTATTTATTTTTTGTAGTTAAATAAGGTCTTATGCTTCTATGTTTATTAATTTTCTCCTACTGAGATTTATGGATACGAAAAAGTACACATACACATTTCATAACGTTCACTCAAACTTCTATTTTTACATGAATAATATCTTCACTAACTATTTGCAAAACATCTAATTTATTACTTATAGATGGAAACTTCAGTCAGTTACAAAATGGATTCATCAGATGAAGGCTCGTCTCTTTCAGTAACCCAAACAGACACACCAACTTGTGTTCATAAACACGAACCTACTGCTGAAGAAAAAAAGCTTACAAGACTTCTAATTGAACGTGTCCTCCCCCCATTTTCAAAATCACTAAAACTACAAGCTCTTGTGGTTTATCAAGCTGATCAAGAAAAGATGAAATGTTTGCTTGTTAACCAAACTTATGAGAAAACAAATGATCATTCTTTTGAAAACGACAGTCCTAATCAAGATTTATCAGATTCAGGAATTATGGATACATCTACAGAGTCGATTTCACCGAATAAAACACAAGCTGATGACGTTATAAAGAAGTATGGCTTTTCGATCTCACGACGTAAACGGAAGCTAAGTCGACCATGTAAAATACCTCAAAGTTCTGTTGTTTCTGATCCTATCGAACCTTTACCTACTACAACTGCTTCATCACCAACTTCCGTCCCAGCTCAACAGATCTCGAAAGCAGTTACTGAAATTGTAACGCCGATGAAAAGTGGGCCAACAAATGGTTTATTTTTACCTGTCTCAGCAGTTACACTTCTTCCTCATGTGAGTGTTTTCTCCCTACCTGTAACAGTACTATCAACTGTCCATCGCCCTATTTTACCTCGGATTTGCACTGATAAACAGCCTATTCCCCGTCCTGTTAATAGTTGTAATTTACAAACAGTTATTTCGCCTCAATCAAAACATACAACGTCATCTAATTCACTTTCTAAGAATTCCACCAGAGAATCCGTAAACTCAACAGACGATTCAAGTGTCCTTAATCGTCGATATGCCAAGTCATTTATGTGTAATCAGTGTCGAAAACCATTTACATCATTAACTTTACTATGTGAACATACCTTTGCAGTGCATAAAGCATTTAAGTGTACTATATGCGGTGCACAATTTACTCAACGATCCAATCTTCAGCGTCATTCTCTTCGTCATGTCGGTTTCAAACCTTTTGTATGTAAGATATGCGATAAATCTTATTATCGTAAAGATCATCTTGTTCGACATATCGAACTAACACATCCTGGTTGTGATCCACGTACAAATCTTACTGTGAAACTAAGTTCAGCTGAATGTTTAGATTATCTAGATCAAATCAATAAACACGACAATACAAATGGTGAACAGATGCAAATATCATGTCAAAACACCAATAATAATAATAATACTCCTGAAATTGCTGTCAAACAAGATGAAAGTGATTCTCAAGAAAAATTATGCCTTCTGGTTTCTCAAAAACAAGAACAACCTAGCATTTGCTCACAATCACATCAAATATGCACTAGTATAAATTCCTAAAAAGCCAGTTATTATTATTATTATTGTTATTGTTTTCCAAAAAGAAGAAATGTCGTCATATCACTGTTTTCTTTTCTACCAATATTAGACAGCTATTGTTTTTTTTTCATACTTTTCTATCGTTCATTGTTTCGTTTGCTTGGTCTATTTTTCTTTTCTAGAAATTTTGTTTTTTTTTTACAATGTAGTCATTTTCTATTTTCATATTTTGTATAAATTATTATCATTATCAGTTTGAGAAAATCATTATCTCTATAAGGAATTATTATGTATCATTGATTGGTCTACAAAACTCTGTTTTTGAATTATCATTTACTAATGTGTTTGCTTGTGATAACGAATGATAAACGAAATCTATAATTGTACAAACAAAAATAATAAAAGTTTTTTTTTAAGTAACTCATCGTGATAATTGGTTTTATTACCGTATACTTGAAAACAATTTTTATGCTTTGAATGTAACTTATTGGGTTTTAAGACTCAAAAGGGTTTATTTCTTACAAAATTTGGTCGAGATAATTTCCACTTGTGATTTCAGTTTGTTGTTTTTGATCTCAAGAAAACAAAGTTTACTTTAAGTTAGTATACCGGTTGATTTTTAAGTTCATCGGATAAATTATCATTGTATCTAACTGATTCGTTCATACGGCGGTAAACATGAGTGACTTTTCAACCAGATTATTGCAAGGTGGATTATAAATTAATTTTGTGAGCTATATTATATAACGTTTGTTGTCATTTAAGTTATGACTTTGTGGTGTGGGCTACTTATGTCCACACAAGTAGTATATAACTGTGGTCAGGCATAGAATGTATTTCAGTAGAAGTTCGATGAGGAAAGAACGGGAACGGTACGCGATTGGTATGAAAATGCATGAACAATAAAATCTGAGACAATAGATTGGTGTTTGCAACAGGAACAATCAAGTTTGATATGATGGATTGATATTTTGCAAATTAACGATTTACTATATGGTTCTCAGATTTTATTGAGATACTCTGTGATTTCGTGTCAGCTACATTTGATTATCCCCACTCGTGTTCTTGTTCACTACAACTTCACTTTCATGTTCTCTTTTGTCCTTGCAATGCTTTTAATGGGTTTACTGTGTGAGTTAATAGTTTTAATTCCCCGTTATAATGATAACATTGATTTTTTCAGCATGATAATTCTAGTTGTTATAAACATTTGACTTTTTATTATTCGGGTTGCTTGCTAGTCGTATTGACTAGCAGACGGTAGTTAATAATCAACCGGAAGCAATGTACCTTTCCATATCTTCTTAGTTCAGTACGTCTATTTGCCAGTTTGGCTTGAGCTTTTACATCCTTAACCTGCTAATACTAGAGTTAATAGAGAAAATACTCAATGAACATGCTGTGACAGTCCAAGTGAAGCTGTATCTTATTGATTAGTTGCTTAATTTATAATTTATGGTTCACGATTAGCTAGATCCATCTTGGTCAGTGGCCTTTGTTCTACGAAGGGTAATAGGGGTAATTAATTAAATTTGGCCTCATATTGTACTGCTAGAGTGGCAAGAAATATAACTCTCTTCATTTAATTGGTTTAACCTACAACCTAACGACCGAATGTCTACGCGGTTACCGACTTTTTCAAAATTTCTGAGTAATTGAGTAATATTCCTTTCACCACAGTACGTTGTGATCGGTGGGTTGTAAGTGAGGGACATCGTTTACGAAATATTAACAGCTGTAATTTCAAGTCGTAATAATAAGCTAAGAAGCAAAGGATGCTGTACAACAGGAAGAAATCGTTATAAATACCTATTGTTCGCACAAAAACCTTTATTGATTTTGATAGAACATCAGGAAAAAGGAGCCATGCAGATTGGTGTACCCTATCATCGTTTGGTGTTTCTCACAATTTATTATTTCTAACCAAGTTGACACTGATCATCCAATTTATGCTAACGGTGTTTCCAGAAGTTATGTTTCCCTATTCATAAAACACTTTCTGGAAAAAATCATCATTACCTACTACTGGTGCAACAGTTTCATTATTTTCCATTTTGTTCTTCTAAGAAATATTTTCCAGTTCGTTAATTAGACTGGTCACCGCCTACGCTACTACTAATAGCTGTGTAGTTATTATAAAGCAATAGATCGAGTAAATAAAGTACTTAATGTGTTGTACTACTGATCTATTCAAAATCAATATAAATTTAAAATATTTCACACTGTTATGTTATTGGCTAATTGTTACGCCTAAAAATCGATACTGCAATAACTCTGAGGGCTAGCAGGAATTTTCTAATACAAACACCAAACTCATACTCTTGTTATTTCTCACTACCTATCGTTTGGTAACCCGTAAGAAAGACTTTTGTCTTGTAAAGATAAACATTGTAAGAACTTTTCTCAATGCAGTTTATTTGGTAGCTGTTGTATGTAAAGAATTCATCGTCTGTGTTACCCTCGCTCCTGCTCCTCCCTTCACATATGGCATGTATGTCTGTGAACATCGTATTTATTCATGTGTGTCTTGTTTTAATCATACCAGTTTTAGATACCTGGCTGGTGAAATTTGAATTGGATTATCGATCAGTTACAGTTCATCTGTTCACACACTTATTTTGGCTGTGTATAAAAGTATCATGCTTTAATTAATCATCAAGTATTAACTCTGTTATTGAAGTTGAGAGATGAATTCTACTGGTTTGGATACACTCTAGAAATACTTGGTTAACAATGGACTTCAATATTTATTAAAACAAATCATATTGTCTTTCTGCATAAATTCCGACTTGTTGGAGAATTTAAAACAATCTACCGTTCAAATATATTGTTACAAAAGGGGGAACAGTAAATATAAGTTCACTGGACGTCGTGTTTCGACAGTCTGATATGTTTGCTATCTTTGGGAATAACAACAATCATTCGCTGTAATTTCATTCAAACCTAATGGACCTAGTTCTAACTAGGTTGGGGATACTGTGTAGCGATTGTCTAGAGATTTATAAACATATCGCTTCCTGCTTATGGGAAGATAAACATATTTTGAGTAGTTCACATTTAATTGTTACAAAAATTAATGAAATTTTCATAGATTTTCCGTTTAGAATGCTCGGTTTATATATCTCTTACTATAATTACAAACAATCCCATGCTTAATATCTTCTTGATAATAATTTCTTAATCAGGGCATGGGATACAATTTATATTAGCTAGTTCATGTTTCCAATGTATTTCATTCAAATACACGCAAAACATCAGATCCAAAAAGACAATTCATTTCGTACATCTCAAATTAGACAGCACACACTGACTGGCATCACAGATAAAAACATTTTATTACCCAATAACTATTAACTGGAAAATTAATACCATTAGTTCGTTGACTATTAAAATACTCGATACATATAATATTCAAAATGACAGTATTCAATCTACAGATCAACCACTGGTGTAACAAATTATCTGAACTTTAAATATCTTTCACTGAGAATACATAAATACTGGGATAAAACGCAATACTGTTCAACACTTGAATTAACTCGATATATAGTATGCAATACAGTGCCTTTAGTGAATTAACTACTTCACGTCAAAGATAGAATAACATGAAACGAAACTCTGGTGGACCAAAAAGTATGATAACCAAAAAAAACAGCAAACAAGTTATTACGTCCAAAGGTTAATGTAGCAATTAACAACTCATAAGATAATAACACAAATAAAAGTTTGGGGACATTACTTAAATCAGCAGGTTGGTATGTGTTCTGTTGAATTTGGTAACAGAATCCACAATTATAGGTAAATAATAATTCCAATGAGACGATATGGCTCCAGTAGTAAATCCGAACACTGAATGTAATGCGAATGTTATAACAGTTTATAAATATAGATGATAGTTAATTAATCGTTCAGTTCTCATATCCACAAACATGATAGAACGAAAGACGTATGTATAAGAGTGTATTTAATTATGGGCAGTTAACAATGTCATGCTATGAGGAATTAAAAAAAACGGAAGGATGTAAGTGTTCAAAGTCATATACTTAAACAACATGTACAATCGGTTAATGATAAATGTACAGATTGTGAGAATTGGCAAAATAAATGCAAAAGATATCAAAAACTATTTACAAAATAAATTTAATAAGTCTATCTCTACAAAACAACTGTTGGATTCATTTGAAACAATTAGAGAGAGATATCTGAAATATATTTCATCTTTGATGACAAACTTCACCGAAATTTACCCACAGTCACTTTGAACCCAGAAGGGTGTTGTTCAGCACCGCAGTCACAAATACTCATGTCAAACACATTTTTAAGGTCAGTTTGTGTACTTGATAGATCACCAGTCAACATCCATTATAGATAAGTCACGCTATACTCGATAAAATTCTCTTGATCACAATAAAAACATCCAACTATCTTATGTAATCTACCTCTGTGAAACTTAAATGAAGTGCATGATTTTGGAAATTCACATGCCTACAAAGGGTGGTGACTAGCATTTTTAGCAAAGTTTTAAAGTTAAAGTTACTATTGATTGGTTGTTGCGTCAATAAATGAACTCACGTAAGTAAAAAAGAGTGAAATATTGGATCACTCACATATTCTTGATGGACGATAACCAGACTAAAGCTGATCAACTCTAAGCAGGATTCAGACGCTAATCCAAGTGAGAATTCTCCTTAGTTCATGTTTACTACTGAATAAATAGTCAATTGATTAATAACTAAAGGACTTACATTTCTAAAATATTAATGTTTTCGTCCAAAAGTTTACTTGCTTAACATAACGTATAACATTATTACTTAATGTTTGTGGGATACAGTGCAGTACAGAAAAAAAGTGCTTCCAAATTTTCTTGATATAATAATAACATTTTTCTAATATCTACTTCTCCAGTCAAACTGATAACTAGCATAGATTTATAATGCAACAAATATTTGTTGGGACGATTTCAGTATCTCACACTCAGACACATTTTGCTTGATCTTGTATAGTTGTTATTTTCTATTTTATGATATGATGCGATCTGATTAGTTTGTATAAAAACTGTGTATGTTTGTAATGTTTGATTCATACAGTAGAAGCTGAGATTGTGCTGTGGATTCAATGGATAGGGCAGTACGAGGCGGGAAGAACGACTAAAGACTGAGAGTTGACTCTGAACTGCTCGTACTGGTTAATGCGTTTATGGTTTGGCACAGTGCCATGGTCGTATAAGTTAGTGTTTTGATTGGCGATCTTGTCACGTTATAATTGACAGTTTATATGACATAACAATAATATACAAAGTAGCCAACAAGGGGTAAAATATCGTCATATTATTATCACTTTAAAGTCTAACCAGCGGTTGAATTGGCTCTTATCTAATTTTCGTTTGACTATGTTGTCATACGTTTTATAAATACCTAATCTTCCCAAATTGGTACAGATGAATCTTCATTTCTTACGATAATTACTTATTCATGTTCGATCATCACCCAACATCAATCATTAATTTAGATTGTTATTTAAAGGTAATTTTCACTAAAAATTAATAAGGTGTAGAATCACTAAAAGTACGACAACCCTGAAGAAGAAGCTGTTTTGTCTGATATGGAAACTCCTCTACAATACACAATTCCGACCCTCTCAGACGATTGAACACAAAAAAGTTCCCGATCTTTATAGAGCAAAAACACCCTTAGAATATTAAGTTAATAGGTTAGAGTAATCCATATTTGCAGTTTCAACTAATGTCTGAACAGAATGATAAATAGATATTAACGCAGGTGACCGATTACGCCACCATCTACTTGATTCACTTGACAGGTCAAGAACATATAGAAACCTACCTCATTGGAAGGTGGAAATCACAAACGAGAACAAAACAACTATCCAACACCTGTTTTTTTAAGCTATTTTTCGGCTGATATCAGTATAGGGTGGAATCCACCTTCGAATTGTGTGAAATATCCTCTAAACCACTCAACGTTTTCCATTTTTTGAGTTAATTCCAAGCCACAAAACAAGAAAGACCGGTTCAGTGAAGAGTTCTCTTTTCGGTCAAATCATTTTCAAAGTTATATAGACGTAAATAAATACTAGTTTTACATGATATTAATTACAATAATAGTGATAATAAAATTCTGTGAAGCATGATAACAGTTAGGTAGAATAAACAAAGGTATTAAAACTTTATTTTCATAAGGGGAAACAATAATTTTATTGTTAAGACCTTAAATATTCAACATGAAGATAGATAGGGAAATTATAATTGGGAAAGGGTGACTCAGCATGAAACTGAGATGAAATGAATTCAAGAGGATCGTAGAAACATAAATAGATCACTTGGGAGTAAAGCGTCTTTAGAGATGATAAAAGGGGAAGTAGATGGCTGTGAAGGTAGAAAAGTATAAAGGAGAAAGAAAATTACGAGAAATTAAGACCACGGTAGAAGAAGAGGTTGTACTAGTTTCTTTTTAACACATAATTCTGGTTTTCCCAGATGAATAGCTAGTGCTTCGGCAGTGTTAATGAGATGCGATATAACTACCTTTGGCAGCTTTCTGCTTACCTTGTAGATGACTGTGAACGCAGAGTCCGATTTGATTGAGTAACCTGTGTTTACATAATGTCCAATTATCGAACTGTTTACACCTCATTTTAGCCAAGCAGGGTAATGTTCTTGAAGTTTTTTGAATAAAGTACACGTCAAATGACTTATATCTGGCTCTACATGAGCAGATAAATTGATAAATACATACAGGGTTGGTCAGATGAGATAATTTATCCTTAAGGTTATTGATGAACATTGATCGGCTGGAGAACACTATTTGCAAAGTCGCCGCGAAGAACGTTTGTTTTAGAGAATCGGAAATTTTCCTCTGAAATCGATGTTCATATAAAGTGCTTTTTTTCAACCGAGGTTATTTATGCCTAGGGCGGTTTGGGTTTTATATTCTTGTCAATAATTATCAAAGGATACTCAGTTTTGATATATATATATATATATAATTTATTAGAAGTTCAGTGGTAGATAGAAACATTAGATTAAAGAACTTTCTAATATTGTTCCGTACTTATCAATACGTCTTGTCTTGAGTGTCTTGTACAGACATAAATTATACATTTCTAATAGTCTTATTCATCTCACAAAATTTTCACTTAATCACTTGTTAGGTTGTTTTATAAAGATATACAGTAGTGAGGAATATAATACTGATTTTATTTTACTGACCAGTAATTGTTGCTCAGCTGATTTTCCATTATTACATTAGCCCATATACGATAAATGGGGTTATACGAACACGACGTAGTAAAAACAACTATAGCTGTCCTAATCAATGAGAAAATATCTACACTATAGAAAAACCACATGTGTAACTACTTATTAGTAGTTTGTTTATACACTGTTGTTCTTTATTTACGTTAATTCGGATGTCTGCATTGATTGACAGGGCTCATTTCCAATGAAATAACATATAGTTGTGATGGGAAATAAGTAGTAGTTCACTCTAACAATGTATGCTGGCTGTGTGATACATTTTTGTTCGATTATACGGTTAACTAATGTCCATGCAATTTGCATAAAAGCAACAACTGTTAGGTTAATACTATTGGAATATTTGAAAGTGGTTAAAATGAAACTTTGATCACTGAAAAGACCTGTCAATGCTAACTAAATACACTTCAGAAGACAGGATGTCTAACCAATAAATGAATGTAATACTTGAGGATTAACGCATTTACATAGATACCAAAATAATGAAAGATGAAAATTAGTGACCAGTGGAGTTCTATCAGTGTTGAATTCCTAAAGTAATCTTCATGAGTTCGTTCTGCAATTTCAGCTCTTTAAACATTCTTTATAAAGTTAAGGTTTTGACTCATCAGCTGCATTACACACCGGATTCACCACATGTATACTAGATATAGGATTTAATTTTGAAACTAAATTTCCCAAAAATGTGTTAGAAAACTATGAATGAAACCCAACGAATTTTTTCTGTCTTGACTCCATAAAAGTAATTTAAGATTAGACATGTGAACGACTGGATGCCAGCACAGTTGTCTATGGTTTAAGCACTTGCTTTGAAGCCTGGACGCCTAGAGTTCGATCTTTGATGAGGTCATGAATACACATTTCTGAAGAGTCCTATAACAGAACAAAAAATTTATTTAGCCCTTCCTTGTTTCCACTGGTTGTTTAAGATCAGGCAGTGGTATAAACTGTAAATTTTAACTATCTCCACAAGTTCCTTACACTAAAAACAGAACAATTCGCTTAATAAGATAGTGTTGCGATTCGAGTGACTAAATGGACTATTTCCTCGTAGAACCTATTCCTAAATAAATACAGCACATACAATATTGATTAACCATCGTCTCTACAACATTCAGAGATAAATTTATCGTATATGCACTGCCTACAACACCAATTAACTACAAGTACCTCGTCTATTTTGATGCTGTTACTCACTTGATTTAATAGTTTAATTTTAGTTATCAATCAGCCCTTGTTCACTTTTATGAGTCATTTTAGAATACTTGCTGCAGATACGATGAGTTTTTTTATGTTAGGAGTCATAACAGAACGTTGTTATCTAATTACTTGAGTTTTACTTATTTCCCTACTACTTAATTTTTCATACAATTAGTTTTTTTATGAAGTTGTATCAAACAAAGACAACAATTATTATTCTTATATCATGTTTGATAACGTTTGAAACGTAATTGTGTTGCTACAGCTGAAATAAATGTAAAACTTATATACATCACCTGTATTCAGCTTTGATACCGCTGATTATATTCAACAGAATGTAATCTGAACTGTTATTAAATGGTGCTTACTACCTACTTGTTGGAATACTTTGAATTTGCATATGAAATTCGTATCCGTAGTTCCATATATGGATTGGTATGATTTCTATGGTTTTATATCCTTTTACTGCTAATTTGTGATTGTGACATGCAGAGACAAAGCCGGTCTACTTTGTCCGAAATGCTTTAAAATCCTTGTGATTATATTTGATATATTCCTGACATATAGTAGGATAGTTAGTTTCCCGGTTCTTGGCGATGAATTTGTTTTAGTATATCGGTTTACTAAACACATTTGGATAAAGTTGAAAGGATAGTCATTTTTACCATGAGCGAACAGAAGATGAGTTTCTCCATTTTTTCATGTAATGGGAATGAAGCAGTAAATTTCGGTTTTTCTGAATTGTGCTTACACACAACTTCTCTTGTACACTTTTAGATGGTTAGTGTCATAAATAATAATGTTCTGTCCATGTGGCTTGGCTTTCAGTATACTTGTGTTTTCAAAATTCCATAAGTTGTCATGCTGATTGCTACATCTTAGAATGAAATTTTATTTGTGGATTCTTCTCTCATAAACTTAATGTCTTTGAAGATGTTATTAATTAACTAGTAGTTATTTCTTGAGATAATCCCCTTTGAAGATAATGAATATGTATTATCTACTTAGTGTTATGAAAGCTTTGGATTGATTATTGTTAGGGTTTTACCTACAAGATCAACCATTCAGGTGTCCAGCGATCAATCAAATAAGATAACCAATAGAAACATAAGACATAATAACCACCATGGAAAACCTGGAAGCACTGGACGGCCGTTTCGTCCTAGTATGGGACTCCACAGCAGTGCGCATCCACGATCCCGCTCTTCGCGAGATTCGAACCCAGGACCTATCAGTCTCGCGCCAGGCGCTTAACCCACTAGACCACTGAGCCGACATCCAGTGAAATTTCTAAAATCTCCACACAATCCCTTCTGACATAATAAAGTATCAAAACTTTTAAAGATTACTATTCACAAAAAAGATCATCAGAACAGGCTCATTTAAGATTTGTGAAATGATGAAAGTTTTCACTTCTACGTGAAGTAAGCGCTCTTAATGTTATTCACAATGTCAACGAAAGCTTCATAGCTAAACATTTAAGGTCACAATACAGAACACAACCAAACACATCTGGTTTAGCCACAAATTTTCTTCATCAATTTATAGTCTTTTTCTGAAGTAAAATTTTATAGTAATGCTTTCTAACCATTACAGAAAACATTTAAAAGTACAACAATAGATCTTATCATTTATTTCACTAAAACGTTTCAATATTCATGTTGAAACTAATCACGATACATACAGAAATTTACATATATTGGTTATTATTAATTAATTTACAAACACTTCAATACAGAATATGCCTCTGAATATAACACCAGGTAACATAGGTTGAAAACTGACCGAATGTATCAGTTGATCAACCACTCCACATATGTCTTATTGAAATATACCATCTAACATGAAACCTAGGCAAAACACTGTTTCTTATGTATAACTTTTAACATTTTAACTTCAGACATGCAAAAAAATAAACGTTAATTAGTATGAGTGATTAAGCATCAACTATCTCTAATATATATATATATATGCGTAAAGTATCTAGCTGCATATTTGAAGAGCCTTTGAACTTACAATTAAGTTAACACTCATAATAACACGAGTTGACATTAAAACAATATTAACTTTATGATAAATAAACAATCATCTTTAACTTCAAATGATCATATATTCTTTCAAGGATTAATTTGAAATGGCCTCAAAGTTTAAATAAGTCAATCATTTGACAAAAGCCCTTCTAAAAATAAACAATTGATAGAACAAGTCAATAATGATCTATAAGTTCATAAACTATGCATAGATCATTTAATTAGAAATGAGTCATCTTAATTCTATTGGTTATTACTGTACTATCATATAGATGACCTAAATTGAATAAACAAATTTTTTTCTTTTTTGCATGTATATGATTAATCACATAATTTATCTGTTTAGATTTCTAATTGTTTCAATGCAATTAATATAAATAAATACAATAATTTGTTTACAATAAAAAGGTGTTAATCAAAGTGCTCAAAATGAAGTTTATCAAAAAAATGGATAGATGAATAAATCATACTATGTTCATTAACAACAAAAAGAAGAACACTCAAGAATCCGTTAATAGAGATGAGAATAAAGATGGATAAAGGTTAGCAGTGGAATCCAGGACGCGCGTTTCGTCCTATTTGGTACTTGTCAGTTAGGTGTATCCATCTTTGCTTATAATGTTCGTGAATATCAAAGCAATACACACAGTAGGCAAATAAGCCAACATCAGTGGGAAGATTCAAATAAACAATACTAAGTGAATTTAGAGATGAGAATAGTTTTTATTCTAAGCATTTAGCCATAGCAACAAATCGTTATTAAATAATCGATAAATATATAGACATCAATTAATTATGTCAACTTTAGTTTATGAAAAAGAGGTCACATGATAAGACTTACATTAAAAACAGTGGATTTCATTCAGAATTGATTTAAATACATAAAAATTTTAAAAGTAGAATCTTAGTAATAGGGTGTTTTTAAAAAAAAACAATCAAACAACAACAATACTTTGAATCTGTATACAAGTAGGATGACATTTATTGTTTTGAGTAATTTGCTAAATTTTATGAATGATATACAATGCATGGAGTTAGTATCTTTTGCACATTTATTGATTTATCACACCCAATCAATTAAACAGATAAACAAGAAAGTACCATGATATAAACAAGAATAATTCATCAAAGAAAGCTTCTGTCAATAGTCATATTGTTAAATATTATTTGAACAAAAATGAAAATGAATTTTATTAACATGTGACATTTCGAATATATATATATCCTTCCACAGACTGCCTGGTTGGGGGCCGCGTGACTATCGTAACCAATGGTTGGAGACTCTTGGTGACATGGCTCAGAATCGATCACAATGGCGTCGGTGTATACACTCTCTGTCTTCCTTTAAACTAAGAGATTAAAATCACTTCAAATCTTTCTTTCTAGGAACTAATTTTTCCTTCCTGTACTATCTCCTTATACACAATCTTTCTTCTATATATTACCACCACTGAATTAACTACTTCTATGAAACCGGTGTTCATCTTGTTGTGCTAATGCGGTATGACAACTTGGACCGATGCATATATGTGCCTGGTCCTACGTTGCAGCTGACTGACTGACAGAACAATTTGTTACTGAAGTATGTAATTTTGTATTCATATTCCAAAAAAAATCAATGTGAGCATTTGAATGATAGGGATAAGGTAGAATACTTCAATGGCATATTTATTTTTATGATGTTGGGGATATCTAGAAAACTTCAAAAAAAAGCGAAGAAAGGCTCTGACAACATTAAGAATTATCTTATCCAATCAGCGTTCACTAGAAGTTTTGCCAGAAACATCTAGAAAGTGAAAAGCCACATGTCGAGTTTCTGATTGGATGATTATCTATACCGCTACTATGTTTAGTAGCATTTCAGAGTTTTCGGGAAACCCAAGGACATCTAAAATACTATAAAAACCTTAGATGTTCTGTACATAAATGAAACTTTGGAGTAAAGCGTCTTCTTACATACTTTGCGCCTTTCCCCGGTTGTTCACGTCGCTGTGTAGATTTAGCCTGGGAAGTTACTAAAAGAGCTTAGCAGCAATATCCAGCGTTCGATTAGCAATACTTGTCATACTATTTCTTACTATTCAACTTATCCAATGTTCTTTAATACAACAAAAAATTTAAACATTTTCAAATAAGTGAAATAAACAATATTTTTAGAATAAAATGAATTCACTTTATTCTAAGGCTCATCAGCTGCAAGCAACGTTTATCAATGAGCTATTGAGTTGATCAGAAACAAACCTTCAAATATAATGAATTCTGTTTATTCTGTAAATCCTGTTTTTCCCGATCATGAAGCATTAAACAGTTTAATCATGCTACTACTAATAGTTAAATAACCGCATCCTGTTTTTAATACAATAGTGTTTTATTTAAAAATTGACCTTTAAGTTGGAATCTAATGTCTTTCATTTCATTTATTACTGTAATTTATTCACATAGCTTAACAATTCAACTAAACGCTGGTCTTATTCAACCATTCTGGATAAATTACTAGGATAACAGGTTAATAGATTTTTTCTAAGAAAAATTTCTTGATCCACTTTCCGGATTATAGGAAACTAACTATAAATGCATCAACATAGTTGTAGTAGAGAAATTTACCCACCTCAATAATAATAGTAATAATAATAATAATAATAATAATAATAATAATAATAATAATAGAACAGCTTAGATTGGAATCTTCACACATGATATTTGGAGTGTCCCAAAGAGATGAGAAAAGTGATTATGAAATAAGCAGGTTTATTACCTTGTCATTAAGCTTTGTGGATTGTTTTTTTATGAAACATGCTTTTTACACAGTTTTAATCGTACACTCACTTCCACTAGCTACTCCTTGTTACGTCGTTAGCATGAATTTGTGAGGAATAAATAATTTGTCATTTAAATCACATACTGAACTTAGCTAGAGATAACTATTGGTGGGCTGGGAGCACTGGGTGGCTGGTTTGACTTAGTATGAAACTCCTCAGTAGTGTCTACCCACTAACCGTCCAGGAGTTAAACTTTTGATCCTTGAGAGGGCACCTAATCTTCTGACTACGTATTAGACATTCAGTAGTTCGAACTCATAATCTCAGTAAATTTTCGATATATCACGACTGTCATGTAATGTTATTAGTGACTGATACCTACTTAAAAACTTACAGGGAGGAACTCCTGGCTTTCAGTGGTAGTCCAGCTAAGGTTATTCTGTAATATCAACTACACCGTGCTAAATCGTTTATAGTTAAGAAACAGTAGTTCATCAATTGTGAATGTATTATTTCCTTACGTAAAGAAAAGGTTACAATCATGAAGAACCTGTAACCAAATGTCTAATCGTGTATCACTCAGATTGTATATTTCCAGAAAGAAAAACTATGCAAGAAAACACAACAATTGTAGTAATAACAATTTGTTTTTGGTGGCACAAAATGGATAACAGATAAGTTTTACATTAAGACGAATTTTTCTTGGTTAATTTATTTAAATTTAATGTTATGTAAATTTCGCCATCATTCATGTATATCAAAATGAAAGTAGAATGTATCATATAGTTCTCTTTTTTGTTAAATTACATTAACCAAATTAAAGATTAAATTCACTAGTCATGGCCTAATAAAAATGGATACACTAGTATTATCATTATTATTTCCAAATAGTTGAGATATTTTTAAATTAATGTTGACATTCCTTAATAGGACAAGTGAACCGATATAATGTTAGTTGGTTAGAGATTGTGCATAAGAAACCATGTATTTAGGTTCGATACTAGTTAGGGTCACTCAACTTCGTAGCCTGAGAAGTTCTGAGTCCATGAGATCGAACAGTAAGATAGAATAACAGTTGTATTTATCTAGTACAATTATTGATTGGCTCGTCCAAACTGTTTATTTGGTACTAATATCATTTGGCTAACCAGTAACACACTAAACGTGAAATAACACACAAGAGTAACACTAAATTATTATTGGTTCAGAATGTAATTTTCCACGCTCACACACTCGGCAGTCAGAATAGTCAACTACTCAGCAAGTAGATTGCTTATAATTATATATTTTGAGTTACTCACTGAAGATAATGGAGCATGGACACGAAATATCGTGGTTTGGTGGAAGTTAGACATGAACACCAGTGAATGTCCATTCAGTGGTCTAGAGGTTAAACGTTCGCGTGCGAGACCAAAGATGATAGGCTCGATTCCCACATTCAGGATCGTAGATGCGCACTTCTAAGTAGTCTCATACTAGGATGAAATGGCCGTCCAATTCATCCAGGTTTTAAATAATTATCTAGCTTAAATCAAATCGTGACTTCAGCTATTAATATTACGATTGATTGTGTAATCTTTTCCAATTGACTTATAGATTACCTTGACTAGTCTAATATTTTTTTATATATTCACATAAATATCACTGTATCTTAGGATAGACCATGAAGAAGATTTAATTATTCGTTAAGATTTATTGCTCTAAAAATTAAGCAACCATAAATTTAAAATAAAAGTAAAAAGTAGTTAGAATACAAATCATTCTTTATAAATCTGAATTAATATACCAGACAGTTTAAATGAATGAGTTGATTCTTAGTTCTTATGCAAAAACACTCCTTGAAATCCAACCCCACCCCTAAAAATATTGAATCAATAATATATAAACTATTCATTTATCAAAAGTTCTTCTGTTTCTTAATTCACCATTTATTCTATTTGAATCTTCTAACAATTTTTAAAATATTGTTGTCCACTTAATTTTATACAAAGTACAAATAACCTAAAGATTGTTTAGAAGTTATCAACTGTTCGAATAGTTATACAATATTGATTTTTCAAATCTTTTGAAATGCAAAATAAAGAAAAACAAAACCTTTGTAATATTCATTATGTTTTCAACCATAGATTTAAAGTCATTTTATTGAATAATTAAATAATTAAACTATATTATACTGTATCCAAGTGCATTCTGTTCAGTTTTATCTTACTTGACTATATATATATATATATATATATATATATATATATATATATATATATATATATATATATATATATATATATATATATATATATATATATGATAACATAATAATTGGATTTCTTTAAAACCTTTCAACAGCCATTTTAATCAATATTTCAAATATATTGACCTTAAAACTGTTGTAAGCAAAAGTTTAATTAATGATCAGCATATAAAAACTTATTTTCAATACTCAGTCCTGATGATATTTGAATTACTACATTTGTGGTTTGGGCTACTTATATCTACACAAGTAGCATATAACGGTGGTCAGGCATAGAATGTATTTCAGTAGAAGTTCGATGAGGAAAGAACGGGAACGGTACGCGATTGGTATGAAAATGCATGAACAATAAAATCTGAGACAATAGATTGGTGTTTGCAACAGGAACAATCAAGTTTGATATGATGGATTGATATTTTGCAAATTAACGATTTACTATATGGTTCTCAGATTTTATTGAGATACTCTGTGATTTCGTGTCAGCTACATTTGATTATCCCCACTCGTGTTCTTGTTTACTACACCATTGAAGTAAATGAACATTAATTAGTCTATTCGTTAAAAACACGAAGTTCAATGAAAGAATCTCTTTTCAATGAATTTATTCTCAAGCTATACAATTTGATGTTGATTAATGATATTGAGATAAACTGTTAAATTATTATAGCTAATGGTATTGAAAATAGTTGACAATTTTGTGTGCAGAGAAAAGGAAAGAAGGTTGTTTATATCAAGATGTAATCGTTACAATGGAGATAAAATAAGTTTTCCTATTTGTGTTATCTTTTAGTGATCAAACTACTGATTAAATCATTTTCAGTACATTTCCGAGTATTTTATTAACAACTCTTGATCTTTTTATATGATTATTGTGGACAGTAGGAATAGATTACCGGTTTAATACATGACACTAGTTCATGTGAATGCTAGAATTCTACATAGGGTATGTAGAGAGATTTTTGAGATAATCTTAATTAATTGTTCGTGTTTGATTAATATCGTCAAAATGTACTTTTAGTAGATCAGATGAATGAATTCTGTTTTCATGTAGATCTTGATAAGCATAGAATTATCTATTTTTATTTTATTCACTCTGAGGAAGTTACTTACTTTAAATCACAAAACGTCAAAAATACAACTTTTTACTTATTGGAATAACACAAAAGTATATTTATTATCATTTCGTATCTGTCATTGTCTCTTTTTGCACAACAATCTTTTAATTTTCTTCCTTATGTTATCCTCTGTTTATTGTTAGATAACTGGAGAGAAATAGAAGCAAGGAAGATTTCAGTCTTAATCGCTTACTGGTTAGCATTCCTTAATACGGCATTTTTGCAATTTTAATGGAATTTCAGTTTATTCAAACCAGATTCACAAGGTTCTCAAGTTAGAGATGTTATCACTGTTCTTTACTAGGGACTACTATCTTCTTAAAGGACTTAAGTAGTTATACAAATAGGTCAATAGATAGTTGTCATTATAGTCATTTTAAGTTTTTGCAAAGTCTTTACAGTTAAAAATGGAAGAGTTAACCTAATGTTTAAATTGTAAATTGGATTAATATATCTCCACCACTAATGATTTATTTATTTTCATTAGTTTCTTCTTTCTGTTAAATAATAAGTATCAACAAGATTATCTATGCTAATTTCAAGATATATTTCTGTTATGTGCCCAAAAGGTTACTTTTTATGTGACAGCATTAAGATGACTAAAACATGATATTAATAATGTATGAACAGATCAGGAGAGCTGAATGGGCAGAAGTGACTGCGAAATCATGCTTTTCCAAGTCAAGCTGTCATTCAATGACTCTTCGTCTTTACAATGAACAAAAACCATGTGCTTCAGGTTCGGTTACTTGATGTAGCAAGAAGTACATTACTTTAAAATTATTATTTACCAACTCTTAATCCAATTCTTTCTACAACTTGCCTACAGTTGCAGTGAAAACTCTGGATTACCGGGATAAACGTGTAGAATCAACTATTTCCTAACAATTAAATCAAGCGCGTGGAGGTGAGATAGTTGAGCAAAATGTTGAAATGTATATACCTAAAATTCACGTCGACAAACGTGATGTTTAGACGTAAATGTCTAGCTTTAGAAGTGCAGTTATTCATTTATGAAATAAAACCATAATGCTTTACATCAAAGCATTCTTATGTACCCCTTTTGTTCGAGTCGCATGATCACAGAATTCACTTATTACTAGTTTTCATAGGGCTATCTAGCCATCGAACTTCTCTTTGACTAACGATACAATGACCGTGAATAACGCTCGGAGAATCTTAACACCCATCAATTTAATGCAACCCGTTTTAACTACGACCGTATTTCATCTTAAATAAAAAATCAAAGCTTGCAAGTAACTGGTCACATATGATTCTTAATATGCACAATAGATACATAATTTATCAACAATAAATAAGGAGCGGTTAGACTTGTAGTAACAGTTTTTCGTTGATATGAAAGCTGACAATAAGGCTAATTTGAAAAAAATATGACCAAAGTATTTAATAAATGAACTATATATATATATATATAATTCTGCGTATTATAGTTCAAAATTTTTCATCTCTTGCAGTTGTTAGTCCCGATCTAATACATAAGTGATTTAGGAATATTTGTTCACAGAATTAGGATTTATACGCTGAAACGTTTTAGATTTTAAAAACCTCTGGTCGTTTTTAGTATAGTCAGTCTCAAAATGCAAGAACAGATGATACATTTATGTGGAACAATGTTTACGTTTGTTCTATTATGACTGGATCAGCCGTTTTGTTAGAGTATTTAGTAATTTCGAAAACTAGATAGGACAATGTTCATACAGTCGTTTCTCATGACATATTTATCGTTATCATTTATTTCACGTTTTAAAAATTTCAACCTTGTTATTTTGGCATTGGAAACTTCAAAAATGTTTAACATGCATAACGAAATCATTTTGTAGGAATCTACCTATTTTGTCATGTAATCAGGAATTTGGGGGCATTCCTGATTACTTGACAAAATGCCCTGGTATGGCCGAGAGCGGGGAGGGTTCGCCCTCCCTCTCGAAATACTCTCACACGGCCACGCGTATACAGCCTCTGCCAGGGAAGTCCTACTCACTGCCTTCTCGTGGCGGGGGTGTTGTTTACGAAAATGAGAGGACGAAAAGCGAACGTCCGGCGCTATAACCGGATCCCAATTCTATGGTGCACATGGGCTCCAGTATCCTGAAGGAACAAATGGCGTATGAACCAACTTTTGGTCACCGGCTTCCATGGGACTGCATCTCCTCACGATGCTCCACTGCCTTGTGGACTAGACCTTTAGGTCAAAGGCTCGGGGTGTGGCCCCCTAAGAAAACCACCTGCTTCGGTTTGGGCACCCGGGCAGTATCTCAGCCCACACACCAAAACATGATGAAATATTCGCTTACGGAAAATATTCGTTCTTCTCTGACTAACATTGAAATGACTGATACTATTATTATTATTATTATTATTATTATTATTATTATTATTATTATTATTATTTACTACGTCGTTTACTCACTATCTCCTATTTCTACTTTTTGTATCCGTTTCGACTCAGACAGCAGCTCGCCTATGGTAAAAATTCAGCTTTATCTAAACGTTCTCGAGTCACTGCCTGGTTTGAAAATTGTATGTTACCATCGAATAAGAGTACTAAAGCAGTCTTTCTGAAACCACGCGCACCATTCAAACTGGCTGCCTTTAACGTTCGCACACTTATGCAGGTCGGACAACAGATAGGGCTGGCAATGTCTTTGGAAAGTCTTAATATTGATGTGTGTTGTCTATCCGAGACCCGTATTCAAGACTCTGGTGAAGTACTACAAGTTCGCTCTCCATCTGTCGCTCCAAAAAGCTTGTTTTACGTGCGTTTATCCGGGGACCCTGTGGCATCTTCGTCTGGTCTTGCTGGCGTTGGTGTCGCACTAAGCGCAAGAGCTGAGGCGGCACTAGTCGACTGGATCCCCATTAACAGTCGGTTATGTGCTGTTAGATTAGAAAGTACCATCAGAGTGAGAAGAAATCGGCGTGAGAAACGATGTCTTTTCGTCATCTCCGCCTATGCCCCGACAGATTGCAGCCCGGATGCAATCAAGGATGAGTTCTACCACCAGCTAACTGTTCTTCTCCAGAAAGTGCGTTCGACAGATATTGTAGTACTAGCTGGAGACTTGAATGCTCAGGTCGGGCGTCTAGGCACAGAAGAGAGTCGTTTAGGCGGCCGATGGGTACTCGTTGGTCGCAGGACAGATAACGGGGAACGTCTACTGCAACTATGCACAGACCACAACCTGTTTCTGGCTAGCACTAACTTTCGGCACAGTCATCGCCGATGTGCCACCTGGCGTCCCCCTTCTGCATCTCAAGCCTGGACTCAGATTGATCACATCGCGATCAGCTACCGCTGGCGCGGTTGTGTACAAGACTGCCGCTCCTTTTGGAGTACCTATCTGGAATCTGATCATGCTCTGGTCTGCGCCAATCTTACCTTACTTTTCAGTGGACAACGAAGTGACCGCCACCACAGGATTGATGTTAGCAAGCTGGCTGCAACTTCTGTTGCTAGTAAGTACCGAGCCGAGCTAGCTTCTAGGCTAGCCACTATTCCACCGAAAAGTATAGATGAGCATTAGTTGCAATTGCATGACGCCATGAAAATGGCGGGTCAAGTCAGCTGTGGGATTGCGAAACGTCCCGCTTACAAGCACTGGGTTTCTTCTGGTTCCTTACAACTGATTGAAGCCCGTCGGTCTACTCCGGGTGACCGTGAGTTTGACCACAGACGAAGGATGTTACGTAATGAAATCGGGCAAAGCTTGCGTAAGGACCGAGAAACCTGGTGGTCGGAGCGTGCCAGTGAGTTGGAAGCAGCAGCTGCATCTGGTAATTACCGGAAGCTCTTCCAACTCATCCGAGCCACCGGCAGCAAGAAGTCTGGTGTGAGCGAAACAATCTGCGAGGATGACGGAACGCCAATCACTAACATCCATCGACGTCTTGGACGATGGGCAGAATTCTTTGAAGGGCAGTTCAACTGGCCTGCTGCTCCGGCAACATCGGTCAGACTGTCCTGCCCTCCATGGCCGGTGACGACTGATCCACCAAATGAGGCGGAAGTCCGCAAGGAACTCCAACTCTTGAAACGTTACAAATCACCAGGCCCAGACGACTTACCTCCGGCTCTTTTTAAAGATGGTGGTGACTTTCTGACTAAAGGACTGACGACGTTGTTTACAAAGATCTGGGAACTAGAGAGTGTACCAACGTCATGGAATGAGTCGATAGTTGTCCCTATCTTTAAAAAGGGTTCACGTTGTTCCTGTAACAACTATCGGGGGATAAGTCTACTTCCGATTGCGTCCAAGCTATTGGCTTCCGTCATACTTCGTAGGTTGTTCAGAACCCGAGAAAGATTGACTCGCGAGGAGCAGGCTGGGTTTCGTTCTGGTCGAGGATGTATTGATCATATCTTCACCCTCCGCCAAGTGTTAGAACACCGCCATACTTATCAAAGGCCAACAATCGTAGTGTTTCTTGATATCAAGGCTGCTTTCGATTCGTTGGACAGAACTGTTCTCTGGGATTGTCTATTGAAGAGGGGTGTGCCTGAGAAGTTTATTAACATCCTAAAAGCCTTATATACAAACACCTCAGGTAGAGTGAGGGCATACAACCACCTTTCTCCACTATTCCATTCAAGCAGTGGAGTTAGGCAGGGTTGCCCAATCTCACCATTCCTCTTCAACTTTGCCATCGATGACATTCTGGAAACAGCTCTGACGGATGTAAGTAATGGTGGTGTGGATCTGTTGCCTGGAGAAAGACTTCTCGACCTTGAGTATGCGGATGATATTGTCTTACTGTGCGAGAATGCCCAAGCCATGCAATCCGCACTTAATCAGTTGGCAATCAGTGTCCGTAGGTATGGTATGTGCTTTGCACCTTCGAAGTGCAAAGTACTTCTACAAGACTGGCAGGATTCTAATCCTGTACTCACTCTGGATGGTGAGCAGATTGAACTAGTCGAGAAGTTCGTGTATCTAGGTAGCTGCATAAGTGCTGGTGGTGGCGTGAGTGACGAGATCAATGCACGTATAGTGAAAGCCAGAGCGGCTTATGCCAATCTGGGCCATCTTTGGCGCCTTCGTGATGTTAGTCTGGCTGTAAAAGGTCGGATCTACAACGCGACGGTGAGAGCAGTTTTGCTCTATGCTTGTGAAACCTGGCCTCTCCGAGTTGAGGATGTTAGACGACTCTCTGTGTTCGATCATCGTTGTCTCCGAAGGATTGCTGGCATCCAGTGGCAACACCATGTCAGTAATGCAGAGGTTCGGCATCGAGTGTTCGGTCACAGAGACGATAATGAAATTGGTGTCACCATCTTGAAACACCGACTTCGGTGGCTTGGACATGTTCTACGAATGTCGTCCCAGAGAATTCCTCGTCGTCCATTATTTGCCGACTCTGGGACTGGTTGGAAAAAGCGGAGAGGTGGTCAGTATATGACATGGTGTCGTGGTATGAAAGAAAGCTGCAAAGGGCTAGCTTCTGTTGGTCCTTCACGACTCCCTGGTTAGGGTCCGAGAGATGGTGTAACGCAGTGGCTAGAGACGTTATCAGATATGGCTCAGAATAGAAGCCAGTGGCGATCCTGCTGTAACCTTCTTTTACTTTCTTCATAAAAAGGTGGTCGTATTCTTCCTTAACTGAAAGATCTGTTCTGATTGTACCTTTCCGTTTCCCCCACCATTGTTCTCTCTCTCTCTCTTCTTTTTTTTATAATTCCCCACGTTCATTACTTTTTTTTTTCTTCTCTTTTCTCCTTCTCTTCTAATTATCACTGTTTTGTGTGGCGCATATATATTTGGTGCCCCCCTGTACCAATATTTATGTGTTCAAATAAATAAATAAATAAATAATAATAATCAGGAATTTAATCATATCTGGTTAATTTTTTCTAAATAGAATTCTGTAATTAGTAGAACAACGAAATATTTAGTATATATATATTAAAACCTGTAAAGATTGTATTGTAGATGATCATTTGGGATGTCAGAGGATAGAACACATATTATAGAAATCATCAAACTGCATCGTGAGGCAAGCTCTAACGTAGAATTTACAAGGAAAACGTAAAGTACATCGGGAATCGGTGGAAGGCATCAAAGGAATGGGTAGCACTAGGGAACAACTTGGAAGAAGAGCCAAAACGGAGTTGATTAGAGAAACTTAGTCTGTGGCTTATGTTCCACGAGAGTTAACAAGTGCAAATAAGTTTGAATTGTCGGAGATATCTGAAATTTGCGCGTGCAATCCTAAATTCAGAGCTTGATGGTAACAAAGCGAATAATTAGTGTTTGGCAGTACAAAATTATTGTCCAAACTTTGAGAACAATAGATTTTTTGTAGTGCTCCTGAAAGATTTTGAAAGCTTTCCCTTACATAAAATATCTGTTCATTAACTTTTTATGCCACCAATCTGATGAAACTAAATAACAAAACACTGCAAATCGAATATAAACTAATATCAAAACGAAATCTACTTTCTAATAGTTTAGAATTTCCACGTTGTTAGGAATTTACTTTTAGCTACTGTTAACCATCACGTTTACTGATGAGGCATTATAGTAATCAGTAAAGAAACTTACTGTTCATGAACGGTTAAATTCTCTGGTATACAGGATGGTTATCAATGAATGTAATGAACATAACCGTTGGATCTAAATGATATTTTCTATGACCTACAAAAAAATAAAATACATTACATCTGTAAGTCACATTTTTCAGTATTCCCACTGTAGTGAACGAGAACACAAGCGGGGACAATCGAATGTATTTGAGCACAAAATTACAGAATCTCTAAGCAAAATCTGAAAACAACACAGTAAATACTTCATTTGCAAAATGTCAATCAATCGTCTCAAACTTCATTGTTCCTTTGTTTCTATACCAGTCATCCTCTGTTCTCATTCTCTTTTCTTCAATCTTCTTAACCTTCCGCCACCAGGTATTTCACTTACCTATTACTTATATCTATCGAAAGTAGTAATACACATCAAACCACTGAGTAACATAGATGAAAAACTTTGATCTATCTAAAGAACTCACTCTTATATATCAGATCGTTTATTCTGAAAGCTAGTATTTTCATAACATTTATAAATGAACTTATTGTCTACTGTTGCTTACATATATGTTTAGCTCAGAAATATTATCAAAATTGTTGCTAACTAGTAAATTGATTAGAAGTGACTAGAATTAAAAATATGTACCTAAGAAAATCAATGAATTCATTTACTAAATAAATGATTAATGTAACCGTTTAATTAGATACCCTAATAATTACTAAGATAGTTTCATTAATATAAATAGTTTTTTTGTTTAAATCATCTATCGACCATATTTTAAAGCTTAATTTATGTTTTAACAAACTTATAAAGATTACAATGAAATAGACAAAAATTCCATTTAAAATTTGTAAATCGTTTTATCTTCTTTTATTCTTAAAACAAAAATAAATGTGTATGCATTAAATTAAAATTTCATATTCAATAATTAGATCATATAAAGGTAGATGTGAATGTTATTATTGACAAATGTTTGAATGATTCAAGAGAACTGAAAATGTAAAGATAAAATACAAATTGATAAACGTACTTACTTACGCTTGTTACTCGCAATGGGAAATAGGCCAACGACCAGCATTCTCCATCCCACTCTGTCCTGAGATCTGATTTATTCTCTTCCATAGTAGGTTGTTACTGATAGTTTCTGGCCAACGGATCCGAAGTATTTTGCGTAGATAGCTGTTAATAAACACTTGTATTTTCTGGATGATAGTTGTAGTAGTTCTCCAGGTTTCGGCCCCATACAGTAGAACTGTCTTGACATTTGTATTGAAAATTCTGACTTTGGTGTTGGTTGACAGTTGTTTTGAGTTCCAGATGTTCTTCATTTGTAAATATTGCTGCTCTTGCTTTGCCAATCCGCGCCTTTACATCCGCACGATAACGTACTGTTCCATTGCTATATATATATATATATATATATATATATATATATATATATATATATATATTGAAAACCATTGAGAACGTGGAAGCATTGAATGATCGTTTTGTCCTAGTATGGGATACATCAGTAGTTCGCATCCAAGATATATTCATGAATTCAATGTAAATTCAGAATTCTCCACAATTTTATACTGATAATTATCATGTGTTTACTTGTGACCAACTTAAAAATGTAATTCTCGGTATTCTAATGAAAGGTCGTGATCAGTAGAGTTCATCTGTATCAAGTGTGAAGCAGTTACTCATTGAAGACAATGAAGGATGGTCGCACAATACCGTGGATTGGCTGAAGTTAGACATTAACACCGTTGGATGCCGGTTCAGTGGTTTAAAGGTTAAGCGTTCACTTGAGACAAAAGGTACTGGGTTCGAGTTTCGCATACAGAATGGTAGATTCACACTGTTGAAGCGTCTCATAATATAACGAAACGGCCGTCCAGTGCTTCCAGGTTTTCATTGGTGGTCTAGCTTAAATCAACTTATGAATTCAATTACCAAATCAAATTTGTCAATCGCTGAGATTATTCATTTCAAAATAGATTCGGAAATAGTTTCTGATGTATACACTTCAGTACCATCAATTTACTTCTCGAACTATGTAACTAAAACTGTAAACTGTTACTTGAATGGTATACATTGTTTATTCAATTGGTTTACATATTGATGTGAAGGATACAAATCTTCTAAAAGTAATAATAAACTAAGTAGAAATTATTTAAATGATTTGTTTTCTTTTATTTCCCGATAAGCATAATGAATGGTAACTTTTAGGATTCATTTATGGACCAGTACTGTGCGTATATTTTTATCGTATAATTGTCAAGTAACTAAATTATACATAATCATGACCCTATGAACTATTATTATACGATTTACTATTTTGGATTATGCCCTGTCTATTAATTACTACCTCCCACATTCACAGCCACTTTTGGCTAAATCTTGTACAATTGTTGTTTCCTATTTTATGGTATGATGTGTTCTGTTTAGTTGGTATATAAACCCAGTATGCTTGAAATAAATGATTCATATTGCAGAGGCTGAGATTAGTGTTCTGGACTTAACTGGCTGGTCTATGCGGTAAGCGGGAACAATCAGGGCTCTAGACTGTTTTCACGGGTTTTATGCGTCATTGGTCCGATCGATAAGTTACTGCTCTCTAATTGGCGGTATCATTATGTTATGCATTAACAGGGCACACAGGCCACAAGTTATAAATGACATTTTCATAGCTTAATAATCCTTCTTTTTAGATAGAAACAAGTGATTTATAACAATAAATTTATTTCGTAAATACTAAGGTCAATGTTATAAATTTGATTTTTTTGTTGCTAAAACTATTTACATGTTTAAAATTATTTGTTGAGATAGCTTTATACACTGTAATTAGTATAATGTAAGTAATCCGATCAATACATTCATCATATAAACATATATACAAATATGTTTATACACAAACATCAATTCGATTGGGCGGTTAATCATATGATTTAAGTAATTTCTAAAACTATTTTAAATCTTTACACATAATTGAAATATTGAATGTTGCATAGAAAAAATAAAAGTAATGACGATTGGAATTTACCATAATAATTGTTAGTCATTTTGAGTATGTATATTTTACTCACAAAAACTGGTCTGATTACTTGAGTAAATGGTAATTTGTAATTTATATTATACTTTGACAGAATATGAAATGAATAAATTTTACCCATCCAATAAATAATTACTTTAAAATGATGAATACAATTATTGTACAGTCATAAATTATCAATATAGGGTTGTGAAGATTGTTGAGTCCAGATTGATATCATGAACGGATCAATATTAGGTCTCCCTACGGAACTTGAACCCAGAACTAGGATCAGTGGTCTAGGAGTTAAATATTCGTGAGCGAAACCTAAATTCAACTATTAATGTGTTCTTTGGAAGAAAGTTCCAGTATTAAAGCCAAAAGCAAAAATATCAAACTTAATATCTATATACTATTATACTAGTCAACTGAATAAAGATGGAAAAGTATGTTAAGACTGGGAATAGTACTGTGTAGATTACAAAGATAATTTTGGAACTCAAAATAATCTTCTCATTATTTATTATTATTATCTTTATTACTATAATTATTATTGCCCCCAAATGCCCTTGTACAGCCAAGAGTGGAGAGAGTCCTCCCTCCCTCTCGAAGTGCTCTCACATGGCCACGAGTATAGATCCTCTGCCAGGGAATTCCTAATCACTGCCTTCTCGTGGTAGAGGTGTTGTTTGCGAAATTGAGAGGACGAAAAGCGAATGTCCGGTGCTTTTACTGGGTTCGTGGACTTAGGGGAGTTTGAAAACCTTGATTCCAAACCAATAGTGTACATGGGCTCCAGTATCCTGAAAGAACAAATGGTGTATGAACCAATCGTTGGTCACTGGCTACCATGGGACTGCATCTCCTGACGTTGCTCGACTGCCTTGTGGATCAGACCTTTGGGTCGAAGTGTGTATGTGTGTGACCTCCTTAGAAAACCAATTGCTTCGGTTTGGGCACCGGCGCAGTATATATTTGGTGCCCCCTTGTACCAATATCTGTGTTCAAATAAATAAATGATAATTATTATTATCCTTGTCCTTTGTCTAAAAGCATTCACTCAAATGATGTATTTATATTAGAAGTATCATTCATGATATACAAAGATTATTGGTTAATACTAGTGATTTACAAATATTCCAACAATATACATTCTTATGAGTTAAGCAAATGATTTATTCAAGTGTGTGTGTGTGTTTTTAATTTAAATTTATCCATTTCATATTAAAATATCAATTAATTTCGATATGATTTAATATTTTCTTAAAAATAAAATAAAATAAGCTGGAATCTTAATTGATAATTTTATTCATTCAATATTTTATTCATTTTTATTTTTGTTTAATCAATAAAAACAACAACAATAACGACAGCAACAACAACAATAGCAGCAACAACAATAGCAACAACAACAATAATAACGACAATAGTGACAGCAACAACAACGATAACATTAAAGTACTCATAAAGAAATTGAATTTTATTCTATTTTATACAAACAAAATCAAATCTAACTAGATAACAACAGTTTTACTTTAGAAATTAAATGATATTATCGATTATTTTTTATAAGATTGAACCATTTTTAATATAACATTGTAATTTGAACTAATATTTTTTTCAATGGTTGAGATCATGTGTCAGTTGAAGCTAGACCACCATGGAAAACCTGGAAGCATTGGAAGGAAACACTGGTCTAATTTCAACTGACTCATGATCTCAATCATTGAAATAATTATAGTATCCACATAATCCCCTCTGATAATAATAGTTTTTTTGTAAAAATCAATGGTACAGAAGAAATTATTGAAGATTTAAGATTATCACTACAGGTTGGTTAAAATAGTTAAACAACTTGATATTGTCTAATACTTAGTTCCGATTGAATTCAATCAGTTAAGTTACACTATCAGTATAGAGTTGTGGAGATTATTAAGTTTTTCACTGAGATCATGAACCGATTGATGTTAGAACACTATTGAAAACCTTGAAGCACTGGACGGCTACTTCGTCCTATTGTGGGACTCTTTATCAGTGCGCATCTACGATCCTGTTCGCAGGTTTCGAACTCAGGGTCTATCGGTCTAGCGTGCGAGCGCTTAACATACTTGACCACTGAATCGGCATTCAACAGTGTTAATATCTAACCTCAACTAATCCACGAAATTGCGCGACCATGTTTTATTGTATTGAGGTAGATAATGGTCTCTATCTGACATGGATTTGCTCCACTGGTCACGGCTTCTTAACAAAACTACGAGAATTCCCTCACGAAGCTAGTCACTAGTGAGCACATGGTAATTATCAGTATAGAGTTGTGGAGATTAAAAGTTAAGCATTCGCACGCGAGACCGGAGGCCCTTGGTTCAAATCTCTCGGGAGGAGTCCCACAATAGGACGTAACGGCCGTCCAGTGCTTCCAGGTTTTCAATGGTGGTCTAACATCAATCAGTTCATGATCTCAATCAATAAGTTACACTGACTAATAGTTTAAATGACTTCATGTCATGGTGAATTATATGTTTTCTTCAGATGGTTGAAGGTAGTTTGTATTAAGCTTATGTTATGTTATTTAACATATGATCATCAAGCATATCCGGAATCGTTATGGAACTGGTGTTCCTCACAAGATTTGAATTCATGTCACCTAATGTCATATTCAATGATATTGACATTGATATAATTACATAGAAACGGATCTCCCGGGGAACATTACGACCCCTAATAGTAATTTTTAAATGATAGCAGAGGTTTAGGATACACAACCAATAATAAAAGAGAATAACTAGAATGACAACAGACAAAGTAATATTGATGAGAAGAATGAAGGTGATAAAACATATAAATATTTTAACATCTATTATAAAACCAATTTATTTAAATAGTAATCAACAAAAGTTACTGTTATATCCGGACGAATAATAAGTGACTGGTAACTTCTAGGATCTGTTATTATATAATAACAGGACTGTTATTATATATATATTCTTGTTGTATAACTATTAAGTGACCATATTATAAGCTTCCATTTGACCTATAGACTACTGTTATACGTCTTACTATTCTTAATTTATTTCCAATTTATTAGTTACAGTATCTCACACTCACAGACACTTTTGGTCTGATCTTGTATAGCTTTTATTTTCTATTTTATGGTATGATGCAGTCTAATTTACTTGTATATAAACTACGTATGTCTGAAATACATGATTCATATAACGGAGGCTGATATTTGTGTTCTGGACTGAATCAGCTCGGTTAGGCGAGGACGGATAAAAACTCGGATTTGAATCTAAGTTGCTCATACTGATTTATGAGTTATTCCTCTAGTTATATAAGTCGGTGTTTCTAATTGGCGATATTATCACGTGATATATTCGCAGAACATAAAGACACAATAGATATCTAACACCATAGAAATGAATGTGTAATTAGTCAAAAATCTAAATATACATTTAATGAAGAGATATGTGTTAGGGTTTGAAAGAGAGAGAGAGAGAGAGAGAGAGAGAGAGAGAGAGAGGTTAACGTAGTTTGCGAACGAGAACGAGATTCGATGACCAAGACCAGTAAGCTAACTATTGACGCGTCCCAGCCCAGCTAACTAGAGGAAGAAGTCCAGGCTTAAAATGAGAAGTATATTCTGTAACAACCAGAAAACCAGCAAACTTTTTTTACAAAGACAATTTTAAAACGTATATATACAAATATATATACATCGATATTGTCATGGAGCTTTTAAACATTTAATCGATAGTTCGTCAATTGACTGCCATCGAAATATTTAAACATTTAATCGATAAATTCGTCAATCAACTATGTGCGTGGGTGGTAAGAAATGCCCACGTATACATCTGCATACAAGCTCCACAAGATAAATTACAAACTATTAAGTTTTTGGGGATCTATCGTCTCCAACAATATGGAACAAGTAGAGAAACATAATAAGGATGAAAGTACGTAAAATCGTTAAGTGAATATTCTCTGATCAACAGAATGATAAAGTTATTACAAACTTCTTTACAAAAGATGCAGATTAAGGTGTTGCCCCATTTCTCCGCATTAATGTTTCAGGGACGAATTCCTACCTTATTGAAAAATACGACGGAATACATTAAAATATCTTTCAATATTTTGGTGCCAAATGTATAACATAGTTATTATTAAACAAATGTGATAAAGTTTGATGTTATGCATTGAACAATATAACAAGTCTTGTAGTTCGTTTGTAATTTGTATCACTGCTGCAAATTTATTAAAGTATATGTCAATGAATTCATTCAGAACATAAAGATGTTTAAATGAGAATTCCATAAAACTGAAGATGGATCTAGCCTAGAGACAAAAAGATATTTTATGAGATCCATTGACGATGAATACTTAAAATGATTTTTGAAGAGGATGGGTTCTATGGAAACTAAATGTTTCAAAGTATTTAGATCTTCACTTGACTATGAGTATGCTTTCATATATTTCTAAATAAACTGAACAGAAAGTTGATGGCCTTTCAGAGAAATGAGCTGCGCATTAAATTTTTTTCGGTTTTATCAAATGTCTTTGAAAATATGGCAGTTTGACTCTTCAAATCTGCAAGAAATGACTTTCATCATATTTGATGCTTATTAATATTCTAAGTAATACAGGAACTGTTAACAAGTTCATACTGAACGGATCTTTTATCTACTTTTCTGTTCATATTCATATTGGAAAAATGTTTCAAAAAGTAGACACCGATAATAAAATACTTAGTGGTTACATTGTTAAATCATTATTATTTTTGATTGATAATAGATGACTGACAGACATCTATCTCCAGGGGTACTGTACATTTAATTCATATTGAATTTAATTATCGTTTAATCAAATAAAATTTACTGAATTGTGCATAGCTATATCAAATTGATGCTAAGCAGTTATTGTAAAATCAAACAAAATTATCAAAATCTTTACAAAAAAAAACAAAACAAAACAAATTCATTTACAACAATCTTTTAGTAACAAATGAAAAATTATGTTTTTCAAATGACAATTTTTAAGTCACAAGTAATACATAACATGTATGTGTATTAAAACAAACAATTTTTGATATCAAGATATATATTGAGACTCTGATGTAGCATTGTAGTATTTTTGTAACTGAAAGGCTTTATTTTCTTCATCAAAATATCCATAATTATTTTATCACTTTGTGAAATAACACACTCTATGTTTAGTTCAGTGATAATCATAAACATCTGTTGGTCAAAAGATGAGATTTGTATACTTTTTACAGTTAAGGTACTTGTCGATGAATTGTGATTTTTGTTGGTTTTGTAGGCATATATTAATTAGTTCAGCATAAGTCTAAAGGTTAAAAACACTCGGATTACAATTATTAGATCAAAGATTGACACTTCTGGAGGTTTTTATTGTTTCAGGAGGAAGGATAGTATTAGTATCCTGATTTGTCAGTGAAAATAAATAAATTTTCTTGTTTAGTAAACTGTAGTCAGTGATATCAAACAGTAAGATAGAATAACAGTTGTATTTATCTAGTACAATTATTGATTGGCTCGTCCAAACTGTTTATTTGGTACTAATATCATTTGGCTAACCAGTAACACACTAAACGTGAAATAACACACAAGAGTAACACTAAATTATTATTGGTTCAGAATGTAATTTCCCACTCTCGCACACTTGATAGTCAGAGTAGACAACAACTCAGCAAGCAGGTAGCTTCCAATAATACAGTTCGAGTTTATGAGTCGCTCATACAATAACATGGCGCAAAATCCTGACCCCATGTCAACAGAATTAAGAAATTATAATGTGGGCATAACTGCACCAAAAGTGGAAAAGAACTAAGTGGTAGGTCAGTAATTAATTAACAATAACTTGAGAAATGTAAAACATGCAATAATAGTTTTTGCGTTAAATGAAAGGTTATAAGTGGGGGGGGGGGACACAAAAATCTAAAAGCTTAAGTACTTATTAATGGTACAATAAAAATATTAACAAAAACTTCACATAGGACTGTTCCAAAAGTTCACTTTACTGATTATTGATCCCAACACAGTACAATCATACATAAAATTGCGGCTAGAATTTTAACACATAAAAGTGTACTTTTTGAGTTACATACCATGTTTAAATTCATCATTCACCAGCAATAAACAAACTTCGTCACTTTCATTCATGAAAACAATTGCTTATCATTTAAACAACACTAGTGGCTATGAATGAAATCTCAAAGACTAGGTTATTTGAGATTTACTTTTCTACTCAGATGATACTGTATATATTAAAATTCTGTTTACTTTTTACCTCGGATTAAATGACCAACATACGAAATCAATAGAAGTGTTCACTTCCTTGAGAGTTAAATATGACTCGTTATTTTACCTGTTCACAAACACAATTCAAACAACTTATTCTGTGTTGGTTGATTTAGAATATTGAAAAGTCTGATGATCTGTTAAATTCCAATAACGCCTACAAAATGTAAATTATTTTCCAAAAAATAGAAATGAAAAACTTCGAATTTTTTATGTTTAACTATAGAATTTTTCAATTTTTGTTTTAAATAAATAAACATCAACTGAATTGGTCATTTATTTTTTGCACAAATAAATGACGAGATAAATTACGTCTAGTTAAAGGGTACAGTAAATAAGCTAATTTTTCATTTTTTAGCTGCTTTCTGACAGTAAAATTCAAATTAATTTGCTAAATTTCATGGTTATCTTGATGTGATGTCTTATAAACAAGAACGATTTGAACAGGCTTACACGCAATAAACATAACATGATTCCCTTTAAAAATTTGCTTGAAAACAAGGTTTTAAATGGAACTAAATTGATCGCATACTTTTGATAGCAGTGAGTAGTAAAATCGACAAGTGTTTCGTCCTATGTGAAGTTTGTCTTCTGGATTTGTCAATATCTCCTTTGTTGTTGTCCACACAAATCCAACATCAATCAGTTTAAAAATTAGAACGTCACCCATTTGACTACGAACTTGTTAGCAAGTCATATTTATTTATTTGGTTGAATAAATGCGTATACTGAAATAAGGTTAAGTAGTACAAAGTACTGGTGCCCTTCTAGGGTTTTGGCTTGTCATTAGCCGTGCTTAAAGAGAAGGGTTGGACCTGTGGTCAGCGACACCGCTGCATGAAAAAGAACATCAATGAAGAACGCTGACCAGGAGAAATCATCTGGAATATTTGATCAGGAAGTCGACGGATCTTCCTATAGAACAATCATGACGCTTAATGGTCAAAGCCGAGACTATTCGGAAGTCACGAGTCCAATGGTCCTTCTTGTAATCAAAGAAACAGTCATTATAAATACATAAAATCTCCGGAGAGTATAGGAGACTAAGAGAGACATTCAAATAGCAGCAGAAACGAGAAAATGAAACTGTCCATCATCTTGAAATAAGTGAAACCCATTGGACGGTAGATTAGAAATAAATGCGAATGTATTCTAATCATGGGGAAGAAAATACGACCCATACACAGAGAATTGCACTGGAACTCTTCAAAATAGCACAGAAAAATTTTACAGGATGAGGAGTATCCGGTTATAGGACCATCAATATACCCTACAAAACAAATGAGTAAAGGTTTAGTGTGAATTTCATTTAGTGCCACATTTCCTCCAATGAAAGTAGAGACAATAAAAAATACCAGCTTTGTAAGAGGTGAAGTTCATCGTCGGTAAATGTCTAAGAAAACACTTGACCATCCTGATGGGAAATCCGAACGCCAATCTTGAGATAGAAAACACAGAGTATAATGGGATCATGCGGTTGTATAATAGTACATATTTGTAGATATAAAACTGCTTGTATCTCTCATGCCCATAAATTTTGAGGCAAATTTAGGCTAAATTCATAAGGTGCTCTTGCCTACTTTGCTTATTTTCTCACATAATCTGTCTGTAATAATGGATGCGTGAAAAAATGTGTATACAAAATTATTTCCGTTTTTTTTATTTCTCTTGTTCTGCCAACATCTTCCTATAGATTTCAATCCACCAACGACAGAAGAAATCAGAATGGCCATCAGACAAATCAATAGCGGGAAAGCAGCAGGACCTGACAATATACCAGCTGAAGCGTTGAAGTCAGACATCGAAGTAAATACAAGCATGCTTCATCTTCTATTCAAGAAGATTTGGGAGGAGGAACAAGTGCCGATGAACTGGAACGAAGGATATCTCATCAAGATTCCAAAGAAAGGAAATCTGAGCAAGTGTGAAAACTAATGAGGCATTACACTACTGTCAATACCAGGGAAAGTTGTCAACAGAGTGTTACTGAACAGGATGAAAGACACAGTAGACGCTCAACTTCGAGATCAACAAGCTGGATTCCGTAAGGACCGGTCGTGCACAGACCAGATTGCGACACTACCGATCATCGTCGAACAATCAATTGAGTGGAATTCATCACTGTACATCAACTTCATTGATTATGAGAAGGCATTTGACAATGTAGATAGGAGAACGTTATGGAAAGTTCTGAGACACTACGGAGTTCCTGAGAAGATTGTCAACATTATCCGGAACTCATACGATGGACTACAGTGCAAAGTAGTGCATGGAGGACAGCTGACTGACGCATTCCAAGTAAGGACCGGAGTCAGACAAGGCTGTCTACTCTCTCCCTTCCTGTTTCTTCTGGTGGTCGACTGGATTATGAAGACTTCGACATCTGAGGGAAACTACGGCATACGATGGACAGCTCAGAACCAATTAGACCACTTGGACTTCGCAGATGACCTATCCCTCCTATCACATACACACGAACAAATGCAGATAAAGACAGCCAGCACAGCAGCAGTCTCTGTATCAGTAGGCCTCAACATACACAAAGGGAAAACCAAGGTCCTCAAATACAACACGGAGAACAGCAATCCAATCACTCTTGATGGCGAAACTCTGGAAGATGTGGAATCCTTCACATACCTGGGAAGCATAATCGATGAACAAGGAGGTTCAGATGCAGACGTAAAAGCGAGGATCGGCAAACCAGGGGCCGCATTCCTTCAATTAAGGAACATACGGAACTCAAAACAACTTTCAACCAATATCAAAGTCAGAATCTTCAATGCCAACGTCAAGGAAGTTCTACTGTACGGAGCTGAAACGTGGAGAACTACAACAACCACCATCAAGAAGGTACTAGTATTTATCAATAGCTGTCTACGTAAGATACTTAACATCCATTGGCCGGACACTATCAGCAAAAGCCTTTTGTGGAAGAAAACAAACCAGCTTCCAGCTGAAGAGGAAATTAGGAAAAGACGATAGAAATGGATAGGACATACATTGAGGAAATCATCAAACTGCATTACGAGACAAGCGCTAACTTGGAATCCTGAAGGGAAGCGGAAAAGAGGAAGGTCAAAGAACACATTACGTCGGGAAATACAAACGGATATGAAGAGGATGAATAACAACTGGAAAGGATTTCCCAAGACAGGGTTGGATGGAGAATGCTGGTGAGCGGCCTATGCTCTTTCATGAGGATTAATAGGCGTAAGTGATACTTTGAAAATTGCAAAACATATGAAACCGCGGTGTCCAATTATCAGTTGAAAGAGGAGCATCACGTGCATCAGTTTGACTTGCGATATTATACGACCATACGACACAATCTTTAAAGGTGAAATATGACAAAACTTCGGATGATCACATATGTATCATTAAAGTAGTGCTAATGTTCCGTCAAACTACTGGATGGACAATGTGGGTGCTAGACCTAGTCCTAAATAAGTTAGCAAACTTCAGAGATAGAATTTCTAGTGGCTAAAAGCATAATATCCTGCTTCGGTTTGGGCATCCGGGCAGTATCACAGCCATCACACATATCAAATGAGATATGTGTGGCGCATATGTATTTGGTGCCTTCTTGTACCGATATCTATGTGTTAAAATAAATAAATAAAAGCATAATATTGCATTCCAGTACTAAGTGAACTACCAAATTTCGTTCAACTTTTCCATTCAACTAACGGTTTCGTTTTTAACCCCAAATACCTTGGTATGGCAAGTTCGCTATTTTTCACGTGGTCGCACGTTTATATTTTCTTTAGAGGAAGTCCAATTTAGTCATCGGTTGCTTGTGTTCAGGTACCCGGAGAGTATCACAGCCCACGCACAAGTAATGATGTCCAAAAACCAAGGGACAGGTTACAATTACCCTAGACATTAATGCTCAACTTTTAAAAGCCATACCTAATATATTATATGTAATTTTCTCTTCAGTTTGATCTACTCTGTTTTCTTTACAAGTAGAGTGAACAAATTCCGCTATCTCAAGAAACATCTTTCGACCCCAATGATGTGGACAACATTGTCTCACTATACGATGATACGCATGCCACCCAGTTAGCTAGCAGCGTTAGGAAATGATACATATACTTTGCACTTTCGAAATGAAATTTTTCTTCAAGACGGGAGGCAAATGTACTTGCGCGCACCTTCTAAAATAGACAGTTTTAAATTGCTGAGTTTATACATGTGTGGTTGTTTGAGTGCTAGGGTTGACGTGGCAGGTGAAATGAATCTACGTATACTTAAGACCAGAAAGACATAAAGCTTTGCTAAACACGACCTAAAATAACACGCAATAGAGATATAGCAATACCTTTTGATCCCATTTTTTTATGTCATTAAAAAGCTTATTAACTAGAAGTGTTTATAACAGAACTGTATTTTCGGTGCATTCAGTTACAATTTCACTTGTTCTATCTATACATAATATTATAAATCCATTTTCTGTGGTACATTCTGACATATTGTTTGAGTGCTCAATTAAATATGGATACCTATGTGATTCGTAAACGTTCTCCATTGTCTGGTCCTGATCATTATATTATTTGTTTTCCACCTAAAGTATGTGGCTAGCTTAGAATGAGTAAACTTTTAGATCAGACAAAGAAAGTCAAATACTGGAATTACCCAGGGGAAAATACTCAAGATCTGAGGGACATTTTTTGTATAAATAACTGGGGATTATTTACACATGACTCAGTGGAAAACACCTTTAATGTTATCTTAAATTCTGTTTTGATGACTGTTGTTCCACCAATAATATTTTTATGGGTTTTGATCGACTGACGTCTCTGCAACTAAATTGATTAGACAGGGTAAAAGGAAGAATGTGCAAGGAGAAAAACTCCATTGAAGTTCGAAAGCTGAATGATCTTATACACCTAGCGGTAAGACGTCTGAACTCAGTGTAAATTCAGAAACTCAAGTCTCATAAAACTCTTCAGGTATGTAGAAATTAATTAAAGAATTCACGGGTGATGAATTCACTCGTTTTTGATTCGAGGGAAATTCTATAGTCAGTTGACAAGTAATTTGTCCTGAGCTCGTGCACCATTTTGGAGTGTCCTCGTAAATTTTCGGTTTTGGAAGACAAGGAAAATGAGGGCATATCAGATGCAACTTTATCCCTAAGTGTTTTGAAAAACGGGAGCTTGGTTATCCAGGAATCATAGTGGTTGTTGTTCTATAAACTTTTTCAACAGCTCACTGTATTGTTTTAGGCAAAGGGTGGCTGTTTATATTCATTACCCAAGTTTAGAATGACGAAATACTGTGTACAAAGCCAAAACGTTTTAGCTTCGACATGGCTAAAGACCTTTCATATTGACTATAGGGTTCTAAAAGCTATGTCGACTATTGCGCGGCAGTGTGTAGTAGTTTTCTAGCCTTGGCTAATGTTTATTCATAAGTCATTGTGTGTCTGAACAACGGCTAGCTCAATATGATTAATCGTGTATGTATTTGTCTCTTGATAACCAATATGTGTCACAATTCAATTGAAAGTATTTATCGGCAACTGCCAAGTTTGAGACCACTCAGATAATTTCTCCAGGTCATTTTGAGCTGTAAGCTATCGCCCTTACTTTTTATCGTCCTCTATAAATTGACATAGTTTACATATAGCAAGATTGATGATGATAAGAGATGAGGAATGTAATTTACATGCAAGAGAAACAACACTGGCCCCAAAACAGTACCCTGAGGCACTCAGCTAAGCTCAGTTTCCCAGCTAGAAGATAATTCCAACACCTAAGAAAGTTTCTGGCAATAAGAATATGAAATAGCAATAACTTCAACTTTTCTCAAAACAACGGAAAAATCATCTATGTTCCATCTTCAATATGCACTAAAATAGAACATTAATACGTATCAGTTCGCTCACAAACTCAAAAGAAATACCTAAGATGCTGCTGTTTTTCTACATCATAAGCTAATATTTAGATTGCAAAAGAGTCAGAAATGTGTTCGGTGCGTCTTTATGGATTATTTTTGTGCATTTGGCTAAATTCCAAGACAACTCTAACTTATAAAGTTAATAGCCATCAACAGAGATAGCTGGATAAACAACTTGCTTTGTTCCTACCCCTCTGGAAGAGAACTGTACACCGTGTTTGGAGAAAAGTGTTCGACGTCCCTTTTATCTCATATGGGTGTGTCACAAGGAGCTCCTGTTTTATTCCGTTTATCTTTTCCATCTTCCACAGAAACCACTATTGTTAATTGCGCGAACGATCTCACTGCATGTATACCGATTTCTACCATTCTACATCCCTTTGAAATGAATGAGTTCTTGTCTCATGTTGAGTAGTGGTCTGTTGTTATTGATCTCATACTTAACTCATCCAAATGTCAATCTGGTAACTTTAGTCCGTGATGTGAACCGCGCATAAGTACCCTGCTCGAATCTCATAAAACTTGTACCATTGGACATCCTCTGGTGAACATATTTTCGAAGGTCAATTATGTTGATGTAAGCCTTCTTTTTTATCTCTCTTGGTCCTCACATGTTTTATTGCTCTCAGAGAAAGTTTTCCGCTCAACTTACTACATGAATAGACTGCATCCTTTGGGGCAACTCAACATTTACTCTTACAAATTGTCGATTCTTGCGTACTGTCAGTTAGTCTTTACAGTTCTCCATTATTCTTTCCCGGGCTTTTGCTGTGTTGTAGAGACTGCTGAATGCCGTTAACACGATGTGTGTTTATTCTTTAGGGGTCAATAATTATATGGTTGTGGATAGACATCTAAGGTTTTGCAAAGTCTTGGAGTTTACTGAACACACCCTAGCTGAGGCCTCACTAGACCACGGGTGGGTCCATCGTGCTACACATCCCTTGTAACTACTAGCAAACTTACATCAAACGTTTCTCGACAAATCTATTTCTTTTCGATTACATCATCGAAACCCTTCATTTTCGACTTCGCATTTAGCTGGGTCAGTATATTTCAAACTCCAAGTAGCTGTAGTGCTTTCATACTGATTATTATTTCTTTCTTTAACCAGATGTGTTTGACGCATATTTTTGTGGCCCGAGATCTGACTCCAAGTAGATCGTGTGAATGTTTGTCGCCGCCTATCCTCGTATATAACCATGGACTTAAATTGTGTTAGTCAATAACGGAATCAAATAAATTAAATAACGGGAATGGACTTTTGAAAACATACATTTTTTATATGAAGCGAATGGAATAGAAGCAAGCAAAGCGACGCACAGTGGAGATGGAAGGTAGGCCAACTCCCATTTAACCAAACGTTATTCAATATTTATAGCTACACAAAAGTAAGTTACAGACATGTAAGGAATAGGATAAGAAGTGTACACACCTACGCGCTCATATGAAATACAGTCAAGATTGATAAGCAAATAATTAACAAGGTCAGAATGTGACTCAAGTAGAATGAATAGAATGGGCTGTCCGAAAGCTAGAATAAGGTTAATGGGCTTAACATAATAACCGACACTACAATTTCTCCCAAGTTACCACGGTTACCATTATCGTACATCATTAAATACTCCTTATCTCTCTTATCACCATCTCCTTTCCTTTATTATTCTTTCAATTTCGTCTTAAAAAACCATCTGCATTACCATTTAGTTAACGTATTTATTTGTTGATTTCTTGAAACGACTGCCTTTGTTAGCATTCGAATTATTATTATATTATTTTCACATTACAGCCGATCAAACTGCTGTCCGGTATTGTCATGGCTGCTGGTATTCGGACCCTAATTGGATAAAAACGGAAGCTCACAGAAGTTATTCGCTTACGCAAGCACATGACAAAGAGAAAACTTGACATATTCTTAGGAACAAAAGACATTATCATACTATTATTTACTGCCACTGTTTATGTTATCCTTTAATAAATCTAATTTACTTACTGGAGGCATCGGTAATCCATTGCTACTAGATACAGAGGATTATTATGCAAAGGCATTTTCTGTTCTGTCTAAAACCATTGATCAGTAAACAATTTGAACTTGCCTTCAGGGTTAAATGAAGGCGTTTACTTGACTTTGAAGGACACATGTGGTTCAAATGAGCAGAGTTTTGCGGTTGGATGGAGATCTATTAAGAGCAACCGTAAACGAGTTGACAAGAGTTACTGAACTTAGAGGAATACCAGTACTTAAGAATCATTATTTGTCATCCTCGGCTTAGTTTTCTAGGTTTACTGAGCTTAATCGTATAATCAAAGGTTTTCGTACGCAAGAAATGACAATTTTGTCAGGAAATACTGGTGTTGGTAAAACGACTTTCATGTGCGAGTACTCGCTTGATTTGGCTGAACAGGGAGTTCCGACACTTTGGGGTAGTTTTGAAATGCCTCTACGGAAAGTGTGTAAGACACTAGTCCAACAGTTCGCAGGGTAATTTGACGATTCTTTTTCATTAAGGCTAATTCAGTGAGCCACTAGATCCTCCTATACCCAGCAGAATTGCTGAGTGGGCACGTATGTTTAGCGAAAACGTTCCTATTTATTTTATGAACCTACATGGGGCTCAAAGTTTGACAGAAGTATTAAAGGTGATTGATATTGTGACGTGATATTCTTGTTTCTTTGTATATTTACTTGATTTAGTTCTCCGTAGTTAATTTTAACCCGTTTTTTTTCTGGTTAAGTGCATCACGGACACATTTACATAGCCATTTATTGTGGTTTAAACAGCGATAACTACAAATTAATTCTTGGTTCTAATTATATTTATTAGTAATTCAGGCTCATCAAGACCGAGTTTTACACTTGTGATTTAAAGAGAAATTCATTATCAAGACTGACTGCATAGAAACTTACGTGTGAATTAACAAGCAAACCTGTTGTAATTGAATCTATAAGAGCTGTTGAACTGATAAATCCATAGTGAATTGGTGGAGCTAAACAGTTTATTTTCATTTAGTAGAATCAATATTGATTAACTAAGGAACAACAGAACTGATTTTACAGCAATAAGTTTTCTCGACAAATTCCTAAGACGACGTTTGTTTGTTTTACTGACCGTCACCTTTAATCTGCAGTTTCAATAACAAGGGTTTTTGTTACTGTTGCTTGAGGTGGTTAGAATATGTGTATTGTGTGCCCAACCACCACCTACCTTGATACACGGTGATAATTGGTTTAGGACTAAGTGCATCCACTCTTTGTCTCCCCTTTGATCCTTGGTTCCCTAATTGTCTTTGAACTTTTAATATTATTTTCATCCCAAGAATCAACATTTTATTATCGGATTATATCTTTTATACCTTATATTTTCCACCACTGTAATACTTTTACTACTTATTCACCTCTGACATCTCGATATGTAGGAGTGATATTTTAATTTGAACTGATGCATTTATGTCAGTTTATACGTTGCGTATGAACTGACTAATTGGTGCTGTTGACATTTTCATCCTTGTTTTTACTTGAAATATATGTTTTGTCATTAAATTTGGTTTCAGTCTCACATCCAGGTTTCGTCACAGTAATATATTGTAAGTGATTTAGTGTATGTACTGGTTTATTAGTTTGATATTTTCGATTCGTTTATATTAACTACGTTGTGTAGCTTGAGTTGACCGCTTTAGACATGAATTTCACTTTGCTTTTCTAAAACTACTTGTTTTACTAACGCGTAGTGTAAATAAGTGTCTGGAGAAATTGAACAAGTTAGGAATGATGAAATTAGCAAAATAAATGAATAAAGCTAGGGAAAAAGTGTAAAGAAATGCTATTGAAATTAATCATATTGCATGATTATTAAGAGTAAGGAAATTGAGAATTATGGAGAGTTTTTTTAGCATCTCATGGTAACGCAATTATTTCTTAACCAATTAAACAACACACTACTTCAAGTAGACTGATAATGCACTTAATTTTTGATGCATTACAACCGTTAAATGAAATATCAAAACTCATCTTAAAATAAAATTTATTATATATTCGAAATGAGTAACAAGTTAAATTCTCAAATTACAAGTTCAAATGAAGCGGTGAAGTTATTGAATAAGATAATATACAAGAGAGAAATATATGTACCGAACAGTAGCTTAAATATAGAGTAGTTCTAGATTGAAGAAGTAAGTTTAAATATGTAGGCAAGCGAAAATAAAGCTTAATGTCCATCAAAATGTGGTTATCTAAAAATGAATATCATTAACTATTAATTCCTTTTGTGTATAAGAGTTTGTTTCAAAATATTTTATGATACAATACGTTCACCAAAAATAATTTTCTCCATTGACTCAAAAAATGTTTTGGGTAATCTATGCTTGGACTTGTTTTTTCACTGCTATAGGGTTCTTTCCAACAGCACTATCATTTATCTTCCCTTTCGAGTTATGAGCAGCTTGATTCACTATTTTAAAGAAAGCAAGAACGAAGATTAGTGGAGAATAATATATTAGTTCATCCTATTTCGTTAGGTTCTTATCAGCTGCTTACAACCCATGATATTTAAAATCAACGTTATTACAAATATTGACGTACTTATAAATACGAGGGTAATTAGAGATGAATATGTGTATCATGATGTAACGAAGATTCGGATAGAGTTAATGTCATGAAAAATTTGTTTCGGATAAATAAAGTTTGGAAGGGAAAGTCGCAGAACATTGAAATAGCGATTAAAACTCATGCAGTTAACAAACATTAGATGATTGTGTAACGAAGCAATTAAAAACAGATTACTGGTAATAGAGAAGGATATGCATTGAGGAATAATGACAATGATGTAATCGAACTTCAGAAAGAGTTGAGATAATGGATGATGTAATAAATAAAAAACGGGTGTGATGTTACCAGGGAAAAGAAAGATTTATAACTGTCTCTTTTTGGATAAATAGATCTGATTTTAGACGTTTGATCTCTATCGCTTCGGCAAATTTCAAAAAGCACGTGGAAATCCTCGATATTACTGTTCTTTTATTCTCATACGTTGCGTAGTCTGATAGTTGACTTCAATAGCATAGTGCTTGTATTTCTCATTATTCAGCATTTTAACGAACTAAGTTAAACAACTATTGAAAACGTGGGAGTACCAGACACCCGTGGTCAATAGAGCTAATCTGTATCGAGTATGAGAAAGATACTCAACAAAGACAATGAAAAATGGTCGCCCAATGTCGTGGACTGAAGTTAGATTTGTACACCGTTGGATCCCGGCTCAGTGGTCTGTTAGTTAGATATTCGCTCACGAGACTGAAGGTTTTGGGTTTTACTCTCTTTTGCAGCATCCTGGATGTGCACTACTCTGGAGACCCATACTTGGTTGAAACAACTACCCAGTCCTTGCAAGATTTTTGTGGTTGTGTAACTTAGATCGGTTCATGATCTTAACAATATTCAACTATTATTTTTCGACGGTAAAATTAAGGACATTAATTAGTTAATTGAAACAAGCGTATATTTCTATATATAGGCAATAGTACCAGAGTAAGATTGTTTGTCCAGGAAAAATTCGAAGCAAGTGAAGCAATTTACTCGAAAAGTAGTAACCTATGTTTGTCCTTTTTTGAAATTCCTTCTAAAAACTGAGAATCTAATGCTTCAGTTTAGATTAGTCTATAAGTACCCGCTCCGGAAAAATGCTTTAAAACACCTGTATAAATGGATATTATGTTATCTGGTCCTAAGTGCTGATGAAATTTCACCGGTCAGGCCGGATTGTGATCAAATAGATCAATACCAACCTGAATAACTCGATGATTAAGTTTCTAGTTGCAACACTCCATGATGCTGGACAAAATCCTATGAGAAAAATTAGTTTCCCTGAAAACAACAAATATCCTATATTAGTTGATCCAAGCTATCATAAAACATGGGTTAAGGGCTTCCACTTATTTACACGAAACTACAGAATACTTAAGCCAGGCATGTTTTTGATGAGTATTGTTGTTCTTGAACATCAAATATGGTCCCTATACGGATTATTCTTATATTCACGTATAACAAACTTATGGTTTACATCAACTATTGGTAAAATTTGTTCGTTTATTTGATTAGTTTTTATTTCTCTTTACTATTTATAAGTAGACTATGGAGGTTGGTGTCAAAGATTCTGGCGTAGAACACATAGTTATCGATAATTTACAATTTTTACTAGGCGCCGGTGATGGTGCTTTCGTGGAACGTTTTCAGCGTCAAGATCACTTTGTAGAAAAATTACGTGCTTTTGCCACTGAAAAGGGTACACATGTTACAATCGTCGCTCATCCTCGAAAAGTAAATTCTTTTATTGTTTAATATGGTTTCACCTTTAAATAGGAAGAAATTGGTCGTCTACTTTCAATTAACAGTTTATATGGTGGTGGTAAAATTTCTCAAGAAGCAGATAATGTCATGTTCTTGCAAGTGGATTCATCTACATCGATCCCTAAGAAATATTTACAGGTTGGCTTCTGTTTACATTTCACTGGTTATTATTTCTTTGTTGATATTATCACCAAAATGATTTAATATTAACCTACCCAGTATACCGGCTTATATAGAGCTGGTTTCGAGTCAAACTGTTTTGTTTTTACAAGGGCTAGTAATACTACTTGCCTGCTGAAAGTAAATTAGAACAGAATTCGGATCTGCTACCTACTAGTTGAATGGTAAGTTCTAAGCACTACTACTCCACACAGTTTATCTTCAGTGCAACTTCTTCAGTATATTTGTTAAGTAATAATGAATAAATGTTGTAACTTGTCAAGAATTATAAAGTTTTTATTCTCAGTTTAAATGTAAATATCACTCTTACTATGTGTATTCGTTGAATCAGTTGAAGTAGCTCTTCAGTAGTTTTCGTATTTTGAGTTTTCTTGTATGAAGTTTTGTTTTAAAGCAGATTGTATATTAATAAACATTTATGCTCTCGTATCCCGTATAGTTATGAGTATAAGCTATTTTTACTATCCATGAAGCTTGATACTTTATTAATAAAAACTACTTCTAAACACATTGACCGGTAAATAATCTACAGATTAACTAAAGTTATTGTAATTCACTAGCCACTTACCGATTTATGCACTGCAATTTAGACTAAATGTTTTCGTTAGGCTAGTGATACTACTCGTTCGGTCAAACAGTAGATAGTGTAGTTTGACTCAAAAAACCAGACCTTGTGGTTGATGTGTAAAATTATTGATCAACCGTTTGTTAATTAATGCACTGAATTCTCACCCAATATTTCGTAAGTCCGAGTCCCTGTCCACCTGTTTCGATTTTGAGAACTGGATATTATGAGGTTTCACTCAATTTGTGTCACTCAAAGCTGAGTACATAAACATGTACTGATATGGTTGATTATATATATATATATATATATATATATATATATATATATATATATATATATATATATATATATATATATATATATATATATATATATATATATATATACGAAAGTCGGTTACAATCTGTAATCAATATCATTGATATCGCTATTTGATTTATACGAATTCGTATGCCGTATATTTACAATGTCTACTTCAATAATTCTTGTTTCTCACTCGAATGAATAATAAGTTAGTGAGTTTTCAAATATATCATTTAACTAAGTATTACTTTGAATATTTTATCCATTGAAAGAGTAAATGGATTACAAGGATATCTTTCTGTATAGAAGAATTAATGTTTCACGATTCATCAAATATCATGTTGCATGTGAATCTAGCAAAATATTAAAACTTTCCGAATATTTCGTTATAATTGTGAAGAGTTCATTAAGTGTTCTAAAATGATTGGGCGAAAGTACTTTCTAAGTGAAACCTCACAGTTGATTTAGGATTCAAATTATGCATGATTTTAGAATTGAATTTACCAGTACCAGATTAATGAACTCAAATTTGACCCACATTGTCTTTATGAAGACTATACTACTCACAGCTTTCCTAATCGAAATATGGAGTGGAGTGAGTTCAGAAACTACCAGTAATTTGGTTGAAAGAGGAGCACTTTAATTACTAAACTTCGGCTGTGAAACGCAATTCGTAGTCGTATATAATCTATTTAATGTTCACTGCATCAATGATCACATAGATGTGACGTAGTAGCTTGATATTCAACAAAAACAAAAAAATTGAAGTAGAACATCTTGTATATATATAGGACGATAATATAACCGTGGGAAATATGGGAAAATTAGCAAACTAAAAGTGATAATAACCAATTAGAAAACAATCGTCATACAGAAATACGAAATAATAAAAATATGCTCTTGGTTGTCATTACAGGAAAGAAATCAACATTTATTCTCAAGAACTAGATAACTTACAGTCTTCCTAGCAATAAGATACTACTTAATCTTTGAAGTAATAAAACTGAAAAGAAACTTTATAAGGGGGATTGAGTGTTAGGGATTTTCTTGTATTTATATATTTAATCATCATCACCGTGAGTGTGGAGTCAGAAAACAAAGGTAAACTATGAAATGACTTTATAAACTGGTTCGAAAAATTTTTATTGTCCCAATTGTTGTTATATTTGTAATCAATAAAAAGTTGTGTTGCGTATATCCGTTTGTAACCTATATTAACTTCTTCATAGATGACCTGTATCAGTCATATTGTTTAATAATTCATAGTAGACATGTATGCAAATTTGGTTGTGATCGATTTTTTTAAAATTTCTCTATCTGTTTTCTTTTCGGATTATTATCACTCAGCAATAATTAATTGACTAATAAGAGTTAATAATCCTGTAAGTTTTTTGATGAACAAATGTAAAGGCAGAGATGTAGGACTCTCCTTGAAATGTTTTCTTTTCGGGTGATTACGTAACTAAACTGTCTAGAAGTATCAGATAAATGTGTTGTTGTATTCCCAGTTTACTAAGTACGATTTGTTTCACATAGATTTGAACCTGAGACATTGAGAACCGACAGCTGGCAATATTGCGTTTTAAACTAATAGAGTTTATGCTGGTAACTGGAACTTCTCAGTCATTATGATTAAGTTGTTCTTGCTATATTCAACCTGTGTGAAAAACTACCTTGAAACTTTTCATCAATATCTTTAATTTATAAACTCGAAATAATTTGTTTTTAGTCCAATATATTGTGTGTACTACATTTGACCTTCTGAATAAACTATGTTTCTATCACTGTACTATTGTTTTATCAAATTTGCACAAATCAGTCATATTTTGCTTTAACCAATAGTGTAAGTCATTTAGTTTGCAGATTTGGTCTAATGACACATATTACATGTACAAAATATGCACAAGTCAAGTGATCTGACATTTTAATGCACTCTATTGAATTTTGAATGGTTGAAGGTAATTAACAGTATGTATGAACCTGAATTTTATTTAGTTCAGAAACCAGCATTTAAGGAATTCTACCCATTATACCATTCATCACCACAGATGGAAATGTTAGTTCAGTACCTCGGTTAACAGAACTGCCTTTTGGGTAGAATTTTTCTATTATTTCTCAATGTATATATATATATATATATATATATATATATATATATATATATATATATATATATATATATAATTCAGGTCATCTGTTCATGGGGTACGATTAGCTAGATAATACTTATAATTATAAATGGATTTTTTGAGAAATATTTATAAATATCGGTCACTGTTAGTTGAGTGTTGATATAATTTTGGTATCCTTACTACAAACCCCTGAAACTTGAATTACAGTTCTTATTAGGTACACTTACTACTAAGCTTCTTTAATAAAAAGGAAACATTTTACAAGTCAGTTTGTGGAGTGTAAATGTCAGTTGCTTTTGTTAGTAATTCCGTAATAACTATTACATTGCATGTGAGCATGTGAAGCTAAATATACTTTAAGCTGTACTTAATTTCTAAAATACTGAATCGTTATCCGGTTGATATGAATACATAAAATATATATTTGAAAACCAAAGCTATGAATTCTATTATAAACATAAACTTTCGATCAGAATAATAATATAAATTCATGGAGATTAGCTTAATTTGTAGATTGTATTCGTTAAAGCTCCTTGGTAATTTCAAAATACCCCAAAAGTTCTAGTAAGTAATCATAACCGATAGAGTTTAGACAAAGTGGAAATAAAACAGTTATCATCAATGACATTAGATTGTAGTTGGACTATATTACAAATTGATTAGAGTTGTAATTACACCATTTAACTTGAATCTAATGATGTCAGTGGTTAGGAGTTCTATGCTTGTTAGTGTCGTGGATAGATACTGTTGAAATGTATCTTACTAAGGTAATAATTATTCATACTGAATATGTCATAATGTCTTTCTCTTTGTATTTGATGTTTCAAGGAATGAACTGAACTTTAATAAATATGATTTTATTGTTAATTACAATAATCAATTGAATGTTAAAATGGAATATCAAAGTGAATTCATTAATTGTTTACAATCAAACATAAATATTGAAACTGACAAAATTCTAGAATATATTAAATCTGATTATCCATAGATTTATAGGGAACATATTATTTTTATTATGCGTAAAAATAGGAAAATAATTATTTTGTTAATGAATAGAAAAGTAATTTAATTAAGCACTGATCAACTAACTAACTAGCGCAATGCTGAGGAATCTAGCTTCAATTGACTCATGATCTCAACCATTAAAATTATTATAATATCTACAAAACTTTTTCTCATATTAACTTATTTTCGTTAAAATTCATTTAGAGTGATTTTTAAGAAAATTATAACAGGAATATTTCAGGTTTCTTTCTTTTTGTTGTTGTTAGGACCATTCAAACCACTTGTATTCATTCATTCAATTAGTCAACATTTAGGTGATTGATTGACCTAATTTCTCATTAAAAAGGAAATTAACAGCAAACATGAAATAACTGTAAATTGTTTTATTCATCAGATTTTTGTGTAGGTGTTATAAGATCTCACATGGCATACAATGGACAGCTCAGAATCAATTAGACGATTTAGACTTCGCAGATGACGTAGCCCTCCTATCGCATACATACGAACAAATGCAAATAAAGACAGACAGCGTAACAGCAGTCTCTGTATCAGTAGGCCTCAACATACACAAAGGGAAAACCAAGGTCCTCAAATACAACACGGAGAACAGCAATCCAATCACTCTTGATGGCGAAACTCTGGAAGATGTGGAATCCTTCATATACCTGGGAAGCATAATCGATGAACAAGGAGGTTCAGACGCAGACGTAAAAGCGAGGATCGGCAAACCAGGGGCCGCATTCCTTCAATTAAGGAACATACGGAACTCAAAACAACTTTCAACCAATATCAAAGTCAGAATCTTCAATGCCAACGTCAAGGAAGTTCTACTGTACGGAGCTGAAACGTGGAGAACTACAACAATCACAATCAAGAAGGTACAAGTATTTATCAATAGCTGTCTACGTAAGATACTTAACATCCATTGGCCGGACACTATCAGCAAAAGCCTTTTGTGGGAGAGAACCAACCAGCTTCCAGCTGAAGAGGAAATTAGGAAAAGACGATAGAAATGGATATTACATATATTGAGGAAATCATCAAACTGTATCACGAGACAAGCGCTAACTTGGAGTCCTGAAGGGAAGCGGAAAAGAGGAAGGCCAAATAACACATTACGTCAGGGAATAGAAGCGGATATGAAGAGGATGAACAAGAACTGGAAAGGATTGCCCAGGACAGGGTTGGATGAAGAATGCTGGTGAGCGGCCTATGCTCCTTCACAAGGAGTAACAGGCGTAAGTAAAGTAAAGTAAGTTGTAAGATCTCAGTTGAAGTCCACATAGTTTTTTTTACATATTAGAATGCTACTGTTCAATGGAGAAATGTGATTGCTTACTGAAATCAAAGCTGTTTTGTCGATTGTCTTTTTCGTTTGTTTCACAAAACTCAAATAATCCTTATTGATTCCTCATTTTCTACGTATCCTGATGACGAAACTTCATTGAAACTATAAAGTAACAGCATTATATTACAAATAATACGACATTAGATAATATTCAAATTGTGTCACATAATGATTAGAAGTGTAAACCGTCAGTGTCGGGCTTACTAGTTTAGATATTTTGTGTTCACCATAAAACCAGGTGGATGTTGCGTACTAATTGACTATCCATACATCTTGGTCTGCTTGTCCAAACAACCGCAATAAATTATAATCATATATATATATATATACGCGTTGTAGATCCGACCTTTTACAGCCAGACTAACATCACGAAGGCGCCAAAGATGGCCCAGATTGGCATAAGCCGCTCTGGCTTTCACTATACGTGCATTGATCTCATCACTCACGCCACCACCAGCACTTATTTAACTACCCAGATACACGAACTTCTCGACTACTTCTATCTACTCACCATCCAGAGTGAGTACAGGATTAGAATCCTGCCAGTCTTGTAGAAGTACTTTGCACTTCGAAGGTGCAAAGCACATACCATATCTACGGACATTGATTGCCAACTGATTAAGTGCGGATTGCATAGCTTGGGCATTCTCGCACAGTAAGACAATATCATCCGCATACTCAAGGTTGAGAAGTCTTACTCCAGGCAACAGATCCACACCACCATTACTTACATCCGTCAGAGCTGTTTCCAGAATGTCATCGATGGCAAAGTTAAAGAGGGATGGTGAGATTGGACGACCCTGTCTAACCCCACTGCTTGAATGGAATAATGGAGAAAGGTGGTTGTATGCCCTCACTCTGCCTGAGGTGTTTGTGTATAGGGCTTTTAGGATGTTAATAAACTTCTCAGGCACACCCTTCTTCAACAGACAATCCCAGAGAACAGTTCTGTCCAATGAATCGAAGGCAGCCCTGATATCAAGAAACACTACGATTGTTGGCCTTTGATAAGTATGGCGGTGTTCTAACATTTGGTGGAGGGTGAAGATATGATCAATACATTCTCGACCGGAACGAAACCCAGCCTGCTCCTCGCGAGTCAATCTTTCTCGGGTTTTGAACAACCTACGAAGTATAACGGAAGCCAACAGCTTGGACGCGATCGAAAGTTGACTTATCCCCCGATAGTTGTTACAGGAACGACGTGAACCCTTTTTAAAGATAGGGACAACTATCGACTCATTCCATGACGTTGGTACACTCTCTAGTTCCCAGACCTTTTTAAACAACGTCGTCAGTCCCTTAGTCAAAAAGTCACCACCATCTTTAAAAAGAGCCGGAGGTAAGTTGTCTGGGCCCGGTGATTTGTAACGTTTCAAGAGTTGGAGTTCCTTGCGGACTTCCGCCTCATTTGGTGGATCAGTCGTCACCGGCCATGGAGGGCAGGCAGTCTGACCGATGTTGCCGGAGCAGCAGGCCAGTTGAACTGCCCTTCAAAGAATTCTGCCCATCGTCCAAGACGTCGATGGATGTTAGTGATTGGCGTTCCGTCATCCTCGCAGATTGTTTCGCTCACACCAGACTTCTTGCTGCCAGTGGCTCGGATGAGTTGGAAGAGCTTCCGGTAATTACCAGATGCAGCTGCTGCTTCCAACTCACTGGCACGCTCCGACCACCAGGTTTCTCGGTCCTTACGCAAGCTTTGCCCGATTTCATTACGTAACATCCTTCGTCTGTGGTCAAACTCACGGTCACCCGGAGTAGACCGACGGGCTTCAATCAGTTGTAAGGAACCAGAAGAAACCCAGTGCTTGTAAGCGGGACGTTTCGCAATCCCACAGCTGACTTGACCCGCCATTTTCATGGCGTCATGCAATTGCAACTAATGCTCATCTATACTTTTCGGTGGAATAGTGGCTAGCCTAGAAGCTAGCTCGGCTCGGTACTTACTAGCAACAGAAGTTGCAGCCAGCTTGCTAACATCAATCCTGTGGTGGCGGTCACTTCGTTGTCCACTGAAAAGTAAGGTAAGATTGGCGCAGACCAGAGCATGATCAGATTCCAGATAGGTACTCCAAAAGGAGCGGCAGTCTTGTACACAACCGCGCCAGCGGTAACTGATCGCGATGTGATCAATCTGAGTCCAGGCTTGAGATGCAGAAGGAGGACGCCAGTTGGCACATCGGCGATGACTGTGCCGAAAGTTAGTGCTAGCCAGAAACAGGTTGTGGTCTGTACATAGTTGCAGTAGACGTTCCCCGTTATCTGTCCTGCGACCAACAAGTCCCCATCGGCCACCTAAACGACTCTGATGTGCCTAGACGCCCGACCTGAGTATTCAAGTCTCCGGATAGTACTACAATATCTGTCGAACGCACTTTCTGCAGAAGAACAGTTAACTGGTGGTAGAACTCATCCTTGATTGCATCCGGGCTGCAATCTGTCGGGGCATAGGCGGAGGTGACGAAAAGACATCGTTTCTCACGCCGATTTCTTCTCACTTTGATGGTACTTTCTAATCTAACAGCACACAACCGACTGTTAATGGGGATCCAATCGATTAGTGCCGCCTCAGCTCTAGCGCTTAGTGCGACACCAACGCCAGCAAGGCCAGACGAAGATGCCACAGGGTCCCCGGATAAACGCACGTAGAACAAGCTTTTTGAAGTGACAGATGGAGAACGAATTTGTAGTACTTCACCAGAGTCTTGAATATGGGTCTCGGATAGACAAAAAACGTCGATATTAAGACTTTCCAAAGACATAGCCAGCCCTATCTGTTATCCGACCTGCATAAGTGTGCGAACGTTAAAGGCAGCCAGTTTGAATGGTGCACGTGGTTTCAGAAAAACTGCTTCAGTACTCTTATTCGATGGCAACATACAATTTTCAACCAGGCAGTGACACGAGAATATTTAGATAGAGCCAAATGTCCACCATAGGCGAGCTGCTGTATAAAGCGATAAATAAGGGTAGACAGAGTGGGAATGAAAGAGAGTGAGCAAATGACGTGGTAAATAAATAAAATAATAATGTGAATTGTTTGACAGTAAATCGCAGCGAGAATAGTTTTCAGTAAATATCATAATTTTCATTATCATTAAATTTGTGCGTAGGCTGAGATACTGCCCGGGTGCCCAGACCGAAGCAGGTGGTTTTCTTAGGGGCCACACCCCGAGCCTTTGACCTAAAGGTCTAGTCCACAAGGCAGTGGAGCATCGTGAGGAGTCCCATGGTAGCCGGTGACCAACGATTGGTTCATACGCCATTTGTTCCCTCAGGATACTGGAGCCCATGTGCACCATTGGTTTGGCATCCGGTTAAAGCGCCGGACATTCGCTTTTCGTCCTCTGATTTTCGTAAACAACACCCCCGCCACGAGAAGGCAGTGAGTACGACTTCCCTGGCAGGAGTGTATACGCGTGGCCATGTGAGAGCATTTCGAGAGGAGGAGCGGACTCTCCCCACTCTCGGCCATACCAGGGCATTTGGGGGCTGCAAAACCCTGACTCCAAACCAATGATGCACATGGGCTCCAGTATCCTAAGGGAACAAAAGGCGTATATCCCAATAGTTGGTTACCGGCTACCATGGAACTGAATCTCCCAACGTTGCTCCACTACCTTATGGATCAGACCTTTCAATCACTCAGTCAGCTGCAACGTAGGACCAGGCACATATATGCATCGGTCCACGTTGCCATACCTCATTAGCACAGCAAGATGAACACCGGATTCATAGAAGTAGCTAATTCAGTGGTGGCAATATATAGAAGAAAGATTGCATATAATGATCAGACCTTTAGGTCGAAAGCTTGGGGTATGGCCTCCTAAGAAAACCACCTGCTTGGGTTTGGGCACCCGGGTATTATCCCAGCCCACACAACTCAAGTGAGTTGTGTCACGCATATGTATTCGGTGCCTCTTTGTACCAATATTTATGTGTTCAAATAAATAAATTTATTTACTTTGAAAAAAGTGGCTTACACTAAGTCACAAAACATCAGAAATTTTAATTTCTACTGATTGGGACATTGCAAATAGTTCATTATTTTATTACTTTGTTTGTAAGGATTGGTATGTTGTGGTTCGCTGTAATTCTAGTGTTGGAATTTTTCTGTATGACATTTCTTGTCATTAACTAATTCCTATAGGATAATTACAGTTAATTTGGGTTTGTATAGAGGAAAGGGGTTGAGATTTCACTTTATTTATTTATTTTAGCCTTATCAATAAAATCCAATGGAATAGTGAGTCTATATTTATGTGTTATTATTTGGGAGTTATTATTAAGATTCAAATTACTTACGACAGATTCTGATGCACGATGAACAGCATGTTTCTTATCTGTCTTAGTCGATAATGATTGATAGATGATGACCTCTCTTTTGAACAAACTATTTCGCACTCTCGTTATCTTTTACAATAATTACAAATTTTTTTGAACAATAATTATGAATGAACTTAATAAAAATTGTATATATAGACCTCAAATGAATAATAACGTCATCTCTAATTAGTATAAAAGCAGATAAGCATTAATATATTATTTACGTCACGGATTGATGAAAGTTAGACAACCGTTGAAAACCTTCAAACACTGCGTGGACGTTTCGTCCCAGTATGGAACTCCTCAGCTGTGTACACGCGATCCCGGACGCGGAGATAGAACCCAAGACCTTAGGTCACGCATGCAAACACCTAACCTCTGGACCACTAAATCAGGATTCAATGGTGTACTAATCTAATTTCAGTCAGTTCATGATTTCAATCAAAATCCACAATCTCCACAACCCTGTTCTGACAATATATGAACTAGACAATAACGAAGTGTTCATCGTTGTTTACATTGGTCGAAAGACTGACAAAAGTGTCATCAATTAAACAAGATTGGGAGTTTGACAATCTGACGGAGAACATTTTATTGTTGTGAAAAGAGCTTATTAATATCATTTAACAGAAATATTCACGTTAACTAGAAAGCCAATATGAGATTTTCCGATTGTTATTATCTAGCAGAATAACTAGTGTTCCCATTAAGTAAATATCAGTCCATAAAGAAAAAATCTTAAATAAAAGCAATACGTCATTCGAGCTTTCATTGCACTTTATAGGAAAAATATTCATAGGTCAGTTTGATGAATCAAGATTTTATGTAGGTGATATTCGCCACAGGGAGCACCAAAGATCCGTTTTGTCTCGGTATGAAAGAAGACACCATGTTTATTTATCAGTTATACATATACACTGAGTGACTGATTAACTAACATTTCGTGCAATAATTATCATGAAAGTAGAAAATGAATACACCTGAACAACCACTGTACAAATCGATTTATGGTTTATATTTTATATATTGAATAGTAGTGCCTAAATGATTATTTATTGCATTTATTTGAACACGTAGATATTGGTACAAGGAGGCATCAGATACACAAATCTCATTTGATTTGTATGAGGGCTGTGATACTGTCCGGGTGCTCAAACCGAAGCAGGTGGTTTTCTTAGGAGGCCACACCCAGAGCCTTCGACCTAAAGGTCTGATTAACAAGGCAGTAGAGCATCGTAAGGACATGCAGTCGCATGGTGGCCAGTGACCAACGATTGGTTCATACGCCTTTTGTTCCTTCAGGATACTGGAGCCTATGTGCACCATTGGTTTGGAATCAGGGTTTTCCCACTTTCCTAGATGGATCCTCCGTGTCCACCAACCTGGTTAAAGCGCCAGACATTCGCTTTTCGTCTTATCAATTTCGTAAACAATACCCCCGCCACGAGAACCAGTGATTAAGACTTCCCTAGCAGTGGCTATATACACGTGGCCATGTGAGAGCATTTCGAGAGGGAAAGTGGATTCTTCCCTCACTCGGTCGTACCAGGGCATTTGGGAGCAAATATTATTACTCTATCATAAAATTATAACATTTCACTCAGACTTGCTTTTACAAATAATATTTACAGTGTTTGATTACTTAATATACTTATATTCACTATCGTTTTCAACTAATCAGTATATTATTACAGACCATAAAAATAAGTTATATACAAGTTAAATGAATATTAGTCATAGTTATGAAAATTGAACGAAATAATAGAAAATTATAGATAGTTATTATGTTTATCTACTTAAAACGTTTAATGACTACAAGTTTATAATTTAAAACCAGACATGTCTGTTCAATTTTCAACCATGAATTCAATTTCCAAGCACTACTACTATTTTTTTTTGTTGATTGGTTGTTTTTCCTTTTCTACACTAAATGTAAAAAAATAATGATAGTATTGTAGATTAGCAGTGACAAAGAATACAACTGATACATATTCTGTCTAACTAATAGACATTCTGTTATTGTTGTTGACATCGTTTTTCTCATAAATTTACAAAACTGCTTTTACTCTTGTTCTTTGTTTATTTTTTTTGTTTTCCGTTTTATCATGCGGCTTTTCTATCCAGAAAAAACGGTTCTCCACATTTTTCATCACTAGTAATTTTTCAATGAACAGACTTAATAAACACAATACATTTATAGACTTGATGAAAATTTGTCTATGTACGTGTATATTTTAGGAAATATTTGGTTATCTGTTTAATTATTGTCTAGATATCTCTGACTGTTAAACAGTCAGACCGGGTTTAGTTATATGAAACTTTTTGTGTTCAAACATTTCCCTGTAAACACTATATAACATCACTCACTGCGAAGATGAGACGTTCGTTTGTCTAACTACAAGGGAATATACTACACATTAGCTTACTCTGCATTACATTATAGCTGCAAAATGTGTTTTTAAGGATTCATACATGTGTAAATTGCTGTGATTTTATCGCAGATGTCTTCGTAGCATCCCTCGACCGTGATGAAACTACCGAGTAATTACTGTTGATGTCAGGCCTACAGTACTTTTTAGAAGTAGTAATTTAGTTTAACTTCTACTTCCACATACAACGCTGCTCAGCAAACGAGTAGAAACTGTATCATCCATGAAGTTATTTACTATTGAACTGAACTTTGTAATTAGTTTCAAACTTCAGGATAAAAGACCTCAAGCCTTTAATGACCTATAGTTGCAATTTTTGTGTAATGTGAGTTAATATCTGTTGTGATGGCACAGATTCATTCTTTCATCCTCTAAATCTCGAGTTCTTATATCGCTTTCTGCTTTATGTCCTGTTGATCCGTGTTCCTCATGCTAAATTTCCCACTGTAATCCGTATTGTAATCCTATTTTTATCTTTTATTTTGTTAATTCTCTTTCTCGCTCTCCTGATGTGTAGTGTAACAGCGTGAACTAATAAAACTTTTTTGTCAGCCCTTGCCTTGTTTGTGACTGATCGATGTATTTCATAATTTTTCCTCAAATTTTGACCACTTTTTAATGCAAAGAACTTAGTGGCATGTTAATTTACCTTCATGTGTATCACGAATTCTCGATTTTTCACATCCGGTGGTGTATCACCACTTATCAAATTTATATACTATTGCTATGATTATCATATCAGTATACGCTGTTATCCAGTACAGTTTGAAATTACTCCCAAACATCTAAACATTAATCCTACTTTATTGTTAACATTATACTATTATTATTTTCCTTCTAGTCATTTTTGAAATGGTTAAATTGTCATTTATCATTCTTTGTCTCTGATTATTCATTAATAACTTCATCTAATATTGTTCCATATTTTTTTATTTACGGTAAAATAATACTTCATTCTGTAGAAAGAAACGATTTTTATGTTCATTTTCCCTAATTCAAACTAAGGATTTCACAGCTCATTTGATAAAAAAACACTACAGTCATTTAAAGTATGCTCTAAATGACTTTTGAATGTTGATATGTTGCTCCAAAGTTTCATGTGTAAGAAATTTTAAGATCTGTTCGGCGAGACTATAATTTTATAATTTATGGACGACCTTTGAGCGACGCAAGACTGACCTTGAGAGTGTTCACCTAATAACTAGGACCAAATGAGGGTTATAAACCAGTGTGAGGAATTACAATTATGATTTACAGTTGATGATTAAAGTTGGGAATTACATTTAGGGTTTTCACCACGAACTGACTTCAGCGATAATGTCAAAGCTCTATTTTTACCAAATGGATGAGTGAATTTCGTGCCAAAATCCGAGACTTGTTAATTTGTACGTGATTGGTTCGTCTATAACTTATAGTCTCACCATCTGTTCTACATTAACTACAATTTTTAAGCAGTTACTTTTACAACGATGGAGGTTTGAAACCTATTCTGCCTACTTAAATTTGGACAGTCATGTGGTATCACGTGGCCCGACACAACCTATATGCATCAAAGTCGTGTCCTTGAACACGTGCATAATAAATGATCTACTTAAGGCGGTAAATTAACTTTGTATCTCAGAAAGAGTATTACGGTCATAATGAATCTTCTGAACTGCATGATTTTTATAGTAAATGATTTATTGTCAGATGTCATGATATATCTTCGTTTATCTCGGTTCTTGTGGACAAGATTTCGTCTCTACTCACTCGCGAAAAATGTGAATTGGCTTCTCTGAGTTTATGCTAATGATCTTGTAAAGAAAGATAACGAAAATTACATGATTAGACTTTCCGGTCTTGGTAATGCAACGTCACCAAAACAAATGTTAAACTTTCTACTCTAAAATCTCTATTGTTTAACAAAGACCATATCAATAACTAATCATGAACACTGATCATTTTTTATGAAATTTCTTTCATCTTTAACTTCAATTTATACACTATTTACTTTCGATCAGTTTCAGACATTTAGATTTTGACCAGTAAGAAATCATTAACCTATTTATGTTTTAACTGCTAACACAAATCCGTTTAATGCATTTTATCCTGTTTCTCAGTATCAGCATTTCATACTTATTAATTGCTAGTTAAATTCATCAAAGTAACATTAAAATGTCAGTTCTCTACTTGTTATGTTATTTGTTGTTTTTTTTATCCAAGGTCATGATTTCTTTAATTTTACAGGTTCGGTATGGGTAATATACAATATTATTCAGACGCTAATCGGTCAGAATTTTCTCATTATATATGTATATTTATTTTCTAAATTGACCATTTGGAATGGTAACAATATTACCCATTATATTAGACTTAATAACTTGTTAACTATGATATTAATTGAACACAACTCATAAAAATGAAAATGAAATTTTTTTGTGTGTGTGTAAGGATAAAAATCACTTTTTTACACTTTTCAATAAACGTGCAATATGTATTATTTTTCCATTCATTTACTGTGGTAGTCTTTTATATAAGAGTAATTTATACTAGCGACTTCATTTTAATCATCTAAAGCGATCAAAACATGTCTTCTGTGAACACGCTACTGTAAGGAATCCTAACATGGTCGATGTAAAAAGCAAAGAGAGTGAAAGCTAAAACTTGAAAAGCATTCCTCAGTAAAAATTATGTTCTTATAAACAGTATTCACTTATGGAAAAAAACGAGTAAATGCTAAATAATGCTCACACACTGAACATTGAGGGGGAGATAGGCTAAAAATCCACATACCGAATACTATCCTATTTTTATTCTTTCTATGAAAACCAAATTTTTACGTATTTTAGGTATTAGCATGAAGTAACTACCGATATGTAGAATCTTACACGTAAATTTTCACACACTACATTTACTCCTATAACGGAATGCAAGGCTGTTGCTAAATAAACGCTTTTCTGCCCCTACACTGATCTACTAACGAAGGGAACATGTGATTTTTTATGCTCGCAATTAATTCTACGGCACATATTTAAAGTTAAATGTAAATTCTAAATTTAATAGTGTATATGATTCAAGTACATATATATATGTTTTACAATTACAATATGATTGATAAACACAACCTATTACATTCTACCTTACTAATTGGATATTATACAAAAATGGTAAAAAAAGACTTGTTGATTGTTTTCAATTAACTAGGATGAATTATCTAAATAAATCAGTTTGGTGTATAAATTGACATTGTCATTAATAAAATTCAGACATAATTAAGGTATAGATATGGTGTCTTTACAAGGCAATCCAGTAACTAAGTTCATATTAATAAACTTGCATTTCTACATTTTATGTAACGGTTTGTTTGTAGGGATCTACTTACCCCCCTACTATTCAAACTCAAATAGATCGGCTTCTAAACATGTGACCTGATAATTGAAAATTAAGTGCCTTGATCATGTTACCTAACACTGAATTAGTAACACTGCATACATAACTTTCTGATTGAAGTACTACTCTTCTTTTTAATCTAAAAACGTGTCGTTGAATACCAATGCATCAATCGATTCTTTAAGTTATCTGATTATTTAAGTAGTCGAATAAGGACTGAAGATGAAACTTAATCGTCTACAAATTACTGGTATGTATCAAAACGAAGTTAAACCTTATTATTTATTCGTTCCTCTCTTACAACTTATTTTAAACCGTTCTACAACATGGAAACATAGTAATTAATGTTACTTAAAAACTAAACGATATTGTAATTTTTGCTAAGTTGTTTGAGTGTATGGTGATTAATTTGATCATTCGCATTCATTCTGACTCAGTTTGATTAGTATTTAATTAAGTGATGTGTGTTGCTTAGTCCACTTTAAAAGTAGTTCCCGTTTTGGACCGGAAAAAAACTTTGGGAACAAAATTGCAGCATATGACTGTTCCGTTCCATAGTCCAGCACTCTTCAAAAGTGGGTCAAAGATTTAATTTATTATTATTATTATTCAAACACGTAAATATTACTACAAAGGTAAACAAAAACAAATATGCATCAGACAATAAGGACATGGGATTGTGAAGAAATGGTAAAAAGAATGTAATTATAAAAGTTACAACAGGACCGCCGCTGGCTTTTATTTTGAGCCGTGTACAGTGAATTTTTTTAAGTCACTGTGTTGCGCTATCACTAGGACCCCAACCAATCGGTTTTCAAGGTCCGACAGATGCCAATCGTCAACAGCTTTCTTCCATACTATGTCATAAGCTAACCACGTATATATTTTCGATATCGTTTAACCACTTTAGTCAACCAGTTGATTTCAACATGTAAAGACAGTGAAGATATCATTTTAGTCTTGAATTCGGGATACGAATTTCCAATTGTATCAATCCATTCACTCTATATCCTGATTTTTATTTCTTTTCCCTCGTCATATTATTGTTACTGTTGTTATTATTATCATTTTCATTACTATTGTTGTATCTCTTTCGTTGTTCTACGATAATAAAGTTAGACAAGTTAACCCATAATATCGTACTATCAGATTGATCCTTTTGCAATAGATAGTCAAATATATACCAACATTCATCTGTGGTCAATAAAATGCTTTAACAAGTAACATCAAAGGATTATCGACATAATAATCTCTGTTTTTATCTAATAATGGCATTATGGACTGATTATTTTACTCATTGATAAGTTATGCTTTTGTATTTCTCAACATTTTGTAGTTTAAAGTACTTTTAACTTTTCCATTAGATTCTTGTATCTATGGCTCTACTAATCGTATTGATATGATGCATTTATCCCAATTTGGAGCTATCAAATGGTGATATAGAATATATTGAGTTCGAGAAAAAATTTGAATATAATCACTTTCACGTGTTTTTTTAAGTTCCCCGCATCGCGAAATAAATTTTGTTATATTTATTTACGTATAAAAACCCGTTACCCTTCTTGGAGCATAGGCTGTCGATCAGAGGCTTCTCACTAATTCTGTCTTCCTCTTCTTTCCTGTTGAGTTGCCATATGTTCTTCGATTTGTCTCTTTTTATTTTTACCTAGAGGATTTCAAGTCAGTGCTTGCTTTGTGATACAGTTTTATGTTTTCCGCAGTGTCTTACTCTTTCCCAACATTTTTCCTCTTCAACTGGCAACCGATCCATTCTCTACTACATTAAATCGTTTCTGGTGGTTTGTAGCGAACAAGTTTGGATTATGTTGTGTAGACAGCTGCTAATGAATATTTGTACTTTTTAATGATGGTTTTTGTAGTTCCCCAAGTTTCAGCACTGTACAGTAGAACTGTTTCAACATTAGTATTGAAGATCCTAACTGGTGTTACTTGAAATTGCCTTCTAGTTGCAAATGTTTCTCAATTGTAGGAATTCTGCCCCCGCTTTCCCAATACATACTGATAACTTCAATAAATTCAAGATAGTTCTCAGCAACAGGTTCCATATCCCACAAAATCTACTCAAAGAAAAGGAAACTATTATGAAGAACAACTGAAAAGGGATCAAAGAAGCAGTGTGGATAGGACAACTTTTTAGAACCATCTTCGATACTATAGTATACCTAAAAAAGTCGTCAACATCATACGGAATTCATCTGACGGACTACACTGTAAATTCGTGCATGGAAGACAGCTGAAAGATACATTCCAAGTGAGGATCGGTGTCAGACAACGCTGCTTACTCTCCCCCTTTTATTTCCTCTGGTGGTTGACTGGATTATGAGGACCTTCACATCTCAAGGGGAGCATAAAATACAATGGACAGCTTGGATGCAGTTAGACGATTTGAACTTCTCAGGTGACCTATTCCGTACACATCAACAAATTTATTTGTAGACAGCCAGTGTAACAGCAGTGTCTGCATCAGTAAGCCTCAACATCTACCTGCGAAAAAGCAAGATCATGAAATACAACACGAAGATCATAAACCCAATCACACTTGATCGACGATCTCTGGAAGGGGTGGGACGTTTCACATACCTGAGGATCATCATCGATAAACATGGAGAATCTGATGCAGATATAAAGGTGAGTATTGGCAAATCAGTGGTAGCATTTGTACTTCATAACATGGTGTTGGTTGTATGAGTTTCTTCTTACAACCTCAATGCTTCACCAATGTTTGGTTATTATATATCATGTAAAGATAGGTATTGGTCACTTCTTGTTACATTGTTTCAAAGTATTACATTGAATTGTTTTTTTATTCAACATAACAGATCATCTAGCCGATGAAAATTATTTCAATGAAAATCAATTTGTTTTTCTTAGTTTTGTGAAAGAAAATATGCAATTTAGTATTGTTTTTTTCTTCGTAGATTATAGGATATTTAATATTTCGATATTTTCACATATATTTATGATGAAATCAGAATTTATTTAATATTCAATCTGAAATATCAAATTATATTCTGTCTGATTTCATCAAATGTGCATCATCTCCCAATATAATTCAATTATTCCGTTATTATTGTTACTTTCATGTCTGTTAAATTAATTCACTTACTTTTAAGTATATATATATATATATAGAAACAGGTGAAACCTCAAAAAATGACATACCTTGGATTCCTAAAGGGTTAATAATCGATACTATCCAATTAATTCATAAATGACTAGTCTCTATAGCTTTTTGAAGTATTATACTTTATCTTATCTGTTTACAGTTTTAATCTCAGTAATTCATCGATTTTCATTATTATTTCTCATGGAATATAATTAGTTGCGATCCTCTATGTAAGATGATGGTACATCTTTCTCTTATGAATGTTGCTCATTTAATGAAATCCATGTTTTTCCTTTAGAATTTACCTCCTTTAATTTCTGTTAATTTTAAAATATCAAATAATATACAGTATTGTTTTGTAAATACGACGACTAGTATAGGCTTATTTCGGCCTTTATAGTACAATAATTATAAACTTGTAATCGTGGAGACTGATGATAATGTTATTGAAAATAACTGTTCGCTCCAGTATTCTTTGTCTTCGCAATGGGATTATACATTAAAGTCATATCAACAGATTGGATTAAGTACTGTTAACAAGTTATGATTACCGATTAAATGTTTCGTTTTAACGAAAAGAATTTATATAGCATATATTATATATCATCATACTAATAAATATACAATAAATTATCATTTTTTTACACATTATCCTAGGATTTTATTTCAAATGAATGCATATTTATAAGATATTGGATAACTTAATCAACCTAACAAAAGTAAACTTCATCCGATGAATTAATTGTATACAATATCAAGTCATTTAGGCTAGTTTGGCCACTGAATTACTACTGATCTATAGAATTCAATTAGCATTAAGGAGGATTAAAGAAATATGATACTGAATACCTTCTGGTCAGTAATCCAATCATTCTATGACGCATCTGTTTTGTCTTGTAGTTAACGGTAATGGTATTCGGTTGCATTAAGGCTTCGATAAATCTGTGAGGAATTCAAATCTGTTGCAGAGAAATTAAGAATTGACATTGGTCATATTGTCAAATAACAAATTTACTAGATTTTCAGAATTTCATTTATCTCTTATTCCATAAATTTGTTTTTACGTAAAAGAATGTATTAATCAATTCAGTTTATATAATCTTATGAAACTATAATTGTTTACCAGTGGTTTACTCATTGTTGGTTTTTGTGCGCAGCTGTATTCGCTCATAATTCAATGTTCTTCTTATCTCTGAGTAGGAAGTAGCTTATCAGAAATCCTTCACTTATTATTCAGTAGTTAGAAAACTTCTAGTCAACTTAAAAATGATATTACTGGTTCGTAATTCTTATCATAAACGGTTTTCATCAAGGATTGATCTCATTTCGGCTTAGCATCGAAAACCGGCAACAGCTAGGCAACTGTTTCGTCCAACTAGGTTTGATGCATAACGTGTATGCAAACTACAAATCAATCTATTATCTAAAATGTTTCCTTCTGTCAAAACAATAATCCTGTAATGGCTATTGACCTACTTTTAATAATAAGTTTTGTATGTAAAATTCGATGTTCAAAAAAGACACAGTTAGTGGAAATATGTTTTTTCTTCCAGCTAACTGTTCATGAATCATATTTTTATTCCTTAAAGTTCAAAGTAAACTTGTTGCATTTCTGCAATCCTTCAAATAAAGGTAAATAATAAAACTTCCTTTTTTTCTGAGTGCAGATGAAGGTCATTCTTTGTGTGTCTTACTTGTTCTACTTGTGTTAATGTTACAATTCCCAAAAGAAATGTTTGCCTTTTCATTGTAATTGTTTTTTTTTGTTTTCAATCAAATGGATTAGACAATAATGAGAAACCACAGTTGCTTCATTTCAAATAATTGTCTTTATTATATTCATCATATTTCTTTTAATAGTACTAGTAGTAGTTGTAGTCGTCACAAGGCAGATACATGGTTCATAGCTAAATAGACATAAATTCACTCTTTTAGGTGTTTTGTTCTCTAAGCTAGATGGTTTTGTCGCGGACTTTTCATTGTTCTTCTGAACAACATTATCAGCACAAAGTTCAAATCTCTCCACATATAACTCAGCTTGTCTTAAAGACCTCTATCTTAACTGGTTATTGTTCACTCTATTGAAAATTTATTTTGTGCTTGTCATTTCTCGGTCATTTGAATCCATTAACAAAATTCTCTTCTTGATTGTAACCATGGACAACTATGTTTTCTTCATTGTTCAATCAAGTTTTATTAGAAATGAAAAATTTAATTCTTTGTAAAGCAACAATTAGGTAATAATAGCATTTATTCTATATATTTATATTGTAGTGGTATTTTCTGAATGGATCTTTGCAATAAAAATTTGAGTAAATAGTAAGAATGTTTTTTTGTATGTTCATGATGTACGAATATATTAATTAGCTCATCTTTGTTTGACTTTTATGGCATCAAAGATATCTTTCGCTTCCGTTCTCAAATAACCTCGTGTGATAATTCAATATTTTTTGATATTTTTTTCATGTTCGAAATTTACGATTAAATCATTGTATCAATAATGTATGGAAGCGAAAATCGATCGATATACTTTCAATCAAGAATGAAACTTTGTTTGGACAATAGTTTTTTGGAAATAATTCAATTTGAAATGTTTTGAATCATCCCATTGTTAATATTTTTGACTGAAATTTGATCAATCTTGATTGATATATGAAAATCCTGAGAGAACCACTTGTTTAACACGTGCTCATGTGTCAACCAAGATTGATCAAATTTCGGTCTAAGCTATCAACAACATGATAATTCAAACCGTTACAAATTGAATTAAATGTTATATTCGTTGCACAAGTGAGTGGATATCTTCACCCAACAGTTATGTGGGTAACGTGATTGCTTTTGAAGCAAACGTTATTGGGTCCTAGTCCTAGAGTAAACATCAATTCTGCCGAGTCCCAAATAGAAAGAAACCCTTGTCCTGGATTTCAGTCGTAGTAGTCACATACCAAATGTGTTAAAAGTCAGTCAGCAATGTATTCGACCAAAAAAATAATTACATTGTTGTAAAGATTTTGTTTCAAGTATTGTATTTCATTTTACATTTTTCAGTGTTTTTCGAAAATATTTAATGTATATATATATATATATATATATATATATATATGATCAGAAATAAATGGGTTAGTTTGTACGTTTGTTTCTCACTGAATTGAAGTGCAAAGTGTGCGATTTGGTTCAATTTTGTTTCATTTGAAAAACGCATTCATTCACAAAATTGTTATAATAAGAAAAAAAATGGGACACTTATTATCATTCACCCACCTTTAATTATTTGAACATTTTCATTATATTCAATCTGTTTGTACAAATATATTATTTACTTTAAATATCTTATATTCAACAAAGCGTATCATAAATATTGATCAGTCCGTATTTATTTATACATGTTTAATTAGATGTTAAGCGTAAAGCTGAATTATGAGAACGTGTAAGTCATTTCACAGGCCACACAGAATATATTGACATGGAAAGTTGCCAACCGAAGTTGCATGACTACTCGTTATGACGGCAACATCATTAGATACTTGAGTTTGGGCAATGATATATACTTCAGGATTACGAGTTACAATTGATTAGTCACTGGGTAGTGATCAAAGTCATGTATATTAAGTCCTGCTTAGTGCCGATCTATAAAATTCTCATAGTCAGTAGTAAGATTTCTGACTATGAAGCTGGTTGACACAGGGTCGAATCCTCTAGGGATAATCAATTACCACAAGATTACAGGTACACCTTGCGAACGAGTACTGATTAGCACGAAACCAAAGTATCCTGTTAACCACCCTACATATTTAAATTTAGTATTTTGATTTAAGATCAATATCTAGTATTTTAATTAGAGTTAAAGGTTTAAAATTAGTTAGGCTTTAATTCTGACTCGAATTTTAAATCTTATGCTCTATGTCTATTCGCTGTTTTCTTATTGGTTGAATAGGTTACAAATTTGTCAAGGTCATTTTGAGCGATACTGCCTCCTCACGGTTCAACTTCAATAATATTATCAGTAATATTTATTATTTTAATTCATGATCTATCTTTTCAAGAAATCTACACATTTCAAATGTAGGTGTAATTTTGGAAAATATTTTTTAGCTAACTAAAAAAAAATTGAAATTACTTTAAAATAAAAGATTAAAACAACATTATATTAATCTACTATTTCTTTTGTCTGACTTGATTTGTAACACATCTATTCATTTCGTTTGAAAAACTTCACTAGTTTTAAATTTATATTCTTTTGTTATGCTGAGTATTTTATTTTGAGTTTGCTTAATTTATGAATGGATTGATTCTAGGGTGTTTTTAAATGAATAAATGTTTATCAGGAGTGAATATATATTGCCTTTCTAGTTATATGTATTTATATATGATCCAAGTTGAGTTGATAGTCAATTTATTTGTAATGAAGACGGTCACTTACTGTTGCTAATGTAACTGATTTTTTTACTACTATCCTATGCATGTTTAGTGAACGAGAACTCAAATGGGGAAAACCAGTTTATGTTGTTTAATGCAAAATTACATAGTGTTTTTATAAAATATAAAAATCATGCATCATTTGCACATCTTTGCATTGTCCATTACCTACTCCATTATTCCTCTAATTCTGTTATTATTTTCATTGCTCTCCGATTTCCCTTCTGTTTATTTTTCAATCCAATCTTCTGCTGCTAGGCATTCTGCTTTTGTTTGCAGTCACCTACTACTTATATTTGTCAGCATAAGTAGCATACACTACACATGTATTTGTTCATCCTTTACATCAGGCTATTTTATTAGATGTATTAATTCAGTAAATCGAAAACTTTCATTGTTATGGTAGATATGTGTATTCAAGTTATATATTTTTATTAAGTTGGTAAAAATCTATTTTGAATAATGTTATGTTTTTTCTTCTTTCCTAAAAAATTGAATTAAAGATTGTAAATCAGATCATTTAGTATAATGGATCTAGTTTATTTAGATGGAGAGGAAAAACATTTTTCACAAATCATTCCATGAACTTCATGTATAAAATGTTACACTGAAAAATAAAGTTCATAGGTTTCTACGAAAAATCTGTTTATGTTTATATCCTCCTACATATTCTATTCCTCTAGAAGTTGAACTAATGAAATTGTTCAAGTACACATGAATTTAAGCGAAACAACTCCTAAGTTCAACCAATCACTAAACAAAAAAAATCACTAGAACAAATTAATTTATTAATTGTGGAAAGATTATATAAAAATAGTTTGCCGTTATTTTAACACCCCCACTGATGTTATTGTCTTGAAAGACAATAAAAAGCTTTGTAAGTAAACTATTCAGTTTTTAAAATGTTACAATATTAAGATCATTTATGTAAACCGAAAATAGTTAAGTGGAAGGGTGTGCTTTTGGTGAATTTTGAACATTTTGTTTGTAGCTTTAGATATCTCACATATCCCTCCTCCCACAAGTCACTAAAATACAATTAGAATTCAAACTACCTCATCTTAATACAGTTGAGGATAGCTTCGCAACACGTAACTTCACACATTAATTTGATCGACAGTATATACTGTTAAAAAAATCTTATCCTAAAGGTTGATCGATATCAGCTGAATCCTGTTTCTTCATTGATATGCCACTTATCGTATAATAATAATAATAATATCTTTTATGACCCCAAGTCATAGTTTAAGTTTCGTAATGCACAGAATCAATTTTAAGGTCAGAAAAGTCAATATGTTAGAGAAAAATCCGCTTTTTGTTCATTATGCAAAACTTTTTAAAATAGAAAATATTACTGCTTAAATAAATCCTGTAAATTGGACCATAGTTCACACTTTCTAAAGGATAATTTGAAATTTAGCATAAAATTATCCGAAAAACAAATGGAAATAGTTGAAATAAGTTTCTAAAATACCTATTTTAAAAGTTATTCGGTTTGTGTATATCATATGTGAGGCTCCTTTTTTCCCTTTAGTATTAAACTGTAAATTCATAAATAACCCGTTATCTTTGAGTTACTTACGTATATAGCTACATTGGCACAGAACTTACATTATACAACTCGGAATTGGTTCCAGTAATGACTCAAATATATTCATTAGTAATATTTATCTTCTCGTAATGAGATCCTTTAGTTTGAATATGATTTCGTGCTCTTTGTTATTCATCTGATTTCATTTATTCTTTTTTGAACTATTGATTATCTTTCTACGTTTAATGTCCTACTACAATTGGTGTTAAGTATTACTGTTGTAATTTACATCAATTTGTTAAAAAATCCGTCTTCTCATTTATCGAATTTATTTCAATTGTATGTAGTAACTATTCAACTCAGTTTTCAGTTACAAATTCGTTTTGAGATGGTGGAGAAGATTTGTAGCTCAGGTGAATGATTTTTATGGAGTTTTGTTCTCTGTGCTTTATTTTAAAACACCCCAAACGCCCTGGTACGGCCAAGAGTGGGGAGAGACCGCTCTCCCTCTCCAAATGCTCTCACATGGCCACGCGTATATAGCCTCTGCCAGGAAAGTCCTACTCACTGCTTTCTTGTGGCGGGGGTGTTGTTTACGAAAATGAGAGGACGAAAAGCGAATGTCCGGCGCTTTAACCGGATGCCAAACCAATGGTGCACATGGGGTCCAGTATCCTGCCTGAGGGAACAAATGGCGTATGAACCAATCGTTGGTCACCGGCTACCATGGGACTGCATCTCCTTACGATGCTCCACTGCCATGTGGATCAGATCTTCAGGTCGAAGGCTCGGGGTGTGGCCCCCTAAGAAAACCACCTGCTTCGGTTTGGGCACCCGGGGAGTATCACATCCCTCACACATATCAAATAAGATCTGTGTGGCGCATATGTATTTGGTGCCTTCTTGTACCAATATCTATGTGTCAAAATAAATAAATAAATATGAGGATTAATGATATTACTACTTAATTATGGGTTTCAAACTTGCGTTTTAATGACTGAAAGCTGAATACCTTAATCACTGAACCACCACCCCTATGTTGTTTGTAGTTCTAGATGCTTATTATTTTAATTTCTCAATTCAATTATCTAAATATATTGAATCTTTTATTTTTATTACTTAGAGTATTAATCATTGGTAACAGAACCGGATGGAAACTCTGCAGTGTGTCTATGTGTACATATGTACGTGAACTAACCTTCATTTAGTCGAATCTTTTTTTATATTTTTATTTCGAAAGCGTTTTTATCCTATGAGTCAGCTTCGGTGTGTTATTATAGGTCGTTACCTTACTTTAGTATATGAATTTTCACATGTAACTATAAATGAACTGAATTTTACAAATTATTACTAAGTATAATAGTAATAATGTCAATATCACTTTTCATAATTACTAGAAATTAGATAGAATTGGTCCAAGTATATTGTTTATCCAATTCATACGTGTACGTACTTGTATTCGATTTTATACATTATGGACTATTACTTTTGGTAAAATATATTTTCTACCTTTATATATATATATATATATATATATATATATATATATATATATATATATATATAAAGGGAGAGTCAAAAATCCGGACGACCAATTCTATCGATTTAATTATTATCATTAAGCCACTTTCCATTTAATCTACGTATATATATATATATATATATATATATATATATATATATATATATATATATATCGTTTTATCAGTTTCCTGGTTTCATATATTCTGATTACTTATCGTTTTCGTATATAATGAATAATTGTTAGATTGTTTTAAATAAAAGTATACTTATTGATAGCAGAGTAGTATGAAATGTCATGTCTGGGGTACAGAATATTAATCAAGCTCTATCTGTTAGGTTTAAAAAGTTAATTACTATGTTAATCAGCTCAATAACGTGATATATTGTATCTCTAAATTAAATGGCTGATAATAGTGAGCAGAAATCCTCAGAAATAAGTTTCGTGAGAACTAGCACTTGTAGATTAAGCATACTTAGAGTATTTAAAGAAAAATTACTCTTGCACAGATTCGAATCGGCATCGGACAGCATCATAACGAGAGAGAGAGATTACAATTAAACTATTTGCGTTGTAGTTAAATTTCTGTATGAAATATTTACGTTAGTTTATAACTGAGTAGTAGTAGTCAGCATTATTTTATATAGTTAGTTGTACTCTAATTGGTCAATGACACTATCTCGTATGCAAAGTACATTACGTAGGTACATGTACACAATGTTAGTTGTGGACTTCCCAATTTATGATTAAACAATACTTGTGGGGTTTATGATAAAAAGTTTATATATACTTATTGACAGATTATTTTTCGTTTTGATTACTAAGGGATAAAATCTCTAATTGACAGATGTGTTAGCATATATTGATGACTAATTTAATTTATGAGATTTCGTGTTTACTTTTTTTTAATTCTGAGATTTATCTTTGTTTATCATTACTAATATAATGTATACATTAGTTATTGTTTACTTTCATTAAATCGAAAGTTTTTGTAAAGATAAGTTTGATTTTGAAGATTTTATCGCCTAATATCGGGAATCAGTGTGAACCAGGAAGCACTAGGCAATTGTAGTATCAGAAGTAAGTATGGTGTTACTTACCAATGAAATAATAAAGTAAATCTAATCTATACTGACAACCTTGGGAGAAAGTGTCAAATCGGATTTTTACATTAAATTCAAAGTATAGTGAAGGATAGCATGTATTTTATTAGGAATCAAATAAAAGTCGTTTTTACCTAGTTTGAAAAATGGTTAGAAACACTGTGCAACCGCACAAAATGAATATGACTCGATGCGTACACTTAACTACAACAAATATCTCTAGCTAATGGAGATTATATCTATGTATATTGTAGATGTGATTTAAAGCATAGTTCTAGGGTATTTATGTGGTTAGAAATTATTCTCTCACTATAAATCCTGACTTTAATTCTTAACCCCAAACGTTCATTAATTTGTAAATAATATATAA